>CAWUFW010006388.1:0-600000 GCA_963921515.1 Calotriton arnoldi | reverse complement strand
TGGAACAAGCCTGTCCCAGGTCTTGTTTTGGCCTAAGTGACCTGCCAAAGGGATGTCATGTGCTAGGGTCAAGAGGAACCCCTAAACTTCTGAGGTATTACCAACCTCCTGGTGGCTCCAGGGGCTGGATCTCTACCTTCAGAATATAGGAGTCCCTCATCCCAGTATGCTTTATGGGACCCACTAGCACTCCCAGCAGCCTCAGCAGCAGCCTGCTGTCTGAGGGGTTCAAGAGAGGGGCAGCACTGTTGCTCCTTACTCAGATCTTCCTTAGAAGGGCCCCCTGCCCCCAAGAACTCAACCTGATCAGGCTCAAGTTCCTCTGGGGCAGTTCCTTCTTCAGGATCTGCTTCTCCTCCCTCAAGAGGGGAATCTGTGATCTGAGACAGAGGGGAAGGCACTGCCTTAACCCTACTGCTCCTCTTCTTGGGAAGCATCTGGTCCATAGTTTCAGGATCCAGAGCTGGTTCAGTGTCATGCATTTTGGCTTGTGACCTGGTCACAGCAAACACCTCTGCAGGGATGCCCAACATCTCAGCATGAGTCCATAACTCTACTTCAGACCAGGCTGAAGTTTCTAGATCATTGCCCAATAGACATTCTACAGGGAGGTCTGCACTGACTACAACCTTCTTGAGGCCAGTTACCCCTCCCCAGGAGAAATTCACAACTGCCAGACTATGGTTGGTCCTGGTGTTGCTTGCATTGGTCACCTGGTACATTTCACCCAGGATGATCTGCCAGGGTCCACAAGATCCTCTGCCACCATGGTGACACTAGCACCTGTGTCCCTAAATGCCAAAGCCTGTTTGCCATTTATTACAGGCTGCTGTTTGTATTTGCCCAGATTACTGGGGCTTACTAGGAAGGACATGTCAATGTCTCCATCACAAATCAGCATTGCCTGAGTGGGTTCTCTGACTAGGCCAGAGTCCACTTCAGAACCCAGGGTCAACCCTACTACACCCTTTTTCTGAGTACCACCTCCGCCAGTAGCTGAACTAGGGGGAACAGTTGCCTTAGGGGCAGGAGTGGTGGTGGTTTGGTCTTTGGACTTGTTTCAATCAGAAGTCCAGTGCCCTTTCTGTTTACAGAATTTGCACCAGGGCTTCTTTTGGCCTTTTCCCTTGTTGGTTTGTGACTCCCCACCAGATACAGATTTTTGGGGCCCTTGTGAAGACTTCTGGTCTTTTGACTTATCCCCACTTTTCTCAGAGCCCTTCTGATCCTGCTTCTTTGTGTCACCCCCTTGGTTCTGGGTTTTCTGCCTCACCCTGGTTCTGACCCATTTGTCTGCCTTCTTTCCCAATTCTTGGGGAGAGGTCAGATCTGAGTCTACCAGGTATTGATGCAACAACTGGTTCTGGCAATTATTAAGGATCTGTTCTCTCATCATTAGATTATACAATCCCTTGAAATCAGTAACCCTACTGCCAACCAGCCAACCCTCCAGAGCCTTGGTTGCACAATCTACAAAGTCAGTCCAGTCCTGAGTCTGTGCCTTCTGGGTGTCTCTGAACTTCAACCTGTACTGCTCAGTGGTTAAGCCAAACCCATCTATCAGTGCACTCTTCAGGACTTCATAGTCATCAGCATCCTCTTCTCTAACAGTGAGGAGCTTGTCTCTACCTTTATCTGAAAAGGAGAGCCACAAGATTGCTGCCCACTGCTTTTGGGGGACCTGTTGTACTCTACAGGCCCTTTCCATAGCAGTTATCCACTTATGGATATCATCCCCACTCTGGTAGGGAGGAACAACCTTACTCAGGTTCCTATGGTCTGGAATATATTCTCTGCCTCTAGGGACACTGTTGCTGCCACCAGGGGTTCTAACCCCTCTTTTCTAGAAGCTCTCTGGAGCTCAAAGGCTTTTCTATCTAATGCCAACTGCTTGGTTTTGAGGGCATATCTTGCTTCCTCATACTGCAGCAGTTTGCACAGTCTTTCAGAGGAGGTCTCTCTTCTTGGGAAGTAGGAGTTCCTCTGCTGGACAAATTCTCTGCCAGAGTGATAGGAGCGGTCAGAGTCCCTAGAAGGGGACCTATGCCTCTCCTCCACTGTGTCAGTTCTCTTAGGGAGAATTCCTCTGTCCTTTTCAGACCCCTTTGGGCCTGGCCCTGCAATCACAGAGTCCTGGTCAACTTGATGTTCATCATCTGACCCAGACACTGTAATTGACCCACCCCTGATTCAGACCCATTAGCTCCTAGAGCTAATCTCAGATCATCTGCTGTCAGCAGATCTATCAGGTGTAGTGTGGAGGGACTCTGTCCTATCTTCAGGTGCCTTTCAGCACACATGGCTTTCAAGTCACAGAAAGTCATGTCCTTATACTGAAGCTGAGTGGATCCACTGGGTCCATCTCTTAAGGACATTCTAGTGTTGTGCAGTGTTGTACTACCTACACTAGTTTGTGGCCTACTGATACTAGCTTGAGCTGTAGAAAGGGTGTGCTATCCCTTGGCACACAGCTCTAAGTTCAGTAGAACTTGTTGATACTAAGCTTGATTTTATATGTACCTTGAGTACCTATAGTGATTTTCAGTTAGTAATTCAAATAGAGATTTTCTGGTAAAACAATAGCAAGCTGGAATCCCACACGTTGCCACCAATGTGAGAAGTTGGCCTGGTATATGCTGTTCACTAGTTAAAGTGGACACCTTGCACCAGTACAATTCGACTCTTATGGTAGGTTTAAGACAACCTTTATAGAAAGCTATCCTAGTGGTAGCTGTGGAGAGCAGCCTTCAGGCTAAGTCTTGGAGGAATGTAAAGCAGCTTGTTTTAGCACACAATCTCTTGAATCACCAAATGAAAAGACACCACACAGGTATATATATCAAATATATATGTATTTATTAATAAACAACTCTACTAATCTCTTTATGAGATTAGAAGTCAGGAACATATGTACAATGCAAAGTTATCACAAATAAGTTAGCACAATCCAATATCACAATCTTAGTTTGGCTAGACCTAGGTCTAGGGCATATAGAATCGAGGGACCCCCTAGAACCACCCCAGGTAGTTGTAGGAGACCCACAGGGGACAGACGCGGTGTTCAGGCACCGGTGCAAGTCCTGTCGGAGTCTATGCGAACAGACGCGATTGGGATTTCAATGTTAAAGGTCCCTTGCGTGTTCGAGGCGAACACACCGATCGGTCCTCGTACGAGTCGAAGGACGCGGTTACAGATCGAGTTGCAAGGGAGATGGACGCGCTGTGTCTAACACAGACGCGAACCTTGTACGAGTCAGCGCAATGGAGAGTTCAATGTTACAGGCCCCTTGTGTGTTTGAGGCGAACACCGATCGGGCTCCGTACGAGTCGAATGACACGATTACAGATAGAATTACAAGGGAGATGGACGCGATGTGTCTAACACAGACGCGAACCCTGTACGAGTCAGCGCAATTGTCGCACTTAGAAAACAAGAGTTTTAGGGCACTTCTAGGGAAGCTACAAGCAAGCCACTTACAGGGTAAGTAGTTCTAGGGCCCACACCCACGGGAGCACCGTAATGCTAAAGTTACCTCACCCAGGGGAGCCGGGTGCATAGGTGTCCTTTGGTGTCGGGTCGCGGCGTCGTTTTCAATGGGAGCCAGTGAAGACTTGCTGCTTGCGGCGACAGAAGAAGTGTCCGTTGGAATCCAAGCCTGGATTCAGGAGGAGGAAGACCTGAAAGCAGAGGGGACAGTGTTCAAGGGCACTTGGCAGTGACCCGGGGCAAGGAAGATGAATGCCCACCGTCGTCGACAGATTCAGGTCGTTCACTGGTGTCTTCACTCTTCGACCACGAGGTCCAGGAGGCGTCGAGGATGGCCAGGAGCTGGATTCAGCGTGTCCCACGAGTTCTGCAGCTGACTGCGGTGTCGGCGACCCGATTGGAGCCAACAAGCCTTGGTAGCAGTAAGTCTCGTGGTGGAAAGGAAAAGTCAATGGTGCAGACCAGCAAGGTCTGAGGAACTTACCCAGCGAGGGTAGGTCAGGGCAGGCCTGGAGCAACCAGGGAGCCCTTTGGTTTCTTTGGAAAGTCTTCTGGGGACCCACAAGCCGGCTGGCAAGGGATCGCAAAGACGCCTCAGGAGGATTCACTCAACAGGGGCCCACGGTCACTCGGGACGGGTAGGCCTCTGATTTTGGGAGGGATCTTTGCTGGAGGCTGGGACCACACGTGGTCCAAAACACAAGTTCGTAGAACGTCGTGAAGGGGTTGCACTCGACAATAGTGCACGGTACACAGGGTCTGCGGTTCCTCGTTGCTCGTGGGGTCCACTTGCCTCAGCTTCGCTGGGGACTCACGATGGCCTTGGAGAAGTCAGGAAATCTTCTTCCTGGGCTGCAGGGACTTCGGGCTCCGGCGGGAGCGGCGTAGTTTGCGACCGTTGTTGTAGTTTTTGGTGCCTGCCAAGCAGGGGAGTCACTCCTTGACTCCAAGGGAGATTCTTCAGTCTTCCAAAGGTAGTGGAACGTCGAAGGTCCAGGATTCTTCTGTAGAGCATCGTCCAGGGGTATCTAGGGTGCAATGCACAGGTTCCCCCTCTTATACTAAAAGAAAGGGAGGGACTAGCTCTATGACCCCACCTATGGGAGGGTCACGGGAGTGGGTGGCTACACCCACTTCCCTTTGTCCAGTTTCGCGCCAGAGCAGGGGCAGGTAGCTCCTGAGCCGGTTTGAACTGGCATATGCACAGAGGAGCCTTCTGCTCCCCCAGTGCAGGACTTCAAAGCACTCTAGGAGTGCACCCACCCAGCCCCAATACACTAAACCCTGTCTGGGAGGTGGTCACACCCCCTTGGGACAGGATATCTATTGTTGGGCCTCCTCCACTGCGAGTGTCGGTCATCAGCAGGAGGGCAGCCCAGTGTCTGTGACTGGTGGCATCCATTTTGTGATGCCAGGGCTCTTTAGGATTCTACCGCGTTTCCACAGTAGGTACATGTCTATCCCTCTAGAAGGGTGGGATCATACTCCCAGACCAGTTACTGGTGTGGGGGTATGATTCCAAAGTGTTTGACACCAAACACGACATGTTTTGATGCAGCCATTCCAGAGTTAGCATTTACCGCGAGGATATAATGCCCTTAAGAGTATATGGTTTGACTGCATTCACAAACAGCCCCAGAGAATGGACTCTGAGGGCTGCAGAGGGGCCCTGCTCAGGCAGAGGCACCCCCTCACATGGAAACCAAGCACCCTGCCCTCAGGATTGATAGGGCCTGCTTTAGGGGTGACTGATAAGTCTCAATGTGTGTGCAGGGGAGATATAGGGAACCTATATCTCAGTGAGGGGTGCTAGCACTTCCTCACCCAGGCTGCAGTAGCAGGCCTGTGGTGTCAGATTTAGTCTGCTTCCCAGGGGTGGCATAATACATGCTGCAGCCCCTGGTAGGCCTGTGAAGTACCTATGCCCTTGGTACCTAAGGTACCATATACTAGGGACTCATAAGGTACCACAGTATCCAATCACTAGTGCACCTAGAGTGCACTCCAAGTCGTTTAGAGAGAACAGAGAGGCTGGGGCCCTGATTGGCAGGGTCCCAGCCAGACTATAGCCAGAAACCAGTGTAAACATCAGAAAAAAGTGGGGGCAACATAAGAGGCAGATCCTACTCTCCTACACCTTTTCTCTCCGTCATCCTTGCGGAACGTATCCTCGAGACGCCGAACATGGAATCTTTGCATCCTTCCTTATTTCCCCGTGGTACGACAACTTTCTCCTTAGACCCAGATATCCGGTCCCATCCGAGGAGAGGGAAAGAAGGGGGTCCCGCCCCAGACCTGCTCTGGTGGACGTGGAACAGTATCATCCTAGGCCCTGAATGCCGGTTTCTCTGTCGTCTGCTGTCCCTCCTTACTTTGGACCCTTCTGGACCTCGATACCTTCGGCCATACTGATGAACCCTTTTTTTTCCTGCCATTGGACTTACTTACTTTAGCCATCCGAGCTTTGATTGCCTCCTTATCTGCGCTCTACCACCAGTTCCTTGACTGACGGTTGGTCCAGTTTTGTGTACTGCTCCTTAATGAAGCTGTGAACCCCATCCTATATGTGATATATACATATTCTGTTCTCCTTCCCCGAACTGCACGGCCTATTGTTTGGATTGCTTATTTAGTTGTGCCCTGAAGAAGGTGACCGCTAGATCCTAGCCCACACCGAAACGCGCGTCGGCACTGCGCTGGACAGAAACCATACGGTGGTACAAATACAAGAAGAGCCAAATTTACAAAACATAAAGCTTATGTCACTTTAAGCATCTTCTATTGCTATTAATGCATTGCTAAACATCATTGTTTACAAGTTGCTCTTGAGCTCATGGTTATACCAGAGGAGTTTTTGGGCTCAATGTAAAGTATTAATCATCAATTTAAAGTACTTATCATCATCATACCACTGTATATTTGTCTTGTTATGGTATCTGTCCTCATATTTGGGCAATTCTTTTTATTGTATGTTTGTGCTGGTAAGTTTGTAGTATGAATGATTTTGGGATATGAGTGATTGTACAGATGATAGGATGTAATTAATTGATTTCCTGTCTTTGCCGTGAATTTTTGTGTCGGGAAATTTTATTTTTATTCTTATTGGTTCCTGTTGGGACTTTATGAACACTATATATTATTGCCTTGACATCATTTGTACTGTTTGAAAATGTATGCATATTTATTTGTAATCAGTATAAAGACTTTTATATGTTTGCTGATATTTTTATATGTTGAATAAATGGAATATATATTTTTTGTTATAATTTTCTTTAGTTCAATATTTATTATTTTCTGTCTCCTTCTGACACAACTCTGACTCTGTTCCCTGGGATTAGATCCTTTTTTCAGCCCATCAGAGACGCTGTGCGCTCTAATGTATCCTTAGGCAGGTGATTCCCCTTTCTCCTCGTGGGAAGGTTCGTTGTTTTAGTTTGACCCTAGCTTTGATGACATCCAAAGACTCTGGCTTACGATCAAACCTGCTGGATAACCACGTTGGACACAAATTAGAATGCACTTTCCTTCCTCTAAGTAAGGTGAAAGGTGCAACTCCACTGGTGCAATGGGGAGTGGTGTTGTAGGACCAAACCTTATCCCTCAAGTAGTCTTTCACATTTAAGCCTGTTGAAATTGCACTTTGTACACCCTCTTTAATCAATCTGTTACCCCTCTTCACAAGACCATTGGAGGAGGGGGAATAAGGAGCCACTTTGAGATGTTGAATATCATGATGTTCTAAAAATTTGCACATGCATTGAGAAACAAAATGAGTTCCATTGTCTGTGACAAGTGATTTGGGAGATCCCTCCACTTTGAAGATGTGTTCTAAAAACTTAATGACATTATCAGTAGTTGGACCATCACAAAACCAATAAAACATCCACTTTGAAAAATAGTCTACCATAAGAATTAAAAAAATTTTGTGGGCAGGTAACAACTCACAGGGACCAGAAAAATCGAGACCAACTTTATCCCAAGGGCCACTGGGAAAAGGTACAGGGTGTAAAGGAGTTTGTAAAGTTTTCCATCTCTTGTCAGAAAGGAGGCATTCTGCACAACTCTCAATAGTTGACTTGAGTTGAGCCTTCATGGGAGGCCACCAATAAAATTCCTTGATGCGTTGAGCAGTTTTAGAGATACCAAGGTGACCTTGATGAGCTATCTGAATAATCTTCCTGCGTAAACTCTCTGAGGGAATGAACAAATCATGACACATGACAATCTCATCAGCAATTGACAATTCATTGGACACAAAAGCAAAATTCTTCATCTCACCAGAAAGTGTCCTACTTTCTGGCCAACCCTTCATGATAAATTCTTTGACCTTATTAAGGTTGTGGTCCTTGGCATGTTCTTCTCTCCATGTGTTCTCAGAAATGGGAAAGCATTCTTTGACAGCATCTATGGCCACCACCACTCACTCAGACATTCCTGTATCATTCACATTCTAAAGACATACGAGATAGACAGTCCGCTCTGAAGTTCTTACCACCAGGAAGATATTTGATCACGAAATGGTACTCTTGTAAAGTAGAGAGCAAGCGTACCAGCCTTGCAGAGGCCTTATTGGGACTGGCACCAGTGAAGATGTATACCAATGGTTTGTGGTCAGTAAAAATGTCAAATTCACGCCCCCAAATGTAAGATCTAAACTTGTGTATAGCCCAGACACACGCAAGTGCTTCTCTTTCGATCGTGCTGTAACGTGTTTCTGCGGGTTGCAATGTTCTGGAGGCGAAAGCAATCGTGTGCTCTTTGCCTCCCACCCATTGACCAAGCACAGCACCCAAACCAGACAAGCTGGCATTCGCATTCAAAAAGCATTTGCATTCATCCTGAAAAGGTTGTAATGCAGGAGCTCGCTCAATGATGACTTCAACTTGGTTGAAGGTATCTTGCAACTCATCATTCCATATGAATTTTGTACCTTTTCTAAGCAAAGCTCGAAGGGGTTCGACAATTTGGGCATAGCCATGCATGAAACGGGCATAGTACTCGGATAAACCAAGGAAAGAGCGTAATGCATCCTTGTCCTTGGGTGGTGATGCATCCCGTACAGCTTTAATTAATGACAATTTGGGCTTAATACCTTCTGGAGATAATGTGTGTCCTAGGTAGTCCAGATTTTGAACGCCAAACTTGCATTTTTCCTGTCTAATGGTCATGCCAGCAGTAGACAACTTAGAAAGCACCTCAGATAAAGTGATGTTTTGTGCCTCACGACTGCTAGCATGAACCAGAATATCGTCCTGGTAAGCCTGGACTCCAGGGATATTTTTAAAAAGTGTGTCCATGAGCTTCTGGAACACGCTTGCAGTGGAGGCTAACCCAAACGGGAACCTGAGATACTTGAATGCCCCAAAAGGGGTTACGAAAGTGGTGAGATCCTGAGAATCAATGCTAAGGGAATCTGGTGGTATGCAGAGCCTAGGTCAATGAGGGAAAAATATTTGGACCCGCCCAGGCCAGACAAGAGGTTGTGGATCTCGGGGAGGGGTGGCAGTCTATGATAATGTTTCTGTTCAAGGAGGGCAAGTCGGCACAGAGTTTCACCTCCCCAGATTTTTTTCAGACAACTACGATTGGGGAAACCCATGGAGAAGAATCACATGGAACAATGATCCCCTCAGAACAAAGGTTGTCTAGTACTTTTTTAAGATTGTCTCTGACACTAAGGGGTAAGGGTCGAACTTTGTGCACAACAGGTTAAGCATCAGGTTTGAGTCTGATTTGATGTTCAAATCCTAAAACAGTGCCAACCTTATTAGTAAGAACCATTGGAAATTGGTTGACAATATTCTTGACATCTGAGGAAACATCTGAAAATGAAGAGTTAGCAATAGATATAATATCCACATTGTGTGTATCATCAACTATGTAACCTTGGGGTAAGTCACCAAGGACGATGGGATTATCTGAACCTGGTTTTGGGGAAATTCCCATTTTAGCTAGATCCTGCCAGCCAACAACGTTTCTACCTTTAACTGCAACGTAAATTTTAGTAAAGACATAACGCCCTAGGCACATTAGTTTAGAAATAAAATAACCAAGCATATCAATCTCAGTTTCCCCAAAAGCCTTAGGGTTGACATCTGTTGGAGTGAGTGATATAGAACCATGCCATTCATCTTGAAATGAAATGTCAGACAAAATTGTGATGGGTGAACCAGAATCAGCCATGACTTGAAATGGTACACCTGCAATAAAAACATCACACCATGGACCCTTAGCTGTGCCTATATCACTTATCATATTGCACTCAATTGTCAATACAACATTACTGAGTTTTTCCGAAGATGCATGTAAATCCTCAGTGATGTCAATGCTGTTGATTTTCATTGGTCTTCTGGTACTTCTGCATACAGCCTGAAAATGACCCAATTTTTTGCATGATGTGCACTTCTTGCCAGTGGCTGGGCAATTAGGATAGTTGCCAATATGTGATTTAGAACCACATCTGTAACATGTTAAAGTCTTTTTAAGTACAGATCTTCCAGGATTGCAATGATTGGAAATTGCATTAATGGAAGCTTCAGGTTGAGAGGAAATTCAATTGATAGATTGACCTTCATGAATAGCCTTGGAAGAAATCATAGAGCATTCAATTGCTTTGGCTATGTCAATGGTTTCAGATAAGGTGGGATTCCTGCAACTCAGTAATCTCTCCTGAATTTTGTGAGAAAAACATGCAAAAACAAATTGATCTCTAATAGCAATGTCTGCATTTGCTCCAGATTCACACGTAGATGCAAGTATTCTCAGTTCTGCTAAGTATTCTTCTACAGTTTCATCAACAATTTGTTTCCTTTTGAAGAAATTATGACGCTCAGGCATGGTGCTTGGTTCTTCATCATATTGCTTGGTTAAACGAGCTAAAGCTTCCTTAAAAGGATCCCAGTCATCACCTGACCCTACTTGGGGAGCATAAGGCAAATTGTCAAAAACTTTTTGTGCAGCGAGGCCAATGCAGCTATAAAGATCATCTGCTTTGCGTGCAGGTGAAAAACGTGTGGCATCAATTGCTACCAAATAGTTATCAAAGATTTTGATTCATTGACGCCATTTAACAATAGGTTTGCCTGGGGACTGTAAGAAGGGTGTAGGAAGTGTGATTTGCTGAGCAGAGGACATGCTTAATAGATAAGAATATGCACAAATGTCAAAAATAACAAAATAAATGTACTAAAATATATATCGTCACAGTGAATCCTTGAATGAAATAAATAATGGTAGCTGTGTTGAAAGCTTGCTCCTTAGAAGAAGATGCCAAGTGGAAAGCAAGAAAGGTAAAATAACAGTACCTGTGTGAAGAAACTGCTGGATTTACAGAAGCTGCTGGGTTTACAGACACTGGCACGTGAGGCTGAGAGGGAATATGTTAGAAGTAGGCTCCTGCCTAAACATGTATTGTGCCCAGCGTGCGCTGCTGTAACCTTGATGAACACAGCACGGCACTGAAATGGTGAAAAATCTTGAAGTGAAGTAGAGACAAAAGGGGCGTGTCGTTGGCAGTCGAAAAGCGTGCAGGCGTGCGCGTGGCTGTTCCCAAAACTGCATGCACTGAAAATGCTCCCTCTTGGTAAAATAGAGGGGGCGTGTCGTTGTTGATGGGAAGGCACGCTGGACTTCCTGAAAGAGTGTGTGCATTCCCAAACTTCCTGCGGGGTTGCGGCTTAGGGAGAAGTAGCCGGCTGAAGAGATCCCGCGACGAGCCGGTGTGGCTGACGAGGAAGCAGCCGGTTGAGGAAACCCTGCTACGAGCCGGTGTGATCGAAGAGCTGGGAGCCGGAGAAAGGAAAGGATCCAAAATGGCCAGGAAGAAAATCTGTGCTCTGTCCAGCGAGCGGATGAAGAAATGACCGTGGCCTACCGTAAGCAGGAGGTTGGTTAAAGGTGAAATTTGTAGAACATTTGTGGGTTGGTGGGTGTGAAAGAAAAATCCCCAATCGTCGGCAAGATGTTAAATTCCAATCCGCAGGCAGTTGTAGAGAAATACTGGGTTTTATTCACAGTGTGAAAACACCCACAACTATGGCGTCCAGCAGCTGCAGATCCTCAGCACGAAAGGAAACGTTACTGAGAGATCCACAGTTGGCAAACCGTCGCGGAGCGTGGAAACAACTTTAAATCACAATATGTTTGTGCACGAGGAGGTCACATGCGCCCACAATGGAAGGCTGCATGGGTCCACCTCGTGAATCGTAATTACAGTAATACCACACCAACTATATGGAAATCTTTCTTGGCCTGTCCCAAAAGAAACACCCCATCCAACTACCCGACGATGTTCACTATACACAGAAATACAAGCAAACCCACATACGTTTTAGCCTTGTTGGGTCTCATCAGTGAGGTGCAGCTTTTGTTCTATGGCACCAGGAGCTTTGGGAATCATGTAAGGGCATTACTGCTGAGGGTCTCTAGAGAAGCAAACATGTGATGTCTGAAAACCTTGAAATTAATTTCAGTCATCGATAAATACTCTGGGCCACTATCCTGTCCATCATATATTTGCTTAAAGTGCCTCTACAGTGAGGGTCCAGTTAGTCTTGATTCTTCTCTGACGACAATAATCCTGCTTGAATTGCCAGGTCACATCCCAGCTCAATGGGAACACAAGCAACCCTAAAAAGTTATCTCAAAGTTTGGAAGGTATAAAGTCATCAACGATGATGTCCATCGAGTTATTCACTATAACTTGAACATAGGTTCAATGCAACAAGAAAAAGTGGTGGAAGGTCTGCTGACAAATGATATAGCATGTAATATGAAGCTTAATAATTTTAATACATATCTACTGTTTTTATTTTGATCCTTTATGGTGAAAGAATGTTTAAGTAGTCTGTCCAGCTTTCTGCAGAGACGAGGAAAGAAATGATCAAACCATACTTGAAATATTGTAAGTGAGGCGTAGTAGGTGGATGGGTAGTCCCTATTGAGGAAATGACCCTAAGCATGCTTTCATAGTCTCTGAAACATGTTGACTATGACATGAAGGGCCAGGTTCAATTCCTTTGCTTTTAACCCTTGCAGAGAGGCACAGATAAAGGACGATAGTCGACCCTCACACGTATTGCCTTTATGTGTACAGTTATACGATGGGGTTACTCACTGGGGATTGCTCTAATAAGACTCTCAGATGTTACATTTACATGACTTACGGTATAACCACCACTGGGCCTTCCAAAACGGAGATATCCCAAAAGGATCTAGTATCCACGTAGGATCTTTTCTGAGACCAAAGAAAGGGTAAACAGAGCATCCTTTGCTTTCCTGCATCCTAACAATAAAATATTCCAGGATCATGCATGATCTGTAAACATGTTCTGTTTGGCATGCTAACTCACTAAGCTGCTGATCTAGTTTTGAAGGGTAAACCACTGGGCCCGTCAGGTTGGTGGAGCCTTCACTGCATCAACCAGAAGGGGAGCACCAACCATAATTAGCGATCCGCACCTGTCTGACAGGATCTCTGTGATGAAAGCGAAATACTCAATCGGTTAGTGTAAGAAACTGGGTTACTGGTTGAGGGATATAACTCTACGCAAGCAGCAACCCCAATCCTTATTAGGGTGAAGTCACAACCAAACTCCAACTTAACCTGTGCCTATCCCTCTGGTCGCTTGGCACAGAGCAGTCAGGCTTAACTTAGAAGCAAGGTGGAAGGTATTTATGCAGCACTTCAAACTGTAATAAAGTGAAAACGCAACACAAGAAAAATCCCACACCAATGTAGAAAAATAGAGTAGAATGTAATGAATAATTGGACACCAAAATTACAAAAATTCCATTAGTAGAACCGAAGATATGCAACTTTAAAGATTTAAGTGGAAATAGCGCCAAAACCCACAAAGCGCCAACCACAGCTATCTGGTCGTGTGAGACCAGGAGAAAGTCAGGCCGACTTTAATGGTGCATGGGTCAGATACAGGGGCCAGGTTAGTCCCACTGGAAGAGTTACCATCTCAGTCCAGTGCCACGAGTTCCGTTCACTGTAGAAGGGGCTGCAAGGAGCAAGAAGAGCGTTGTGGATGGTCGTTGAAGTAGTGTGAAGGACTGGCTGGGCATCGCAGATGGTCATTTCTGTAGCGCCAAAGATCCTGTCAGTATCTTGGATGGATGTTTCTGGAGCTTGGAATTGGTGGGCAATTTAACGGTCGATGATGTAGCGCAAAGAATTGGTTCGCTGGAACTTTGTGTTGGTGAAGTGCGCGAGCAGCAAGGTTATGGCACCAACGGGCCAGTTCGCAAAGAGCCCAAAAACTTCATGGGATCTCAACTGAGGTCACACCAACGGTCCAAGACCTGAGGGTTACCACCTAAGGGTCAAGAACTCACTCCAGCAAAGGCAAGCAGGGCTCAGGCAGGTCCTGTTTCAGGTCCTGTTGCAGATCCAGGCAGCAGGTCAGCTGGGCAGTTACAGGGAGACTCTCGAGCTTGTTATGTCCCTGTCACTCAGAACAGGAGGTCAGCTGGCTGTCCCTTGAAATCACTACAGCCTGGGATAAGGGGTGCAGGTCCAATCTTCCTTCTATGTAAGTATGGCAACAGGCAGTAGGGCAGCAGAGTAACAGGGCAGCAGAGTGGTAGTCTTTCTGGCAGGAAAGCAGCACAGCAGTCCTTCTTCTGTATTATCCACAGGTCCAGGAGTGCACTAATAAATTGGTGTCTGAGATCCAATATTTATACCTGGTGCCTCTATTGAAGCTTCTAAAGGTTCTACTTTGAAGTGCACAGGTTTACTGCCTCCCCTTTCTTGGCTCCAAACTAACTACAGGGGGTATGCAATCCATTGTGTGAAGGCAGGACACAGCCTAGTCAGGTGTAAGTGGGGCTGTGCCTAACTCCTCCCGCTGACCATGAAACATCCTTTACCACGCAGTCAAAACCATGCAGTGCCTTTACCATGCAGTCTACAGCACACGTTCCTTTAGCACACATGTTGTTACAATGACTTACTTTAGGTAATGCAGTGTTGGACTGATGTGGGATTTTAAGTCCAACACCTTCCCTACTGATACACAGACTGGAGTTGGAATAGTAAATTATACTATTCCAAAGTCCGGCGCTTCCTTAAAGCAAGTTGTTGTAGCGACTTGAGTGCTAAAGGAACATGTGGTAACGATGCAGTTGTTGTTTGGTCTGTGCTGTTAAGGCATGCATGGTTTAGGTATGCGTGGTTCTTTCATACCACCCTCCCATCCTGCCAGTGGTGGCCCATTCAGGCACACCTAAGCTCTCTATTGTGTGTGGCTTTCTAGGAAGAATACACAAAGTCCAACTGCCAACTACACCCAGTCATGTGACCCAGAGACAGGCTGTAGGCACTAAATAGCTGAGGCAGGAAAATGCCAACTTTCTGAAAGTGGCAATTTCGAAATTGTACCCAAAATTCTGACTTCACCATAAAAGAGGAATTTTAATTACAATTTCAAAGACACCAAACATGAACTGTTTATCTGTTCCCATTTGGAACTTACTTCTTGTGAAATGTAATAAGGTAACTCTAATGTTATCCTACAGGAGAAGTAGGCCTGCAATAGTGAAAATAGAATTTAAGAGTTTTTCACTATTGGGACATGTAAAATTTAAAAGTACATGTTCTACTTTTAAATACACTGCACCCTGCCCATTGGGCTGTCCAGGGCCTGCTCTAGAGGTGACTTATATGTATTAAAATGGAAGGTTTGGACCTGCAAAAGGTTTATTTTGCCAGGTCGAAATGGCAGTTTAAAACTACACTTACAGGCTGCAAATTGCCAGCCTGAGACATGCCTAAAAGTGCTACTTAATTGGATGGCACAATATGTGCTGCAGGCCCAATAGTAGCATTTAATTTACAGGCCCAGGGCACATGTAGTACGACTTTACTAGGGACTTATAAGTAAATTAAAAATGCCAATTTTGGATAAGCCAATGTTACCACATTTTAAGGAGTGTGTAATGCACCTTAGCACTGATTAGCAGTGATAAAGTGCACAGAGCCCTAAGGTCAGTGAAAATGAGATCAGCAAAAATAGAAGAGGAAGGCAAAAGGTTTAGGGGAAGACCACCCTATGGCTGACAGGTCTAACAGTTAGTTTATGTTTACCTGCCTAACTTTAATCAATGTGCCCACATTTTGTGAACTCTTTCTAATGACAAAGATATACACAGGATGATATGCCCTCGAGTTATATTTAGCAGGAAACATAAACGAGTTTGCTATTGTACAGCCTCAAAAACGGTTTGCCTGTTAAGAGAGCATCTAAGACGCAAACTTGTAAATTGTTATATTGTGTGGACAAGGTCCTGTTAGTCCCAGGGCCTGCATAATTATATCAAATTTTGACTAACAATGGTCAGTGCTGGCATTAAGTTTAGCTAATCGCATTTTTCTCTTTTTAATGATGCCATTTATGTAGTGCAGCTTGAGAGTGACTATGACAATGTCGATTAAAATAATTCACAATTTTAGAGCTTTGGGCTACATTTACTATTGTTTTTATGACATGCACAACTGAAAATAGTATCTAGGCAAAAGTAATAACAGTGTTGTGGGAAATTACTTGGTGAATATTTTTAGCACATTGCCTGACAGAATATTTAAAAAGGTTGTTTCAAAGCACTCTTACTGATATATCTTTTATTGTACAACGGTTTATACAGAGCAAATAAAGTAAAGTAAAATTTTGACTTTGCACAGGTGCCAAGTGGCCTCATGGCGTGGGCGACCAATTCAAACAGTCCTGGTGTTTTTGCCTTTGCACCTTGCGTTTCGCGCCTAAAAGTGCTTTTTCCATTCAACTGCAGAGTAAAAGTGGGGAAAATGGTGTCCCTTTTGTCACATATAATATGTGTAATTTCACCCAAAATGATTAGTATTATTGTATTGTAATTGCATTTATATAGCGCTTACTACTCCTGATGAGGCGTTGAAGCGCTTTTTCGGCGAGTAGCACGCTACTCCGGAACCCATAAAGGATTAGTGGTGAATTAGTATAGTGAAAATATGAAAGTAATTTGAGAGGTGGATATGATAGTCAGTTATTTGGATTGAGAAGGATAGTGGCGGGATAGAAGAGGGAAAAAGGTTTGCATTTACATAGCGCTTGCTACCCTTGATGGGGTATTGAAGCGCTTTTTCGACGAGTAGCACGCTATTTCGGAACCCATAAATTATGTGAATATTATTTGGCAGTATGTGTGAAAATAGTATGGGAGGTATGTTTGGGTACAAAAGTCATATGAGATTGGTGCTCAATGCATGTTAAATACAGTCACGAAACATTAGGGCTCATTAAATGTTTTCTCCTCCAATGAACTAAAATTGTGTGTCAAGCATAAGCAGGTGAAAAACAAAAGCTATGCAACAGTCGGGAATTTTACAAGCTTACACTAGAGTAAAACCATCTGCAGGGCCTACAGCTGACCCCAGAGTCCCAGGATGAAAGGTGCGGCTGGGTAAAAAATAAATCTTCATTTCGGTATTCAAAAATGATACAACTATTGGCACAGATCACACTTAACCTGTTCCTTACAACGCGGTGGCAGCCGCTTTTAGATATTCTCCTAAGAGAGCACTTTCACACCAGTATATGGGTTAGTGCAGTGCCGTCTTAACGCATGGGCACGCTGGGCAGTTGCCTGGGGGGCCCACGAGCATAGAGGCCCCATGCAGACCAGAATTTAACACTAATCTTCCGTTAAACATTTTTATTCCTGTGAGTGGTTGTGTAGGCATGGCCCAGTGCACTGCTTAGCCTGGGGGGCCTATAATGCTTTAAGACAGCCCTGGGTTAGTGTGCAAACATTCAGGTGGGCGTAGACTCAGGGTCTAGCCCCTAATCTCTGTTTCATACGCCCTCTGATCAAAGCCAGCAGCCCTTCCCGCCAAAACGTTCAAATCAGCATCTTGGATTTCTGCAGAAACGATATACAGACAGCGTGGCCCACTGCAGGCTGCTGGTGACATCAGGTGAGTGTAGGTAGAGTTGACGGTGTTGGACTCTGCACCTATGTTTATGCTGGACCACCTCCCTCCTTGTCATTACGACACTCTCTCCAGTTCTGAACTTTTCACCTACAAATCACTGATTTCAGGTGTGTTGGTCTTACTAGGTAATATGAAGCAAAACAAAACTACAACACCCAGAATGCTTTAGGTTATAATACAAAAGTCCAGGACTGGAAACAGTCTGTAATGAACTGGAGGAAGGTAGTTGCTCTAGCCATAACATGCACATAAACATACGTACATCCACCTACACACAGTGGTTAATTTGTTTTAAAAAAAAAATGAGTGCCCGTACCCACAACTGTGCTCGGAAGCCCTCAGCCAGTGCTATTACATGTCCACATAGTCTTGAAACCACCTCATGCCTCTTTAATTCACCACCAGACACTTCCTACCAGTGTTGCCAGATTTTTTCACAACTTTCAAGCCCAAAAGCAACGGAAAAGTAGCCCAAAATAGCCCAATGTTGCCACTCCATAAACTTACGTGTAGCCTGACTACAACATTCAAAAATATACTTCTATTTCAAGGATTATATGTTTAGTACCCACATTAATCAGATTACCTATATTTTGTACACTAAAATCAAAGTTGGTCTGACAGGAAAACGGTCACTCACTTGATATCGCATGGTGTGGAGCAAGCTGGCCAAAAATGTTCTGGGTCCAATTTTGAGGACTGCAACTGCGGAAACCTTCTTGGGAAAGGTGCTCTTCAGCATGAAGTTCCTTTTGCATAGTCACGTCAGGCCCCCAAAATAACGGCAATATAGGCCAATGCTCCATGTTTTTTCACACTTGTTTTAATGCTCCAAGAGCAATGCTGAACATCTCTTTACATATGCAAATTACGTATGTTTCGTACTTTTGGTACTCATCAGAAGAGGCAGCGCGTGGTCACCCAGGCTGCGCGCTGGTCCCGGCAGGCTTGGGGGCTGGCTCAGTTTCTCGTAAAGTAGCTGCTGCTACATAGCTGCCAAGGTTTCAGTATAATTATGAGTGACATTTCAACGACTGAGTGACTCTTTCTCACGAGCAAAATCAAGCAATTAAGACAAGGGTAACATATAAATAGCAGAAATTACACCCATTTGAGCAGCAAGAAATTCTAAGAAGATCTTAAAACTGCTGAAAAGCACCAGAAATGGAAGGGCACTACCTGGAGACAGGCTGCCGTTCTCAGTTAAAGAGGGCAGGCTGGCACTTCATCTGGTCTGAATATAATCTCTTTAATCTGATCATTCATGACGGGCGCACTAGCCTAACAAAAGCACATTTTTAGCTTAGCAAGTACAACTAGGAGATTATACTGTCACCTAGTCTCAGGCGCTTACTCATAGCTGCCAAGTTGTCAGACTTCTTATGTGTCACATTTTCATGATTTCAGTGTACTTAGAAGTGACATTCAACAACATGTGTAACACTTGAAATGACACTTTTTGTAAGTCAAAGCAAGCAATGAAGTGCATTGAAAGAAAGAAATATCAGAAATTACACAATGTTGAACAATGAGAAGCTCTAAAAGATATTGAAACTACTACAAAACACCTGAAAAGGACTAACCTACTGCCCTTTCTAAGATGATCATACTGTAATCTGTCTGGGGCTCAGTGCTGGTGCTCACAGTACCGAACAGGCTGAGGTAGGAAATAAATAGAACATCGGACCTGGCTAGTTTGACACGTGTGTTGTCGGGCGGTCCGGCAGAAAAATTATCAGACCATCCTTCCTTTTAGCCAGCCTGTGCTGACCGGCCCCCTGGCTCCTACCCTGGCATTGGCAATCTATGATAATGGCATGATCATGCATTACAGCACTTTGGACTCCAGGCCGCTCTCTGACAATCAAGTCTCCAAGACGATGTTAAAGGCCCCAAACACGATCTGAACTCATCAACAGCTGCTGCCTAATTAGAGAGTCAGACTAAGTCAGCTGACTTACTCGGAGTCGCCCAGCGCTGCAGACGACACCGGACATTAAGTATCAGAGAGTCAGTGTCGACGAGGCTCAGACTAATCCACATGTTACTCAGTCACATTATAGGTCATGCCCAGCAGCAGTGTTAATTAGGAAAAAAGTGCAGGTGTCCCGTTTTTTCTTCTTAGGAACTAACCCAGTATTCCTGAATGCTACGGTCAGCGAATTTCGGATTTGTCATATTGCGCACTTTAATTATTTTGTCAGCCAGACGACCTCAGGCTGGCTTGTATTTCAAAAACACCGAAGTGTTTACTGTTTACAGCTCACAGCTGCATGGCTCAGGCAGTCCGTCTGCCAATCACAGTCACAGAGGCCCGGCCGCAACTGCACCAGATCACACAAGCAGCAGGCACAGTGCCGCCAGCAGCCACTCGCTCACAGAGCTGCTGGGGCACTCTTTAGTGACGGACCGGTAGCAAATGCATTTATTAATATAATAAGCAGCAACTGATGGACACTCACGAGGCACTTACTTGGGCTGGGACCGGGAGGAACAGCTGACTGCAGGGCAAGCTGCAAGTCGAAGGCCAAGTAGCACGCGTGGCAACAGGAGGCCTCAATCGAGAGGTAGTCGGTGGTCCGTAGTCGCAGGTATGGGGGCGGGCCGGTAATGTATCTGACACGCCCACCAGTGACGAACAATCTGACCCAGGATTGGGTCAAACGAACTCCAAGGCATGTCAGCACATTCTTGGGGGCAGGTCAGAGGTCACTGCAGGGCTTGCAGGACCCTAATTGGATGAAGCTTCCTGCCCGCAAAGATATACGGCCCTGCAGGTGTTGCTTGTGGGCAGGGGCCGCAGGGCACAGACATACCTAACATTAGGAAAGGGGTGTGGCAGGGCAACCATGGGCTGCAGCGCGCCGGCGCCGCACAAAGCCTTGAATCCGCCGCACACTGGGCGGATTCTAGCCCAAATTTCGGTAGCCCGCACAACACAATTTTTTCTCGCACAATCGGGCAAAATATCGCCCAATTGTGCGAGAAATAGCCCAATCTGGCAACA
The DNA here is from genome assembly GCA_963921515.1 of Calotriton arnoldi. NCBI lineage: Eukaryota > Metazoa > Chordata > Amphibia > Caudata > Salamandridae > Calotriton > Calotriton arnoldi. Next base: position 579,528 of record CAWUFW010006388.1, on the reverse strand, counting down.
CTGCTTCCTACCCCTTTATCCTACTATTGCAGTCATGGCACCACTCTCGATATTGCATAACCACCCCCCGTAACAAACAACGGTCCCCCATAGGTCCAAAACCGCACACCGTAACATATAACGGCCCCCATAGGTCCAAAACCGCCCCCGTAACATATAACGGCACCCCATAGGTCCAAAACCGCCCCGTAACATATAACGGCCCCCCCATAGGTCCAAAACCGCCCCCGTAAAATATAAAGGCCCCCCATAGGTTTAAAACCGCCCACCCTGGTGGCCGACAGGGGAAACGCCATGTGCCCGCTACCGCCACTCCGGCCCTGGTTGGAATTTACTTCTTTCTCCTTTTGAGATGGTTTTCTGTCTTTCTCTTGTTCCCTCTAATAAATTATAAATAAGTGCTGGTTCCCAAAAATGAGAGCCAGTGGCTCCCACCAGCAACCACCGGCTCAAAATAAGCACTGTATGCACGCACATACCTACTACCCATTCTCTCTCGCACACACACACAGACACTCCCGCTATAACCCTGCGACTGAAGCTATAGGTGGGTCCTCCTTCTCTCTACTTGTTGCAATATCATGAACTTACACCCCGGAAGTATAAGAGACACTGACACGGATGGCAAAGAGCTGGCTTTTCCCTCCCTAGTAAAACGGAGTGAACGGACAGGACCGATATAAGCACTTCTTTCTTCGTGTGCTTTACATATACATAACATTTGTATCTATTCAGTCCAGTGTAACAGATTACCATTCTGCACTGAGAAATATAGGATGATATATGGGCGATATATTGTTTATTAAAGAATTCTTCGTACAGCGGATACAGCCAGCTTGAGCTTGTGCCAGGCCACAGCCCACGGGATTAGGTCAGCAAAATGTGTGCAGTCCTGGGAAACAGGTCATGAAACTCCCCTGAATGTTTAAAGTCGCTGAAGTTCTTTACATAAACAGGCTGGTTTGCAATATGAAATAGTTCAGCTTTGTAACTGCGTAAACACACTTCGGTGGAAGCTCTGAGCATCAAGGTCTATTCCTAGCACTGCAGTCTCTATTCCCAGCACCGCCGTCTCTATTCCCAGCACCGCCGTCTCTATTCCCAGCTCTGCAGTCTCTATTCCCAGCTCTGCAGTCTCTGCTTCCAGCACCGCACACTCTTTTCCCAGCACCGCCGTCTCTATTCCCAGCACTGCAGTCTCCATTCCCAGCACTGCGGTCTCCATTCCCAGCACTGCGGTCTCCATTCCCAGCACTGCGGTCTCCATTCCCAGCACTGCGGTCTCCATTCCCAGCACTGCGGTCTCCATTCCCAGCATGCGGTCTCCATTCCCCGCTCTGCGGTCTCTATTCCCAGCACCACCGTCTCTATTCCCAGCACCCCAGTCTCTATTCCCAGCACCCCAGACTCTATTCCCAGCACCCCAGTCTCTATTCCCAGCACCCCAGTCTCTATTCCCAGCACCCCAGTCTCTATTCCCAGCACCCCAGTCTCTATTCCCAGCACCCCAGTCTCTATTCCCAGCACCCCAGTCTCTATTCCCAGCACCCCAGTCTCTATTCCCAGCACCCCAGTCTCTATTCCCAGCACCCCCGTCTCTATTCCCAGCACCCCAGTCTCTATTCCCAGCACCCCAGTCTCTATTTCCAGCACCCCAGTCTCTATTCCCAGCACCCCAGTCTCTATTCCCAGCACCCCAGTCTCTATTCCCAGCACCCCAGTCTCTATTCCCAGCTCACCAGTCTCTATTCCCAGCTCACCAGTCTCTATTCCCAGCACCACCATCTCTATTCCCACCACCGCCGTCTTGAATCCCAGCACCGTCGTCTCTATTCCCGGCACCGCAGTCTCTATTCCCGGCACCGCAGTCTCAATTCAGAGCAGTGCGGTCTCTATTCCCAGCTCCGGAGTCTCTATTCCCAGCTCCGGAGTCTCTATTCCCACCACCGCAGTCTCTATTCCCACCACCGCAGTCTCTATTCCCACCACCGCAGTCTCTATTCCCAGCACCGCAGTCTCTATTCCCAGCACCGCAGTCTCTATTCCCAGCACCGCAGTCTCTATTCCCAGCACCGCAGTCTCTATTCCCAGCACCGCAGTCTCTATTCCCAGCACCGCAGTCTCTATTCCCAGCACCGCAGTCTCTATTCCCAGCACCGCAGTCTCTATTCCCAGCACCGCAGTCTCTATTCCCAGCACCGCAGTCTCTATTCCCAGCACCGCAGTCTCTATTTCCAGCACCGCAGTCTCTATTCCCAGCACCGCAGTCTCTATTCCCAGCACCGCAGTCTCTATTCCCAGCACCGCAGTCTCTATTCCCAGCACCGCAGTCTCTATTCCCAGCACCGCAGTCTCTATTCCCAGCACCCCAGTCTCTATTCCCAGCACCCCAGTCTCTATTCCCAGCACCCCAGTCTCTATTCCCAGCACCCCAGTCTCTATTCCCAGCACCCCAGTCTCTATTCCCAGCACCCCAGTCTCTATTCCCAGCACCCCAGTCTCTATTCCCAGCACCCCAGTCTCTATTCCCAGCACCCCAGTCTCTATTCCCAGCACCCCAGTCTCTATTCCCAGCACCCCAGTCTCTATTCCCAGCACCCCAGTCTCTATTCCCACCACCCCAGTCTCTATTCCCACCACCGCCGTCTTGAATCCCAGCACCGTTGTCTCTATTCCCGGCACCGCAGTCTCTATTCCCGGCACCGCAGTCTCAATTCAGAGCAGTGCGGTCTCTATTCCCAGCTCCGGAGTCTCTATTCCCAGCTCCGGAGTCTCTATTCCCACCACCGCAGTCTCTATTCCCACCACCGCAGTCTCTATTCCCACCACCGCAGTCTCTATTCCCACCACCGCAGTCTCTATTCCCACCACCGCAGTCTCTATTCCCAGCACCGCAGTCTCTATTCCCAGCACCGCAGTCTCTATTCCCAGCACCGCAGTCTCTATTCCCAGCACCGCAGTCTCTATTCCCAGCACCGCAGTCTCTATTCCCAGCACCGCAGTCTCTATTCCCAGCACCGCAGTCTCTATTCCCAGCACCGCAGTCTCTATTCCCAGCACCGCAGTCTCTATTCCCAGCACCGCAGTCTCTATTCCCAGCACCGCAGTCTCTATTCCCAGCACCGCAGTCTCTATTCCCAGCACCGCAGTCTCTATTTCCAGCACCGCAGTCTCTATTCCCAGCACCGCAGTCTCTATTCCCAGCACCGCAGTCTCTATTCCCAGCACCGCAGTCTCAATTCCCAGCACCGCAGTCTCTATTCCCAGCACCGCAGTCTCTCTCCCAGCACCCCAGTCTCTCTCCCAGCACCCCAGTCTCTATTCCCAGCACCCCAGTCTCTATTCCCAGCACCCCAGTCTCTATTCCCAGCACCCCAGTCTCTATTCCCAGCACCCCAGTCTCTATTCCCAGCACCCCAGTCTCTATTCCCAGCGCCCCAGTCTCTATTCCCAGCACCCCAGTCTCTATTCCCAGCACCCCAGTCTCTATTCCCAGCACCCCAGTCTCTATTCCCAGCACCCCAGTCTCTATTCCCAGCACCCCAGTCTCTATTCCCAGCACCCCAGTCTCTATTCCCAGCACCCCAGTCTCTATTCCCAGCACCCCAGTCTCTATTCCCAGCACCCCAGTCTCTATTCCCAGCACCGCAGTCTCTATTCCCAGCTCTGGAGTCTCTATTCCTAGCACTGCCGTCTCTATTCCCAGCACCGCAGTCGCCATTCCCAGCACTGCAGTCTCTATTCCCAGCTCCGAAGTCTCTATTCCTAGAACTGCAGTCTCTATTCCCAGCTCCGGAGTCTCTATTCCTAGCACCGCAGTCTCTATTTCTAGCACCGCAATCTCTATTTCTAGCACCGCAGTCTCTATTCCTAGCACTGCAGTCTCTATTCCCGGCACCGCCATCTCTATTCCCAGCACCGGAGCGGATTCCTTACACCGTAGTCTCTATTTCCAGCACCGCCGTCTCTATTCCTTACTCCGCAGTCTCTATTCCCAGCACCGCCGTCTCTATTCCCAGCACCGCCGTCTCTATTCCCAGCACCGCCGTCTCTATTCCCAGCACCGCCGTCTCTATTCCCAGCACCGCCGTCTCTATTCCCAGCACCGCCGTCTCTATTCCCAGCACCGCCGTCTCTATTCCCAGCACCGCCGTCTCTATTCCCAGCACCGCCGTCTCTAATCCCAGCACCGCAGTCTCTAATCCCAGCACCGCAGTCTCTAATCCCAGCACCGCCGTCTCTATTCCCAGCACCGCCGTCTCTATTCCCAGCACCGCCGTCTCTATTCCCAGCACCGCCGCCTCTATTCCCAGCACCGCCGTCTCTATTCCCAGCACCGCCGTCTCTATTCCCAGCACCGCCGTCTCTATTCCCAGCACCGCCGTCTCTATTCCCAGCACCGCCGTCTCTATTCCCAGCACCGCCGTCTCTATTCCCAGCACCGCCGTCTCCTATTCCCAGCACCGCCGTCTCTATTCCCAGCACCGCCGTCTCTATTCCCAGCACCGCCATCTCTATTCCCAGCACCGCCGTCTCTATTCCCAGCACCGCCGTCTCTATTCCCAGCACCGCCGTCTCTATTCCCAGCACCGCCGTCTCTGGTCCCAGCACCGCCGTCTCTGGTCCCAGCACCGCCGTCTCTGGTCCCAGCACCGCCGTCTCTGGTCCCAGCACCGCCGTCTCTGGTCCCAGCACCGCCGTCTCTGGTCCCAGCACCGCCGTCTCTATTCCCAGCACCGCCGTCTCTATTCCCAGCACCGCCGTCTCTATTCCCAGCACCGCCGTCTCTATTCCCAGCACCGCCGTCTCTATTCCCAGCACCGCCGTCTCTGGTCCCAGCACCGCCGTCTCTGGTCCCAGCACCGCCGTCTCTGGTCCCAGCACCGCCGTCTCTGGTCCCAGCACCGCCGTCTCTGGTCCCAGCACCGCCGTCTCTTGTCCCAGCACCGCCGTCTCTTGTCCCAGCACCGCCGTCTCAGGTCCCAGCACCGCCGTCTCTGGTCCCAGCACCGCCGTCTCTGGTCCCAGCACCGCCGTCTCTGGTACCAGCACCGCGGTCTCTACACTGAGCACCGCGGTCTCTATTCACAGCACCGCAGTCTCTATTCCCAGCACCGCAGTCTCTATTCCCAGCACCGCAGTCTCTATTCCTAGCACCGCAGTCTCTATTCCCAGCACCGCCGTCTCTATTCCCAGCACAGCAGTCTCTATTCCTTCCACCGCAGTCTCTATTCCCAGCACCGCCGTCTCTATTCCCAGCACAGCAGTCTCTATTCCTTACACCGCAGTCTCTATTCCCAGCACCGCCGTCTCTATTCCCAGCACCGCCGTCTCTATTCCCAGCACCGCCGTCTCTATTCCCAGCACCGCCGTCTCTATTCCCAGCACCGCCGTCTCTATTCCCAGCACCGCCGTCTCTATTCCCAGCACCGCCGTCTCTATTCCCAGCACCGCCGTCTCTATTCCCAGCACCGCCGTCTCTATTCCCAGCACCGCCGCCTCTATTCCCAGCACCGCAGTCTCTAATCCCAGCACCGCAGTCTCTAATCCCAGCACCGCAGTCTCTAATCCCAGCACCGCAGTCTCTAATCCCAGCACCGCAGTCTCTAATCCCAGCACCGCAGTCTCTAATCCCAGCACCGCAGTCTCTAATCCCAGCACCGCAGTCTCTAATCCCAGCACCGCAGTCTCTAATCCCAGCACCGCAGTCTCTAATCCCAGCACTGCCATCTCTATTCCCAGCACCGCCATCTCTATTCCCAGCACCGCCATCTCTATTCCCAGCACCGCGGTCTCTATTCACAGCACCGCCGTCTCTATTCCCAGCACCGCAGTCTCTATTCCCAGCACCGCAGTCTCTATTCCCAGCACCGCTGTCTCTATTCCTAGCACCGCAGTCTCTATTCCCAGCACCGCAGTCTCTATTCTTAGCACTGCCGTCTCTATTCCCAGCACAGCAGTCTCTATTCCTTACACCGCAGTCTCTATTCCCAGCACCGAAGTCTCTATTCCTTGCACTGCAGTCTCTATTTCCAGCACCGCAGTCTCTATTCCTTACACCGCAGTCTCTATTCCTTACACCACAGTCTCTATTCCTTACACCGCAGTCTCTATTTCCAGCACCGCAGTCTCTATTCCTTACACCGCAGTCTCTATTCCTTACACCGCAGTCTCTATTCCTTACACCACAGTCTCTATTCCTTACACCGCAGTCTCTATTCCTTACACCGCAGTCTCTATTCCTTACACCGCAGTGTCTATTCCCAGCACCGAAGTCTCTATTCCTTGCACTGCAGTCTCTATTTCCAGCACCGCAGTCTCTATTCCCAGCACCGCAGTCTCTATTCCCAGCACCGCAGTCTCTATTCCCAGCACCGCAGTCTCTATTCTTAGCACCGCAGTCTCTATTCCCAGCACAGCAGTCTCTATTCCTTACACCGCAGTCTCTATTCCCAGCACCGAGTCTCTATTCCTTGCACTGCAGTCTCTATTTCCAGCACCGCAGTCTCTATTCCCAGCACCGCAGTCTCTATTCCCAGCACCGCAGTCTCTATTCCCAGCACCGCAGTCTCTATTCCCAGCACCGCAGTCTCTATTCCCAGCACCGCAGTCTCTATTCCCAGCACCGCAGTCTCTATTCCCAGCACTGCAGTCTCTATTCCCAGCACCGCAGTCTCTATTCCCAGCACCGCCGTATCTGGTCCCAGCACCGCCATCTCTGGTCTCAGCACCGCCGTCTCTGGTCCCAGCACCGCCGTCTCTGGTCCCAGCACCGCCGTCTCTATTCCCAGCACTGCCATCTCTATTCCCAGCTCTCCAGTCTCTATTCCTTACACCGCAGTCTCTATTTCCAGCACCGCAGTCTCTAGTCCTAGCACTGCTGTCTCTATTCCCAGCACCGGAGCGGATTCCTTACACAGCAGTCTCTATTTCCAGCTCCGCCGTCTCTATTCCTTACTCCGCCGTCTCTATTCCCAGCACCGCCGTCTCTATTCCCAGCACCGCCGTCTCTATTCCCAGCACCGCCGTCTCTATTCCCAGCACCGCCGTCTCTATTCCCAGCACCGCCGTCTCTATTCCCAGCACCGCCGTCTCTATTCCCAGCACCGCCGTCTCTATTCCCAGCACCGCCGTCTCTATTCCCAGCACCGCCGTCTCTATTCCCAGCACCGCCGTCTCTATTCCCAGCACCGCCGTCTCTATTCCCAGCACCGCCGTCTCTATTCCCAGCACCGCTGTCTCTATTCCCAGCACCGCCGTCTCTATTCCCAGCACCGCCGTCTCTATCCCCAGCACCGCAGTCTCTATTCCCAGCACCGCAGTCTCTATTCGCAGCACCGCCGTCTCTATTCGCAGCACCGCCGTCTCTATTCCCAGCACTGCCGTCTCTATTCCCAGCACTGCCGTCTCTATTCCCAGCACCGGAGCGGATTCCTTACACCGCAGTCTCTATTTCCAGCACCGCCGTCTCTATTCCTTACTCCGCAGTCTCTATTCCCAGCACCGCAGTCTCTATTCCCAGCACCGCAGTCTCTATTCCCAGCACCGCAGTCTCTATTCCCAGCACCGCAGTCTCTATTCCCAGCACCGCAGTCTCTATTCCCAGCACCGCAGTCTCTATTCCCAGCACCGCAGTCTCTATTCCCAGCACCGCAGTCTCTATTCCCAGCACCGCAGTCTCTATTCCCAGCACCGCAGCCTCTATTCCTTACACCGCAGCCTCTATTCCTTACACCGCAGCCTCTATTCCTTACACCGCAGCCTCTATTCCTTACACCGCAGTCTCTATTCCTTACACCGCCGTCTCTATTCGCAGCACCGCCGTCTCTATTCGCAGCACCGCCGTCTCTATTCGCAGCACCGCCGTCTCTATTCGCAGCACCGCCGTCTCTATTCGCAGCACCGCAGTCTCTATTCGCAGCATTGCTGTCTCTATTCGCAGCACCGCAGTCTCTATTCGCAGCACCGCAGTCTCTATTCGCAGCACCGCCGTCTCTATTCCCACCACCGCCGTCTCTATTCCTTACACCGCAGTCTCTATTCCTTACACCGCAGTCTCTATTCCTTACACCGCAGTCTCTATTCCTTACACCGCCGTCTCTATTCCTTACACCGCCGTCTCAATTCCCAGCACCGCCGTCTCAATTCCCAGCACCGCCGTCTCTATTCCCAGCACCGCCGTCTCTATTCCCAGCACCGCCGTCTCTATTCCCAGCACCGCCGTCTCTATTCCCAGCACCGCCGTCTCTATTCCCAGCACCGCCGTCTCTATTCTCAGCACCGCCGTCTCTATTCCCAGCACCGCCGCCTCTATTCCCAGCACCGCCGTCTCTATTCCCAGCACCGCCGTCTCTATTCCCAGCACCGCCGTCTCTATTCCCAGCACCGCCGTCTCTATTCCCAGCACCGCCGTCTCTATTCCCAGCACCGCCGTCTCTATTCCCAGCACCGCCGTCTCTATTCCCAGCACCGCCGTCTCTATTCCCAGCACCGCCGTCTCTATTCCCAGCACCGCCGTCTCTATTCCCAGCACCGCCGTCTCTATTCCCAGCACCGCAGTCTCTATTCCCAGCACCGCAGTCTCTATTCCCAGCACCGCAGTCTCTATTCCCAGCACCGCAGTCTCTATTCCCAGCACCGCAGTCTCTATTCCCAGCACCGCAGTCTCTATTCCCAGCACCGCAGTCTCTATTCCCAGCACCGCAGTCTCTATTCCCAGCACCGCAGTCTCTATTCCCAGCACCGCAGTCTCTATTCCCAGCACCGCCGTCTCTATTCCCAGCACCGCCGTATCTGGTCCCAGCACCGCCGTCTCTGGTCTCAGCACCGCCGTCTCTGGTCCCAGCACCGCCGTCTCTATTCCCAGCACTGCCATCTCTATTCCCAGCTCTCCAGTCTCTATTCCTTACACCGCAGTCTCTATTTCCAGCACCGCAGTCTCTAGTCCTAGCACTGCTGTCTCTATTCCCAGCACCGGAGCGGATTCCTTACACCGCAGTCTCTATTTCCAGCACCGCCGTCTCTATTCCTTACTCCGCAGTCTCTATTCCCAGCACCGCCGTCTCTATTCCCAGCACCGCCGTCTCTATTCCCAGCACCGCCGTCTCTATTCCCAGCACCGCCGTCTCTATTCCCAGCACCGCCGTCTCTATTCCCAGCACCGCCGTCTCTATTCCCAGCACCGCCGTCTCTATTCCCAGCACCGCCGTCTCTATTCCCAGCACCGCCGTCTCTATTCCCAGCACCGCCGTCTCTATTCCCAGCACCGCCGTCTCTATTCCCAGCACCGCCGTCTCTAATCCCAGCACCGCCGTCTCTATTCCCAGCACCGCCGTCTCTATTCCCAGCACCGCCGTCTCTATTCCCAGCACCGCCATCTCTATCCCCAGCACCGCCATCTCTATCCCCAGCACCGCAGTCTCTATTCCCAGCACCGCAGTCTCTATTCGCAGCACCGCCGTCTCTATTCCCAGCACCGCCGTCTCTATTCCCAGCACTGCCGTCTCTATTCCCAGCACCGGAGCGGATTCCTTACACCGCAGTCTCTATTTCCAGCACCGCCGTCTCTATTCCTTACTCCGCCGTCTCTATTCCCAGCACCGCCGTCTCTATTCCCAGCACCGCCGTCTCTATTCCCAGCACCGCCGTCTCTATTCCCAGCACCGCCGTCTCTATTCCCAGCACCGCCGTCTCTATTCCCAGCACCGCCGTCTCTATTCCCAGCACCGCCGTCTCTATTCCCAGCACCGCCGTCTCTATTCCCAGCACCGCCGTCTCTATTCCCAGCACCGCCGTCTCTAATCCCAGCACCGCAGTCTCTAATCCCAGCACCGCAGTCTCTAATCCCAGCACCGCAGTCTCTAATCCCAGCACCGCCGTCTCTATTCCCAGCACCGCCGTCTCTATTCCCAGCACCGCTGTCTCTATTCCCAGAACCGCCTTCTCTATTCCCAGCACCGCCGTCTCTATTCCCAGCACCGCCGTCTCTATTCCCAGCACCGCCGTCTCTATTCCCAGCACCGCCGTCTCTATTCCCAGCACCGCCGTCTCTATTCCCAGCACCGCTGTCTCTATTCCCAGCACCGCCGTCTCTATTCCCAGCACCGCCGTCTCTATTCCCAGCACCGCCGTCTCTATTCCCAGCACCGCCGTCTCTATTCCCAGCACCGCCGTCTCTATTCCCAGCACCGCCGTCTCTATTCCCAGCACCGCCGTCTCTGGTCCCAGCACCGCCGTCTCTAGTCCCAGCACCGCCGTCTCTGGTCCCAGCACCGCCGTCTCTATTCCCAGCACCGCCGTCTCTATTCCCAGCACCGCCGTCTCTATTCCCAGCACCGCCGTCTCTATTCCCAGCACCGAAGTCTCTATTCCTTGCACTGCAGTCTCTATTTCCAGCACCGCAGTCTCTATTCCCAGCACCGCAGTCTCTATTCCCAGCACCGCAGTCTCTATTCTTAGCACCGCCGTCTCTATTCCCAGCACAGCAGTCTCTATTCCTTACACCGCAGTCTCTATTCCCAGCACCGAAGTCTCTATTCCTTGCACTACAGTCTCTATTTCCAGCACCGCAGTCTCTATTCCTTACACCGCAGTCTCTATTCCTTACACCGCAGTCTCTATTCCTTACACCGCAGCCTCTATTCCTTACACCGCAGCCTCTATTCCTTACACCGCAGTCTCTATTCCTTACACCGCAGTCTCTATTCCCAGCACCGCAGTCTCTATTCCCAGCACCGCAGTCTCTATTCCTTAAACCGCAGCCTCTATTCCTTACACCGCAGTCTCTATTCCTTACACCGCAGTCTCTATTCCTTACACCGCCGTCACTATTCACAGCACCGCCGTCACTATTCCCAGCACCGCCGTCTCTATTCGCAGCACCGCCGTCTCTATTCCCAGCACCGCCGTCTCTATTCCCAGCACCGCCGTCTCTATTCCCAGCACCGCCGTCTCTATTCCCAGCACCGCAGTCTCTATTCCCAGCACCGCAGTCTCTATTCCCAGCACAGCAGCCTCTATTCCTTACACCACAGTCTCTATTTCCAGCACCGCAGTCTCTATTCCCAGCACTGCAGTCTCTATTCCCAGCACCTCAGTCTCTATTTCTAGCACCAAACTCTCTATTCCCAGCTCTGCAGTCTCTATTCCAAGCACCGCAGTCTCTACTCCCAGCACAGCACTCTCTATTCCTTACACCGCAGTTTCTATTCCCAGCACCGCAGTCTCTATTCCCAGCACCGCCGTCTCTATTCCCAGCACCGCCGTCTCTATTCCCAGCACCGCCGTCTCTATTCCCAGCACCGCCGTCTCTATTCCCAGCACCGCCGTCTCTATTCCCAGCACCGCCGTCTCTATTCCCAGCACCGCCGTCTCTATTCCCAGCACCGCCGTCTCTATTCCCAGCACCGCCGTCTCTATTCCCAGCACCGCCGTCTCTATTCCCAGCACCGCCGTCTCTATTCCCAGCACCGCCGCTCTCTATTCCCAGCACCGCCGTCTCTATTCCCAGCACCGCCGTCTCTATTCCCAGCACCGCCGTCTCTATTCCCAGCACCGCCGTCTCTATTCCCAGCACCGCCGTCACTATTCCCAGCACCGCCGTCTCTATTCCCAGCACCATCTCTATTCCCAGCACCGCCGTTTCTATTCCCAGCACCGCAGTCTCTATTCCCAGCAAAGCAGTCTCTATTCCCAGCACCGCCGTCTCTATTCCCAGCACCGCCGTCTCTATTCCCAGCTCTGCAGTCTCTATTCCTTACTCCGCAGTCTCTATTCCCAGCACCGCAGTCTCTATTCCCAGCACCGCAGTCTCTATTCCCAGCACCGCAGTCTCTATTCCCAGCACCGCAGTCTCTATTCCCAGCACCGCAGTCTCTATTCCCAGCACTGCAGTCTCTATTCCCAGCACTGCAGTCTCTATTCCCAGCACCGAAGTCTCTATTCCCAGCATCTCAGTCTCCATTCCTAGCACCAAACTCTCTATTCCCAGCTCTGCAGTCTCTATTCCTTACTCCGCAGTCTCTATTTCCAGCACCGCCGTCTCTATTTCCAGCACCGCCGTCTCTATTCCCAGCACCGCCGTCTCTATTCCCAGCACCGCCGTCTCTATTCCCAGCACCGCCGTCTCTATTCCCAGCACCGCCGTCTCTATTCCCAGCACCGCCGTCTCTATTCCCAGCACCGCCGTCTCTATTCCCAGCACCGCCGTCTCTATTCCCAGCACCGCCGTCTCTATTCCCAGCACCGCCGTCTCTATTCCCAGCACCGCCGCCTCTATTCCCAGCACCGCCGTCTCTATTCCCAGCACCGCCGTCTCTATTCCCAGCACCGCCGTCTCTATTCCCAGCACCGCCGTCTCTATTCCCAGCACCGCCGTCTCTATTCCCAGCACCGCAGTCTCTATTCCCAGCACCGCAGTCTCTATTCCCAGCACCGCAGTCTCTATTCCCAGCACCGCAGTCTCTATTCCCAGCACCGCAGTCTCTATTCCCAGCACCGCAGTCTCTATTCCCAGCACCGCAGTCTCTATTCCCAGCACCGCAGTCTCTTTTCCCAGCACCGGAGCGGATTCCTTACACCGCAGTCTCTATTTCCAGCACCGCCGTCTCTATTCCTTACTCCGCAGTCTCTATTCCCAGCACCGCCGTCTCTATTCCCAGCACCGCAGTCTGTAATCCCAGCACCGCAGTCTCTATTTCCAGCACCGCCGTCTCTATTTCCAGCACCGCCGTCTCTATTTCCAGCACCGCCGTCTCTATTTCCAGCACCGCCGTCTCTATTTCCAGCACCGCAGTCTCTATTTCCAGCACCGCAGTCTCTATTCTTTACACCGCTGTCTCTATTCCCAGCACTGAGTCTCTATTCCTAGCACTGCTGTCTCTATTCCCAGCACCGCAGTCTCTATTCCCAGCACCGCAGTCTCTATTCCCAGCACCGCAGTCTCTATTCCTTGCACCGCAGTCTCTATTCCTTGCACCGCAGTCTCTATTCCTTGCACCGCAGTCTCTATTTCCAGCACCGCAGTCTCTATTCCCAGCATCTCAGTCTCCATTCCTAGCACCAAACTCTCTATTCCCAGCTCTGCAGTCTCTATTCCTTACTCCGCCGTCTCTATTTCCAGCACCGCCGTCTCTATTCCCAGCACCGCAGTCTCTATTCCTTACACCGCAGTCTCTATTCCTTACACCGCAGTCTCTATTCCTTACACCGCAGTCTCTATTCCTTACACCGCAGTCTCTATTTCCAGCACCGCCGTCTCAATTCCCAGCACCGCCGTCTCAATTCCCAGCACCGCCGTCCTCACTTCCCAGCACCGCCGCCTCAATTCCCAGCACCGCCGTCTCAATTCCCAGCACCGCCGTCTCTATTCCCAGCACCGCCGTCTCTATTCCCAGCACCGCCGTCTCTATTCCCAGCACCGCCGTCTCTATTCCCAGCACCGCCGTCTCTATTCCCAGCACCGCCGTCTCTATTCCCAGCACCGCCGTCTCTATTCCCAGCACCGCCGTCTCTATTCCCAACACCGACGTCTCTATTCCCAGCACCGCCGTCTCTATTCCCAGCTCTGCAGTCTCTATTCCTTACTCCGCAGTCTCTATTCCCAGCACCGCAGTCTCTATTCCCAGCACCGCAGTCTCTATTCCCAGCACCGCAGTCTCTATTCCCAGCACCGCAGTCTCTATTCCCAGCACCGCAGTCTCTATTCCCAGCACCGCAGTCTCTATTCCCAGCACCGCAGTCTCTATTCCCAGCATCTCAGTCTCCATTCCTAGCACCAAACTCTCTATTCCCAGCTCTGCAGTCTCTATTCCTTACTCCGCAGTCTCTATTTCCAGCACCGCCGTCTCTATTTCCAGCACCGCCGTCTCTATTTCCAGCACCGCCGTCTCTATTTCCAGCACCGCCGTCTCTATTCCCAGCACCGCCGTCTCTATTCCCAGCTCTGCAGTCTCTATTCCTTACTCCGCCGTCTCTATTTCCAGCACCGCCGTCTCTATTCCCAGCACCGCAGTCTCTATTCCTTACACCGCAGTCTCTATTCCTTACACCGCAGTCTCTATTCCTTACACCGCAGTCTCTATTCCCAGCACCGCCGTCTCTATTCCCAGCACCGCCGTCTCTATTCCCAGCACCGCCGTCTCTATTCCCAGCACCGCCGTCTCTATTCCCAGCACTGCCGTCTCTATTCCCAGCACCGCCGTCTCTATTCCCAGCACCGCCGTCTCTATTCCCAGCACCGCCGTCTCTATTCCCAGCACCGCCGTCTCTATTCCCAGCACCGCCGTCTCTATTCCCAGCACCGCCGTCTCTATTCCCAGCACCGCCGTCTCTATTCCCAGGTCTGCAGTCTCTATTCCCAGCTCTGCAGTCTCTGCTCCAAGCACCGCCGTCTCTATTCCCAGCACCGCCGTCTCTATTCCCGGCACCGCAGTTTCTATTCCCGGCACCGCCGTCTCTATTCCCAGCACCGCCGTCTCTATTCCCAGCACCGCAGTCTCTATTCCCAGCACCGCAGTCTCTATTCCCAGCACCGCAGTCTCTATTCCCAGCACCGCAGTCTCTATTCCCAGCACCGCCGTCTCTATTCCCGGCACCGCCGTCTCTATTCCCGGCACCGCAGTTTCTATTCCCAGCACCGCCGTCTCTATTCCCAGCACCGCAGTCTCTATTCCCAGCACTGAGTCTCTATTCCTAGCACTGCCGTCTCTATTCCCAGCACCGCAGTCTCTATCCCAGCACCGTCGTCTCTATTCCCAGCACCGCCATCTCTATTCCCAGCTCTGCAGTCTCTATTCCTTACTCCGCAGTCTCTATTCCCAGCACCGCAGTCTCTATTCCCAGCACCGCAGTCTCTATTCCCAGCACCGCAGTCTCTATTCCCAGCACCGCAGTCTCTATTCCCAGCACCGCAGTCTCTATTCCCAGCACCGCAGTCTCTATTCCCAGCACCGCAGTCTCTATTCCCAGCACCGCAGTCTCTATTCCCAGCACCGCAGTCTCTATTCCCAGCACCGCAGTCTCTATTCCCAGCACCGCAGTCTCTATTCCCAGCACCGCAGTCTCTATTCCCAGCACCGCAGTCTCTATTCCCAGCACAGCATTCTCTATTCCCAGCACAGCATTCTCTATTCCTTACACCGCAGTCTCTATTCCCAGCACTGAGTCTCTATTCCCAGCACTGCCGTCTCTATTCCCAGCACCGCAGTCTCTATTCCCAGCACTGCAGTCTCTATTCCTTACACCGCAGTCTCTATTTCCAGCACCGCAGTCTCTATTTCCAGCACCGCAGTCTCTATTTCCAGCACCGCAGTCTCTATTCCCAGCACCTCAGTCTCTATTCCCAGCACCTCAGTCTCTATTCCCAGCACCTCAGTCTCTATTCCCAGCACCTCAGTCTCTATTCCCAGCACCTCAGTCTCTATTCCCAGCACCTCAGTCTCTATTCCCAGCACCTCAGTCTCTATTCCCAGCACCTCAGTCTCTATTCCCAGCACCGCAGTCTCTATTCCCAGCACCGCAGTCTCTATTCCCAGCACCTCAGTCTCTATTTCTAGCACCAAACTCTCTATTCCCAGCTCTGCAGTCTCTATTCCCAGCACCACAGTCTCTATTCCCAGCACCGCAGTCTCTATTCCCAGCACTGCACTCTCTATTCCTTACACCGCAGTTTCTATTCCCAGCACCGCAGTCTCTATTCCTTACACCGCAGTCTCTATTCCCAGCACCCCTGTCTCTATTCCTAGCACTGCCGCCTCTATTCCCAGCACTGCAGTCTCTATTCCCAACACCGCAGTCTCTATTCCTAGCACCGCACTCTCTATTCCCAGCACTGCAGTCTCTATTCCCAGCACCGCAGTCTCTATTCCCAGCACCGCAGTCTCTATTCCCAGCACCGCAGTCTCTATTCCCAGCACCGCAGTCTCTATTCCCAGCACCGCAGTCTCTATTCCCTACACCGCAGTCTCTATTCCCAGCACTGAGTCTCTATTCCTAGCACTGCCGTCTCTATTCCCAGCACCGCAGTCTCTATTCCCAGCACCGCAGTCTCTATTCCTTACACTGCAGTCTCTATTTCCAGCACCGCAGTCTCTATTCCCAGCACCGCAGTCTCTATTCCCAGCACTGCAGTCTCTATTCCCAGCACCGCACTCTCCATTCCTAGCACCAAACTCTCTATTCCCAGCTCTGCAGTCTCTATTCCTTACTCTGCAGTCTCCATTTCCAGCACCGCCGTCTCTATTTGTAGCACCACTGTCTCTATTCCCAGCACCGCCATCTCTATTCCCAGCACTGCAGTCTGTATTCCCAGCACCTCGGTCTCTATTCCTAGCACCAAACTCTCTATTCCTTACTCCGCAGTCTCTATTTCCAGCACCGCTGTCTCTATTCCCAGCACCGCAGTCTCTATACAAAGCACTGCAGTCTATATACCCAGCACCGCAGTCTCTATTCCCAGCACCGCAGTCTCTATTCCCAGCACCGCAGTCTCTATTCCCAGCACCGCAGTCTCTATTCCCAACACCGCAGTCTCTATTCCCAGCACTGCCGTCTCTAATCCCAGCACCGCAGTCTCTATTATTTACACCGCAGTCTCTATTCCCAGCACCGCCGTCTCTATTCCCAGAACCACCGTCTCTATTCCCAGCACCGCCGTCTCTATTTCCAGCACCACAGTCTCTATTCCTTACACCACAGTCTCTATTACCAGCACCGCAGTCTCTATTCTTTACACCGCAGTCTCCATTCCCAGCACTGAGTCTCTATTCCTAGCACTGCCGTCTCTATTCCCAGCACTGCAGTCTCTATTCCTTACACCGCAGTCTCTATTTCCAGCACCGCAGTCTCTATTTCCAGCACCGCAGTCTCTATTTCCAGCACCGCAGTCTCTATTTCCAGCACCGCAGTCTCTATTTCCAGCACCGCAGTCTCTATTTCCAGCACCGCAGTCTCTATTTCCAGCACCGCAGTCTCTATTTCCAGCACCGCAGTCTCTATTTCCAGCACCGCAGTCTCTATTTCCAGCACCGCAGTCTCTATTTCCAGCACCGCAGTCTCTATTTCCAGCACCGCAGTCTCTATTTCCAGCACCGCAGTCTCTATTCCCAGCACCGCCGTCTCTATTCCCAGCACCGCCGTCTCTATTCCCAGCACCGCCGTCTCTATTTCCAGCACCGCCGTCTCTATTTCCAGCACCGCCGTCTCTATTCCCAGCACCGCCGTCTCTATTCCCAGCACTGCCGTCTCTATTCCCAGCACTGCCGTCTCTATTCCCAGCACCGCCGTCTCTATTCCCAGCTCTGCAGTCTCTATTCCTTACTCCGCAGTCTCTATTGCCAGCACCGCAGTCTCTATTCCCAGCACTGCAGTCTCTATTCCCAGCACTGCAGTCTCTATTCCTTACACTGCAGTCTCTATTCTCAGCACCAAGTCTCTATTCCTAGCACTGCCGTCTCTATTCCCAGCACCGCAGTCTCTATTCCCAGCACTGCAGTCTCTATTCCCAGCACCACAGTCTCTATTCCTTACTCCGCAGTCTCTATTCCCAGCACCGCAGTCTCTATTCCCAGCACCGCAGTCTCTATTCCCAGCACTGCAGTCTCTATTCCCAGCACTGCAGTCTCTATTCCCAGCACCTCGGTCTCTATTCCTAGCACCAATCTCTCTATTCCCAGCTCTGCAGTCTCTATTCCTTACTCCGCAGTCTCTATTTCCAGCACCGCCGTCTCTATTCCCAGCACCGCAGTCTCTATACCCAGCACTGCAGTCTCTATTCCCAGCACCGCAGTCTCTATTCCTTACACCGCAGTCTCTATTCCTAACACCACAGTCTCTATTCCTAGCACTGCCGTCTCTATTCCCAGCACCGCAGTCTCTATTCTTTACACCGCAGTCTCTATTCCCAGCACCACAGTCTCTATTCCTTACACCACAGTCTCTATTTCCAGCACCGCAGTCTCTATTCCCAGCACCGCAGTCTCTATTCCCAGCACCGCAGTCTCTATTCTCAGCACCTCAGACTCCATTCCTAGCACCAAACTCTCTATTCCCAGCTCTGCAGTCTCTATTCCTTACTCCGCAGTCTCTGGTTCCAGCACCGCTGTCTCTATTCCCAGCACCGCCTTCTCTATTCCCAGCACCGCAGTCTCTCTTCCTAGCACTGCCGTCTCTATTCCCAGCACCGCAGTCTCTATTCCCAGAACCGCTGTCTCTATTCCCAGCACCGCCGTCTCTATTCCCAGCACCACAGTCTCTATTCCTTACACCACAGTCTCTATTACCAGCACCGCAGTCTCTATTACCAGCACCGCAGTCTCTATTACCAGCACCGCAGTCTCTATTCTTTACACCGCAGTCTCCATTCCCAGCACTGAGTCTCTATTTCCAGCACCGCAGTCTCTATTTCCAGCACCGCAGTCTCTATTTCCAGCACCGCGAGTCTCTATTTCCAGCACCGCAGTCTCTATTTCCAGCACCGCAGTCTCTATTTCCAGCACCGCAGTCTCTATTTCCAGCACCGCAGTCTCTATTTCCAGCACCGCAGTCTCTATTTCCAGCACCGCAGTCTCTATTCCCAGCACTGCAGTCTCTATTCCCAGCACTGCAGTCTCTATTCCCAGCACTGCAGTCTCTATTCCCAGCATCTCAGTCTCCATTCCTAGCACCAAACTCTCTATTCCCAGCTCTGCAGTCTCTATTCCTTACTCCGCAGTCTATTTCCAGCACCGCCGTCTCTATTCCCAGCACCGCCCGTCTCTATTCCCAGCACCGCCGTCTCTATTCCCAGCACCGCCGTCTCTATTCCCAGCACCGCCTGTCTCTATTCCCAGCACCGCCGTCTCTATTCCCAGCACCGCCGTCTCTATTCCCAGCACCGCCGTCTCTATTCCCAGCACCGCCGTCTCTATTCCCAGCACCGCCGTCTCTATTCCCAGCACCGCCGTCTCTATTCCCAGCTCTGCAGTCTCTATTCCTTACTCCGCAGTCTCTATTCCCAGCACCGCAGTCTCTATTCCCAGCACCGCAGTCTCTATTCCCAGCACTGCATTCTCTATTCCTTACACTGCAGTCTCTA
This sequence comes from Calotriton arnoldi, assembly GCA_963921515.1. NCBI lineage: Eukaryota > Metazoa > Chordata > Amphibia > Caudata > Salamandridae > Calotriton > Calotriton arnoldi. Next base: position 560,456 of record CAWUFW010006388.1, on the reverse strand, counting down.
TTCTCAGCACCAAGTCTCTATTCCTAGCACTGCCGTCTCTATTCCCAGCACCGCAGTCTCTATTCCCAGCACTGCAGTCTCTATTTCCAGCACCACAGTCTCTATTCCTTACACCGCAGTCTCTATTTCCAGCTCCGCAGTCTCTATTCCCAGCACTGCAGTCTCTATTCCCAGCACCGCAGTCTCTATTCCCAGCACCGCAGTCTCTATTCCTTACACCGCAGTCTCCATTTCCAGCACCGCCGTCTCTATTCCCAGCACCGCTGTCTCTATTCCCAGCACCGCCGTCTCTATTCCCAGCTCTGCAGTTTTTATTCCTTACGCCGCAGTCTCTATTCCCAGCACCACAGTCTCCATTCCCAGCACCACAGTCTCCATTCCCAGCACCGCCGTCTCTATTCCCAGCACCGCCGTCTCTATTCCCAGCACCGCCGTCTCTATTCCCAGCACCGCCGTCTCTATTCCCAGCACCGCCGTCTCTATTCCCAGCACCGCCGTCTCTATTCCCAGCACCGCCGTCTCTATTCCCAGCACCGCCGTCTCTATTCCCAGCACCGCCGTCTCTATTCCCAGCACCGCCGTCTCTATTCCCAGCACCGCCGTCTCTATTCCCAGCACCGCCGTCTCTATTCCCAGCACCGCCGTCTCTATTCCCAGCACCGCCGTCTCTATTCCCAGCACCGCCGTCTCTATTCCCAGCACCGCAGTCTCTATTCCCAGCACTGCAGTCTCTATTCCCAGCACTGCAGTCTCTATTCCTTACACTGCAGTCTCTATTCTCAGCACCAAGTCTCTATTCCTAGCACTGCCGTCTCTATTCCCAGCACCGCAGTCTCTATTCCCAGCACTGCAGTCTCTATTCCCAGCACTGCAGTCTCTATTCCCAGCACTGCAGTCTCTATTTCCAGCACCACAGTCTCTATTTCCAGCACCACAGTCTCTATTCCTTACACCGCAGTCTCTATTTCCAGCACCGCAGTCTCTATTCCCAGCACTGCAGTCTCTATTCCCAGCACTGCAGTCTCTATTCCCAGCACTGCAGTCTCTATTCCCAGCACCTCGGTCTCTATTCCTAGCACCAATCTCTCTATTCCCAGCTCTGCAGTCTCTATTCCTTACTCCGCAGTCTCTATTTCCAGCACCGCCGTCTCTATTCCCAGCACCGCAGTCTCTATACCCAGCACTGCAGTCTCTATTCCCAGCACCGCAGTCTCTATTCCTTACACCGCAGTCTCTATTCCTAGCACCGCCGTCTCTATTCCTAGCACTGCCGTCTCTATTCCCAGCACCGCAGTCTCTATTCTTTACACCGCAGTCTCTATTCCCAGCACCACAGTCTCTATTCCTTACACCACAGTCTCTATTTCCAGCACCGCAGTCTCTATTCCCAGCACCGCAGTCTCTATTCCCAGCACCTCAGACTCCATTCCTAGCACCAAACTCTCTATTCCCAGCTCTGCAGTCTCTATTCCTTACTCCGCAGTCTCTGGTTCCAGCACCGCTGTCTCTATTCCCAGCACCGCCTTCTCTATTCCCATCACCGCAGTCTCTCTTCCTAGCACTGCCGTCTCTATTCCCAGCACCACAGTCTCTATTCCCAGCACTGCAGTATCTATTCCCAGCACCGCAGTCTCTATTCCTTACACCGCAGTCTCCATTTCCAGCACCGCAGTCTCTATTCCCAGCACTGCAGTCTCTATTCCCAGCACTGCAGTCTCTATTCCCAGCACTGCAGTCTCTATTCCCAGCACTGCAGTCTCTATTCCCAGCACTGCAGTCTCTATTCCCAGCACCTGAGTCTCCATTCCTAGCACCAAACTCTCTATTCCCAGCTCTGCATTCTTTATTCCTTACTCCGCAGTCTCTATTTCCAGCACCGCCGTCTCTATTCCCAGCACCGCTGTCTCTATTCCCAGCACCGCCGTCTCTATTCCCAGCTCTGCAGTTTTTATTCCTTACACCGCAGTCTCTATTCCCAGCACCACAGTCTCCATTCCCAGCACCGCAGTCTCTATTCCCAGCACTGCAGTCTCTATTCCTTACACTGCAGTCTCTATTCCCAGCACCAAGTCTCTATTCCTAGCACTGCCGTCTCTATTCCCAGCTCCGCAGTCTCTATTCCCAGCTCCGCAGTCTCTATTCCCAGCACTGCAGTCTCTATTCCCAGCACCGCAGTCTCTATTCCCAGCACCGCAGTCTCTATTCCCAGCACCGCAGTCTCTATTCCTTACACTGCAGTCTCTATTCCCAACACCGCAGTTTCTATTCCCAGCACTGCCGTCTCTATTCCCAGCACCGCAGTCTCTATTCCTAGCACCGCACTCTCTATTCCCAGCACCACAGTCTCCAGTCCCAGCACCGCAGTATCTATTCCTAGCACCGCCGTCTCTATTCCCGGCACCGCTGTCTCTATTCCTTACACCGCAGTCTCTATTCCTTGCACCGCAGTCTCTATTCCTTGCACCGCAGTCTCTATTCCTTGCACCGCAGTCTCTATTCCTTGCACCGCAGTCTCTATTTCCGGCACCGCCGTCTCTATTTCCTGCACCGCCGTCTCTATTCCCAGCACTGCAGTTTCTATTCCCAGCACCGCAGTCTCTATTCCTATCACCGCAGTCTCTATACCCAGCACCGCAGACTCTATTCCCAGCACCGCAGTCTCTATTCCTTACACCGCAGTCTCTATTCCTAGCCCAGCACTCTCTATTCCTTACACCGCAGTCTCTATTCCCAGCACCGCAGTCTCTATTCCTTACACCGCAGTCTCTATTCCTTACACCGCAGTCTCTATTCCTTACACCGCAGTCTCTATTCCCAGCACCGCAGTCTCTATTCCCAGCACCGCAGTCTCTATTCCTTACACCGCAGTCTCTATTCCTTACACCGCAGTCTCTATTTCCAGCACCGCTGTCTCTATTCCCAGCACTGCAGTCTCTATTCCCAGCTCTGCAGTCTCTATTCCCAGCTCTGCAGTCTCTATTCCCAGCACCGCACTCTCTATTCCCAGCACCGCAGTCTCTATTCCCAACACCGCAGGTTCTATTCCTAGCACCGCACTCTCTATTCCCAGCACTGCAGTCTCTATTCCTTACACCACAGTCTCTATTCCTAGCACCGCAGTCTCTATTCCTAGCACCGCAGTCTCTATTCCCAGCACCGCAGTCTCTATTCCCAGCACTGCAGTCTCTATTCCCAGCACCGCAGTCTCTATTCCTTACACTGCAGTCTCTATTCCCAGCACCGCAGTCTCTATTCCTTACACCGCAGTCTCTATTCCCTGCGCCGCAGTCTCTATTCCTTACTCCGCACTCTCTATTCCCAGCACTGTAGTCTCTATTCCTAGAACCGCAGTCTCTATTCCCTACACTGCAGTCTCTATTCCTAGCACCGCAGTCTCTATTCCTTACACCGCAGTCTCTATTCCCTGCACTGCAGTCTCTATTCCCTGCACTGCAGTCTCTATTCCTTACTCCGCACTCTCTATTCCAGCACTGCAGTCTCTATTCCCAGCACCGCAGTCTCTATTCCTTACACCACAGTCTCTATTCCTAGCACCGCAGTCTCTATTCCTAGCACCGCAGTCTCTATTCCTAGCACCGCAGTCTCTATTCCTAGCACCGCAGTCTCTATTCCTTACACCACAGTCTCTATTCTCAGCACCGCAGCCTCTATTCCAAGCACCGCAGTCTCTATTGCTTACACCGCAGTCTATATTCCCAGCACCGCAGTCTCTATTCCTGGCACCGCAGTCTCTTTTCCTTACACCGCAGTCTCTTTTCCTTACACCGCAGTCTCTTTTCCTTACACCGCAGTCTCTATTCCTAGCACTGCAGTCCTTCCATGAGAAGCTGGCACTGTGGGTTGCATTACAAGATCCCCATTATGAACACCCTCCTAACTCCACACCCCAGAGGTGCTGATTACCAGGGGCTCAGTAACCACAGGGGTGGAGTTAACGGGGTTTGCAAGTGGGACCTTGCGGGATTAATGGGTGAAGCAGTAAAGCCGGTGCAGATTCCCCCATCATTTCACCATGATGCTCCACCTACTTTTAGCTGTGGATTCTCCTGGTCATTCAAACACACACATCCACGCACTTCCTGTGACTGATTCAGCCTTTAACTCCTATTACCGACTGAATTAGGATCACAAGGGCCCTTCCAATAAGACCCTTGACGTACTTCAGGAGTATAGCAAGGATGCCCTGGGCCTTGGTGCAAGCAAGGAAGAAGGCCCATTTCAATCTTATTTGCATAATAAAATACAGCAATTATCAGGGTTCAATGGGCCTCTCAGGGCTCTGGTACCCAGTGCCACTGCACCTGCAGCACCAATGATCGCTACACACCTTTCGTGCTTGACAGATGAAAGGGCTTTTACGGCCTTCTGTGCATTTTAAGTTAGCCCTGGTGTCTTTTTTGTTTAAAACACTGTGGGGTATATTTACAAGAATTGCAGCTGACCAGTTTTGACGCTGGTTAGCAGCAATTTTTTTACCACTGACTATCGCCGAAATTGATCGCCATGTTTGCGACGTATTTACATGGCAATAGTATCAGCTAGCCGCTGAGAAAACTGTCGCTAACACTAGCGTCAAGACGATAAAAAATTTGACGTTAGCGAGAGAAAAGTGATGAAAGGCCAATTAGCGGCAAAAAAATTCATGTTAGTCAGCCCAGGGTCACTTTTCAGCTTCTAGAGGCAAAAATAGTCTATAAATCAACCTCTAATGAAAAAAAACAAAAAAACAATGGAATGCAGTATGGAGCAGCCAGAGCCAAGTTCAGCACAGGTCAACAACCCCCCCAACAGCCAGGAGGCCCAGCCAAAGTCCCAAGGGAAGAGGAAATACAGAATCAGAATCTCCTTTATGAAAAGTGGCGCAGTGCTGGTGAAAAACAGTGATGCAGCACTTTTCATAGTGCCATCTTTGCCAATGCCTGGAAGCGCAGACAGTCCCCGGGGCCCAGAGGCCCCGCTGGGTCTGCGTCTGAGACCGGAGTGGGAGGTGCCGGTGCTGTAGAGTTGCTGCAGCCTGACCGTGGAGGCGGTCTCCATTGGGCGCGAGCCTGTGGGCCATGGCAGTAGACATTGAGGCATCGGTGATCGCCCTTACCTAGTGGCGTAGTCTGGCAGGTAGCATGGAGACACGTTTCTGACCTGTGTGAGAAGACCGGCTGGGGTCCCTTGGAGCTGTGATCAGTAGAGTGCTCCTGCGCACCGATGTGGGGAGGTCTGCATTGCATAAAACGTGCCACTACTACACCGGGTACAAGGAGGAGAATGCCAATGGGGGCCTGCGCCTCTCTGCATCACAGGCCGGATGATGTTGCGCTGGCTAGACGCTGTGGGGATGAGGCCCCTGAGCTGCGCTGAACTTGTGTGGCGGGAGCGCCGCATCTTCACGCCTAAGGGGACCCTGTTGCATCACCTGCATCAGGAGGTTCCCCAGAGGACTTGGAGGCGACTGCTGTACCAGGGATTGTGAAATCCGGCCTGGCTGAGGCTCCTGCTGGCTGAGTCACAGATTTTGAAGGGAGCGCTGCAGATTGATCCCTGGTGTCCATGTCCAGGTGAGGAGTAGCTGTGATGGGGAGAGGAGGAGGCCTGGGGGTCAACTCGGGCCCAGGCCTAGTGCCTGTGGGTGGCGCACACTGTGCCCTGAGCAATCCCTGCACTGCGACGGACCTACATCACCAAGGGCACTGCACAAGACTGGTGGGGGACTCCACTAACTGGCTCTAGTTGCTGATATCGGCCGTTGGTGGTGGCGGGTGCCAGGGGCACAGGGTCGTTCAGGCACCGGTCCTTGGGCGCAATGCCTGATCTGCCCTCACTCACTGGGGCACTGGGTAACGCAGAATCTGGTTGCTACTGTTAGCTCGGAGGAGGCGACCTGGTCGTGCTGCCTTTTCTCGCCCCCTGGTAGTGAGATCCTGGGTGTACGGGGGAATTCCGACGGTGCCGCCCGAATGAAGATTCCTGGCTAGCATGCACCTGACTGGAGGAAAGGGGCTGGCTGGCCACACTGCAATACATAGTGCCTGGGCGTCTGGCGCAGCGATGTTCCGCCTGCAGACGGGCGGTGGCGACATTAGGCCGCTCCTCCATGTCGGTGAACCCAGCGGCTGGGATTCGCTGTCCAGCGGGGCAGGTGACAGAGGACACCCTGGACTCCAAACTAGACTCTGTACTCGCAGCTGGTACCTCCCTCAAACAAACGTGCACTTCCTTTGTTGGCCACATAGACAAAACCACAGTTGACTTCACCCTACAAGGTACACGACATTGAGCAAGAACTGGCCAAAGTCCCCCCAATTACCCAGAGCACAGCGTTGGAGGTGCAGCAGCTAATGGGACGTGTGAAGTCACTGGAAAGAACAGCGGAGGATGCGGAGGGCCGCTCCCAGCGTAACAACGTGTGAGTGTTGGGTCTGCCCGAGGGAGCAGAAGGGGCTGATGCAGTGGCATATACTGAGGCATGGTTGCGTGACCTACTGCCAACAGGTGCACTCTCACGATTTTTTGTTGTGTGCGGGCCCACCGAGTGCCAGCGAGTCGTCCGCTGCCGGGGACAGGTCCTAGACATTTTCTCTTCAGCCTCCTACAGGGATCGTGACACTGTCCTGAGCGAGGTACGCAAGCTGGAGGAGGTGAAAGTGGATAACACCACAGTTATTTTCTTTCCTGACTATGCCACAGGTGTGCAGAGGCAGAGGGGCTAGTCTCTAGTGGTTAAGCGATGCCGCCGAGAGTTGGGAATCAAATACTCCCTCTTTTACCCATAACGGCTGCGAGTGATCTCAGATGTGGACACGCATATCATTGACGCCGCTGAACAGGTCTGGACCTGGCTGCAATTTACTGGTCACCAGGTGCTGCGGACAGGGAGTTAAGGGTCTGCGCAACAAGCTGTCATTCGTGGAGCCAGTTGTACTGGGAGGCATAGGAGCAGCAGGCATCCCCCACCACAACTACAAGCCACCCCCAATCTGCAGCAGGTTATACAAGAGAGGCGGAAGGCGCTGCATGCGGCGACGACGATGCACAATCGCACTCAGAGACAGGATCCCAACACTTACCCTGAACGCTCCCCCAGTGACGTGGGCTCCACTGCCACGTGCTCATCCAGTGCGGAGTCCATGTAGGTCCGGAATGTGACTCCTCAGCCAGAAGATTACCTAATTTAATGTGGACTGGTTGTGCGTCTCTCCTTCTTCCATGGTTACAGACAGCTCCGGAGAGTCTCTGGCTTTCTGTGGTTCCTAGTCTCCAGCTTCCGGTTGCTACAGTTCCGATCACAACATCAATCAACTCTGCAACACAGTCACCCTTGCACCACGGTGCAAGGGTGCCTGCATTGGCACATGGCAGCCATTGTGAACTAATGTAGGGTAAAAAGTCAGGGGGGCTTATTCATGAGCCCCTTGCAACAGTTTAACGCCACTGGTGCGTCATTTTCTTGAGGTACTTGCAGCATGAATTTTGCACCATGTTGCTCTGTATTTACAAAGTGACACATCTAGGCATATGCGTGACCTTGTAAAGCCCTGTGCCACATTATACCTGCATCAGGTATGATGTATGCAGGGTGGGTGTTCCCACGCAACAAAGCCTCGTAGGAGTGGAGCAGTGAAATTATCAGATTTCACTGCGACAATTCTAGGATGCAACTGCGTCAAAACCTCACACCTGTCTCATGGCAGGCGCAAGGGTGATGCAGTGCCACAGCGACAGGCTTGCCCCATGCATTGCTGGAGTACTGTCATGCTTGCAACACAACTACAGAAATGCGTGACTTTAGCGCCGACAGATACGTCAGGATTCCAGACGTATCTGTCATTGATTGCCACATGGAGCGCTGTACAGTAAATACGGCACATCCATGGTGTCGCAAGGAGGGCGCAGTGAAAAGTTTCCAATCGGTGTTTTATTGCAGCGATGCAACACTTTTCATGAATGGGGCCCAGGAGTGCGCCCTATCGTATTGATAGGACGCATTCCTGACCTTTTGTTTTGGCCCTTGGCAGCACAGCAATATTCCTTGCAGCGCTGTACAGCACCCAAACGTCTTATATGTGGCCCCAAGTGTTTGTACCAATTTTACGACCTGGTATTTTCTGGCCTTAAAAAACTGCCTCTTATTGGACTTAGCAGCAGTTTTTTTCGTTTTGCGGCATACAAGGAAATCCTTGTAAATATCGCATTGTGTGTTTTGCAGGAGTTTTTACGCGGGAATGCCTACCTTGCATCCCTGAGAAATTCTTCAGAGTGGGGTCCGGTCCCACAACCTTACACCAACCCATATGAGTAGACCATTAGAAACTGTGCAAGAGTGTTCCCAGCCATAGTCTTCTAATTGCTTGTGTTGATGTGTGAGCCTATCAGAGTGTCCATTCATTCTCTCAATAGTGTCAATAGCTGCCAGGTTTACCAGGTCCATGCGTGATGTGCTAGTTCAGTCCAGGATTTTCTTCTTTCAATTCTGGGACTTGTAGTCCAATTTTAGAATTTAATAAACAAGACTACAAGTCCCATTATCCAAAGAAAAATCCAAGACTGGTGCAGCACATCACACAAGGACCTGGGAAACTGAGTGTCATATAGTGCCTCATGAACTGTTGTCTGCTAGGTCAGCAGTATTCAGTGGAAGGGGGTCAGTTCTTGAAACTTTCCACAAACCCATGCAACTGTACTACACAAATCTCAATGGTGGATTATGTTGTTCATAGCAGTGTTTCAAACTGCATAGAGTAAAGAGTGATACTTCTTCCGAAACAGTGAATGCAGACACTCCCCTCAAGCCAGTGTGTGTTTGTAACTGTGATATTTCTGATTTAGGCCCTGATTCCTAGTGTGGAGATACATTCCAATTACTGTGTTAAAACTTAAGTTTGTTCAAGAATCGGAATTTCGAGTAGAGTGATACTTATTGCAGACCTGCCAACTTGAGAACAAAATCAGCTGTGTGGTGAGGGGGCGTCGCCATATCGGCGAAATGGAGAAGGTGACTCTCGTGAGTTTAAGTGCACAAGAGTCACCGTCTCCATTTCGCCGATATGAAATTGTTCGTGTGACAGTCATATATATTTCTTCTTGAAAAAGAAAAGAGTAAATCATTGTTTCTCAACTAACGTTACAGTGTTTTGTGGTGTGTTCCATCATATATCTGTGTTCTCTCAAAATTCGTTTGTTTAATTAGACATTAATTGATCTGTTGTATTGTATTAATTATGCAAAGCAATTTAGCTACTCAACAGAACCAACTGTTTATTACATTATCAATACCCAGGTTCTGAGGGACACAGGGCTACCCCATTATCCTTAATGGTATTTAAGGGCATGGCTGGAAAAAAATTGTAAGCTAACAATCTGTCCTTAGCATAGTGGGCCGCCCAACTGATATTTTGCAATTTGTCCTTGCATCCATATATATAACACAACAAGTAACATTGTATCTACGACAAGCCAGTACTATTGGCTTTGCCAATGGTTGTTAGTTGTATTAGATGAGCAACAACTCCGGCTCCTTTGAATATAATTTTGAAAATGCTTCAGTTTCGAATTGATGAGACTGTGAAAGAACCAAAACGAGTATCTTTGAAGTTACATCAAAGGCAGTGAAGAGTGGCACTGCTGCAGAGTTAGGCCATTTTTTTCATCCTGAGGGTGAGGGCTTAATTGACAGGGCTGGTTTACGTTCTCAGTCCGGCCCCTACTGGAGCTGTGTGTTATACTTGAGTTCTGAAGGCCTCTGCGGTTCGCAGAGGGAAGCAATTCGCTTAACTTCTTGTTCCTCATTTAGGCAGGTCCAGAAACAGAAACACGAAAGGTGGGGGGTCACTAGCTCTCCTGGGGGGCCACCTGGGGGGTGGTATGATTTATTTCCAATAAACATTCCGGTTGCTATGCAGCGCTGTGCTCAGTATGCCAGCCAGGGCCTGCCTCTGTTCCAAAGCACATATAATTAATCATAGGTGAGGTGCTGTTTAAAAGCAGCTGGGCTATGTCCAACAGGTTGTGGTTTATTGTCTTATTCTGTCATTAAATTGATTGCTTCAGGAGCTATACCGGAAAAGAAGTGAGACAGGATCAATGTAGAAAGGAACCAGCAGAAGGCAGGCAAGAATAAGAAGTGTAATGTACAAAACTCACATAAGGTGCCAGCTCCTGGTGAACAGCACTGCCAGGCAGCAACCATCTACTGGAGTTTTGAACAGCAGCACCTCATGGAATGTGGAACCCACAAGGTGCATGGAATGCACATGGGTAACCATGCAGTGAAGCTATGACACTTCCTGTTTCAGAGTGTCGCCCGTCTCAAGGACACCCGCCCCATGGGCAGTTTGGGCCTTATTTATGAGAAGTGACGCATCGCTGCATTAAAAAACGCGATGCGCCACTTCTCAGTGCGCACTCCTTGCGACATGAAGGCTGCGTCATATTTACTGTATGACGCATCATGTCGCAAGGAATGACAGATACGTCAGTATTACTGACATATCTGTTGGCGCACAAGTGACGCATTGCTGGGGTGTGTCTGAAAACAGACGCAACTCCAGCAATGTGTCCTTTCACATGGGGCAAGACCCATGTGGAAGGGCCTGCATCAGTCTTACGCCTGCTGTGAGGCAGACGTAAGATACTGATGCAGTAGCATCCTAGAAGTGGCGCAGTGAAATCTGACAGATTCCACTGCGTCACTTCTGCGAGGCTTGGATGCGGGGGAACGCCCACCCTGCATACATTATACCCGACACAGGTATAATGTATTGCAGGGGTTTACAAAGTGACGCATCTGCCTAGATGCGTCACTTTGTAAATAGGGTGCAACATGGCGCACTTTTTATGCTGCCGGTGCGTCACAAAAAGTGACGGCGCAGAAGTGTCGCAAGGACTCATTAGTGAGCTCCTTTGTCTCTATTGACGATAACCTGTACAGGAGAGGGCCCATGTCCCGATCTACAGAGTGCCTTTGCAGGCAATGGGCATACATTTTTATATGTATCATTAGACAAGTGTTACATTTCCGTTACACTTTTGTAACTTGAGCAAGTCCCTCAGTTTCACTTCATATAAATAAAAATTTAAAAAAAGAGAACTAATGTAAGCCTGAAATTTCACACACTTTTTTGCTGAGAGACTGTTTTGAGCAAAAAATGTCTTGCGGAAGACTGGTTCAAGCAGACAGTGTGTTGTAGGAGACTCCTTGAAACTGTCTCCAGGGGGTATCTCGAGTAACTTTTCGATGAGACATAAGCCTCTATGTTCAGTTTTCACTTGAGATACTCTAAAATGTATTTCGCTCCCTTTATTTGCACTTTCTCGTAATTTATGCTGAGTTTCATTCAACATTATCCTTTAATTTTGTACAGCTCTATTAAGCCTCCATCTGGTTCTTCGGATCCAGGAACCCAACTTGATTATGTCCACCATACAGTTTCCCAAAATGAATACTCATATTCTGCCAGTTGGGCTCCATGCTCTGGTCTTTATTCACAAGCAAGCAGTCACGGATACAGAGGTGGACACTCAGTGCTTAATTTGTAAAAAAAAAATAAGTACCAGGGCCCTCATCAGCTGGTCATCCCAGCTTGCACCTCCCATTGCCACTGCCAGCGCTGCCAATGACAGTACCTACACAACTACTAACCATCACACTGCTACAAGTATGGCAATGCAGACTGCTCGTGCCCCCCAAAGCTATATGAATGGCTTGGGCAACAGATATTAGTTGTTTTTAATGCATATTGAATGAAAAAAACAAGTGTTGTTCTGCTCGTCCCTAAATCACACAAACAGCACCACCATGTGGCAGCTGTCATAAGTGCTGGTGCTGACAAATAAGTGCCGGTGCTGAGCACCGGAAACCACCGGCTCAAATTAAGCAGTGGAGGTGGCGCTTAAATAGCACTAATGCCCAGAGAGGGAGGACAAACAAATCACAGTCACTCGAAGCACAATTCCAGCTTTAAAGTCTTAAACCTCACTATCTTAATCTGTTAAGTGCCGCCTAATAGTGCTGAAACCAATGACCATGGCCAACCCAAAGGCAACAACACGCTGGTTGAACTGAGCTACAAATCACCTCATTGTGCTCCAGCCATGATACTACTGTAGTGGACATATCTACCTCTGGACTCCTGCGTGTGACCCACTTGCAAGGAGCTTAGCCACCATGCTTCTGTCTGCAGCTCATCCCCTATGTCAATGACCGGTATGACGTCTCACACCTTCATCAACCACGCAGATCATACGCATTCCAACAATACTACTCGGTCACCTGATGCGAATCATTCCACTGATCCCTTTGATGATTTCTTTAACAACAACTGATACTTCTAAAGCTTGCCATCTGTGCCCTTACTACCTCCGCCCACTTTCTCTTTTTCTGATAAGTGCAACATAGGCTGGATCAGTGAAGGAAGATCACGGATGACAAGCATTCGATCAGGCCCCGCCTTGCACCCACACATATTCCCATCCCTCAAATATCCACCCTATGCATAGCCACGCAGACACTCAACTCTACCTCGATGCCCACCCTTCATGCCCAGGCACACAAACAAACCCCACAAACACCCTTACCCACCAAAATACCACCACTGCTAAAGCCCTTTTCCTTCTATTTGCACACCCACCTTTTCATCGTACTTGCCATAGCCTGCATCCAGAGACCACTGCCTCCAACAAGTGACCCTTCTGATGCGTTAAACCCAGTGCTTAATTTGAGCCGGTGGTTTCCAGTGCTGGCACCGGCACTTAATTGCCTGAACCTGCACTTATGACAGCTGCCACATGGTGGCGCGGTTTGTGTAATTTAAAGATGAGCAGAAAAACAGTTGTTTGTTAATTCAATACACATTAAAAACAACTAATACCTGCCACCCAAGCCATTCTTAAAGCTTTGGCAGCCTAGAACAATGTAAATTGTCAAACTTCAGTGTGATGGTTAGTAGTTGTGTAAGTACAGTGGCAATGTGTGGTGCAAACTGCTGTGACCTCCTGACGAGAAGCCTGGCACTTTTGTTTTCAAACTAAGCACTGGTTCAACCTACCCATGTACACTGCCTGTCCCATCCGCCACAGGCTGTGGACTAATCATTGCGTAGCTATGCGGAGGGTAGTGGTTTACATATATTCCTGGTAGGCATGCTTGTTTTGCCAACCTCAGAGAGGGGCTCTTGCAGCGCAAACCCCATGACATGTCACATTGCTTCTACAGTGGAGCTCAGATCCAACCCTTATGAACCAGGGGTTCATGGATGGTGCACAGCGATGCTGGGGTGTAACTGATGAGGACTCAGAGCAGCTCACAACATGCATTGAGATGCCCTCGTCTTGAAATCCCATTGTGCGTGGTACACCATCGAAAAGAATTTGGAAGAAATTAGATGTTGATAACTTTTTTCCTCTCTGTGGCCTGTTGATGTTCTGGTTTTCTTTCTTATGTCTCACTTCAAGACAGCTTTAGATACCCGCTGCCGCTTTAGCTACCTGCTGTTGAAGGCTTATTGTCTCTTATACATTAAAATATATCCATAAAGGCCCTCATTCTGGGTTTCACAGTACTGGGGCACAGTAAATTAGCACGCACATTTACTGTTACTGCGCAGTAAATCCACTCCAGTACTATGCAATTACAAGTTACCAATGAAATGGGGGAACAACCGTGTGGCACTGATTTTTCCTATTGTAAAACCACCATGGGATTCTCAATTCCCTCCGGTTTAACACATACATTTACCCCCGGCTCTGAGCAGCTGGTAACTGTATGCGGAGACCTATGGGTGAGGTGGGGGTAAAGAGAGAGGGCTGTGGGGCATAAGGAGGGAAGAAGAAGGTAATTTCTGACAGGGGGGGATATTATATGACCCCTCTGTCAGACAAACAGTGGAATGAGGCTTGGCTTCTGGAGCCAAAGCTCATGTGTTCTTACTGCGTGAAATTACCACAGGATAAAATCGTGTCTGATTCTCCGTCACCCTAAACAATAGGGATTGGAAAAGCTACCCACTCACAATTAGGTGGAGCACAATTCCATGCTGTAATTCTTCTCCCCCTGACTGCTAACGAGGGCCTTAGTGAACTTTGGGTCAGCACCTTGCTCACGATTCAATGGCTTTCTTGTCTATTTCATTTCCCTGCTTCTTATCGATGGCTTCCCTCTGTCCCAGGGGTCTCCAACCCTTTCTATAATGAGAGCTACTTATGTTCAATGAAAATCCTCCCGAGCTACTAATATGATTAGAGATGTAATATCAGTTATAAGTGGTCCCCAACACCGTTAGATTTTCATAACTCAAATATCAGCTTTAAATATATACTGGAAATGAAACTATTTCCCCCCAAATATCAACTTATTTGTTCTGAAAATACACACATTTTCATCTCAAATACACGCTTTTCAGTTTTAGTATACATATACTAATTCAACCAAGCAAACGATTCTAATTTAGATCAGTGGGCTGCACACAGGAGAGCTACTTACAGGTAGCTGGAGAGCTGCTAGTAGCTCACGAGCTACTCATTGGAGAAGCCTGCCTATTCTTTGTTTGTCTCACTATGTTCTAATTGGATGGGGGTAGTCCTTCCACTACTTGTGTTCAGAGGACTACTTTTTTCTTTTGTTGTAGCAGTGCATGCGAGTGCCTGGGTTTTCCTGCTCTTTCCCCTGTGTGCTGCTTCCCTTCTCAATTCAGCCACTGCCCTCTATGTTGTTCTCCCCTCCACGCAGCCATTTTATTGCTTCCTCCATCTGCTTCTTTTTCATTTTTAATACTCTCCCCACTTCTCAGTTGTCTTCAGCTGCCACCCACCCCATTGCAAGTGGTTTTGGCGTACTCCCTCCGCCCACTCCTCCATTGCTCCTCCACCTCTCCCCATTGTTCTTTTCTAAAAACAGAAAAGGGCCCGGAAATTGCGATTTGTTGCCGGGCCTCTCAATTGTTTTTCATGCTTCATCATGCAACTGTAAATAAAAAACAAAACAAAATGGCTGCTGCATCATGACATATGCAAGTGCACGTCTGATGACTAATGCATGTTTAAATCTCATCATGTAGAAGCAGCCATAGCTTTATGAAACATGAATCGCATAGCTACATAAGTACATACACATCATGCATTTTTTTTATACAAATGCTGTTCAGCATTGGCAATAAGCATAGCCGATAGATGTGCGTTGGCAAAGCCAAAAGGCAAGACCAATTGCCTTTGCCAGTGCTTATTTTATTTTCAGTCAGTGTTTGACTCCCAATTTGAGGCAACATGACTACAGCTCGGTATGAGTTAATGTGGGATGGAGTCCCTGGTTTGGGAGTTGATGGCATAGTTAGGCTTGCAAAACTACCAGTAGAAATGTATTTAAGAAAATAAAAAATATGAGAATCATATAGATGTAAATAAGCACATTGAAATCTACCCATGAAGCACAATCGAAGTACCGGCGGGGGAGTAGGAAGGACTCCGTGGGCCCAAATGCAAGGAAAGCGGGTGCTCTGTCCCCGAGTGGATTGTAAAATAATTGAGGTTCAGCAGACCTCTCAGAACCCTAGGCCCTGGTGCCACTGCACCTACTGCACCAAAAATACATCAACACCCGCCTGTTGAAACAGCCCTCCCTCGCATTGCCCTATTAAACCAAGTACATTTTTGTTTAACCCTTATAATTGTTTATTTCTGTATAAACCAAGTACAGTTATATAAACCTTGCACTTGTTAATGAATGTCTATGTTTTCATGTATTGTTTAAAACACTCTGATGTTCCTGTACCTAGGCGCGTTGGCAGTATAAAACAAAGTAAACATGTTAAAAGTGATACACCATAAGGCCAACAATTGGTGGAGGAAAGTGCTTACCTTGGTACCCAGCGCAGGGCAAGCAGTCATGGACCCCCCAAGCGATCCCCGAACTTCGGCAGCAGATCTCCTGGGTCCTGAGACCAGGTAGAGGTGAAGCGCACTGCAATGAAAACAAGAAGACGAGTGAGCGAGCCCCGAGGAAGTGCCTGGGAATCCAGATGTGTGGTCATTGAGGGGAGAGGCCAAGGCAGAGATTGGAGCCTCTATAAGCTCTGAACCCAGGGCTTAATTTGAGCCGGTGGTTTCCGGTGCTCGGCACGGCACTTAATTGCCAACCCCTGCTCTTGTGACAGTGTGCCACAAGGTGGCGCTGTCTGAGTAATTTAGAGATGCCCACAACAACAGGCAATTATTTTTTTAATATACATAAAATATGACTGTTTCCTGCCACCCAAGCCATTCTTATAGCTTTGGAGGCCCTGAAATAGTCAGAATTGTCACACTTGTAGGAGTGTGATGGTTAGTAGTTGTGTTGTTGCTCTCATTGGCCGCGTGGCAGGGGCAATGTGTGGTGCAAGCTGTTGTGGGCCTTCTGACGAGAGCCCTGGCACTTATTATTTTACAAATTAAGCACTGTCTGAACCTCAGTCAACAGGCGTCCCAATTACAGAAGATGCTTGTCCAAGGACCTCGCAGATAGAACTGATTTCACTAAGCATTTTAGACTGCTTTTTCATTTGAAGTTCTGAGCTGCTTTCAGCAGCCAGAGTCCCTGGGCTAAACTGCCCGTCCTGCGGATTTACTGCCTGACTCATAACACCAATGGGTCTAGTAATTCCTGTACCAGGCCCAACTGGGATGACCAGTAATCAGTAACGGGGCACCAGTGCTGGCCTCGGAATACTGCAGCTTGTTTAGGTCAAGCCTGGGCAGCGCATGCGCTGCTCTGAGAGGCATGCTGTACTGAGGTAGGGACTTGAAACTCTGCCTACTCTCCGCCCATATTTTTTATTGGCTTGTGTCATTGTCCACTGTAAACTGTGGCTGTTCATTGGTCAAAAGGCTTAGTATCCTTCTTAGTACCGCCTTCTCTCATTTTGTAACCTCCCATGAGGACACCCCCTGTTACATGTGTTGTTACTCGGTAGGCTTTAATTACAGCCTCCGAGCACTATTTTCTCAAATTGCTTTGTCTTGCCTGCTCTTGCAGGCAGGACACGCTCTCTCCTAATACTTTTTAACAAAAATGTATAGCACGGGCGCTGGCATTTGCAATGCAATAGGTCTCGCATTTACGGGAGTTTAAGCTATTGGCATTGTAATTGACAATGCCTTTTATTTTTTATCTGTTTTAAAAACAACACATAAATAAAAGGCATTGTCATTTACAATGCCAATAGTACAAACTCTCGTAAATGCGAGACCTATTGCATTGCAAATGCTTGTTTTCTTAAAGTCTTTGTTTCGATGGTGAAAGGCCATAAAACGATTTGCAAACCACAGTGCCTCAAGACAAGGACTCCACCTTAGATCTTGGGAGCTGCATAGGGTGTGGGTTGATGGTTCACTCTCTTCCCCCATCTGACTGTGAAGCGTTGTGACCAAGGCAGGAATAAGGGCACAAAGGTGTTCAACAGCACAACTCTGATCATTCGCACACTATACCATGAAGCTACCCACAGCTGGTTTGTCAAAGTATCAACTTTCTTTATATTGGCCGAGAAAAATACTGACTCCAGAATATTGATTTCCTCTACATCATCAATATAAGTATATAGATAAGTACAAATTCACTTATTAACGCTACATCTACCCACCATGATGACCATAGGGTAAAGGGTGTGGCTTAATGGCCAGGGCGGCCGACTTTGAAGCTGGGGAGCAGAAAAACAGTTAGAGTCTGGAGGGAGGCTCAAGCATCCTGTGATTCTGGGCAAATCACTTAATCTCCTCGTGCCTAAAAATGAATGTGTCCATCTGTAATACAACTGGTGCTCATGTAAAGCGCTCTGATACCTTCGGTCGAGTTCCCGCTAAATAAAACTACAAAAAAAAAGTTAAATGATAAATCAATATAATCAATGTATGTAAATGTGGAATAGTTACTTGTGTACACTTAGAAGGGAACTCAAAGATCAGGGGCCGCATTACACATGCAGCGCATTTTCCTTCATTGCTCTGGGTGCACCTTTAAAAATAAGCCGCGAACTCGTGCTGCCCTGGGGGTGCTTTAAAGCCGCTCCGTGTTTCACTGTGTAGGCGGCAACCCGCCTGAACTTTTAAAGGGGAATAGAGATCCCCTTGCAGGCGGATGTCTGGGCCCTTGACCCCCTGCAGAGGGCTGCTCTCAGGAGGCGCACTGTCAGTGCGTCTCCTTTTTGGTGGTGCACTGTCAGTGCGCCTCGCGAGGGCTTCTTTGCCTCTGCACCCTCGTTGGTATTACTGTGCTGGCGCAAACAGATTCTCTCATTTGCATGGGGCCACCCCCCCCATGGAAATGAGGGAACGCCTTCTGATAGCACTGGCGCTTTATGTGCGCCAGTGCTACTGGTATTACAGGAGGGGCCGCACAAACATCTGTGGCCCCTTCTGTAATACCAAAGTGCCCCAGGGGGGCGCAAAGCGGGCGCAAACACCTGTTGCTCCCCCGGGGCACTTTATGTAATACGGCCTCTGATGTCCTAATGTTACTACACTCACTTCATGTGCACACAGCGGCACGATCTCACAGACCCACCAGAAAATTCCCAGTGGAGGTCCGTTCAGCCCTGGCATTCTTTGCCTGTTATGAATGGTCCAATAACTTCCGAAACTGTTACCCCACATATCAGAATTATGAATTTGCTGATTGTATCACACCCATTGACAAACATTGCACCCCCACTTACATTTTGTCAAGTCAAACCTGCTATTCATAATAATAAACCCAGTAAATACCAGAACATACTGATTTTTGGGAGGTAAGTACCAAAATCACACATGGCATATTCCTTACACCGAGATGACAGGTTTTGTCATGTGCAATAATTATTGCTCATAAAACCAGGCCACTCATAATGAGGACCCTTGTATTTGGGAAACATATATTGAACAGTTTGCAGGGATTTTTAACCTCATTGAAAAGACCGAACGGCTATCAAAAATATTACACTTCACAGCACAGAACAATCACAAATGTCACAGTGTCGGATAACCCATCAAAACCTATAATGTGCTGCAAATTAGGGATTTCAGGGTCCATCTTGTCTGCCTCTCACTCGTTCATGCTTGAGCACAATTTTCAATTGGTCTTCAGCTTTACACCAGCTTCTTTAAAGCACAGCATATTTTTCTCCGTAGTGTGGATCTAGAATATCGTGGAAGGAATTTTGAATGGTCACAATATCATGATCACAATATCAAGGAGCAAAATATCGACAGGTAAATATGTAAAGACTTTCTGTACCTAATTCCAATCTATATACCGTGACGATATATATATCTTCAAGGTACGCAGATGTGGAGTTAAGAATACCAAATCTATAGCTCCCTTTGTTGTCTTACTGCATCAATATTTTCATTTTTGATATTTTGGTCAAAATATTGTGACCCCTTGATATTACTCCCACGATATTCCAGACTACGACCTTCCCCGTAGAGCAGAATTGTCACCAATCAAAACTTCACTTATCCCCGTGACTGGTGCTTTGAAATCTTAGGACCTAATTACGGGTTTGGCGGTCTATATGTCCGCCAAACCTGCAGCGGCATGACTGCTACTGCCGCACCGGCGGTCCGACTGCGGTATTACAACTTCAGTGGTCGTACCACCATGGGACTGCCGCAACCGCCGGGGATCTGTGATCCCCCGGTGGTGGAGCGGCAGTCTGGGGCAGCAATATTCTGGAGGGGCCGCTGCAGCATCACCAAGCATATTAGAAGTTGCCTGACCTCCACACTTTTTATGGCGGTGAGCCTGCCATGAAAACTATGGCGGTGAGGAAACTAAGGGGGCCCTACAAGGCCCCCTGTTTGTTGCCTCAGGGCCATGGGCGGCACATGTGCCCCTCTGTGTGTATGCACTCCAGTTCCTCATGGCATTGACTGCACCATTCTATGCCGTGCAGGAGTGGGCTTTGGTGTTCCCATTGCGGTGCCCTTTGAGGCTCACCGCCCGGGACCACTGAAGCACCGTCTGCCAGACCAGGAAAAAACTCCTAATCTGGCAAGCGGTGGTCGAGTTTGGTGGTGTGGAAGCAGGGCGCTGGCGTGGCGGCCCACTCCCACACCGCCAAACTTGTAATCATGCCCTTAGTCTTGCTTAGGAACCTACTTGCAGAAACAAGAATGTCCACCACTGGATAGCTATTCATTGAGGTGTATGCCTCTCGACACTTAGGCCTTCATTATCTGTTATTTGGAGTGGTAACTACTGACACTGTGGGGAGCGGTATTTACCAGGTGTGGTATTACTCCTCATTCTGAGTTGAGCAGCATGGAGTGAGGGATAACATCATATCAACATATGTTTTGTCCTGTTCCCAGCTTCAAAACTCAGAATGTGCGGTATTCTCACCTTACAAATTCTGCCAGGTTTTATCTGGCGAAATTTACGAGGGGGAAAAGTATGGTTTTTCTGCACTAATTGTAATCCGATTTAGGCACAAACTACCACGAGAGCCCGCACAAGGGCTAGCAAAGTACAAGACATAAGGCTAATATAACTTTTTTACTTTGTGTCCCTCTGACACCGACCCACACTTGCCCCGGCCGTTTTTCCTGTGTCATAGAAGTTGAATTCCAAAATACAGTTTTTCCACTGCTCAGTATCTGAGAGTCTTCCAAGCACCTCAAGACCTTCATCTTGATCTTCTGAAGCCTCGTGTTACATAAGAGGCCATTTAATACAACGTCAAACGCTCTGTCGCAGTGCCTAGCAATAGCATGTATGGTATTGCAGCATCCGGGGAAATGCAAGGAGACCACCTTCTGGGAAGCATGGTAAACGAATCAAGTGCGGAGAAAGTTTTAAGCAAAACAGCACTGGAGTGAAAACAAAATATTGGCACACGTCTGCTTTTCAAGATGTCAGTGTCCTTCCGGAGAAGATTAAATACTTCGGTATCACCACAGGGGCTATCCAGCCTGACAGTAAGCATTGCTATGCTGCGCGCTACGTTTTTTCACATGGAAATCCCTCCGCAGATCAAGAACTCGGTTGGAATTTGACCTGTTAAATCAAACCCTAACTTGTGAGTCGGACGTCTTGAAATATTATATACACACAGTGAAAGCGGCAGAACATTCCCTCAAGACCTGCCTCAGAGTTAATTTTGAGAACCCAGGGAGCCCATGGAACAGGCAACTACAGAGGGCAATTGCATCCTTCCAAATTGAACCAGCAGCGCTTACTCTTGACTCCATCACCTTTTTGATGTGGAAAAAGGTTATCAACAGGCTGTTACGGCTAGCTTCATTCCAGCAAGACTCCACTTCTCTAAGGTCCTTGGAGATGTTACGCCCTCTAAATTCATCTTTCCTGGTTGGGAGACCTCAGCCATACTGTTCAGTCGCAGTCAACAGCAGGGTGCGCAGTTCCATTATGTATATGTGTCTGCTTGGCCTATCAACAGCAGACTTCAACCCTGCATGGGCCAACTCAGATAAAGATGGGGCTGCAGATTATGCACCTTTAGGCGGGAATCATGGCTTCCTCTTCTGTGCTGTTGCCCTGCCCTTGACGTTGCGAGGAGGTCCCTATTAAAAACAATATTTTGATGAATGGCATCCGCACTTGTGTGGAGGCATCCTCCATATGCTTTTCCCAATCTGATGCAACCTCCTTATCAAGGTGCGGAAAATTCGTTAAGGTTCTTGGAGGTGCCTTTTACCACTGCTCCGATTTCTCCCAATCTTTGCATAGTACCCAAAAACGTATAACTGACTACTACTCCAAGAAATCTGGCAACAGTGGAGAGGTGTGGTGCAGCGGCCAGGGCAGCTGACTTCGGAGCACAGGGCTCACGATTCGATCCCCGGCTTCGGCGGCAGCGCAGCTCAGCACCATGTGACTCTGGGAAATAGCTCACTTAATTTCCACGACGGCCCCCAGCGCCTTGAGACCCGTAAGGGTGAGTAGTTCGCGCTTTACAAATACGGATTTACATTTACATTTACATCCATCTCAGGGCACTGGGGCCTCTCTAATGGAAATCGTTTAATCATGTCTCCATTTAAGGCCACCAACTATCACAATTGCACTTTCTTGTTCTGCTTGAGTTGACATTTGCTGGTTTTAGTCCTTCTACAAACAGTAGCCTGACTCTCTGGGAGTTTTGGCCATTACCTAATCTGTTTAGAATCAACGTACCATTGTTAGAGCATTTTCTGCCCTGGGACTGAACTTGATGGCCGCTCTGGTAACTGTTGCACGTGTAAAATATTTAGTTTTTATTAATTTAACGACCCAAAGTGCATCTAATTTACCGACTTGATGATTTTAGGCACCAGCACTTTTTAAATGTGAACCATCTGTATAATTAGCCCTTTTAATGCAGTGTCTCAGTTTTGGATAGCTCTTATTTTTGTACTAGATTAAATCTAAATGGTGGATAAGCTCAGGAATCTGCATTTTAACCAAGTACTAGGCTATTTATTGAATTGATTTTAGTTCTGGAAATGTTCTCATTCTCAATTGAGTACGCACAAGTTAAACAGTACGTTTTTACATCATGTAATGGTTTTAATGAACTAAATCGTGACCAAAAAACATTGACATTGATATTGACATGGAAAGTAAAATGCAAAAAATCAGTTTCAGCACCTACCACACCTCTGCCATGTCCTTCTTAAGATGCACACAAGCCCTTTTAGGTCACAGCCTGTCAGACAGCGCAGTTGTCTGGCTTGCTAAAACATCATTGGGACATTCAGAAAGTTGAACCTAGACATCCATTCCACCCATTTCTTACCACTGGCTTTGTGGTTTGTAACTCACATTTTCTGTATTTCGATTTGCTGGCTTAATTGCTTGAGGCAGTTCAGCTCAAGTTTGTCCCTCCTGTTGCCCAAACCTTGTTTATTGTATTCTTCCACAAACTCGCTTTCTGTAAACAGGCCCCTAAATCTTGTTCTTATCTTGTCACATTTGCTATGTATTCAATGGCAGAGGTCAAATGTCAGGCTGTGTCTTCCAGGGAACTTGGTGTTTATTTTTCTTTCTCTGATTTCAAAGTGAGAGGATTTATGTGACAATCATGCTGCCTAGTAGGAGTTTGCTTGGGGAAGGCTTGCAGATGTTATTTTTTGTTTTCTAGCACACCACAAAATTTAAATGGATGTAAATGAACCGTGCTGACGATCAAATCAATACATTGGGTGATGCCATTTCCACACATTATTGTTTGTGCGCTGTGTACTTTTATCAGCAAAACTGTATGTGACTGCACATGTAAAGGTCATTTCAATTGAGGATGTGTTGTCTGTAATGGCAGTACGCTACCATACCATGAAAACTCCACATTATTTATTTATTTATATAGCGCTACATTCATCCCAACGGGATATCACGGCGCTAAGGAGGTGGGGTCTGATACATTACCCCACTCCACTCTACTCTGCACCAATCCACACCACTGTACTCTACTCTGCATCACTCCATTCCACACTACACCACTGTACTCCACACTGCGTCACTGCAATCTTTTCTGCACCACTCTGCTCAAGGCCTCTCTAATCTACTCTACTCTACACAACTCCACTCTACTCTATGCCAATGCACTGTGTACCAATGGGCGCTACACCACTTTACTCAAAACCAATGCACTGTACACCAATCTACTCTGCACCAAATCACTCTACGCCACTATATTCTGCGCCACTGCACGCTATACCACTCTACTCTACTCTGCATCACTGCACTCTATGCCACTCTATTCTACTCCGCACCACTGTACTCTACGCCTCTGCTCTCTGCACCACTCCACTCTGCACCACTGCACTCTACATACACCACTCTACTCTGCGCCACTGCACTCTACGACACTCTACTCAGCGCCACTGCACTCTATGCCAATGCACTCTACACCACTCTACTATACACGACTGCACTCTACAACAGTATACTCCACTGCACTCTCTACCACTCCACTTTATGCCACTCTACATCACCAGATTCTATGCCACTGAATTCTGTGCCACTGAACTTTACACCATGCCACTGCACGGTACACACTGCACTCTAAGCCAATGCACTCTACACCACTTTACTCAAAACCAAAACACTCTATGCCACTGCACTCTATGCCAACCTACTGTGTGCCACTGTACTGTACCCACTATACTCTACTCTATGTTACTGCACTCTACGCCACTCTACTCTACACCATTGCACTCTATGTCACTTTACTCTGTACCACTGTATGCCACTGCACTCTACACCAATGCATTCTATACCACTCTACACCACTGCACTCTAGGACACTCTACTCTATGCCACTGCACTCTACTCTGCACCACTCTACACTACTCTTCTGCCACTTTAATCTACTCTGCACTACTCTACTCTGCACCACTCTACTCTATGCCACTGCACTCTACTCTGCACCACTCTACACTATTCTTCTGCCACTTTAATCTACTGTGCACCACTGCATTCTGACACTGCACTCTGCGCCACTTCACCCTGCGCCTCTCTACTCCACTCTGCACCACTCTACTCTATGCCAGTGTACTCTACCCCACTATACTATGCACCACTGCACTATGCACCAGTCCACGCCACTCCACTCCGCAACACTGCACTCTACGCTACTACTCTATACCACTCCACTCCATGCTGCGGGAAACAGCAATTACAACGCAGTCGTACCACGTGCTGCCTTTAAAACGCAACAATTACCACGAAAAATGCCTTTACCATGCTTTCATTTTACCACGCATATACCTTTACCACGCATGCCATTGCAACGAAAAAAGTATAACACAGGTAAGTGTATGTATATATATCTATATATGTCTATATATCTATATATGTCTATATATATATATATATATATATATATATATATATATATATATATATATAAACATATATCTATAAACATATATCTATATATATATAGATATCTCTGAAAACTCCAAAGGTTACAGGTTCTTTATAGAGTGGCTCAGATGTCACTCATACAAAACCATAGAAAATCAGCAGTTATAGTTACCTGAGCTAAGTATAACTTATGCCCCCACAATGCATTGCTTATGACCTCACATATTACATCACTCATGACATGCTCAGTGACATCTCTGATGACATTACTGATGATATCACAAATGACATCACTGATGACATCACTGATGCCATCATCCACAGACCAGTGTCTGAGTGGGTGCATGAGTGTCTGAGTGAGTGTCTGAGTGGGTCTGTGAGTGGTTGTGAGAGTGTCTGAGTGGGTTTGCGAGTGCCTCCATCTGTGTGTGAGTCAGTCTGTGAGTGATTGAAGGAGTGTCTAAATGGGTCTGTGAGTGGGTGCGTGAATGTCTCACTGGGTGTGTGAGTGGGTGCATGAGTGTCTGAGTGGGTGCATGAGTCTCTGAGTAGGTCTGTAAGTGGGGGCATGAGTCTCTGAGTGGGACAGTGAGTGGTGTGTGAGTCTCTGAGTGGGTCTGTGAGTCAGGTTGTGAGTCTCTGAGTAGATCTGTGAGTGGGTGACAGAGAGTATGAGTGATTCTGTAAGTGGGTGCATGGATGTCTGACTGGGTCTTTGAGTGGGTGTGAAAGTGTCTGAGTTGTTCTGCTAGTGGGTGCATGAGTGCCTGAGTGGCTTCTGCTCATTCTTTGCTCATTTTCTGCCTTTTTCTGCTCACTTCTGACATTTATTTTGTATCTTTCCTTTCATTGCTGACCTTTATTTTGCCTCTTTCTACTCACTCCTGGCCTTTACTTTGCCTCTTCTGCTCATTTCTGACCTTTATTTCACCTCTTTCTGCTCATTTCAAACGTTTATTTTGCCTCCTTCTGCTCATTTCTGACCTTTAGTTTGCCTCTTTCTGACATTTATATTGTCTCTTTCTCCTTATTTCTGTCCTTTATTTTGTCTCTTTTTGCTCGTTTCTGACCTCCATTTTACCTCTTTCTGCTCATTTCTGATATCTATTTTGTCTCTTTCTGCTCATTTCTGATATCTATTTTGTCTCTTTCTGCTCATTGATAGTCTTTATTTAGCCTCTTTCTGCTCACTTCTGATCTCTATTTTGCCTCTTTGTGCTCGTTGCTGATCTCTATTTTGCCTCTTTCTGCTCATTGCTGGCCTTTATTTTGCTTCTTTCTGTTAGGTTCTGACCTTCATTCTGCCTCTTTCTGCTAGTTGCTGATCTCTATTTTACCTCTTTCTGCTCGTTGCTGACCACTATTTTGCCTCTTTCTGCTTGTTGGGGGCCTATATTTTGCCTCTTTCTGCTCATTGCTAACCTTTATTTTCCCTCTTTCTACTAATTTCTGCCTTTATTCTGCCTCTTTCTGCTCGTTTCAGACCATTATCTTGCTCGTTGCTGACCTTTATTTTGCCTCTTTCTGCTCCTTGCTGACCTTTATTCTGCCTTCTGCTGCTCGTCTCTGACCTCTATTTTACTTCTTTCTGCTGGTTGTTCACTTTTATTCTGCCTCTTTCTGCTCATTTCTGACCTTCTTGCTGCTCATTTCAGACCTCTATTTTGCCTCTTTCTGCTCATTTCTGACTTTTATTCTGCCTCTTGCTGCTCGTTTCTGACCTTTATTTTGCCTCTTTCTGCTTGTTGCTGCCCTCTATTTTGCCTCCTTCTACTCACTGCTGACCTTCATTTTGCCTCTTTCTGTTCGTTGCTGCTCTTTATTCTGCCTCTTTCTGCTTGTTTCTCACCTTTATCATGACGCTTTCTGCTCATTGCTGATATATATTCTGCCTCTTTCTGCTAATTTCTGAGCTTTATTCTGCCACTTTCTGCTAATTTCTGACTTTTATTTTGTCTTTCTCATCTTCCCCCGGGACCGCGGGGGAGCCTCAAGCCCCCTGCGGTCCCAGCTGGCTCCCGACTCCTGTGGGAGCCGACATTGCTGCCGCAAGCAGGTAGCTGCTTGAAAATAGCAGCTCCTGAATGCAGGAGCAGTGTTTTCACCTATTTCCCTGCACAGATGTAATCTCCGCTTTCTGCAAGCTGGAGCTGTTTGACAGCTCCGGCTTGCAGAAAGCAGAGTTCTGCTTGCTTTTGCTTGGCTGTCAGCTCCCACCAAGCAAAAGCAAACAGCTACCTCCCGAGGGGGGCACCTCGGGAGGTAGCAGGAGCCGGTCCTGGAGGGTTGTGGTCACCAGGACAATAAATGGCTCCAAAGGTCCATCATATCACTTTGCCCCGGGAAGGTGGTAGTCCCCTGGGACAGGACTTAGCGACGGACCCCCTACATTAATTTATTTCAGCCCCAGGTGTGTGGAGGGCTACAGGGGGCCATGCGGCATCCCCTTAAATTCAATAAATTGCCCTGGGGAGGTGGCGGTCCCTAGGGCTGGGTGGGGGGCGTGAGGGCCCCTTGCATTAATTTTATATGTTTTGCCCCGGGAGCTGGCAGTCCCCAGGGCGCTGGTGGGACGCATTGAAATTTTTAAGTGCCCTGGGGAGGTGGCAGTCACCGAGGTTGCAGGGGCGCCGCGTGGGTCCCCCACATTAATTCACCTTAATTTGGCCCAGGGAGGTGGCGGTCCCTGGGGCGCAGGCGGGCCTGCTTGCATAGATATTTAAAGTGCCTTGTGGCTCCATACTATCGTGTTCCAGGATGAAGAAAGTTTTGAGTTTGCGTAACTCCTTTTCTCTGTCCCCACCCCTCCTCCTTTTGGGGACTTGAGCAACACAACTGTATGTTAACCCTGCCGGATCACTTTGATGGATTTTTTCATAATGCCGTGCTATGGGATTGCTACGATCATTGTTGCTAATAGCTCGAAGATGTTGTAAGATTCGTTTATGTACAGGTAAGGTGGTGCTACTTACATAGATTTTTCCTTGGGCACTCCAATATATACACCACGTAATCGGATCTGCATGTGATGTTACCCCTGATTTTATTGAAGACTGTTACTAAGCTGTTATATATATGTTAAAAAATCAAGAAAAATAGAAAAAAGAACTGTAACTAATTAAAAATGATTAAATTGCGTCGTGTGTTTCGCTAATTGTATTCTCCTTTAAAAAAGGCACCATGATCACCTGTTAGGATCATGTAACCAAGATCATGGCTGTGGTCTAAACGCGTCTGTTTGTCTGCCTGAATAAACAACTTGATTAACACTCACGATTGGTGTGGCTCGTGAATCTTTGCTGCAACACAGGGGTTCTTCTTCTGCATATATATATATATATATTTTATCTACTGGCGGTCGCCAGTAGATAGTTATAGTTAGGACCTATTTTCCATAGGAAATCCGCGACATTCTATTTGAAATAACTCTTGCGTCGGTTGACGAATCTTCGCGAAATTTTCAACCTTTATGGCCCGCTCCAGTCCGCTCCTACCCTGAAAGTCTCAGGGTGATTCGTCAAGCGGGGCCGAGAAAAAAGGGGTCCCAAAACGTGTTTTCCCCATTCATTTTCCCATAGGAAACTTTAGACACGGCTACAGCCCGAACTGCTGAACGGAATTACACCAAATTTGGCAAAGAGGTAGTTCTTGGTTCAGAAAGAACCCTTTTGTTAAATGGTGTAAATTCGTTCAGTAGTTCCTGTGAAAATCAAAATGAAAATCACATATATATCTATGGCCGCGTCGGATTCGCGCACCCTCCCGATCACGAGCTGCATGCTAATTGGCTGTCAACACTCCAAATCAGGAAGTGTTGGCAGCCATTTTGTCCTCGGTAGAACCGAGGGACAGAAACAAGTGCACAAAGCGCTAAAAGGGGCAGGGTAGAAACACCCTGACCCCTAGGTCTGCTCAGGGGGTCCCACAAGGACCCCCTGGGCAGAAAAAAGCATTTTAAAAAAAAGGTCTCCCGCGCTTCGATGTTTATTTGCCCCCGGGTGGGCCAAGTCCCGGGGGCATGGTGGGGGGGGTTTAGATTTAATGTGGGGGGTCTCTAAGGCCCCCCAAGCCCCGGGGACCACCACCCCCCGGGGCTTTAGAAAATAATGGTGCGGGAGGGCTCTTTGCCCTCCCGCAGCCCCGAGGACCGCCACCCCCCGGGGCATCTTTTAAAAAAAAGTTTTTAACCTGTGTGGGGGGGCTCCAGCCCCTCCACATGCCCCGGGGACCGCCACCTCCCCGGGGCACTAAAGATTTGAATATGGGGGTCCGTTACGGACCCCAAAGCCCCGGGACCACCACCTCCCGGGGCTGTGAAATGGTTGGGAGGGGGGCCGCGGGGCCCCACTCCTGGAGCCAGTGATGGCCCTGGGGACCGCCACCCCCCAATGCCGGCTCCTGCAGTGTCCCGGGTGCCTACCCCGGGACACTGTAGTTTGCTATGACAGGACGGGAGCCTCGCGGCTCCCGTCCTGTCATAGCTAAACTTGGTTTGCATTTTGAAAGAGAGAGCAGGAAACCTGCTCTCTCTTCAAAAATGCAAACCCAATTGCTTTCCACATGGGGAGCATCATGTTAGCAGCTCCCCATGTGGAAAAGCAATGCCGGCTCGCGCAGGAGGCGGGGAGCCGGCTGGGACTGTGGGGGATTGGGGACCCCCACAGTCTCCAACGAGAGGCCAGGCCCCGGGGGATAGGGTCCCCGGGGCCATAAGTGGCCCGGGAGGGGGCCACGCAGCCCCCTCCCCAAATAATTTTTTTTTTTTTAAAAGGGGCAAGGCCGGCCCCGGGGATGGGGTCCCCGGGGCCTTAAATGGCCTGAGGAGGGGGGCCACGCAGCCCCCCTCCAAAATAATAAAAAAAAAATCAAGGGCATGCCCCGGGGGATGGGGTCCCCGGGGCCAATACAGGCCCAGGGAAGGGGGGCCACGCGGCCCCCTTCCCGTTTTTTTGGGGGAATTAAAAAAAAAAAAAAAATGCACAGGCCCCGGGGGATGGGGTCCCCAGGGCCAAAAGTGGCCAAGGGAAGGGGGGCCACGCAGCCCCCCTCCCATTAAAAAAAAAAAAAAATGACCGGCATCGTGCCGGAGGCCCGCCCCTCCCTGCAGTACTCTGCAAAACGCGCCCCTGGCGCGTTTTAAGAAGGGAAGTAATTCCCCTTGAATACTGGGGGTCCCTGGGGCCAACTGGCCCACCAGGAACCTCCAGCATGCGCCAGGGGCTGCGTTGCAGAGAGGTGTACAGAGGCCACGCCCCTTTTACACCTCTCTGCAACGCAGCTCTGTGGCGCTTTTTAGAAGTACATGGTGGGCTAGTTGGACTCCAGGGACCCTCAGGATTCAAGGGGACTTAATCCCCCAACTTAAAACGCGCCACGGGGCGCGTTTGCACAGTGGTGAAGGGAGGGGCGGGGCTTCAGGTGACATGTGTGCAAACAGGCCCTTGGCGCGTTTTAAGATGGGGAATTAAATCCCCTTCAATCCTGAGGGTCCCTGAGGGCCAACTAGCCCAACAGGTACGTCCAGAAAGCGCCACAGAGCTGCATTGCAGAGAGGTGCAAAAAG
Source organism: Calotriton arnoldi (assembly GCA_963921515.1). Classification (NCBI taxonomy): domain Eukaryota; kingdom Metazoa; phylum Chordata; class Amphibia; order Caudata; family Salamandridae; genus Calotriton; species Calotriton arnoldi. The sequence goes on along the minus strand of CAWUFW010006388.1, from coordinate 530,067 downwards.
GGGCGTGGCCTCTGAACACCTCTCTGCAACACAGCTCCCTGGCGCATACTGGAGGTACAGGGTGGGCTAGTTGGACCCCAGGGACCCTCATGATTCAAGGGGACTTAATCCCCCAACTTAAAACGCGCCACGGGGCGCGTTTGCACAGATGTCACCTCAGGCCCCACCCCCTCCCTTCACCATTGTGCAAATATTCCTCTAAAATCAGCCGAACTACGAATTCCTATTTACTCACCTGTTATCAGGAGAGACTTCAGTGCTGCATCTTTCAGCCCAGTACTGATCCTGAAAAGTAATTTTAACCGTACTTACCAGTAACTTGAATTTCCTTCCATAGGATATCATTGACTGGTTTCACTTGGAAATTCTTCTAAGTGTGGAGTTTTGGAACTTTATAATATTCCTCTAAAATCAGCCGAAATACGAATTCCGATTTACTCACCTGTTATCAGGAGAGACCTCAGTGCTGCATCTTTCAGCCCAGTACTGATCCTGAAAAGTAATTTTAACCGTACTTACCAGTAACTTGAATTTCCTTCCATAGGATATCATTGCCTGCTTTTTGCTGAAAAAGTTTCTAAGTGTCGATTTTTGAAACATACAAATATTCCTCTAAAATCAGCCAAAATACGAATTCCGATTTACTCACCTGTTATCAGGAGAGACCTCAGTGCTGCATCTTTCAGCCCAGTACTGATCCTGAAAAGTAATTTTAACCGTACTTACCAGTAACTTATATTTCCTTCCATAGGAATCCATTGTCTGGTTTTCAGCAGAAAAGTTTCAAAGTGTTGATTTTCACAAACTACAAATATTCCTTAAAAATCGCCTGTATGACTTAAACGCATTCTTTCAACTGTTTACAGGAGATGCACCAGTGCTGGATACAGGATCCACCACTGAGTAAGAAAAAGTAACGATAACACTACTTACCTGCTAAGTGAATTTCCTCCCATATGATAACATTGGTGATTCTATGTGAAAAAGTTTCTAAGTGTCAACTTTTAAAATACAATAATATTCCTTAAAAATCACTACTGTAACCAAAACGCTTTTACTCAACTGTTTACAGGAGATGTCCCAGGACTGAATCTAGGATCCAGTCCTGTGGTTAGAAAAGTAATCCATAAAGTAACTAATTGCATTTAACTAGAAATTCACATTGAGCTCAATGTTGCATTGTGTTTGAAATTGTGTTGCCCATTGCAACAACTGTAACTACTATACTTAAAAGTCTATTGCCTATTTGCAAAGTATTTAAACTAAAGTAATTCATTCTGAGAAAGTATATTTTGTAATGTAATGTATAATGTAATTACAATGTAATTTAAAAAATAAAATATGTAAAAATAAATAGTTTTAAAAAATGTAGTAAATCAGTATCAAAAAAATAAATATAACAATTAATACATTTAAAAATTGTCATTTACAAAACCTTTGAAATTCACTGAAAAAAACCATAGGTTTCAGACATGTTATAGTTAGGAATTAGCATTTAAAAAACCTTTGAAATTCACTTAAAAAACCATAGGTTTCAGACACGTTATAGTTAGAAATTAGCATTTAAAAAACCTTTGAAATTCACTTAAAAACCATAGGTTTTAGGGACAGTTATAGTTAGTTGGACATTTCACTCGTACAAAACCATAGAAATTCCCCCGTTATAGTTAGTTCAGCTAACTATAACTCGCGCCCCCGCAATGCACTGCTGATGACGTCACATATTACATCACTCATGACATGGTCAGTGACATCACTGATGACATCTCAAATGACATCACTGATGACATCACTGATGACATCATCCACGTGATAATCTGATGCACCTCCTCACACCCTGATATAACCTTTGATACACCCACTCTAAATTACAGACTGCCATTCGCAAAACCATAGACACTCCAACACCAATAACTACATACCCACTCACTGATTCTTAGGTCTACACACACATCCACTCACTCACCCGTACAGTCACTCATACTTACGGTCACTCCAGTACAGGACTATCATATGCACTCATACTCCTATATAGACACTCACACACCGCCACTCATCCATAGAGGTACTCACACACCTAGTCAGTCATGCAAATAATTAAACACACTGCCATTTACTCACCTATACAGTTATACACACACCAGCTCACTTACTCATACAAATACTAGCACATTCTTACGCTCTTATACAATCACTGATACAAGCACACACTCATCCATACAGTCACTCTCACAATCACACACTCTTGCTTATAGCTATTTATATACTCCAACACACATATATACTGCCTTTCACATATGTAGTTACTCACATGTACCACTGGGACATACATTCACTCACAAACACACTCTTACACACACTTACCCACCCATACAGTCTATCACAGATGCACTCTTGAAACCATCCACCCAGTGAATCACCCACTCACACATCTATGCACAGAGTCGCACACACCCCACCCACACAAACACTCAGGCACCCATACAGATACTCAGACAACTAATCAATAACTCATATAGACACTCATGTAGCTATTCACAAACCCATGCAGCCACTTACACAGCAATAGACAGACGGATACAGACATTCACCCAGTTTAGTCACTAACCCATGCATTCAGTAAGATACGTTTAATCACTCACTTATAGAGTTAGTCACGCACCTACTAAATCATCCATACAGACACTTATACACCCACTCATTCTTCAATACGCCTTTCCCTATATATAGTAAACATATTTAAACTTTAAAGAAACACACAGTCACTGGATGATGTCATCAGTGATGTCATTTGAGATGTCATCAGTGATGTCATCAGTGATGTCACTGACCATGTCATGAGTGATGTAATATGTGACATCATCAGCAGTGCATTGCGGGGGCGCGAGTTATAGTTAGCTGAACTAACTATAACGGGGGAATTTCTATGGTTTTGTACGAGTGAAATGTCCAACTAACTATAACTGTCCCTAAAACCTATGGATTTTAAATGAATATATATATATATATATAAAATAAAAAATACAAAAAGAGTTGCCTCTAGGTGGGATGCACTCCCAAGTGGAAATTACGCCAAAGCAAGGGCACACGCCATGAACAAAGTCCTTTTCTGGTTTCCTGCCAGACGCGTTTCGGGCCAACGCCCTCTTCAGTGGCAGACCATGTGACGTGACGGCGTGCGGCAACCACCAGTAAATCCCCGTAATAATTATGCTCAGGTGAACCACCTGAAGCAATGCTTCCTGAGACTGGTGGTTCAGTAAAACCCAAGTGGGTCGCCGCCGGCACACACATTCAAAAATGTCTTTTAAAAGGATTGCCGATGTTCGCGCCGGCACCCCTGCATATAACAGGCACCTCCTGTTCCACAGTTAGCTGCCCCAATAAAGCAGCCGCGGACCCGCAAGTGTTTCGTGGTGGTGCAATCCCGCGACCAGTCAGGCCGCTATACAAAATACAAAAAAAGTTGCCTCTAGGTGGGATGCACTCCCAGGTGGAAATTACGCCAAAGCAAGGGCACACGCCATGAACAAAGTCCTTTTCTGGTTTCCTGCCAGACGCGTTTCGGGCCAACGCCCTCTTCAGTGGCAGACCATGTGACGTGACGGCGTGCGGCAACCACCAGTAAATCCCCGTAATAATTATGCTCAGGTGAACCACCTGAAGCAATGCTTCCTTCGACTGGTGGTTCAGTAAAACCCAAGTGGGTCGCCGCCGGCACTCACATTCAAAAATGTCTTTTAAAAGGATTGCCGATGTTCGCGCCAGCACCCCTGCATATAACAGGCACCTCCTGTTCCACAGTTAGCTGCCCCAATAAAGCAGCCGCGGACCCGCAAGTGTTTCGCGGTGGTGCAATCCCGCGACCAGGCAGGCCGCTATACAAAATACAAAAAGAGTTGCCTCTAGGTGGGATGCACTCCCAGGTGGAAATTACGCCAAAGCAAGGGCACACGCCATGAACAAAGTCCTTTTCTGGTTTCCTGCCAGATGCATTTCGGGCCACCGCCCTCTTCAGTGGCAGACCATGTGACGTGACGGCATGCGGCAACCACCAGTAAATCCCGTAATAATTATGCTCAGGTGAACCACCTGAAGCAATGCTTCCTGGGACTGGTGGTTCAGTAAAACCTAAGTGGATCGCCGCCGGCACTCACATTCAAAAATGTCTTTTAAAAGGATTGCCGATGTTCGCGCCGGCACCCTTGCATATAACAGGCACCTCCTGTTCCACAGTTAGCTGCCCCAATAAAGCAGCCGCGGACCCGCAAGTGTTTCGCGGTGGTGCAATCCCGCGACCAGGCAGGCCGCTATACAAAAATACAAAAAGAGTTGCCTCTAGGTGGGATGCACTCCCAGGTGGAAATTACGCCAAAGCAAGGGCACACGCCATGAACAAAGTCCTTTTCTGGTTTCCTGCCAGACGCGTTTCGGGCCAACGCCCTCTTCAGGGGCAGACCATGTGACGTGACGGCGTGCGGCAACCACCAGTAAATTCCCGTAATAATTATGCTCAGGTGAACCACCGGAGGCAATGCTTCCTGGGACTGGTGGTTCAGTAAAACCCAAGTGGGTCGCCTCCGGCACTCACATTCAAAAATGTCTTTTAAAAGGATTGCCGATGTTCGCGCCGGCACCTCTGCATATAACAGGCACCTCCTGTTCCACAGTTAGCTGCCCCAATAAAGCAGCCGCGGACCCGCAAGTGTTTCGCGGTGGTGCAATCCCGCGACCAGGCAGGCCGCTATACAAAATACAAAAAGAGTTGCCTCTAGGTGGGATGCACTCCCAGGTGGAAATTACGCCAAAGCAAGGGCACACGCCATGAACAAAGTCCTTTTCTGGTTTCCTGCCAGACGCGTTTCGGGCCAACGCCCTCTTCAGGGGCAGACCATGTGACGTGACGGCGTGCAGCAACCACCAGTAAATCCCCGTAATAATTATGCTCAGGTGAACCACCTGAAGCAATGCTTCCTGGGACTGGTGGTTCAGTAACACCCAAGTGGGTCGCCGCCGGCACTCACATTCAAAAATGTCTTTTAAAAGGATTGCCGATGTTTGCGCCGGCACCCCTGCATATAACAGGCACCTCCTGTTCCACAGTTAGCTGCCCCAATAAAGCAGCCGCGGACCCGCAAGTATTTCGCGGTGGTGCAATCCCGCGACCAGGCAGGCCGCTATACAAAATACAAAAAGAGTTGCCTCTAGGTGGGATGCACTCCCAGGTGGAAATTACGCCAAAGCAAGGGCACACGCCATGAACAAAGTCCTTTTCTGGTTTCCTGCCAGACGCGTTTCGGGCCAACGCCCTCTTCAGGGGCAGACCATGTGACGTGACGGCGTGCGGCAACCACCAGTAAATCCCCGTAATAATTATGCTCAGGTGAACCACCTGAAGCAATGCTTCCTGGGACTGGTGGTTCAGTAAAACCCAAGTGGGTCGCCGCCGGCACTCACATTCAAAAATGTCTTTTAAAAGGATTGCCGATGTTCATTTCTGAATTGATCTCGGCAAGTCGCGCTTTCCATGCAGATATGCTAATTGTTGTGTTCAATGCATTTTCTGCAATAATAATCTTTATTTTCAGTGCTTCCGATAGGCGTTTGGCAGTATTGATTATGAGTACAAGCAAGTCGCGTGTGCACCTCCAGGCTATCTGGCTCCAGTCTTTTCTGAAAATTATATCTTCTAAGAAGATTCGTGGTGCTAAAGTTACAATGAGGCCGTTGGGTACAATATTGGCCCGCAGATACTCTGTCATAATAGCTCCATGCATTGCTATTTTTACTTGTTGTTTTTTACTAGGGGTGAGAAACATGATGTGTGTTGTATAAAACAAGACAACAGTGTCTAGAGGTTTGCTATCAATGGTAGGGCCTTTTTGTGGTATTATCTACCTAGACAGCTATGGCTCATATACTTACCTATGAATGAGCCTTTCTATAGAGTGACATCAACCTGGATACTTCACCTAGGGGTACTGTATGAACAACAAGAGTAAACGTATGAATAAAGAACTACACTGGCACAATCTAATCATTGATCTTATACCTATTATGTATGTCTGTCACTATGCTGAGAAAAATCGTTTTTTAATTACTCACATCACTGTCACTGTACATGCACTTATGTCAACCTATAGCGATAATACTCACGCTAAGGGTAATGCGCACCAGGCCCTCCAATGGATGACCCGGACAATATATCCTATCATGACAAGATATTAATGCTACAATACTTTTGTCCTATACTTTTTCTCATTACAGAAACGCTACTCCCTTCTACAAAATTGGTGGCACTGGTTAGTTCAGGCCAGCACTGACATTAAAATTGACCTTCCCTTGGTCCTGAAGAAGCGCTCTGGATCTCCTTCTGAGGCCACATACAGCGCGAAACATGTTGACCGTTATATATGTCCATTAGGGACATATGCCCAGCTACAGAGGGACATAATATCCCCAAGAGCAGCACCACACATTTTGTTTTAACAATGACAGAGGGATCACCCTAATAAATAGCACTCACTCTCCCTCCAGTCATTTTTTAACACACCACTTTAGACTTCACTGCCACTTACACCCACGCACCCAAACGGCTTCTCATCAAAAGATCTCCGATAAAGAGACCCTTCGGGGGACCCGTAGGGCATTGCAGCGCCGGCCCAACGAGGAGCAAAGCCCAAATGATGAAGCATGACATCCTTAGGTGGGTGTGAGGGCATTATGATGAGGACACACTGTCCCCCACAGACAGAGTAGCACACGACAAAAGTTTCTTCCTCTTTCATCCTCTACAAGGAACAGTGACTCCCTTTTTGTACTAGTTACTTTTCGGGAGCAAGGGTACCCCCTCTCTATAAATAGGATATATATATATACATACATACATATAATATACACGCACAAATATATATATATATATATATCTTTACACTTACCTCACTTACCTGGTTAATACTTATATTTTTGTTCATGGTAAATGCATATGAGTGGTTCTGACATACAACCTACCCTGCATCACTCCACTCTAAGCCACTTCACTCTACTCTGAAAGAATCTACTCTTTGCCACTGCACTCTTTTCCATTGCACTCTATGCCACTTCACACTATGCCACTGCACTCTATACTGTGCCACTATACAGCACTCGAACCTACACTACGCCACTCTACTCTAAACCACTGGACTCTATGCCAATTCACTCTACACCACTTTACTCCAAACCAATGCACCCTACGCCACTGTACCTGTGCCAACTACTTTTTACCACTGCACTTTATGCCACTAAACTATATTCTACTCTATGACACTGCACTCTACTGCACTGTACCCTACGTCACTATACACTGTTGTGCTCTATATTACTGCACTCTACACCAATCTATTCTACTCTGCACCACTGTACTTTACGCCACTGCTCTCTGCACCACTCTACTCTGCACCACTCTACAACCCAGCACCCTACGACCCTGCATTCTGACCAGCCGCGGCCTGTGCAGGTAAGAGTAAGAGTGGTGGGGCCGGGTGAGGGGGGATTTCGACGAACGATGGGCCGAAGCTGATTCTGACACTCTACTCTGCATCACTGCACTCTACTCTGCACCACTCAATTCTATGTCACTCTACTGCACTCTACACCACTGCACTCTACACCACTACATTCTGCACCACTACACTCTACACCACTGCACTCTACGCCACTCTACACCTCTGCACTCTACTCTATGGCCCTTCACTCTATGCCACTCTACTCCACTCTACTCTACTCTACGACACTCTACTCCACGATACTCCATTCTATGATGCTCTACTCCATTAAACTCTGCTCTGCTGACACTCTACTCCACTCTATGCCACTCCACTCTACATCACTCTACTCCACTCTATGCCATTCTACAACTCTGCTCCACTCTATGACACTCTACACAACTCCCTCTATGCCATTCCATGCCACTTTACTCCACTCTATTCTATAACACACTACTCCACTCTAATCCACTCCACTCTATGCCACTCCACTCCATGACAATTTACTCCACTGTACACCACTCTACTCTGCAACACGCTATTCCACTCTACATCAATTCATGACACTCTATGCCACTCCACTCTATGACACTCTACTCAACTCTGACACTGTGCTCCACACTATGACACTAAACTATACACCCTTCCACTCTACAACACTCTACTCCCTCCACGTCACTCCACAAGACTGTACCCTACTCCATGACACTCCACTTCACTCCTCTCCATGCCACTTAACTCTAATGTACGTCACTCTACGTGACTTCGTGATTTCTAGTGATCTATCAATGAATGCCCAAATAAGCTCAGTAGTCTCCGCAGGCTTCTTCCAATTACGGAGAATAAGGAAGATCAGCAGATTTTTGTCCAGGGAAGCTCTGACCTTGGTCATCTTAGCCCTGGTGATCTCCCGTTTGGACTATGCCAACTCTTTATACTGTGGCATTCCTTCTTACCAACTAAAACGTCTTCAGTTGGTTCAAAACCAAGCTGCCAGACTCATTTTTCATCAACCAAAATGGCAGCATGTGACTCCCATAATGAAAAATTTACACTGGCTTCCTGTGGCTAAAAGGTGTGCTTTCAAACTGGGTTGCACCATTTTTAAAGCTCTTCATGGTTGCAGCCCTGCTTTTATCTCGTCTATGATCTCAAGATATATCCCCTCCCGGGATTTGCGTTCTTCTCATCAAAATTTGCTGACTATTCCTTCTTTTAAACGCAAAAGGCTCGGTGGACTTAGATTTGCTGTCCTAGGCCCCCAGTTTTGGAATTCTCTCCCCGTGGAGATTAGACTGACTTCTACCTACGCACAGTTCAGAAAAATGCTGAAGACCCGTCTGTTTGCCCAATCTTTTAACAGCTAGCCTTAGTTTTCTGCAACCTTCTCTTTGCCTCCTCAGCGCCATGAAACCGTATGGTGTACGTGCGCTATACAAGAACTTTTAACATAACATAACAACATAACACTCTGTGCCACTCTATGCCACTCCATGGCACTTCACTCTACTCCACATTATGACACTCCACTCCACGCCACTATCCTTTACCCAACTAACTTTCAGCCATGCTGAACAGCAGTCATTCTGGTGTAAAACATTGCTAAAACATATTGGCAAAGTCAATAGCTCTTGCATAGGCGAGACCTATTGGCTTTGCCAATGCTTGTTATAGTAGGTGCTAAGTTGCTATAGTTCCAAATTTAGGAGTACATTTCCCAAATGGGTATTATGTCAAATTAGTGGCAAAAATAAGGTGGGGCCAATATATTGTGGCCTAAATATTGAGGACCAAAATATCTAGGTTAGTGTACATTTACTATTCTTAACCCCATATCTATGTACCTTGACGACATATGTATCATCAAGGTACATATAATGAAATTGAGAATAGTAAACTTATACTTTCCTGCATATACTTTCACAATATTTTGGTCCTCAATATTTAGGCCTTGATATTTTGGCCACATGATAGTTTGTAGTCGATATTGTGGTGGAACACACCCAAAAGTTTCTAGGTGAGAACTGCTAACTTTAGTATTTGTGCAAAAGTTCCACCTCTCCGGCTTTAGGAACAGTACTCCAAAATGTCTTTCTTTAGATTCACACATCTAAACTGCCCCTTTAGAGGTTCGAACACACCTGTAGGCACTGGGCGAAATTCTAATTATGCCATGTAATTCACATGTTTTGTGGAATTTCGTGTTATGCTTATTATACAAAATTCTCTACATCATGCCATCAAACTGTGTTGCAAAATTGTGCGCAGTTTGTGGCAAAATTTTACAGTGAGCAAGTGGGAATCAAGCAAATAGCCAAGAAGTGAGTGGCTGTTGCTTGCACCTCTTGTGTTTTTCATGCTACTTTTTTATCACAAGTTCCCAAGTCTGTCCAGCCCTGACCGTTTTTGGCCCTCATTATGAGTGGTCCAATAAGGTTACTGTAAATTATGACTTTGGCAGATTATATAACACCCATTACATTACGGGTACGATAAAATCTGCTTCTCTCATAAATTTCGGTAGGTCAAATCGGCTGGTATTTATAGAGAAAAAAACCATAGATACCAGGACATACTCATTTTGATGCAGTAAGTTCCAGAATCTAAATGATATGCCCCATTTTAAGGACAAAGGTTGTAAATGCAATATTTATCACACACAATAAATACAGTAGACTGTGATGTCAGTTTTTAGGTTTCGGATGCTGTGCTTGTGAAATCTCTTGTATTTAATATATCTTAAAAGGGGGCTCTTATCAGTTCCCATAGCCGAATTATTGTGTTCATTCTCTTTTGTGTGGAACTTTTTTCATTAATTTCCCCTGGCTGAACGCATTTACAATGCTTCTACAAACGCTGTTCACACTATTTAAGCCCCATTCACTGTCAAGATAAGATCTCTTCCCACGGAAAAGGCATTACTTAGTTGTGTAAAGCAGATGCTTTAGACTTAGAACGTTTGTGGCGTTTCCTATTCATGCCTCAGTACATTTCTTTGCACTTTGTAGGCATTATCGGATTGATTTTTTCAACATAATCTTTTGGGTCATTGTGATCAAATCCTAAATGTTGTAATAAACATTGCACATTACAAATAAAGTTAATATACAAGAGCTATGCTATATTTGACTACTAAACAGGCAGCCACAAGTGCAGTTACCTTGCAGACAACAGGGTCATGATTTGAATGATGCAGCAAGTGCAGTAGCATGGGACCCAAAAGCAGGGACACCTTAAGGATTTTGGGGGCCCTGGGCCAAATGTATTTTGGAGGCCCCTTATTGGAACAGCTTTGAATTTATGATCCAGTTTCACCTCTTTCATGTCTTCTTTGGCCAGGTCACTGAGAGTGCACAGGCACACTGGTCCAAATTTGAAATATGTTTACATCTAATCTTAAGGGACAGTGACGTGGGTTTTCAATATTGTAATACAACAGCAGCTCATTAGTAGTACTGCAAATTAATTTGGTGACGCTCTCTTATTTTTCATATATCACGTGCTGTTTTGATCTAAAAAAATGTTTATGGATGTTGCATGAAACAAAAACACAGCATTTCTCTTTAAAATGTCTGTAATAGACTCACACACATCACCCACATTAAAAATAAATTTTATTAAAACGGTATTTAAAACAATCTGTTCAAGAATTATTTAACGTCATCAGGGCAAGACTCTTTGCAGAACATAGCTGGCTCTACCAGGGGCAGCCTTAAAGGCTGGGGCCCTTGGCCAGAGCCCACTTTGCCAATGCCTTAAAACGTATCTGCCTAAAAGTTGTCAGAACATCTCTAAACACATAATATTGCTATATTTGATTACTAAACAGGCAGTCACAATTGTAGTTAACTTTCAGTTAAAAGGGACTTACTTTCAATGGTGTAGCAGGTGCAGTGGCACAGGGACCAAAAGTAGTCAGAACTCCTCTAAACACATAATATTGCTATATTTGACTACTAAACAGGCAGTCACAACTGTAGTTAACTTGCAGTTAAAAGGGACTTGATTTCAATGGTGTAGCAGGTGCAGTGGCACCGGGACCAAAAGTAGTCAGAACTCCTCTAAACATATAATATTGCTATATTTGATTACTAAACAGGCAGTCACAATTGCAGTTACCTTGCAGTTAAAAGGGACTTGATTTCAATGGTGTAGCAGGTGCAGTGGCACCGGGACCAAAAGCACCAGGCATCCTATTAAACACCGATTATTGCTATATTTTACAACTAATAGGCAGTCACAAGTGCAGTTATCTTTCAGGCACTAGGATCATGATTTGAATGGAGCAGCAGATGCAGTGGCACTGGGCTAAATAGTTGTCAGAACTCCTCTAAACACTTAATATTGCTATATTTTACTACTAAACAGGCAATTACAATTGCAGTTACCTTGCAGTTGAAAGGGGCTTGATTTAAATGGTACAGCAGGTGCAGTGGCACAGGGGCCAAAAGTTGTCATAACTCCAATAAACATCAAATATTGCTATATTTTACTTCGAAACAGGCAGTCACAAGTGCAGTTATCTTGCAGGCAACAGAGTCAGTATTTGAATGGTGCAGCAGGTGACGTGGCACCGGGCCCAAAAGTTGTCAGAACTCCTCTAAACACCTAGGGCCTCATTTGTGAGATTTTACCGTAGGGCAGCGCAGCAGGCCTTCCTGCTGCTCTGCCCTACGGCAAAAGAAAAGGGCAGGAATGCGCCGTATCTATCAGATATGGTGCATTCCTGTCCTTTTCCCCAGCGCCGGCCTCAATGGGCTGCCGTGCGCCAACGCAGGCACCTTTGCACCATGGTTCAAGGGTGCCTGCATTGCGGGGATGATTATTTTTGTACAGGAAGGGAAACCTTCCAGTACAAAAATAACCACAAAAGGGTTTTTCCTCTTTCTATGTGTGCTGCAGAAATAAAGATATTTCTCCTCGTTGTACCTCCCTTACACCTCCCCTGGGGAGGCGTAAGTTTTTGGCGCTGCCTCAGATTTGCGATTTCTCGTAAATGTGGGGCAGTGTCAAAAAGCCATGGATGTTGCTGGGAACGCCCCTAGCAACACCCATTGCACGCCCCTTTAACACAGAAAACTGCGTTAAAGGGACCGATATTTATCGGGCAGCAATAAGCCAAAAAAAGTGGCTTAGTGGTGCCTGATAAATATCATGCAGGCTTCTGCGCCAGGGAACGTCACAAAAAGAGACGTTCCGGTGGCGCAAGGGGCCTCATAAATGAGGCCCCTAATATTGCTATATTTGACAACTAAACAGGCAGTCATAAGTGCAGTTATCTAGCAAGCACTAGGGTCATGATTTCAATAGTGCAGCAGGTGCAGTGGTACCGGAACCAAAAGCTCCAGGCACCCCACTAAACACCTAATATTGCTATATTTTATTCCTAAACAGGCAACCACAAGTACACTTACCTTGCAGACAACAGGGTCATGATTTGAATGCAGTAGCACCAGGCCCAAATGTTGTCAGAACTCCTCTAAATATATAATGTTGCTATATTTGACTACAAAACAGGCAATCACATTTGCAGTTACCTTGCAGTTAAAAGGAACTTGATTTGAATGGCACAGCAGGTACAGTGGCACTGGGGCCAAAGCTCTAGGGACCCCACTAAACCCAGATTATTGCTAAATTTTACTACTAAACAAGACTGTCACAAGTGAATTTATCTAGCAGGCAATAGGGTCATGATTTAATTGGTGCAGCAGGTGCAGTAGCACCAGGACCAAACGCTCTTGGCACCCTACTAAACACCCAATATTGCTATATTTTAATACTAAACAGGCACAAGTTCAGTTACCTTGCAGACAACAAGGAATGGTGCAGCCGGTGCAGTGGCACCGACCCAAAGTTGGCAGAACTCCTCTAAACACCTAATATTGCTAAATTTTACTACTATACAGGCAGACACAATTGCAGTTATCTTGCAGTTAAAAGGGGCTTTATCTGAATGGAGCAGCAGGTGCAGTGGCACAAGGGCAAAAAGCTCTAGGGACTCCACTAAACACCAAATATTGCTATATTTAACTACTAAATAAGCAGTCACAAGTGCAGTTAACTTGCAGGCACTAGGGTCCTGATTTCAATGGTGCAGCAGGTGCAGTGACCCCAGGGCCCAAAGCTCTAGGAACCCCTCTAAACACCAAATATTTCAATATTTTACTACTAAACAGGCAGTCACAAGTGCAGTTACCTTACAGACAATACGGTCATGATTTGAATGGTGCAGCAGGTGCAGTGGCACCAGGACCAAAAGTTGTCAGAACTCCTCTAAACACATAATATTGCTATTACATCAATTAATTCTATTATTTCCCTCTTTCATCTACTTTTTTCAAAATTTGGTATTACTTGCCCACACAATACCACTAGTAACAGCACAATATATTGCCTTTTTGTAGATTCACAAATCATAACACTTTAACAGACTTTCTCTAACTTATATTGCACAACTACTCAGCAAGCTACAACTTACAACAAAAAAAGCTTATTATTAATCACATAGGCAAAACCTGAGGCATTTACCAATGCTTGTTATAATGTGCAATTATATTCAAACATAAAACCAGGTTCTATGAGTTTGTGGATATTTTGTAAGAGTTTCGAGGATTTTTTTAATGGCACAGAACATTCAGAGATGTCTCAATGTCGAATACACCATTGAATCCTATAATTTGCTGTAAATTAGAGATATCAAACTTCATTTCGTCTGCTTCTCACTGGCTTAGGCTTGAGCACAATTTTCAGCAGGTCTTCAGCTTTACATCAGCTTCTTTATAGCAAAGCATATTCTTCCCCATAGAGGTGAATTGTCGCCAACCAAAACTTCACAAAGACTCACCTTTCCTCATGACTGGAGCTTTGAAATCTTAGTCCTGATCAGGAACCTACTTGCAGAAACAAGAATGTCCACCACTGGATAGCTCTTCAGTGAGGTTTATGCCTCTTGAGACTTAGGCCTTCATTATGAGTGTTCTGTTATTTGGTTCTGTAAAAAACGATACTTGTGGGGTGTGGTATTTACCAGGTGTGATATTTCTCCTTTCTCTAAATTGAGCAGCATGGAATGAGGAATAACCTCATTATAGTGCATGCTTTCTTCTATTTCAAGTTTTGAAACTCAGAATGTGTGGCCTTTTCACCTCACCAATTCTGCCAGGCTTTTTCTGGTGATATTTGTGACGGGGGAAAGTGTGGTATTACTGAATCCCCATTTAGGACCAAACCAGTGCTTAATTTGAGCCAGTGGTTTACGGTGACCAGCACCGGAACTTAATTGCCAACAACGGCACTTATGACACCTGCCACATGGTGGCCCTGTTTCTGTAATATAGAGATAAGCTCAACAAGGGTTTTTTATTAATCAAATAGTCATTAAAACTACTAATACCTGCCTCCCAAGCCAGTCTTATAGCTCTGGGGGCCTCGAACCGTCTGAATTGTCACACTTGTCACAGTGTGATGGCTAGTAGTTGTGTATGTACTGTCATGGGCAGCGTTGGCAGTGGCAATGGGTGGTGCAAGCTGGGGTGGCCTCCTGATGAGGGCCCTGGCACTTAATTTGTTTTTTACAAATTAAGCACTGGTACAAGCTACCCCTTGTGCCCAAATCAGAATTAGCAAAGGACATAAAACGAGACCTACAGCCTTTCTACTTTCTTTCCCTCTGAAACCAGCCTCTCATGGGCTCCTGCTGTTTTTCCAGGGCTATAGAAGTTGAACTAAAAGTTGAACTAAAGGGGGGCGTGGCTTGGCGCTGACAGCGATGGCGGCGTAGCCCTTCAGCTTCGTCGGGGCCTGCGGCAAAACCCCCAAAATCCGCTACTAATCCGGCATCCCGAGGGGAAGAAATAACGAGGAATACTCCTTGAAACACAGCGCAGAGGAAGGACCGATCGCGGACCTGCGGCCGTGCACAATAACGGCAAATCGGGGCCGGCGCCGGTCCCTGGAGAGAAGCGGAGGCCTCAGCGTGGAGAAGGCGGAGTCCCGTAACGCGCCGGCCCGGAGCGCGCGCCAACAGCTGGGGCGTTTCGCCACGCGAGATCCGAGGCTTGCGGCCTGACTCCGGAGCGTTGGGGGCGGTGAACGGCGGTACCCAGAGAGCGATATTGAACCGCAAAACCCACGGAGGTGAGGCATAGTGCGGCAATCCAGGACCCCCCAACCCCCGCATTGTGAACGCCAGCCCCCACGTCACGCAGACACAGTATACTGGGAGGTAGCAGAGCCCAGCTGGGAGGGCGTCACCCGTGGACACATCGCAGAGGCCATATCTTGATAGCAGGAGCTGTAATCATCAGCCAAATCACTTACATCACACGCGCCGAAACCAACGCGGTAGCGGGGGAGACCCACAGGGCGCAAGGCTCCGATATCACATAGGAGTAAGCAAGATCCGGAGCGCTTCGGGTCCGCCCCCGATCTTCCTCCTGGGTACTCGTCAGCTCCTACGAAACGTACTACCGCCGCCGAAGTCATCACGCTGAGGCGGGAGAGAGGGGCCAAATCGGCCAAACAAACGAGGAGAAGAACTTGGCCTGCACCTGGACTCTACCACCCAAGATAGGTGGCCTTAACTTGTACAACGCGTCTAATAAACCGGAAGAGGCAGTGCACCTATGGGGACAGGGGAATAAGAAGGGACATACATACAGCCCAATTTGACCTAAACGACGCATGTACATAGGTTGCGGCCCGGCCCCCCTCCCCCCCCTGCAAGCGGCCTACCGTACAGACAGACGGACCAGTGCCAGATCCTGGGACAGGACGGAGCCTCCATTCCCACGCAAACTTCTTCACAACCACGGACCAGAGGTGGGAAACGGCACCTCGTCCACAGCGCGACGCCTGGCCTGAATACCACACAGCACCATGACGAAACTGAAGGGTGGTGCGGCCTCCGTTCAAGTCAACAAGATGGACAAATATGCAGTGCCGCGGCAGCTTGCGGCGGAGGAGGGCGAGCGTGATGAAACCACACCTACGGAGGAACCTTTCCTTGGTTCAATAATGGCAGCAATACAACCGGTGGGCACTAACCTGGAAACGAAAATTGATAAAGTCACGATTGAAATGAACCTCATAAGGGCCGATATGCGGAAAACGTCCGAAAGAGTCACTGCCACGGAAGAAAGTGTAGAAGAGCTACAAACCGCAACACGTAAACTGGAGGACAAGGTCCAAAGACTGTTTCATCAACACAAAGAAATGGCGCTGCACCTGGATGACCAGGAAGGACGAGCCCGACGTAATAACATACGAGTAGTGGGGGTGCCTGAAGGAACGGAGGGCCCCAGCGTGGACCTCTTCCTTGAGGACCTCATCCTGCATCATCTCAAGACCAAGAGACTCTCTCCACTATTCTCTATAGAGAGGGCACACAGAGCCCCAATCCCGAAACCAAAGCCTGGTGCACCGCCTCGCACTATTATAGCACGCATCCTAAACTTTCGTGATCGGGATGCGATCTTCCAGGCGGCTAGAGTTGCTGGTGACCTCCCCTACGACGGCGTGACAGTCAGGTTTTTTCCAGACTTCACCCTGAAAGTGCAGCGAGAAAAGCGCTCCTTTGAAGGGATTAAAAGGGCTCTCAGAGACAAAGGGCTCAAGTACATGATGTTCTTTCCAGCCAAATTGAAAGTAATTGACGGTGACAAATCCTGGTTCTTCCTGACACCAGAGGAGGCACAAAGTTGGCTCGACAAAGGCCCACCCCAATCGCGTCGCCGCGGGGAAGAGAATACCCACGAAAACATGGTCCAACGTCCGAAAGACTCCCTACAATGGCGTGGAAACCAGATGCGCTCACCATCAAGATCCAGAAGTTCTCGATCTGGCAGCCCGAACAGCGACGCAGCACGTACTGGAACATGACAGCCGGCATGAACTCATATGGTCTGTAGCCATTTCATTTCTTGCCTCCCTCAGTGGTGGCGGGGGTGGGGAGACCCCCGTCCGCAGGACATATCCTACCTTTCTCTGTAGCCTAAGTTCTGGACTGGGGTTGTGCCAATCGAACAAATGAAACTGGGGAAATGTTATTAACCCTCAACAATATAGGGGCGCTGCGGCAGGCCCGGGTGAGGGAGGCTACTGGGTGCTAATACCACGCGACCCTACTTTTGATGTTCTATAATTTGGGGATCGTAGGCACTCTGCTATTGGGGTGGTGGGTAGTTCTGGACCTACTAGGCAGGGTTGCAGGGAGGGGGGATTTGTTTTTTAAGGGTAGGGTGGGTAGGGTGTTGTTATTTTTCAGTTTTGCCATAATGATTGACATCTCACTTTCCCCCCGTATGAATGGGAACGATGATAATATAGCCATGTCACTGCTCCAACTCTGCAGGGGGGGAGAAGTGTTTAACTCAGCCGTAAGAGACATATATATGCAATATGGTAAGGTTTCACATGTTAAAGTTTTGATGGTTAATGATCTGCAACTATTGTTATACAGTCATCTTGGGAATTGGTTAGTGAAGATATCGGCTTTCCAACATGTCACAATCACTTACATCTCCTAAGGCACTGTCTGATCCGATAGAACAACACACCGCAACGCCAATGCTGTCATTCCTCTCTTGGAATGTAAATGGACTGCGGGATAAGATAAAACGTGGACTGGTGCTACAATATTTAAAACGCCTAGCCCCGGCAGTCATACTGCTACAGGAGACACACTTGATGGGCTCCACATGTAAAGCTCTTGACCGGTGGGGGTTTCAGTTAGCAGTACACTCTGAGTTCACCACAGGTTCCAGGGGAGTGGGGATCCTAGTGCGAAAGCGGTTCCCCCTCATAGTTCACCGTACTCTAAAAGACAAACAGGGCCGCTTCGCTGCACTCTCAGTTCAATGGGAGGGTCGTATGTTCAACTTTGTGACCGTCTATATTCCGCCCGCTCTACTCTCCCCCACCTTCCAAGATTTGGGCAAATTCCTACTAACACTACCGGAAGGGGATCTGATACTAGGGGGAGACTTCAACATGACCATAAATGACGCACTGGACCGTACGCCTGCCCGCCCACAACATCGATCAAGCTCACCCCTGGCCGACTTTCTGGACGCACACGGCCTACTGGACGTATGGCGGCTCCAACACCCACTTCAGAGACAATACACCTTTCACTCGGCAGCTCATAATAGCCTTTCCCGCATAGACTACATACTTACAACACTAGACAACATGGGACGGATAGGGGACACCACTCACCTACCCAGGGGAATCTCTGACCATGCACCGGTAAAGGCAGAAATACGGGCCCACTGCACTGTCCAAAGACGTATGTACCCCATATATCCAGGATTTTTACTTAACTCCAAAATTAAGAAAGGTTTAATCACTGCAACCACACAATACTTCAAAGAAAATGAAGAGTCAGTCTCCTCCCCAGTAACACTGTGGGAGGCATACAAACCAGTGATACGAGGGCAGGCTATCTCACTTATTGAGGGACACAAAAGAGACCAGAAAAACGCAATAGAGAACTTAGAGCGGGAGGTACAGCAATTAGAATCCGAACATGCCGCTGCACCCACCAATGAAACGGAGCATATATTACGTTTGAAGCGACAGGAATACAAAGACCACATGTATACTGACACCAAGTCCCGTCAGCAAACAATCCAACACCGGATTTATGAATCCGGAGACAAGGCAGGCAAACTCCTTGCCTGGTTGGACAAGAGGGACCGGGCGAATAGATGGATAGCGCAGCTGGAAAAGGAAGATGGGGAAGTCACATCAGACCCACACCACATAGTGAATACACTAGCGCACCATTACGAACGCGTATACACCTCCACAAACACCACCACAGTCCAGGAAGCACTAGCTTTCCTCAAGGATATCCATATGGCGAGGCTCACGCCTCAAGAAACAGACAGCCTAGAAGCAGAAATCACGGTAGAGGAGCTACTGCTATCTCCGTAATACCATCGGGTAAAGCCACCGGTCCGAATGGCATCCCAATAGAACTATACAAACTCACAGCGGACAAAATCGCCCCATATATGCTGAACATGCTTGTAACAAGTCGTGACACAGGCATACTCTCCAAAGATCAACGCTTGGCGACTATTGTGGCCATTCCCAAACCGGGCAAGCCGACGGAGGTGTGTACGTCATTTCGACCGATCTCCCTAATTAATGCGGAGGGAAAAATCCTAGCAAAAACGCTGGCACTGAGGCTAACGCCCCATCTCATCAAACTAATTCATCCGGACCAATCGGGCTTTATGCCAGGCAGGAACACGGCCTTGAATCTCAGGCGCCTGCATGGAGTATTGGGCCGAAAACACACAATACAGGAAGACGCCGCAATCTTCTCCCTAGACGCAAAAATGGCCTTTGACTCAGTGGAATGGGCACACTTATTTGCGGTCCTTCAACACTTAGGGTTTGGACCGAAGTTCTGTTCCTGGATTCATCTACTCTACGCCAACCCAGTGGCGCACGTAGTCGCCAATGGACACATATCCCGGGAGATCATCCTGGGGATGGGGACGCGGCAGGGCTGCCCACTGTCACCCTTACTGTTCGCACTGGCCCTGGAGCCCTTGGCGGCTTGGATAAGGTGGGATCCGAGGATCCGCGGCTTAAAATGGAAGGAGGGATGGGAAGATCGAATATCCCTCTATGCGGATGATGTTCTGCTCTATATCGCCTCGCCCACAAGATCCCTTCATGCTTTACTTAACATTTGTGCAGTATTTGGCACTGTATCCGGATATGCCATTAATTGGGATAAATCCGTACTATACATATTACATGGTCAGCCCCCGCGTCTCCTCAAAGGCTGCAAGGTCCAGATAGTTACGGATAGCTGCAAGTACCTCGGCATTCATGTAACATCAGATCCAGACAACTTTATAACACTTAACTTACAGGTCCCGCTGCAACGACTGAAGCGTGACATTAAGCACTGGAAAACACTACCACTCACCCTACTGGGTAGAGCGGCTCTCTTTAAGATGATGGCCCTGCCCCGATTCTTGTATGCATTACACAACACACCCTATCCAGTACCCGACTCATATTTTAAGGCTATAAATTCGGAAGTCGCCGCACTCTTATGGGACATCAAACCGGCAAGAGTGGCAGCGACGAAGCTTGTGCGCAGCTGGTATGACGGTGGGATTGCCCTACCTGACATTAAAGTGTATTACTGGCCCTCTCAACTTACAGTCGTCAACCAATGGCTTCATGCACCAGACACAGATCCGGCGTATCGCATGGACAGACTGACCCTAGGTGCAGGAGGCGTTCATAGAGCATTATACAATAAACGAAAGGCCCGAGACCTCATAGGCCCAACAGCGCACTCAATTCGAATATGGCACAAGGTGAATAAACACCTAGGTTGGTCAGACAGGCTGACACAACATACTCCATTGTGGGACACAGGTAAATTGGGACTATTGGGAAACAGCAAAGGCTTCAAAAAATGGGATCTGATTGGTATCTCACGGCTGGGGGACCTATGGCACGAAGGAGAGGTAGTCAGCTTTGCCCATCTGCAAGAACACTACGAGATGGCTCCGGGCGAGCAATTCCGGTACATGCAAATTAAGCATGCGATTAGTGCAGCCCTTTCCACTGCAGACGCACTCCCAGAATCATCCCCTTTAGAGGACCGACTGCTCACTGACCATTTACACAAAAAAGCAACCTCATTAACCTATAAAAAAATTATTAATAACCAGCCGGACCCCCTTGTCAAACTCAGGGAGCTTTGGCAGTCAGCGGTTGGGGTCATGGAAGACCTCGATTGGCAAGAGGCGATAGCTTCACCTAAAGAAGTGGCAATTTCCTCTAGACTGCGATTAGTGCAATTTAAAATACTGCATAGGTCTTACTATACACGGGTGACACTACACAAGATGGGGAGAGCTCAGGACACAGGCTGCCTGCGCCTCTGCGGAGCCCCAGGCACCTTTTATCACACCTTATGGGTATGCACCAAGCTCGCACCATACTGGGAGGCGGTGACGGACACCATCACAGAAGTCACTGAGAAACGTGTCCCGCCTGAGCCCAAATGTTGCCTCCTCAAAGTCTGGGGACCGACAGACCTAAATCACGCAGAACGCCAATGGGCAACGACAGGTATGATGATTGCCAAGCGAAATATAGCACAAAAATGGGGGGTAGGAATCATACCGACCTTAGCGAACTGGTGTAGAGACATGGATGCTGTTATGGTAGCGGAGAAGGCCACATTCATCAACAGGAGATGCCCGAAAAAATGGGGAAGGGTGTGGGGCAAATGGAACGTATATAGGGGAAACATCTGCTCACCTCCGGTATTAGACGACGAATCAGAGGAAGACATGTAGCATAACCGAAGTAATGAATATACTAATGTAAACCATGCTTTGATTGACTGTAAATGAATGACACCTTAAATGTAAAATTGTATACGCAGATCACTGTTGATTATTACAATAAAATTTCTATAAAAAAAAAATACAGAAGACATGGCAGCAATAAATGCTACATTGAATGACTAAAAAAAAAAAAGTTGAACTAATAAGTACTGTTTTACCATTGCTCAGTATCAGACAGGCTTCCAGGTCCCTCAAGACCTTCCTCGTGATCTTCCGCAGCCCCTTGTTATGTAAGAGGACATATATCACTACATCATATGGTCTGTCACGGTGCCTAGCATGTACGGTATTGCAGCCCCTGGGGAAATGCATGGAGACCACCTGCTGGGAAGGATGGTAAACGAATCAACTGTGGAGAACATTTTAATGAAATAAGCACTGAAGAGAAAACAAAGCATTGGCACAGGTCTGTTTTTCAAGATGTCAGGGTCCATTCGGGGGAGAATCAATAAATACTTCTGCATCTCCACAGGGGATATTCCAGGCCTACAGTAAGCATCGCTCTGCTGTGTGCTAGGATTACGGAGATGCAAAGTTATATAATAATAATAATCCATACTTGTAAAGGGCAAACATATAACCCCTTAAGGTCTCAAGGTGCTGGGGGCCGTCGGGAAAATTAAGTGAGCTATTGCCCAGAGTCAGATGATGCTGAGCTGAGCTGCTGCCGGCGCCGAGGATCAAACCATGAACCCCGTGCTCCGGAGTCAGCCTCTCTGGCCACTGTGTCACACCTCTCCCCCAAGTGGTATGGTGCAGTGGACAATTAAGTAAAATACCTCAAATTCAACATCTACCATACCTCTGCAATGTCCTTCTCAGAGGCGGCTTCTCCATAGGGGCCAAAAGGGCGGCGAACACCCGACAATCACGTAGCACGGGCATCTTATTTCTCAAAATATTTACAGGTTTTATACGTAATGAAACGATCTCACCGATAATTTCCTCACATTTAAAAGCTGCAGTATCACACTGCACCAGAAGAGGGCTCCCAGGGCTGTATTTAGGCCTGGGCGGTGAACTCTGCTCTGTTCGCGGAATTTGTGGAGTTTTCTGCACTCCGTGCTTCGCGGAGCTCGCGCAGTGCAGAAAACACCGCTTCGCTTAGTGCAGCGGAGTTTTTTTCCCCGCTCGGGCTCACGAACTGTAAGTTTGCGAGTGCGAGCTGCAGCTCCGGTAGAATTTCTACCCGAGAGGCAGGAAGACCAGCGCGAACGGCAGTTCACACTGCACTCCGCACCTTGCGGAACTTCGTTGAGTTTTTGTCACTTTACGGAGTTTCGCGTAGCAAAACTCTGCGAACTACGCCCACGCCTGGCTGTATTGCTCATGTGTCAGGCGTGGGCTGTTCCAGCCTGTCATTTCACAGATGCAATACATATCTGACATGCTGCACTCACGTCAGGCAGTGCAGAATGTCAGATAATTGTGAACTGGGGCCAGTACGTCATGCGCCCTTTTGCCCTATCAGAAGCCATGATAAAGAAAAAAGGAAAGCCTCCAGTCCTATCTGAGCTTCTGATTGGGCATAAGGCTGTGAGCATCGTTCCAGCGCCTTGTTTGTGCTTTCTGAAAGTCGGGAATCGATGTGAAGAGGAAACTGCGCTGAGGACTACCCCAGATAAGTTTCCACGTTGTGTGTATGAGTGAGAATATGTTTATGTTGTGTATGTGCCTGTCTGCAAGCATGCATCAGTGTGCGTGTTTATGTGAGCATATGTGTGAGTATTTGCATGTGTCCTTACTAATGTTTTATGACCTTTCATTTGATTGATAGCCTCACTGCTTTGTAAATTGACCAGCCGCCACTGGTCCTTCTTAAGATGAATGCCTGTACTACTTGACTCTTTTATGGTAGGTGCTAAGTTATTACTGTTCCAAATTTAGGAGTACAGTTCCAAAATGGGCTACATGTCAGAATAATGGCAAAAATATTGTGGGGCCAAAATACAGAGGCCTAAATATCGAGGACCGAAATATTGAGAAGGTAGGAGCATATAGATTAGTATTGATTTACTATTCTTAACTCCACATCTATGTACCATGATAATATATGCATTAGCTAAGTTCCTATATGTGAAATGAAGAATAGTAAACCTATACTAACCTATATATACTTACCTTCACAATATTTTGGTCCTCGATATTAAGGCTCACATTATTTTGTAGTCGGCGTTCTGGTGGGATACCTCCAAATGTGTCAAGGTGTTAACTCCTACAAAACTCCCTTCTCTCTGGTTTTAGGTGCAATACTTCATAATTTCTTTCTTTAGATGCAAACATCCAAACTGGCCCTTTCAAGGTTCAAATACCCCAATAGGCTCAGGGGAAATGTATTATTCTAACGTAATTCACGCAGTTTCTGGAATTTCGTGTTATGCTTGGCATGAAAAATGCACAAAATGACGATATTATGCCATGTTGAGTAATTTTTGCGCAGTTTGCTAAATTCTGTCGCAGGCACATGGGAATAACGCAAGAGGCCAAAAAGCGAGTAGATGTCGCTTGCACATTTTATAATTTTCTTGTAATTTTTTATAATATGAAATGCGTCCTCATGCCAAAATAGGCATGAGGACTGTATGCGCTAAAATATAGCAATAAATAGCAGATTTGCCTTTATGTAATTACACATAATTTGCTTAATTAGCCCCAAATTTTGCATAATCAAGCAAAAGCAAATTACGCAAACATTTCACACGCCTACACCCCAAATGTATCATCAAAGATGCAATCTTCCAAACTGCCCCTCTTCATGTGCAAATTTTCAACTGTCCCTCTTTGGGTGCAAATATCCCAACTCTTTCCCAGGAGTGGCCCGTGCAGCTAAGAGCGGTGGGACGGAGTGGGGGGGGGGATTCGACAGATGTCGACTCCCACCCCGTGCCACCGCTCTTACCTGCACGGGCCGCTCCTCCTCTTTCCCTATAAAACCTAATCTCCCAGCTGTGCCTCTTTAGATCCGGCCCTAAAGATGGTCCATCTTAACCACCATGCCAAAATGAAGACGTGGTGCTAGAATTCTATATTTGCAAAAGACACACAATTGATGGACGGAATGCAGTCAAGAGATCTGGGTTAAATCCATCATTCTTTTGCTCACCATGCCACCCCAGTTTAGGCCTGGCCATATGCAAATCAGTCTTGACCCTGTGCCTCATGGGAACAGTCCAGCCGGAACTGCCAAGCCAGGTCCTCCCTGGACCGGAAACAAGCATCCTAGGACCTATTTCGGGGTTTCACCCCTCATCAGCCAGGATAGCTTGAATCCAGTGGCACAGTGAGCCCGGGACCCACGTCTGGGCATACCTGGCGCACTTAGGGTGAGAAAGCAAAAGAAGGACGGAATGCAGAACAAATCAAAACATTCACCCCCAGTCAAGAGATCTGGGTTAAATCCATCATTCTTTTGCTCACCATGCCACCCCAGTTTAGACCTTGCCATATGCAAATCAGTCTTGACCCTGTGCCTCATGGAAACAGTCCAGCCTGAACTGCCAAGCCAGGTCCTCCCTGGACCGGAAACAAGCATCCTAGGACCGGTTTCGGGGTTTCACCCCTCCTCAGCCAGGATAGCTTGAATCCAGTGGCACAGTGAGCCCGGGACCCACGTCTGGGCATACCCGGCGCACTTAGGGTGAGAAAGCAAAAGACACACAATTGATGGACGGAATGCAGAAAAAATCAAAACATTCACCCCCAGTCAAGAGATCTGGGTTAAATCCATCATTCTTTTGCTCAGCATGCCACCCCAGTTTAGACCTGGCCATATGCAACTCAGTCTTGACCCTGTGCCTCATGGGAACAGTCCAGCCCAAACTGCCAAGCCAAGTCCTCTCTGGACTGGAAACAAGCATCCTATGACCGGTTTCGGGGTTTCACCCCTCATCAGCCAGGATAGCTTGAATCCAGTGCCACAGTGAGCCCGGGACCCACATCTGGGCATACTCCTGGCGCACTTAGGGGGAGAAAGCAAAAGACACACAATTGATTGATGGAATGCAGAACAAATCAAAATATTCACCCCCAGTCAAGAGATCTGGGTTAAATCCATCATTCTTTTGCTCACTATGCCACCCCAGTTTAGACCTGGCCATATGAAAATCAGTCTTGACCCTGTGCTTCATGGGAGCAGTCCAGCCTGAACTGCCAAGCCAGGTCCTCCTTAGACCGGAAACAAGCATCCTAGGACCTGTTTCGGGGTTTCACCCCGCATCAGCCAGGATAGCTTGAATCCATTGGCACAGTGAGCCCGGGACCCACGTCTGAGCATACCCGGCGCACCTAGGGCAAGAAAACAAAAGACACACAATTGATGGACAGAATGCAGAACAAATCAAAATATTCACCCCCAGACAAGAGATCTGGGTTAAATCCATCATTCTTTTGCTCACCATGCCACCCCAGTTTAGACCTGGCCATATGCAAATCAGTCTTGACCCTGTGCCTCATGGGAACAGTCCAGCCTGAACTGCCAAGCCAGGTCCTTCCTGGACCGGAAACAAGCATCCTAGGACCGGTTTCGGGGTTTCACCCCTCATCAGCCAGGATAGCTTGAATCCAGTGGCACAGTGAGTCTGGGACCCACGTATGGGCATACCCGGCGCACTTAGGGCGAGAAAGCAAAAGAGACACAATTAATAGACGGAATGCAGAACAAATCAAAACATTCACCCCAGTCAAGAGATCTGGGTTAAATCCATCATTCTTTTGCCCACCATGCCACCCCAGTTTAGACCTGGCCATATGCAAATCAGTCTTGACCCTGTGCCTCATGGGAACAGTCCAGCTCGAACTGCCAAGCCAGGTACTCCCTGGACCAGAAACAAGCATCCTAGGACCGGTTTCGGGGTTTCACCCCTCATCAGCCAGGATAGCTTGAATCCAGTGGCACAGTGAGCCCGGGACCCACGTCTGGGCATACCCGGCGCACTTATGGCGAGAAAGCAAAAGACACACAATTGATGGACAGAATGCAGAACAAATCAAAACATTCACCCCCAGTCAAGATATCTGGGTTAAATCCATCATTCTTTTGCTCACCATATCAACCCAGTTTAGACCTGGCCATATGCAAATCAGTCTTGACCCTGTGCCTCATCGGAACAGTCCAGCCCGAACTGCCAAGCCAGGTCCTCACTGGACCAGAAACATGCAACCTAGGACCGGTTTCGGGGTTTCACCCCAAATCAGCCAGGATAGCTTGAATCCAGTGGCACAGTGAGCCCGGGACCCATGCCTGGGCATACCCGGTGCACTTAGGGCGAGAAAGCAAAAGACACACAATTGATATTTGGGCAAAACCAGTCCTGGAATGGCTGCAGAGTCACACTCCCACAATCGATGTTTGAAGAGTGGCCTGACTATTTGATATTATAAACCACAATCTCATGAGAAAAAACTTCTATCATCTTTAATAATGAAAATAATTCCTATTTGTAAAGTGCTGAAATATCACCCCCTACGGGTTTCTAGCCGCTAGGGGCCATCAGGGAGATTAAGTCAGCTATTGCCCAGAGCCACATGGTGCTGAGCTGAGCTACCGCCGGTGATTGAACCGCGAGTCCTACGTTCCGGAGTCAGCCTCTAGCCACTGTGCCACACCCCTCCCTAAGGTAAACCCTAGCAAGAAAAAGGGAGTGGGAACACAATGAAGCAGGCAAGGAGGTTCTAAATTAGTTTGCCAGGACAATGGGCAACTGGTGAAGATGGAGGGGGGTGCTTTTTCCTCGAAGGCCTCCCTTCTTACACCCATTTAGGCTGGCAGGCAGCATGAGACCTTGAGTGATTTCAGTGAGAGGGGAAGTAATAAGGAGCTTTTGACGCCGTGCAAGAGAGAAAGGCAGAAACGGAAGAAAGCGTGAGGGAGAGAAATAATAGAAACTTATGGCAAGGGGAGACGGCAGGGATTTAAAAGAGCTTACAAGACAGTGCTATATTTGAGCCAGTGGTTTCCGGTACTCGGCACTGACACTTAATTCTCAGCACCGGCTCTTGTGACAGTCCACCACATGGTGGCGCTGTCTGCCTAATTTTGAGATAAGCAAGAGTGTTTCCTAAGTTAATATACATAAAAGAAGAACATTACCTGACACTCATGCCATTATTATAGCTTTGGATGGCCTAGAAAAGGCTGGATTGTCACACTTGTAGGAGTGCAATGGTAAGTAGTTCAATTGGTACTGCTATTGGCAGTGCTGACAGGGGCAATGGGTGGTGCAGGCTGCAGTGGCCTCCCGAGGAGGGCCCTGGTATTTACTTTTTTAACAAATGTAGCACTGCTGCAAGAATGAGAGAAGGAGAGAAGTGTAGGGTGGAGAAAGAAAGCATCATGGGGTGGAATCAAAACTTTATAGCCTTGCTATTTGCCCGTACCAGTACTTGGTAGTAAGAGCTGGAGGGTACTAAGAAAAACTATGATCCCCTGCAGTTATTTATTTTCTTTACAAATTAAGCATTGATTTTTAAGGGGTTGAGAATCCCTTACAATAAGCCTTTGGAGCTTCACGCTCCAAACAACTGGAAATCAACTGGGCGAAGGCCTCGGTTGTTGAGGTAAAAAACTGAAAAAGAATAGAGGTTGGGTAGGGTGGAAGGCCCGCTTACAGCAGAGTAGCAAGAGTGTGATGTGGTCTCATACAAGTGGCACCCAGCCCACCTCCGCCTCCCAGAGATGCTTCATAAAAATACCGTCATAATTGATGTGAATTGGATCCCTCACACCTCTGGGCCCAGAGTCACTGGTACCTGTTCTACTAATAGCTACTCCCAGGCATGTGGGATGACCTGCCCTTTTAACATTTCTGGGTCTGGTTCTTAAAAAGTAAGGTGAGTGAGTTTAGAATAATTCACCATTTGTCAGACCTGACAGGTACTATGTTAATCGCCATATGGGGAGAGAGGATTGCACTGTGGCTCACACCTCTGTTGGTGAGATTGTGAGGGTTGTGAAGGACAGTGCAAAGGGAGCGCTGGCTCTCAGTCCCTCGGTTCAAGAACCGTTGTTCTAAATTATCCCTCTTTACCACCATATCTGCAAAATATACCTGTTTAGAAGTGTCTCTCACAAATGTCCATTCAGGAGCACGTCAAAACAATAGTGTGCAAATAACTTGTACTGATTTGTGAACAGGGCTTGGTGCATAGTGCCCTCTATAACACGTTACTTATGACAAGAACACAGGCTATCTAAAACAAGCATTGGCAAAGCCATTAGGTCTCACCTATGCAAGAGGTATTGGCTTTTCCAATGTGTTTTAGCCATGTTGTATACCCGCATGGCTGCTGTTCAGCATGGCTAAAAGTTAGTGGCATAGAAGAGAGTGGATTTGAGTGAATTATAGTGGAGTGTCGTGGAGTGGCATAGAGACTCGTGAACTGGCACAGAGTGCTGTGGAGTGGCAAAGAGTGGAGTGGAGTGGGGTGGAGTGGCATAGAATGACGTGGAGTGGCGGAGTGTGGAATGGAGTGTCGTGGAATGGCATAGAGTGCAGTGGTGTAGAGTGTTGTGTTGTGGAGGGAGTAGAGTGTCATAGAGTGGAAGGGTGTATAGTGGAGGGGCGTAGAGTGGAGTGGAGTGCTGTTGAGTGGAGTGGCTTACAGTGTTGCAGAGTGGAGTAGAGTGTCATAGAGTCTCGTGGCATATAGTGTCATAAAATGGAGTGGCGTACAGTGAAGAAGAGTGTTGTGGTATATAGTGGAGTGGAGTGTTGTAGAGTGGAGTCTCGTAGAGTAGAGTGTTGTAGAATGGAGTGTTGCAGAGTGGAGTGCTGTAGAGTGGAGTGTCGTAGAGCAGAGTGGAGTAGAGTGGAGTGGCATAGAGGGAGGTAGTGTTGTAGAGTGGAGCAGAGTGTGAAAGTGTGTAGTAGAGTGGAGTGACACCGAGTGGAGTAGTGTGCCGTAGAGTAGAGTGTCATAGAGTGGAGTGGCATAGAGTAGAGTGGCGTGGAGCAGAGTGGAGTGGTGTGACGTTAAGTGGCATAGAGGGAGTTCCTTAGAGCGAAGTAGAGTGGCACAGAGTGGAGTAGAGCATTGGAGAGTGGAGTGGCATGGAGTAGAGTAGTGTGTCATAGAGCGGAGTAGAGTGGAGTGGAGTGGCATAGAGTGGAGGGGCATAGAGTGGAGGAGCGTAGCATGGCGTAGAGTGGAGTAAAGTGTCAAAGAATGGAGTGCCATAGATTAGAGTGCCATAGAGCGAAGTGGAGTAGAGTGAAGTGGAGTAGCACAGAGTGGACTAAAGTGTCAGAGTGGAGTGGCTTACAGTGGAGTGGCATACAGTGGAATGGCATAGAGTGGAGGGGCATAGAATGGAGGGGCATAGAGTGAAGTAGAGTGGTGTACAATGAAGGAAAGTGGTGTAGAGTGGAATAGAGTGCCATATAGTGAAGGGGCATAGAGTGGCAAAGAATGGAGTAGAGTATTGAAGAGTGGAGTGGTGTAGAGTGGAGAAACATTGTGGGAAGTATGCATGGTGTAGTAGCACACCGTCATTAAAAGCAACACATTTTCAATTGAAATGACCATTACATTTGCACAGACTTACAGTTTTACTGATAAAACTATACAGCTCACAAACGATAATGTATGGAGATGGCAACACGTAGTGCACTGATTTGTTTTGATCGTATTCAAACATTTTTTCCACCACACTTCAGAATTACAAAACATGTGCTTCATTTGTGCTTTCCTAATTTTGATATATTCTGAAATATTTGCGCAGTTCATTTATAGACATTTAAATGTTGTTGTGTGCTTTAAAAAAAGCCTTTCCTTTCACACCCTAGTAGCCAGTAAGACTGTCACATAAATCCTCTCACTTTGAAGTCAGAGAAAGAAAATTAAACACCAAGCTCCCACAGAAGACAGAGCCTCACATGTGACCTCTGTGTTTGAATGCACTGCAAATGTGACAGGAACAAAATGTAAAGGCCTGTTTAAAGAAAGCAAGCACTCATGGAAGAATACAAGGAGCGGTGGTAAACAGGCTATTCTCCATGAGAGGGACTAACTTAAGCTGGACAGCCTAAAACAAATAAAGCCACCAAATAGAAAGAAAACAACTGTGAGTTACAAAATACCAAGCCAATGGTAAGCAATGTGTGTAATACATTCTCAGGGAAACTTTCAGAATGTCCCCAAGAAGTCTTTAGTAAACCAGACAGCTGCGTTGTCTGGTAGGCTTCGACCTAAAAAGGATTGAAGGAACTGGAGATGACTCATAACGGCAGCTGTCAATAAATATTAGAGTAGTTCTGTGGATTAATGCATCTGCTGTGCAAACCACGCAATGTCCCAAAAAAGTTAAAGAAAAGAATACCACGGGTCCAAAAATAATTATGTATTATGTAAATACATTATGTGCAATACACTGAATAAATATGCAGCATTCAAGAGTACAATATCAAAAGAAATGCAATGATCCTTCCTTGGAAAAAAACCTGGTTCTTTGTGAAAGCCAAGAATGATAAAATAAAGAAAGCCATTACCACATCAACAAAATAAAGATCCATTAACCTAAATGTTTTTATTAATATTAAGTATGTTTTAATCTTAAATACAAAAGCCTTTCCAAAAACGTATTTTTCATATTTCTTGGCGCCATTTTTACATTTTGTGCAAAGGGAACTCCCTGGCCCTGATGCCATCTTTTCAGGCTCTCAAAACACCACCCAAGCCTCCTTCCTTGTCCATTTGTCTGATTTTTACCACTTTTGGGAGGCAATCCTCCAATCTCCCCTTTTACAACCTTCACCTTCCCCTACCAACACCACAGCACCTCATTCTAGTATTTTTCCACTCTGTCACACACTGTGCACTATCCTTAAGATTTTTTATTTTAATATAGTTAATAAATATAACCTTTCTTATTATTTTACGATTCTTATTCTTATTATTAATGTTATTTTAATTGTTGTTTTTAATGGCTTGATTAACATAGTCCATTAAAGAATTTTGCATGAGTAATCATATTATGCCTTTTAAAGAGCTTTAATTTTTGTATATGTCGATTACCGTACTACCCCAAAATTTCTCCCAAATTTACTTTGTTGCAAAAAATGTTCCACTTTCAAAAAACTGTGGTTATGGGTCTCTAGCTGCTTCCTTCGATGCCCACAGTTGACATCCATACAGTGGAACCTGTCACACATTTATATATTCCATTGAGCAACTGAATAGGCGCTGCCTTCAAATATCTGTAACCCTTTAGTGGTTCCTAACGGTAGCAGTTGCAAACAACTGATTTATTTCCTTGCAAATAGCAGCCCTTTACCATTCTCCTTTCCAAATGTTTCACAAGGAATCACAATGTGGACATTTGTGACAGACAGTTTCACTTTCGTACATTGTGATCTGGGTTTTTGCATTCAAAAAACCTGTGGTTTAGCGATTAGGAAAAGCTCTCTTACATCAGACCCTTAAATTATGGTGGGAACGACCTGCGAAAGGTTTGTGAACAGCTCAAACTTCTGCTTTGTAGATGTTTATAGACTTTTAGCTGGTGAACCAACCTAAGAATGTAGGTCCCTCTAAGCATATTTACTCATATGGAAAAAACACTAATTTTTGTATGAGCAAATCATATTTATGAAGCAAAATCTCGCCGCCTGAACCTGTGAATCAGCAATAGCCTTTTACCCTCAGTAATTCTGCCAAATTGGGAGGTAAGGCGCTTTAGTTAGAATTAATCTCTCACCTTTAAGGGGCTTATTACGATGTCGTCGGATTGCCTCCGACCAACACCGTCTTGGTCTCGGGACCGACCGACCTCCAAATGGTGGTTCCGACCACCTGATTACAATGCGACTGAACACTGTTTGGTCAGATACTCCCATTTCTCTATGGGAGCTGTAGGCCACGGAGGCAAGAGGGCCCTGCTAGGGGCCACCAAAATCGCTTTACGACAGCCTTCCCGTGTCGGATAGGCCAGTACGGAAAGGCTGTGGGAAACCGATATCGTAATCCCTACGGCGAAAACGCTGTCAATAGGGGATTACGGCTTCGACCGATCGGAAGACTCCGAGAGCCGATCACAACCGCGTCAGAGGCTTTCCAACCGACATTGTAATCGGCACCTAAATCTTTTCCTCAGGTGAAAAATAAAGCTCAATCCCATTATTGCATGCTTTTTCAGGGTTAGCTATCAATGTTGCAGCAGGGGCATTGGCTCTGGGACCCTGTAATGTGAGGGGCCCATGGCACCCCAATTATTGCTGCCTTTTACTTCTCACCGAAGGAACCCTTTTCAAACACTTAGAGACTGTAGCACCCTTGCTCTGCCACTGTACGTTTTCACATATTTTCTAGGGTGTGCAAATTTGTGTGATTTGCTTTTGTAGAATGAGGCTAATTTCAGAAAAAATACACACAATTATGCATAATTACATGAAATACAAAACCAGCATTTTGTGCCATATTTCAGCATGAAATGCATTCAAGCATTTAGCTGGAAAAAACAGGGCAAAAAACACAAGTGCCGTTCGTGTTATTCCTGTGCACTCGCTCTAAAATTTTGCTGCGACCATCATGTAATTACACTACACGGTTACATTTCGAGCAACAAGATTAACGTGAAACTACAGAAATTATGAGGGATCAGACAAGCAAAATTGAAATTTAACGCTGCCCTAATATTTTCCTTCTCATTTAATAAAGCATGATTTTAGGTCTTTCCTCCAGACAATTTCAGATTGAATTTTTTTAAAACATTTTATTTATGATTTTATTCACAATACAATAACAATGTGCAACAAATGTTGGCACTTGGCACTTCCATTAGCTTATTTTGTACAATATCCCTAATTGCCAGGGTAAAGTGTATCACAGTTATCAGTCAGCATTGTCTATCTCGGAGGAGGTGCTGGAGCCAGAATCCATCATATGGAGACCAGCTTTACGAATGAGTTCCGGTACTGTCTGTTGCCAGTTGTCTGTCACATTTCATGTAAGTTCAAAATGGGAGCCCGGTAGCCTCAAATCCGTCCATCGAGTCTCGTTTCAATGCAGTCCACCGCTCAAGTGTGTAGATGGACCACACCTTGCTCCACCACACAGACAGGGGCAGAATGGTGGGCTATTTCCAAAATTATGCGTGAACCATTCGGGCTGCTACCAACAGGTGGGTAATAAGTTTGTAAGAGGTAGTCAAGTGGGTAGAGACTGGTCTCTCCAGGGTCACCTAGTAGCAGCGTTAGGGGAAGTAGTGGGAGAGTATTCCCTAGCATTGCCCTAATGTGACAAGAATGCTGGACCAATAAGTTTGAACGTGCAAGACCAACACATGTGAAAAAAGGTGCCTCTCCCACTGCAGCTCTTCCAACAAGTCTCAGGGCTACTGAACATTGTGTGGAGGGTCATCTGGAAAGGTACCACATAGTGAGGAGCTTATATGCATTCTCTTTATGTGTTGTGCAAATGGAGGATGTAACGGCTCTCCAAATTTTACACCATTCATCAGCAGGTATCTTTCTGCCTAGGTCACTCTCATATCCAATGATGCAACTACGCTTTGCTTTGAGAACGGTGCCTGATATTGCCAAATGCAGCCATGTGATTACTTTTCGGAGTACCCTGTTTGAGAGCAGCATCTCTAGTGAAGCTTTCCCCCACACTGCTTTGTCCCTCACTGTCCCACATCCCACCCAGTGAAGAAGTTGAGTGATTCTGAACCCCCCACCCCCCACCCCACACTTCCTCCCAGGTGAGTTGCTCTCTATTTTGGTAAAGGTTGCCTAGTTTTGGGGGGTTCTCGCCATTCTATTTGCCAAAGTGTCAGATTGGATTTTTAGTTACTTTCATTTGTTTATTCAATGGTTTTCCTTCCTCTTCATGTGTTTGTCTTTACCCTTGAGCATAGCTTTTATACAGTCCTTTTCTTTTCATGACTCGTATCCTTCCACTGCTCACATTCAGGGAACTACTTTTTTCCTTCCCCCAAATACCCGCCCCATGCAGTCAGCGGTGTTCCTCATCCTCCCAATTTGTTTGTAAAAGCATAGCAAAATATATATTTTTGCTAGGGTATCGCAAAAGGGCAGACATTAAGGATTATTTTTTTATCTCATGAATTCCACATACTGCATGAAAGCACAGGCCTTGGCATAGA
Organism: Calotriton arnoldi; assembly: GCA_963921515.1. Lineage (NCBI taxonomy): Eukaryota > Metazoa > Chordata > Amphibia > Caudata > Salamandridae > Calotriton > Calotriton arnoldi. Next base: position 495,046 of record CAWUFW010006388.1, on the reverse strand, counting down.
AAGGATTTTATGGTACTGGGGGTTTGGGGCTCGATCTGCTGCATTTGCTTAGTTGGTGTTTGAGGAAGAAGGGGTACTTAGCATGACTGAAGGGGAGATGTCTCTTCTTCTGGAGGCCATAAATCCGTTGCCTGGGCTATTGCAGAGGACTATATGACTGAGCATGTGTTTTAGACCTGAGTCCTGAGAAATGTAAACGAAGCTTTGGCAAGTGTTTTTCTTTTTTTAATTCTAACACCCCCCCTTACCCTTTGAATTCTGATCAGTTTTCTGAGTAAATAATATCTGAAAAATAAACCATGCCAGTTGTGTTGCAAACAAACACTGGCAAAGCCAGGATCTTGGCATTTGCATTATAAAGGCAAGACCTATTGGCTTTGTCAATGCTTGTTAGGTTTGGCCTTTGAGACACCTTAAGCTGTCTCCCCTGACTTTTGTTTTTCCAGAACATTCATACAACTCTGAATATATAGAGGGGCTTTGGGTCAATGAGCTTCATCCATTGGTTTGTTAAATTGTCGCTCACATTAGCCTTCACTCCATGCAGCATGGGGAAATGGGTCAGCCGACTTTACCTATTGGCGGCCTTAATTTTGAGTGACTGCACAAACCCTTTGCACATTGTTCACATCCCCTAAAAATAGTTCCTTTCTCTTCAGTGACAAAGGTGGATCAAAGTGTGTTTTTATATTATTGTTTTACATTAACTTTAAATACTTGTTATTAATTATATTGCCTCAACTGTGGGTGCCCATTTAGAGGGTGATTTATTTTCCATCTTTTTATGGTTCCTGCTATAAAGTGTTTGTCACATTGTAATTGCCAACAATATGACTGCTTGGCTAGGTTTGTGATTCAATCGTGTCTCTTTTAGAAACAATAATAACAAAATGTATGGTGCAACTAAAAGGCTTTTTAGTTAAAGATATAATTAGTAAAATAGCCACATCACTGAATGCTTTTCAAAATTAAATTATTTATTATGAGCAGATATTTGCTCAGTGTAGGTGGTGGGATATTTCCTATTTTTGTTGTTTTTATTTTTGTGACACACTTGCAATATTTTTTTTTAAAAAGAATAGCACACTGGCTTGCCAAGACCAGAACTAATGGCTTGTTGCATGTTGTGATGTGACTTTATTTTGTCATTGATTCAGTACGACTACATCATGCATGTAATTTTATTGGTGAACTTATAATGCATGCAAGCAATACTTTGGGGCTTATTTACAAGCCCCTTGCGCCACTTTTGTGTAATTTTTAACATGGGAAAAGTGACGTACGCGTGGCGCAAGTCGTTTGCAAATAAGCCCCTTTGTGTAGAAATCAGGTTTTCACTCATATTTACCATTTGCGCATCGCATAAGTAGAGTGCTTTGCTATGTTTCAATCTTTGGTTCCCTCATATTTCAATTTTTTTAAAAAGCTATTTGCTTTATTTGTTCTTTCCTTAAAGTTATTACTCTTTGATATTCTTGTAAAGTTCATTTACATGTACTTGAATGTAGTTGTTTTCCTTTAGCAAGATTGTCAGTAGAATCACATTACACAAGTCTCTCACTTTGCAGTCAAAGAAAAGAAAACTAAACAAAGTCTCCATGTTAAAAGAATAAGCAGCAATTTGTCAGAAGATGATGCCTGACATTTGATCTCTATTGAGAACAAAGAAGGCTCGGGTCCTAAAACCTCCTGGACTGGACCACTGTAAATACAAGAGAAAAGAGTATGTCCAGAAGGACTAGTTTGCATACTTTAAAAAGAATACCCTAGACCATCAATTCTAGGGTTCTTATTGCTTTATTTAGCTTATTTTAAATTATTTAGAATAGCAAAGCAAATAAATATTTTTTCATGTCTCAGAAAAGAAACCTTCCATTTACAGAACACCACACTTACAAAAACACATTTATACACAGTGTTATATTCCACTTAAAACGAAAAAATTCAAAGACAAAAATGACAGGTGAAACAAACTTAGACAATCGTGTGAAATAACATTAACATTGAGAGTACAACACCAGTCCTAGTTTTTACATAAGGCACCAAGCGGACGTTAGATTCTTAACTAGACATTGTTAATTGTCCTGCCTAGGCCAAGAGGCCGGGGGTTATGTCTTCAAACCAATGTTGCCTACACAAGAGGAAAAAATTATTACTACATTCCTTAAGGCACATTATATACACAATCCCCCGAGCTCACAAGTGCCAACGCGTTTCGAATCCACCCAATTCACGGATTCTCCTCAGGACTTGGACAAGGTTGAAATCTTAAAAGCGGCGCGATGTGCGTCCGCCCTGTGTGTAGAGGAATAATTGAAACCTCTTCTAAGTGCCTGACGGTTCAATTTGCCATACGATGTAACGAAAAATCTTTAGTTAGAAATCCCAGTTGCCACAGAGACTTTTCAAAGTTGTCCTGACGGCTTGACTGTAGTCAGTAATTGGCGCCTCACTGCCAGGGGAATCAATTTCACTCCATGGGGCTGCTCAGGCGACGCCCATCCCGATTCAACACTTCTTTAAACTTAGTCTGGATTCAATTGTTTTAGAACATTCTCCACACACCCGATGTCTGCTACAATTCATGCTGAATTCAAGAGGAATATAACACTGTGTATAAATGTGTTTTTGTAAGTGTGGTGTTCTGTAAATGGAAGGTTTCTTTTCTGACACATGAAAAAATATTTATCTGCTTTGCTATTCTAAATAATTTAAAATAAGCTAAATAAAGCAATAAGAACCCTAGAATTGATGGTCTAGGGTATTCTTTTTAAAGTATGCAAACTATTCCTTCTGGACATACTCTTTTCTCTTGACATTTGATCTCTGTCATTGAACACACAGAAAATGCTAAAATATAACCCCACAGGCCACCACAACAGCTTTCCCCACACTGTGTGAATAAGGGTGCCTCCTTTCTAGTCATGTGGTGCTTAATGCATGAGTTAAAAAAATCCTAACCAGAGGACCAGATGAGCACAACAAGCATGCAGGTGATGGTGCCTCTCTTAAACAAGCATTTGCAATGCAATAGGTCTCACATTTGTGAGAGTTTAAGCTATTGGCATTGTAAATGACAATGCCTTTTATTTATCTGTTTTCATAATTAACACATAAATAAAAGGCATTATCATTTGCAATGCCAATTGCTGTAACTCTTGCAAATGCAAGACCTATTTCATTTCAAAGAAGCGGCCTCCATTGTTCCGGGCTGTTTGGAAAGTGAAAGTGCGCATGGCACGCTGAATGTTGCAGGAAAGCATGTCGTGCCTGCAGTAGGAGAAACTCATTAAAGAAAATAGTGCTTACAGACTAAATAAGACATACCATGTAACAACAGAAGTAAAAGGGCCAGTCCTCATGGGAGGTTACAAATGAAGGCAAGGCACTAAAGAGCGAATAACAAGCCTATTAACGAATTACAAGCCAGAATTTACAAAGGACAATGACACAGGCCAATGAAAAATATGGGCAGAGAGTGGGCGGAGCTTCAACTCCATACTTGAATACAGCATTCCTTGCAGAGCAGCGCATGCGCTGCCCAGGCTCGACCTAAAAAGTATTAATGACAGGGATGAACTCTGTGGAACCAAACATAGCAGACGCCTTTAAAGAACGAAGAGATAACTGAAACAGGTGTCCATGAATGGTCAGGGAGAAATTAATGTACCTGCCCATTGTTCAGCTGACGGAAGCAGTAGCCAAAACCGGAGGATTCTGTGTATCCATTGTTATTAGAGCTGCTCTGGGCCTGTACGCTGTAGAGAGTTCTTCTGCTCGCAGTCAGGGAATTCCTTGACACCTCTCTTCCAGGGCTGGGTAGCTCCCCGAGTCCGGCCACGCGTTCCACCTGGTGAATCTTCACGGAGGCCTCTGGAGGATGCTGGACATGGACTTTGACTATGGAGGCAGCTCCTGAAATAGAATAAACACAAAATAAGTACATGAGCAAATCTACACATGTAAATTTACTCTCACAATTTGTAGTAGCTTTACTACTTTTGGCAGTGGCGTAGTAAGGGTATCTTGGGCCCTACTACAAGTCAAACAAAAGAAATGCCCCCCCATCCAGCGCTTTGTTGTGAAAGACAGCCATCTTGGATTGCAGAAGTCCCTCAAGGTCCATGCACCTGTTGTATCTGCTGCAGAGCTTTGGCTCAAAACTCCTGAAAAAAACAAATATTTTTCTATAGTAAAAGAATTTTATTCCCCTGGACCGAATTTACAAAACCCACAAAAAATATGAGAGTTTCAAAATTCTTCATGTCTTGCTTTGCAGTCTGGCTGTATATTAATGAGTGGCACCTTTTGAGTGAATTTCCACCTCAAGCTTGCAACAGCATATAAATAATAGCGGCTGCCACATGGCACACAGCACAAGCTGAATTCTCTATACATGCTAGAATATTATATGTTAAGATTACTCAGCTTGGTGATACTCAGTGTATTTACTTCAGAAGAATGAACAGCTGAAACAATCTTGTTGGCATTAAAACCCTTAACGTGCATGCTTTAGGGTAAGCTCTAGTATAAGCACACAATATATGCCCTCATGGTGCAATATGGAAGCCTCTTACATTTATGCAAAAGTATCTTCACATTTTGCCACTGGGCAGAGATCACCTAGGATTAATGGGTTCTAGATATTATAGCGGAGAGGTACTGCCTAGAGCTCACACAAACACCACCAAACATCCCTCCCCGTGCACACAGGCTCTCCCTGAAACATCAGCGCCTGCTCCAAGAGGAGATGCAGACACTACTCAGCAAAGGGGCTATAGAACCTGTGCTACCCCACACCGCAGCAAAGGGGTGTAATCATACTTCCTGATTCCCAAGAAAGACGGGTCCCTAAGGCCCATCCTCAACCTCGGTCTCCTCAACAAGTACATCCTATCTGAGCACTTTCACATGGTGACAATCCAAGATGACATTCCACTGCTACAGCAGGTAGATTTCATGACTGCCCTCGACCTGAAAGATGCCTAATTTCACATACACATCCACCCTGCCCCTCGACGGTTCCTCCGGTTGGTGGTAAGTGGTCAGCATTATCAATTCGAAGTGCTGCCATTTGGAGTAACCACAGCTCCCAGGGTGTTTACAAAGTGTCTTGTAGGGGTAGAAGCTCAATTCAGAAGGAGCGGCTTCCATGACTTTCCTTATCTGAACGTCTGGCTGATCAACAGCACCGCGCAGCAGCAAATGCTAACGCACACCCATGACACCATATATCTCTTGTACAGCCTAGGCTTCACTATTAATGCAACCAAATACCATCCCCAGCCCCTACAAGTACAGCTTTTCCTCTGGGCCATACTTGATCCCTGAGTAGAGAAAGCATTCCCCAGCCCAGTATGGGTGCAAGCATTCTAAACAACACTGCATCTTTTCCAGTCAGATCGCCCGGTAATGGTCAGAAAGATCATGCGCCTCCTAGGCTTGATGGCCTCCTGTATATCCAGAGTCCCACACGTCAGGTTACAAATGCATCCATTGCAGAAGTGCCTAGCAGCACAATGGTCACAAGCAGAGGGTCAGTGGGAGGATCTAGAGTTGATTTGGGGCCACACTCATCGCTCTCTGCAGTAGTGGAATGCCAAAAAACCTGTTTTCCTGGACCAAATTCCCCAAGTGACCATCAACATGGACGCCTCACTGCATGATTAGGGGACACACTTACAAGACCTGACCGTACAAGGTATGTAGACACCAGATCAATGGGATCTCCATGTCACTTACCTGAAATTGTTGGCGATCCAGTTAGCCCTCAGGGCCTTCCTTCCCCTCATTCAACACTAGGTAATTCATGTCCAGAAGGACAACACAACTGCCATGTTTTACCTGCAGAAACACTCCCTTCAGTTTTCGTCCCTAGCCCAGGGCATTTGGTGGTGAGAAATTCATCACATGGTCCATCTCCTCATACAATACATCCCCAGGGTGGACAACGACTTTGCAGCCCTGCTCAGCAGGATGCATCAACAAGTCCACGAGTGGGAACTAAACCCCAAAGTTCTACTCCTGTACTTCCGCCATTGGGGGTTCCCCCACATAGACCTGTTTGCCACCACTGAAAACGCAAAATACCCAAACCTCGCCTCCAGGTTTCCACACCCATAGTCCATGGGCAATGCACTATGGATGAACTGTTATAGGATATTTCCTTATGTTTTTTCGCCTCTGCCACGTCTTCCATTCGTGGTTTGGAGGTTCCGGCAAAAATCCCTCATCCTCATTCTAATGGACCCAAAGTGTGCCAGCCAGCCCAGGTTCACACTGATCGACCTCTCTCTAGAGCCTCATGAGAAGATGCCCAATAATCCGGATCTTCTCTCCCTATATGAAGGCACTCTCAGATATCCCAACCCCAAACCGCTCAATCTTGTGTTTTAACTCTTGAAGTCCTAGAATCTGAATACCTTAATCTGCCCGCAGAACGCATGACCATTCTTCAAGAGGCCTGCAGGTCTACTACCAGAGCATTCTATGCAGCCATATGGAAATGGTTTGTACACTACTGTCTCCTTAAAAGCATTGATCTGAAAGCAACCATCCAAGACATTGTTGCCTGATGCATTTGCAAAAGACACACCTCGCGTATACATTTACAGGGCTTCATTTGGCTGCTGACACTGCTTATCTCCAAAACAGACAGCACACTTCGCTTTTCAGGGTGCCTGCTATCAAAGCCTTCATAGAAGGGCACAAAAAGATTACCCCACTATGCATGCCACCTACTCCTGTGTGGAACCTGAACATTGCTTTGACTAGATTTACAGGCTCTCCTTTTGAACAACTTCACTCTTGTCCTTTGCAGTTCCTTTCCTGGAAAGTGGCTTTTCCGGTAGCGATCACTTCCCTTCGGCGTAGTAGTGAGATACAGGCGCTTACCCTGGAAGAACCTTTCTTCCAAGTGCATAGGGTGCACCTCAGGAGAAACCTCAAATTCCTACCAAAGATGGTCTCTAGTTTCCACCTCAATCAAACATTTGAGCTCCCAGTGTTCTTCCCACATCCAGAATCAGTAGCAGAATGAGCTCTTCACACATTAGATATCAAGAGAGCGCTCATGTATTACACTGACAGAATGAAGCTCTTTAGTAAGACACAGCAAATTTTGTCTAAATCAGGAATTACACGCTGGCTGGTGAAATGCATACAGACCTATTATGAAAAAGCCAAACGCCTTTTGCCGGTCCTTACCAAACCCCACTCAACCTGAAAAAATGGAGCTTCTATGGCTTTCTTGGGTAATACTCCCATACTCAACATTTGTAAAGTGGCTACCTGGCCTACCCCCACACGTTTACAAAACATTACTGTGTGAAATGTTTAGCACACCAATGAGCCAATTTTGGTCAGGCAGTCCTTCGCAAACTATTCCAAGCCTCTGTAACATCCTGAGGCTAGCCACCACTTCTGGGAGAACTTCTTTACAGTCTATGCATAATATGTGTATATACAGCTACATATGCCACGAACAGAAAATGTTACTTATCCGGTAAGCATCTGTTCATGGCATGTAGTGCTGTAGATTCACATGCACCCCCCCAACTTCCTGGACATCTTCAGATGTTGCAGACGTTCTTTAATTTCATCCTTAATCTTTCTTACGCATGGTGATCTTTTCTGTCTCTCTATGCTCCAACTAGTCCTTACCCTTCATGCGAAAATAAAATCTAGCAATAGAGCTGATACCCATGTGCATTAACAGTGATAGGTGGAGTACCAGTTCCTTGTGACTTGAAAATACTTCTTTGAAGAGAAATAACTTGCACACTACTGAGCCCAACACTTGGTGGCAGGAGAATGTGAATCTACAGTACAGCATGCCACAAAGAGATGCTTACAGGTTTAGTAACATTATCCTTGCTCAATGATATAAATCTTGACTCTGAATAACAAGATAATTCATTCCACTGTGGAAACATCCTATTCCCTTTCTCTTCAAGTTATGCAGTTTATATTCAGTGCTGTCATAAAATTTCTTGAAAAAAGGGGGCAACCCACTAACCCAAGAACCTGGGCTGGACTATTATTAATAATAGAGTGGTCCCTATGGGGGGAAGTGTAGCCCATGACTTTCACGGCAAAAGTATCACAACAGGGATAGAAGAAAACCTCTCAAATGAGTGAGTTTCTATTATGTGCTTACTGCATTTATTTATACATATCCCATTTTTAAATATACAAATGATTTTAAGCAGTATAATGCAATATTCATACTTTTCTAGAAACAAGGTGCTCTTATGTAGCATGGCTGCAAGTAAAATAAAAGTGCTATGACACTGTCAGCTCTGGCCACATCATAGGATTTTTTTTTACCTTCAGCCATGCACTGACAAAGCCAATAGCTGTTGCGTGGTCCAGAATTATTGGCTTTTCCAATGCCTTTTTTCTGCCAGGACGGAAGGGTGGGAGGGAGCACGCAACAACATGGTGGGGCAGGAGTGTGGGAGGGAGCATGACACAACACAGAGTGATGGGAGGGAGCAAGCAACAGCACGGAGGGATGTGAGGGGGAATGCAACAACATGGAGGGACTGGAGGGTGGGAGTGAGGGAGGGAGCATGCAACAACACAGAAGGGTGGGAGGGTGCAAGCAGCACACAGAGGGATGGGAGGGAGCATGCAGTAGGGAGGGACAGGAGGTTGGGAGGAGCACACAACAACACAGAGAAAAACAGAAGGGTGGAAGGAGAAAAGATAGAAGACTACAAAGGAACAAGCACCAGCATAGGAAGAGAGTGGGTGAAAGCAGCAGCACAGTGCAGTACCAGAAGGAAGACGACCTAGAAACACATGTCGATTTAGTGAGTGCTACAAGCAGAAGAAAAATGTAGACCAGCTCAAAAAACGTGGAGTGGAAGGACACTCATAAAGAAAGAAACAGTACTTGGTCCATGCTCCATAAACACACAAAGAAGAGGTGAAGCCAACATGCACTGACAAAACAGAACCCAGAAAACAAGAGTGACGATGAAGCCAATCAATGGTAAGCAATAAGTGGGCTTTAAGCCCCCTTTAAGCTAATAAAATATCTTGCAAGCAACAGCACATGCGTTCATGCAGGCTAAACCTAAAAACTAAAAAACACAGGCTTTTACAGCTGCCGCTGATGTTCTGGGGAGGTTGCAGAACCCTAATGGATATCAGCAGGGACGTAACACAGGCACCTGCTGACCATGCGGTGTAGGGGGGCCCCAACCCACCAGGTGGCCCTCAACCCTTCAAGAGGAGCCCCATTCAGTGCAAGGCCAATGAATATCTCGGAGATATTGGTAACTCGAGGGGTTCCTTGTCATATTCTGCAGGTAGGCCTCTTCATTTTGCGTACAACCCTGGACATCAGCTGTGCTTAATGTTCAGACATTGAGTTGGAAACTCACTCGCTGCAGCGGTTTCCAACTCATATTGTCTGCCACCTTGTAATATTGGCTCTGCAATGGGTGACCACGCGATAGGTGCTAATATAGTGCGACACACGGTGGCGCCATGTGAGTTGGTAGGTCAGATATGGGCTTCTACTCTAGGCTATGCGGTGCATTATTAACATTACTGTGAACTATTTTCTTTGGTGCAATGAACAGATAAAATATGACAGCCAAATTCAGCCATAAGAAACACTGGTAAAGCAGATGCAGTGGCACAAGGGCCTAACAGTGTGATCGGCACACTGAAACCCAAGTATACCTGTTGTTTACTACCAACCAAGCAGAATTGGACTATCAGCCCTAGAAAATAAAAATCAAACCAGCCTCACACTGCAGGAGACAAAGACTATAGTGGGGCTATGGGGTCATGGTTCGGTCATGGCAGGCCATTCAGCTCTTAAAGTCACCCACTAGCTTGCAACTAACCTAAAAATGCCAGACTAGCTGAATGGCCAGTCCGTGTGGACGATGATCCATTTTCCTTGAATGCATTAAGGTCTGTGGCAGCTTTGCAAGACAACTGACTGACAGTGGAAGCTCGCTGGGGAGCAGTACCCTTTGATTTTGGAATACACGTCCGCTCAAGCAAACCACTACTTTTCAGGAAAACTTACCAACTGTGCTTTTCAGGCCATAGATTAGCCTGTAACATATCACAATCAGATTAATATCTAACAGAATCTACTAGCCCTCTCCCCCTTTGCGGGACTGCACTAGTCCAGCCAAAGCATAGCACATTCAACCCGGGTCTCAGACTGGCAATGGAAGAGATGTGGTCTAGTGGTTAAGTAGCTGACTTGAAAACCTGTAGAAACTGGGCACGGATTTATTAAATTTTGGCATCACTTTTGTGGCATAATCCCAATATAAAATCAATTTTGGCATTTACTATGCCATGGAAATTCAATTTGTGTGGTTTTGCGTGGTTTAATAAACACAAAGTAAGGCTAGGCCGCGCATAGCGCTGCCTGCGTTACTTTGCGTCAGGTAACTGTTACATGGTTGGAGCATATTCACCCTTGTATTTTGGTGCAAACCCAGATTTACAAAGACTTGTAAACCTGGGTTTCTTCCAAAATGGTGCACCTACCTGACAGAGGCGCACCAAGGAGAAATATCTTTATTGCTATTTTACTTCCTCTTTCTTTGCGTGATGCATTCTGGATCATACATAGAAAGAGGACTTTGCCTCTTAGTATTGGTTTTGGGCAGGAAGGTGTCTCTTCCTGCACAAAAACTATCCTGCCTGTATTGCAGGCACCCTTGCAGCATGACATAAGGGTGCCTGCATAGGCACTATACTGCACACAGTGGGCCGGTGCTAGGAGAGAGCAGAAGTGTGCCATATCTTAGTAGAAATGGCACATTTCTACTCTCTCCCTTTCACGCAACGCAGCAAGTTGCCATGCTCTGTTGTGTTGAGTAAAATATTAGTAAATCTGCCCTGCGTTCTAATCCTGCTGTTGACAAGTGACTGAAAATTGCGTAATTTAGAATATATCACTTAACATCCCTGAGCCTAAAGATATGGGGGCAGATTTACAAGCCCCTAGCGCCACTTTTGCGTCACTTTTCCCATGTTAAAAATGACGCAAAAGTGGCGCAAGGGGCTTGTAAATCTGCCCCATGGTTCCGGAATATTGAGGAAATTATATTTATAGATAATTATAGACTTACTATTATTAACTTCACATCTACATACATTAACGATATACATATTGCCATTGTATATAGATGTGTGTTGAGAGTAGTGAACCTATACTTGCCAATATATACTTACCTCATGGATATTTTGGTTGTCAATATTTTGGCAAAGACGTGGTTCCACGATATTTAGCACTCGATAATTTGACATATAACCTACCTAAAATTGTTAAAATGTTAAATGTGTGTGTGATTCAAAAATGCAAATCTCCACTCGAATGTACCAAGCTCTAGTGTGCTCTGGCTAAATTTGCGCAATATACATGACAATACGAATACGTCCATCTTGTCTTCACTTGTCAGTCCCTGAAGTTAGCGCGTTCTGAGGCAACCGAGAAATACATATGAGAAATTGAGAAAAACGTCGATGTTAATACTTTAAAAATGTATCCGAACACCTGTATCCAATTTTCAAACTTGACGCCGGTCACTTCTGGAAGCACAAATGTTGCTCTTTAAAACCTGTAAGACCCTGACTTCACAAAAGGCTCAGGGGCTGTGCGTTACATCTCCGACAGTGCGCACTGCGCAAGGTTACGTCTGAGCAATAAAATGCTGTTCGTCTGACTGAAGTTTGGGAAAAGTCCCTCCGGGTTGGTTTGGCGAAAGGTCAGCTGCAGATGAACAGGTATCAAGCACAGCTGGGCGTCGCGTGCGCCAACAGACCAGCTGCACAGAAGAGGCGAAAGGATAGCCCTGTGTTTGCCGCAAACCTGTTCTATTTTACAGAGTCAACTGCACGCCCTGGCAAAACAGTTCATTAAAATGTGATTTGTACGCTGACCCCATTTTACAGTGAGGGTGAGTCGTGCCATGACAGGTGTCAGCAGCCATTTAGCTAAAAAAAAAAAAAAACACCGAATGTGACAGTATACTTTTGCGTTACCCATGATTCAGTTTCAAGTATTTCAGATTCTTCGGGATTGATGTTGAATAAAAGTTTTATGGTAGGCCAGAGGGGTGTGAATAGACGCCCAGGGATGCCAGGATCGTGACAGATTTACGAAATAACCACAATTGGAACAACCTTGATTTAGATTATCTTTATCGGATGTGGACATTCAGAAAATCTAGCATGCCTAGAGTCAGCCTAGACGTATATTGGACATATTTGCAACAAGCAAATGCATAAAACACACCTAAAGAAAAATGCATTATGGTATAGGTCTCATAGTGGGTGGCAGAAGTGGAAAGAAAACAAGCACTGGCAAAGCCAATAGGGCTCACCTATGAGAGCTATTGGCTTTGGCAATGTTTTGTAGCCATGCTGTACAGAATTGAGGATACTTTGCAGTGTGGCTAAAAGGAATTTAAATAGTGCTATGATGCAGCCAGGGCTAACAAACTTTGTTGTTTTCAAGAGCTTTAGCACTTGATGTATCATAGTTCTTTTTTTTGATTATTATTTGTAGCCATGATACACAGCAGCCATGTTGCTATGCAACATGGCTACAAATCATTGCCAAAGTCATCAATGCCCATGCTGTACAGCATGAACAAAAGGCAATGGCAGAGCAGATGACACCCAATTCATCCTCTCTCTGACTAACAATCCCAGAACCATCAAAGACAAGTTCCAAAGATGCATACAAAATGTTGCAGACTGGATGAACAACAACACCGACAAGACAGAAGTACTCTTCTTCAGGAAAGGCAAGGTCACACACTGGAATAACGAATGGTGGCCTCTGAGCTAGGCCCAACCCCGGTACCCACCGAACACGTCCGCAACCTCGGCATCATCCTTGACAACCACCTATCCAGGAAGAAGCAAGTCAGCGCCATCTCCATCACCTGCTTCCTCATGCTCGGCATACTCAGGAAGGTCTTCAGATGGCTCACAACCAACACCAAGCGAACTGTCACGCAGGCTCCCGTCACCAGCATACTTGACTACGGCAACTGCCTGTACGTAGGAATAACTGCCCAACTCATAAGAAAACTCCAGACGATTCAGAACACAGTGGCTAGGCTCATCATCGACCTGCCCAGATGTATGCACACAACCTCTCACCTCAGGAAACTCCACTGGCTACGAGTCATAGAGAGATGCCAGTACAATCTACTCACCCATGCATACAAGGCATTACACAATGAAGGACCAGATTACCTCAACTAACGCGTGACCTTTCACCAACCCACCAAGAAACTCAGATCCGGATCGCTCGCCCTAGCTGCCACCCATTGCATCCGCCGGCCCAACAGCGGAGGCCGCTCGTACTCTCATTTGGCTGCCTAAACCTGGAATGACCTACCCCTGCACCTCAGAGCCCTGCCATCGCTCCAGCAATTCAGGAAGGACCTCAAAACAGGGATGTTCAACCAATAGAACTAGCAGCATCATCCAATAGCACTTCGAGACCCTCACGGGTGAAGCAGCCGTGCTCTACAAATCCTGATTGACTGATTAATTGAAAGGTGAGAACTATTGACTTTGTCAATGCTTGCTAGGTTTCGGCACAACACAAATCCTATTACATAAAGAAAGAAATTGCACCCATGTTCATGTCTTAGTGAAAATACTTTTGGAAGCAAATAACATCTGTTGTCACAATAAAAGTGGATAACATCTGTTGCCACAATAAACATCCATTTCAAAACAGAAAAGGGCTTATTTGAAGTGCATGTGGCATAGTAAAACATTGCAACCAATGGCAAGAGTTTGAACAAGGATGACAGAGAAGAAGAAAATATAAAAGTAGTGGCTCAATCACAACGCAATCAGCGAAGGACAGCAAATAAGCCGAAACAATAAAAGCTTGGTCCATGCTCCATTCGAAAGAAGAGTAAGTGAAGCTAGCCGTGGTGGCCAATTATAAGTAGACCTTGGTGAGAAATTCCTCTCCGATTCTGGAGTTTGCAGAGTTTTTCTCACTCTGCATAGCAAGCGGAGTTCCGCGGAGCAGAGATTTTTCCTCACTCGCTCACCACCATTAAGTTGGTGAGCGAGGAAAATTTTACTGAAGACCACCTCTCGGCGAGATTTCTCAAAGTGGGCGGTCAAGGTTGGATGCTACCGCTTGTGTTGAGAAACCTTCCATTTGCGTTGAGGAAGCTGCCCCCCCGAGTAGAACATCTACTCGAGTGACAGAAAGAAGCAGCACCCTCTTGTGCTGTGCATGGTGCCGTTCGCGCTGATTTTCCAGCGCAGGACAAACACCTGGCGCTAAAAATCAGCGTGAACAGAGCGACCTAACGCACTCTGCGCATGTAGAACACCGCGGAGCGCGGCACAGTTTTTTGGTCACTACCCGATCTCATCCCAGGCCTAATTATAAAGCAGCAAATATGAGGGACAATGAAGCCAAGGAATGTAAAGCAATGGGCAGGCTGCAAACCCCTTCTTGTAAACAATATCTCAGCACATGCGCTGTTGCAGGCAAGACCTAAAAAGACTTCTCCTTAAAAAACTTGTGGGAGCTTGACCTTGTCAGTGATCTGCTTCCTTCTCTGCACTGCTCCGCCTGGTAGCTGCTGCCCCTTGCTGGTTGGTGTTTCGAGGCCATCCCCCACCCACAGGCTCCTGCCTGTGCCTCATCCCTGGTGGGCTAGCAGAGAGCATCTTTGCTCCTCTGCTAGTCAACCTTCTATCCTTGTGCTCCTGCCTCTTTTTCTTTTCTGCACTCTATTTTTCATTTTTCTCTCTTACTTTTCTCTTTTACCTTTCTCTTTTTCCCCCTTTTTTTGCATACTTTTTCACTTTTCACTCTCTTGTTTTGCACTGTACCCCTGCCGTTGCCTGATGCCAGCGGCCCGCCCCCTTCCGGCGGTGTGCTTCCCGCTTCCTGCCCCCCAGCTGTCCAGACCTTCCCTTCACACTCTGTGCGGCAATGCAGCGGGCGCGCCACTGACGCGCCAAAGGAAAACCAATCTGCACACGTCCGTGCCTGGACCACGCCCAGTCCCATGGACCCTGGTTGTCGAATCTTCCACCGATACGACGCCAGCACCCTCCTCGCCCTCAACACCGGACACCATGACACCTGCCACCTCGCGTCGCTGAAGGACACCTAAAGACCTTCCTCCTGCTGAAACTGCAGCTGCACCCTCATCAACCTCCATGCTCCAGCTCCTGCCGTCGCCCACCCGACTGGCTCAGCTGCATCCTCCCCAACGCGCGCTCTCTCCACAAACCTCTCCCGACACCGCCTACTCACGGAAACCTGGACGAACCCCAGCTTGGGCTTGGACATCGTCACCGCCATCCCCAATGGCTACAAGATCACCCGCAAAGACCACACCATCCGACCAGGAGTAGGCATCTTCATCGCCCACAAAATAAACCTCCGCCTGACCACCCACTCGGACGACCCAACGACCACCATGGAACATCTCCACTTTCAGGTCACGACCAACCCCAACACCACCCTCCACGGCACCCTCATCTACAGACCTCCTGGCCCCTGCCGGCCCTTCACCGACACCATCATCAACTTCATTGCACCCCAGGCACTTGCATCTACTGATTACATCCTACTTGGTGACCTCAATTTACACCTGGACAACCCCAACGTCCAGAAACCTGTATCCCTTCTGGAGAACCTCACCAACATCGGACTGAAGTAGCTAGTCACCTCGCAGACCCAAGCAGTGGGACATACGCTCGACCCCGTCTTCTCCACCAGCGAAAACATCACCTACAAACTCCTCTGGACCGACCACCACTGCTTCAACTTCACCTTCACGAAACCCACCGTACACCACCGCACCCACCGCTCCCGCCACAACTGGAACAAGGTCACAGAAGAACATCTCACCACCTCCCTCAACACAACCATACCGCCGACGTCCATAGATGCAAATACATCAGCACGCAACCTCCACCGATGGATCTCCAACTGTGCCGATGCGTTGGCACACCTCAAGAAAATGGCCTGCAAGCAACACTCCAAGAAAGCCAGTTGTGTTCACTGCCGCCCTCCACGAGTCCAGATGCATCTGTAGATGGCTCGAGAAGAAATGGAGGAACAACAAAACCCCAGAAGCCCACGCAGCCTTCAAAACTGCCATTACTGCACACCACATCCTCCTCAAAACCACAAAGAAAACAGCCATCCAAGAAAGAATCAATGCCAACGCACACAACAGCAAAGAACTCTTCACCATCGTCAAGGAGTTTGCCAAACCCAACAGCGAGACCACAGAAGTCCCACCCTCCCAAGACCTCTCAACAAACTCGGCACCTTCTCCCACCACAAGATCAAGCATATCTAAGACAGCTTCGACACCCAAGACCCACCTATCACCCCCGCCACCACCACACGCGACAACCATGCCCCCCAATGGATCTTGCTCAACTGGACCCTGCTCACCACGGATGACGACGTCCCCCAACGGATCCTGCTCAACTGGACCCCGCTCACCACGGAAGGCACCCTCAAGACCATGAAAATCATTCACTGCGGAGACCCCTCGGACTCCTGCCCGCACCGCATCTTTCATACAGGCACCACCGCCATCGTCCCCCGAACTACGTCGCACCATCAACTGCTCCATCGAGACCACCCCCTTCCAAGACTGGAAGCACACCGAGATCAACCCCCTGCTGAAGAAACCATCCGCCGACCCGACAGACCTCAAGAGTTTCAGACCCATCTCCCTGCTCCCCTTCCCAGCCAAGGTCATTGAGAAGGCTATCAATGCACAACTCTCTGAGTTCATAGAAGCCAACCACATCCAGGAATCCTCTCAATCCGGCTTCCTAAGCAACCACAGCACCGAGACTGCCCTCCCCGCCGCCACGGATGACATCCGCCCCCTTCAGTAGAACACAGCGAGTCAGACTACCACCGTTCCTCTCAGAACCCACGGAGATCAGCTGCAGAGTCCCCCAGGGCTCCTCCCTCATCCCCACCCTCTTCAATGTCTACATGACCCCGCTTGCAACCATAGTCAGGAACCACAGACTGAACATTGTCTCCTACGCCGACAACACCCAGCTGATCCTCTCCCTCACCCACAAGCCCACAATCACCAGAAACAATTTCCACAATTGGATGAAGGTCGTCGCCACCTGGATGAGACAACTACTAAAAAGGGGGACCCCTGACAAATAAAGGGCAGGTATAGCAGGGGAGATAAGAACAACCAACAACAGAAGATTACCTGCCAAAAGGATTCAACAACGCCCTGGAAAAGGGTCCTAATATAAACAAGCACACACCGGAGCAGACAGAGACAAATGTCAAAATAGTCCAACCATGGAATTATTCACTCAAATGGTTTCTCATTTTTATTTTCATATTATCAAAAACATTTTATCAAATTATTACAGAATAAATATGTAACAAAACAGGATTCAGTATCAGATTAATACAATAGCCATGTCCCACACGTCTCATTCAAATACCGCAGTCGTACTATCATACATTCCAAATCACATCATCATTCATCCAACATAGAACATTTTCATCACATCAACAAGTACAACAAGATAGTAAAACTGCCACATGATGGTTGGATGACAGATTCACAATTGTCATCCAAGGAGTAGGGGTAGGAACAATCCAGCTACCCGCAACCGTTATAACGCCAACGCGCGTTTCGGTGTCTAACCCCAGCCGGGGCTACACCTTCATCAGGGCGAGGATGGACAAATGGTGAGGGACAGCACACCTGATAGTAAGAAGCAATGAAAAAACTGATTTTTCCAAATACAGTTTAGATTCCGAGGTAGATGAATAAAACTCCAATATAAATCCAACAAGGTCCAGGTCGGCCCTGATCAATAGTTTCATTCAATAGCAATCCGCGAAAGAATGGAAGTAGTCGAGGCTGCCGCTTCAAGGAGTACAATCCAGAGACTACGTCCAGGGATTCGGGCTTAGTATCAATCTCCACAGCAAGTAGTAAGGATGTCTAGATATCAGAGTGGCATCTGACGGGAGATACTTCTTCCGGGCTATAACGAAGCCGCCATCCGGGGTTCCACCTGGATGAGAGACAGCTGCCTCAAGCTCAACTCGGACAAGACCAAAGTCCTCATCCTGGGGCCCAACACCTCCGCCTGGGAATACTCCTGGTGGCCTGCCGTGTTAGGGACCCCCCCCACACCCACGGACCATGCACAAAACCTCATCATACTGGACTCCTCACTCACGATGAACCGACAGATCAACGCCATCTCCTCATCATGCTTCCATACCCTTTGCCTGCTTCAAAAGACCTTCAGATGGATTCCCACTGAGTCCAGAAAAAAACGGTCACCCATGCACTCATCAGCAGCAGAGTCAACTACGGCAACGCACTCTATGCAGGCATCATACAGGAACTCCTCAGAAAACTACAGACCATTCAGAACTCCGCAGCCAGACTGGTCCTCAACATTCCCCGCCGCAGCTACATCTCCGAACACCTGCGAGAACTCCACTGGCTTCCAGTCTACAAAAGAGTCATGTTTAAACTCCTCACACACGCCTACAAAGCCCTCCACGATGCCGGACCTGCATACCTGAACCACCGCCTCTCATTCCACGTACCCACCAGACACCTCCGCTCTGCTGAACTGGCCCTTGCCCCCGACCCTCGGATCCACAAGACCAGGACCGGAGGAAGATCCTTTTCCTTCTTCGCAGCCAAAACCTGGAACACCCTGCCGACCCAATTCAGGCTATCCCCATCGCTGACCCAAATCAGGAAGGATCTCAAGACCTGGCTATTCGACTGAACCTCAGCGCCCGGCAGGACATGCAACACCCCCCGTCCCTCGCACATTGAGACCCTAACGGGTGAGTAGTCGTGCTTAACAAACACTGATTGATTAATTGATTGAGCTCAGAAGAAGGGAGAGACAGGTAAAATGCAGAAATGCAGAAAAATGCAGTGTGGCAGTTAAAAGAACAAAGCTTGAAGTACACAAGGCAATACAGAACAACTAGGCTGATAATAGCGATAGCAGGACATACAAGGTTAAACTGTACAACTGAAAAAGAGCAATCATTGAAGAAGGAGGAAAAATGTAAATATTTAATATCTTCGTGAAGCTTTTGAAACATGAGTATTAATTGGGGAGAGGATGTAGCCTTACGGCTAGAGCAGTCGACCTCGAAGCTGGGAAACCGGGTTCAAGTCTCCGCAATGACACTCAACATCCTGTGATTCTGGGCAAATCACTTAATCTCTCCGTGCCCCAACAAAAAAACAAATGTGTCCTTCTGTAACGAAACTGGTGCTCATGTAAAGTGCTCTGATACTCAAAGTCTCAGGTCTAGTTCGGGCTATATAAAACTAAAAAAAAAAAAAAATTGATGCTCAATAATGATTTATAAAAAAAACACATAAAAGAGGAAATGAAACTTTAGTTTATGGAAGAAAACATCAGCTATACTAAAGGTAGAAAAGGAAATGAACTAACAGGAATATTGTAGGATACTGAAAGAAGTTGGAGAAATTTTGACTGCATCACGTGTAAATCCTATTTTTAACGGTTAGCGTTAGATATTGTGCTAAAAAATTAAATGTTAATTTATTTTATTTTTGATTTTTGAATGGTGCTTGCTTGTACTGCCAGGTGACTCTTCAAAGTGCTGGGTGATGATGGAAGGGGGGTACGACAGACAAGGTACGAAGTGCAAGGCAAGTAGAAATGGTGTTTTTTCAGCTCTCTTCTGAACTTCACCTGGTGTTACGTAAGGCTATTCCAGGGGATGTACCATTGATATTGGAGGGATCTGTTCCCAAACAGTTACACTTGGACAGGGAAACTTTCAGCAAGTTTAAGAAAATGGGAAGCTGTGTTACCACTTCACAAATCATGAAGAAGGGCGGTTTGCAACTAAAATTCCAACAAAGTCCCTGATTATGAGTGGGTAAGCTGTGGATTTGACAATTATCACATAAGCTAAATCTATTACCCTGGGATCAAAATTTAACAGTTTATAAAATGATCTCCTAATCCGATTTCACCCCTCCAATACGGGGCATAACAAGTGGGTTTTGGTGCTTACCTCACCAAAATCTGCATGTACCTGTATTTTTAGAAAATGTGTCCCTCAGGAAATTTAATTTGGGTTGACCTCCCAAAGTTTACCTGAGTAAGATTGAAGGGAACGGGGTGTTAAGAGGACTTACTGCACTTACCAGAATTTCGAGGTCCCCTCATACTGAGGGCATTAGTAATGGATAGGGGAATGGAAACACTTCTGAAAGGAAGAGTGGTAGAATAGCTTGAAGTCGCAGAATGATAGAATCCGCAGTTGCATGGCTTCACCAGAGTGACATTTTTGCAGACAAGTCTAACAAATATTTTGACTAGCTGACTGACCACTTCGAGGTCAAGGGAAAGGAAGAGGATGAATGTGATGAAGAGTACTGAATAGTTAAGGAGGAGATGAAGTGCAGTAATGGGAAATATTAGATCTCCTGCAAAATGTGGTGAGGAGGGTCCTAAACCCTACCTAAGATGTCGGCCTAGCTCAGACATTGGGATGAGTGTAAACTTCCTGATGGTTGAAGGGCCTATGCTACCTCATTGTCGCAATTGGGTCTAGTAATAACTGCAGAAACGGGGATCAGGGACCTTGATTGTAATCACAAGCCCACTTGACAACTTGTGTATTAGGGGACACTTTATTTCTTCACTCTGTGCCATGGACTCCATATCTATTAAAAATTGAGACTGCTTAGGAACAGGCAAAATGAATGCATGTAGCAATATATTCCCATAATAAATTGCACATACTGAATAAGATCACTCCAGTCTCAAAAGACAGAAAAAAACGCCTAGAAAAAGTAATTCAATTTAAACTCTGGCCTCTCTGTAGGAAGTCTACAATGCAAAAACCATTATTCAAGACTCATCAATGCTTCTTTAACCTCAAGGGTGTGCACTCAAAATGTAACTCTCCTGTTAAAAACACCAATGACAATCTAGCAACCCTGGATAACTATGGAGCAATCTCCATCTTAATATCAGTCCCAAAGACAGTTGAACTTCACCTCGCAGCTCTTCTTCACCTTGATACAGATCATCTTCTCAACGATTTTCAGTTTAGTTTCAGACCCTCCCAAACTAGTGAAGCCATCTAATAAACATCAGGGAAGACCTGCCCTTCAGACTTTGTGTCTTGATCCTGAATGACATATCTGCGGCTTTCACCACCATGGACCACAGCATCTTCATCTCCCAGCTGAAGGCCTGCCGTGGAATTGAAAGGACCACTCTGCACTGGTTTCAGCCACTCTTATCCAATCACAAATAAAATGTGAAACATGCCCATTTTCCCTCAATCGTCACCGGGATGCGCTGTGGCTTGGGACAAGCCCCCTATTTCTTTTTCCAGCTTATTTTAATGCCCCTAGCGCCCCTTAACTGAGCATCATTGGAAACTATAATAAAGGATACCATAGGACCACTGATTGCAAGCTGATCTATATCAGGATTCTAAATTAGAGTTTCAATCGCAATGCTGTCAAAGACTTCCTCCCAAATGTACATCAGTGAATAAGCCAAATTTTGCTTTACCTTGATGGAGGAAAAGCATCAATTGCAATAACAGCAATTGAGAACACAGGTGCTACGATCTGTCTCACAACCAGCTTACGGTTACTCCTATGCTTAACTCAGAAATCTAGCAGCTATTTCTCGTTCTTTCCACAAATTAACAATTTAACCATAAATATCTTCCGTCATCTTCGTTACATCCAAAGCAGTCTCAGTGTCCTGCAGGAGCAACATCATACAGCTGTCAGGCTTGTTATGGCCATTTCTCACGCTGACTATTTCAGTGGTGTCAACAAAGGTCTTTGTACCAAACATTTACAAAAACTCCAAAGATTGCAAACATTTGCTGCGCTTCTCATCTATGACTTGGATAATACTGATCATGCCTCTCCCTCCACTAGTTGTAATCCTCTCTTTAATCCACATAAACCGACCCTCTACACTTCTTCTTCCATACAGCTTTCAAAATTGGTACTTCCTTCCAGTGGGGGTCCGTGGTAGGAGTGCCGGCCGGGCGGTGACGTGGGGCGGGGGAGGGGCAGGGTGGGGGGTAGTAAACCACGGATTACGGCCGAATACAGGTAAGTAAACATTTAAATAAATAAAACGAATTTCGTTGCGCGCACTGCATCGCATTTGGCGGACCGCTACTGCTTCCTTCTGACCTGACCTGTACCCTGTTGTCTGCTCCCAAAAAATGATTACTGATGCTTCCTTTAAGTTATCAGAAAAATTGAGCACTTTCTTACATTTTCAAGGCTCCTCCTTGTTGATCTCCTTGGCCATTGGTTTTGAGATAGACTACAGAAATACTGTAAATGCCTGACGCTTTGCCTCTTCCTTGAAGCTTATAGATTGGATTCAGTCTAATCTTTTAGTCTCATTCCCCCTGCATTGCTCCTCCCGTCTTCCCCGGAGTGTTTTGAAGTGATCCAGGAGTTGTGCAAGGTTTTTCAAAAGACAACACATAAAACAGAATTCAGAAGTCATTAGTGGTCAACTCAGTGACTTGATTGTGATTTGAAGGATTGTCAGCAGAATTAGCGGCAGATGACACACAGCAGACTTAGGGAGCTGGTGAACACAGTTCACTCTGGGAAGGTGAAGGTAACAAGGATCAATGTTAGGCCTTGTCCTATTCATTGCCTTGTTCATTAACATGGAGAAGAACTTAAAATGCGGTCCCTTTTCGTGTCTTCTCCCATTTTGATGGACATGTAATGGAATCTGCATCTTTGGAGATAATCATTGAATCTTCAACAAACACAACAATCTGGAGGGAGTGAAACAAATGAGGAAGGATTCACTAAAACTCAGTGTTCAGAGAGTTAGCAATTAGGATGAAATCTCGCCAGTTCGTAAAGTCATGTATGTGTGGTGGAGGAAACTGGAGGTTTAGGGTGTGAGGTTGGGCACCTTGGACGCTGCTCAATGACCTGGACTTTGTCGACAACCTGGCCCTCCTCTCCCATATCGAACACACTTGCCCTGGTATGTAGCCAGGGATAGGAACTAGAGGCCTAGGGGCTAGCCAGCCTCCAACACGGAATGTAAACACAAAATGGTGCTGCCCCTAGTCAGGATTTCTACAGGTCTCTAGAGATGCGTGTAAGGTGGGGGCATCTCACAAAAAGTGTAGGACTGGCCTCACACACCACCTGGTGTCATGCTTCATCATAGGCCGTCCTCGCCCTCTAAAAACTCGGTTTGATAGAGGGCGGGCATACACCTGACGACAGGGATGCACTTCTAAACTAAGTGGGGGCCCGTGAGTAGTGAAAGTGATTTAAAAACCATTACAGTTGTCATAAAGACTAGTTTTTAATTAATTGGGCAACTGTATGGTATTAAAAGAAGTGAGCGGTGACTGGGGAACTAATTATCCCTTCACCGTGATGGTTGTGGTCAACTTGTTTCTGCTAGATGTCCCAAAAGGGTACGTAGCATTCGTCAGGACCATGTATCTATGGGGCTCCGTCTTTATATTTAAAAAGAAAGAAAATAAAGACCAACCACTATATGCGGTGTGTATTGTCACTATCCCCGCCGGTATAGTACTCCAAAATATGCCTGTAGAGAAACAGAAAACAAACATAGGCAAGATATGTGGGTTTCTGTTGGTTATAACGCAAGTTACCATACATCACCACACTTTTACTCGCGCGTGGTGGTTTCTAAGTGCAGAACACGTGTCATTCATACGTGTTTACACTTCTTCGTGAATGGCGAGAGAATGTCTCTCTTGACTTACCCTAGGTAATTACCCTACTTTCTCCATGGGAGGTCGAGTGGGAAACCCCTATACTGACATTCTGGGAAAAAGTGGGAGAAAAACACAACATGAGAGCCTGATGGTGTTGGGTCAGGTTCATGACATAAAATCTAAAGATGCAGGTAAACATTAAAAACTGTGGCAGAAAAACGGTACTCTACAAAAATAGTAGAGGGATTTTACCTACATCGGGCGTCGTGCACGCTCTAGCATCCATCAATACATCATTCACACTCTTACTGTCTTAGGTGCGCCTTCCGCCGTGTAGCCTAATGGTGTCCGCTTCGCCTCCCCGCCGTTGAATGATAGCGGGAAAGGAGGGGTCTTATATAGTACTCTCGTGCATGTAATTGGTGCCAATTAGGAGTATACTAGTAGCACCTGGGTGGGATCTGGTGTCCCCGTGTAATGGTGCCTGGTTGCCGGGTTGTGGGCGTATTGGTCGAGGTAGCGAAGATGCTGCTTCCTTCCTCAAGTGTATGCGCCCTTGGTAAAATTCCCGTGGTTAATGGGCGTGGTCGGGAACAGAGTCGCGTTGCTCACATCCCTCATCCCTCCTCTCCCATACCCATCTGCAGATCCAAGAGAAGATCAACAAAGTAGCAACCACATCAGCACAACTTTGCTTCAACATTCACAGTGGAAAAACCAAGATCGTGAAATCTAACATGGCCAGCACAACTGCAGTCATTCTTGCAGGCGATTCACTGGCTGAGGCCTTCAACTACCTGGGCAGTGTCACAGACAAGAAGGGCGGCACAGACGCCGATGTCAAGGCAAGAATGGGCAAATCAAGGGCTGCTTTCAATCAGTGAAAGAAGATCAAGAACTCCTAGGACCTAACGCTGCTAACCAAGATCAGGCTTTTCAACACCAACGTAAAATTGGTCATTTTCTGTATGGAGCAGAAACTTGGAGGACAACAGTGACTACCACCAAGAAAGTCTAGACCTTCATCAACACGTGTCTGAGGAAAATCCTCCAAATCCACTGGCCAAACACCATCAGCAGCAACGCCCTATGGCAGCAGACTTTCCAACTCCCTGCTCATGAAGACATCATGAAAAGACGCTGGGGCAGAAAAGGTTACACCCTCTGCAAGCCCGCATCAAACACCACCATGCAAGCCATCACCTAGAACCCTCAAGGGAAAAGAAAAAGAGGAAGGCCATGAAACACCTGGCATTGAGACCTCGAGGTTGAGTGCAAGGAGATGGGTTACACCTGGAGTCAGATTGAAAAACAAGCCCAGGACAGAGCTTGCTGGAGAGTCCTGGTTGATGGCATATACCCCAGTACGGGTAGTAAGCTTAAGTAAGTAAGTGGTAGATAATGGTGGAAATCGCACTTGAAAGGGATCCTGGGAACAACACATACATTTACCTTAAATGTTCCAATTAGTGTGACAGCACTAAGAAGCAGGGAAATGTTTGGGGGCAGGTGGAAATTTAATTAACAAGAATGTGGTTACCTATTTACAAATTATTGGTAGTGCCTAACCCATAATATGGTGTCCAGAACTTGAAGTCACAGTTCCCGAAGGATAACGACCAACTAATGACAGCCAAGATGAGATCCCAAGACAGAGTAAGATCTGCACCAGAAATCCAATTATGTGAGGTAATAATGTTATGGAAAATTAGAAGAATGTGATAGACATTTTATTACCTCAAACATCGAAACATGATGAAGGAGGTGAGTTTAGCCTTAACCCACGAAGTCGGGAACCGTCACCCTTCAAGAAGATGTGTGAAGGTTCCCAACTTCACCTGATTTTGCCTGAGGAACCTTCATATATGTTGACTTGAAAGCTCAATGGAAATGTAGTTTTGTGATTCTAAAGATTATTGGCGTACTCTCAGCTATCTGTGCTTAAACCCACTAATTTGTACCCTTCTTAAACTCAGGACTGCTGTCTCCTTCTTGTGTGTATAACAAACAAGGGAACCCAAATAGAATAGGTCAGGGACCTTGGGAGCTAGGTTAGTACAAAGGACAGTGGTCCCTGAGTAAGGAAAACTCATTAAACAATGAATATAGTCTCAATCAGTACTATATTTTGGCGCATGTCCAGCCGGACAGAGGCAAGTTTAATATACACAATAGTTTGAATAAAATTAAGGAAATGTGAGAAAAATAACAGTGGGATACAAGCCTGTATCCATAATCTCACAGATCAAAACTCACAAACAACATAGAAAAGCTCAGGCAGTTTACATGTGTTTCCAATGAATATACATGGATAATGAAACAACAATCATAAAAGGTCACCTTTACACATATTATAAATTAACAGTCAGTGTATAAGGTTGACAACTGTGTCGACGACGTTTCGATCCTTATCAGTGAGATATTGGATCATCTTCAGGACTATGGATTAAAGTGCCTGAGAGCATATGCCTGCAGTTGCGCTTAAGGGTGGCAAGCTGGCACGTCCAGACTGGGGAGGGAAGGGGACATATTGGACCCGGGTTAGAAAGTAGAGGCTACGTAATCCTCAATGGGAAGGCGAGGCGGACGAGTCCTGCTCAGCAAGGATTCAATATATGGGATTGTGAGCCTATTTCACAGGGTCGGATAAACTCTGTTTCACAGGGTCGGATAAACTCTGTTCAAATTGGATGTTTAGCGATGGGCCTGGTGTGGTGCTTGTGGTACATGCAGGCAAATGAGGTGAACGCAGCCCCTTCATCAGGGCGAAGATGGACAATAAGGGGTGGGACAAAACACCCATATTCATGGCCTCCAAGTATACCCAATGTCCCACCCCTTATTGTCCATCTTCGCCCTGATGAAGGTGTAGCCCCGGCTGGGGCAACACACCGAAACGCGTGTTGGCGTTATTCGTGTGGGGGCAGCTGGATTACCTCTAACCCTACCCCTTGATGACTTGTAATTTCTTTGTCATCCTACCATCTTGTGGCCTTTATGCACAATTTTTACCTGATATCATTCTTTTAAAGTTGTGTGATTGATGTGTGAGTCTTTTTGATGAAGCCTGGGAATGTATCATGATATGATTGTTTTGTTTGAAATAGGTGTGTGGGACGATATATATATGTCTTTTTTGAACTTTGTCTTTTTGATTATCAATTATTGTTATTTTTGTTATGTGTTTCTATAAATTTTTGAAATGATTATCCAATCAATAAAATGATTATTTAATTTGTAAAACTTGATGTAACCACTCATTCTTTCCTTGATCTGCTCCAGAGATAGAGGATAAATTTCAGGACCCTTGTATAGGGCCATGTGTTGAAAATATGGGGCAGGTTATTTCTTGCATTTTTGGTGTTCTTTATTTCCCCTGTGTACCTGCCCCCATCTAGTCAGGGGTCCCCCTTCTTATTAGTACCATACAGGGAAGTTGCCACCATTGGTGCAGCAGGTGCAGTGGCAACGGGGCTCAGAACCCTGGAAATTGTTATATTTTGCTACCTCAACTGCAGTCAAAGCGGCCATTTTCCTTGCTTGCACCAGGGCCCTTGACATCCTTGCTATGCTACTGGGACCATACAGAAGTTCCCCATGGAAACATGGACGTCATTTACGGGCCGCCAGGGTTCACAGTCACGACCCCTGGCCTGACCTTTGCAACCCCTGGCACTGCCTTTGTGACCCCTGGCCTCGGAGGTGGCGAATTAGTCCCAGGAGCACAGGGGCAGCTCATCGTCATGGACGTCAGTTCAGTCCCCACTCTCTTTGTTTTCCTGACAATTTTTTTATTACAGTAATAGTGAATGATGTTACATTATTCACTATAAGTGTAATGAAAAATGGAGTACAATTAGCTGAAATATGACCTTCCCTGGCAGTTGAGGTAAGTAAAAAAAAAAAATGCTTTTAAACGTATGTTGTATGCGTGCTTGCAGGTTAGTGTGTGTTTACTTGAGAGAGTGTGTGTAAGTGTGAATGTGTGTGTAAGTGAAAGCATGTGTGTGGGTGAAAGTGAAGGTCAAAGGGCGTGTGATGTCACTTCCGCTACCCCTGGCATTTTGGTGAATTGACGTTCATGCCTGAACAGTAAATGCTTTGAGCCCCCTATTGCTCTTTTTGCCAGAGGGTTCTTACCAGTGTGCTCCGGCTGGTGATTGGAGAGGGGGAGCGTGTAGACGGTCTTGGTCATTGAGTGCTCCAGGTCAGAGTCTGACGTCCTCAGCACGGGTGCCCTTCCGGTCCTGCTGCTCTCCAACGATGTCACAGGAATTTGGCAAAACTTCCCTGTGAAGGTGGGGGGACAAAGGCACTGGTCCTTCTTGATGCAGACTCCACCATTCTTGCACAGCAAGGGACAGAGAACTACAAAACAAAACAGAGGAGCCTGTTAATATTGCTTTTAGAAATCGAAACCTGATACCACCAGTTATTGTCCTAGCAATTTACAGAAAGCGCAAAATGGAACGTAGGAGATGGGAGATGTTTCACAGCTGCTCTGAATTTCTAGTAAGGCTGCTGCATTGTCTAACCTTCCCATGTCTGGTTGCTTTTTGAATATCACAAACCCAGCCGCGGCCCGTGCAGGTAAGAGCGGTGGGCGGTTGGGCCGTGTTGGGGGTGGGGATTCGACAGACGACCACGAGGGAAAATTAAATAAATAATTAATTTTCCCTCGTCGTCTGTCAAAATCCTCCCCCCCCCAGCCCCACCGCCCCACTGCACTTACCTGCACGGGCCACGGCTGCACACACCTGTTAGGAAATTCCCAGTGCTATTCCTACCACTCAGCCACCTCTGTACAGATACACAATCAGTGACTAGGAAGAAGCTCAGCAGGCCAGCAATCACTATATATTTCCAGAATGTGGCTGGTGACATGGACGGTGTACATCTTTAGGACACTGTGCCTCCACTGTCCTCATTAGTGAAGCAAGTGCTGAGGCACTGGGGCTCGGGGAGAAGGGGAGGGGGTGTAGGAGTAGGGGTTGGGTCACTCCACCCCTGATACTACTCTCTTTAATAGATACTATTATCTTTTACTGCCCAGATGCAGAGGGGGTTGATTGTTTGGATTAGGGCCCATAGCACTCTTGCTGCCCCTATGAGTAAAAAGAAGAAGAAGGCTTTGCCTGTTTTTTATGTCTAGGTTTTTCAGTCCAGCTCTTAAACAACACTATTGTTTCTAAAATACATAGAAGGAGTTTTGGGTCTGCCTCTTTAACCATTTGCGTACTTCAATAAGCCTCCTTCAGCCATTGGCTTGAAGCTTTGTCAATCCTGTCTTGGTTCAGACCAGGAGTATGGGGGGTGGGTGTCTGAGTGTGTGTATATAATAATTTGCAGTAGTAACATCGATTTGATGATAGCCCAAAGAGACAGCTAAAACAGATTTTTAGCAAGAGGATATCAGAGAACACTATTGACACAGCAATCAGAAAAACCCTAGCTTTAAGTAGATCAGATTTGCTGTTTAAAACATCAGACAGTGAGGCAGGTCCCGTAATAACAAATCAAAAAGTATAGGAAGAAGAAAGTACAAGGCTTATTCTAACTTACAACAAACAGAAAGACAGTTTATGTAATATAATCAAGAAGAATTGGCCAATTGTTCTAAGTGATCCTGTTATAGGGGACACACTACCCAAAAGACCAGCTATTACCTTCAGAAAAGCAACTTCTATGAGCAATATTCTAGTCAGCAGCAGCCCCGAGACTAAGACAAAGTCTAATTGGCTGACAAAAAGGAAGGGTTTCGTAAAATGCACCACATCCTGCCCATGTAGATTTGGTATAAATAAAACATCTTATTCAACACCCTTTAAAGATCAACCAACAAACATCCAAAAATTCTTAACATGTAAAACTGACCATGCAGTATATGTGTTGGAGTGCTCTTGTGGACTGCGATATGTAGGCAGCACAAAGCTACAGGTTCACAAGAGAGTACTTCAGCACATCAGAGCAATTACTAACTCTGACCCATCGTACCCGGTGGCGCGTCACTTTAGAGAAGTGGATGAAAACAAGCTAGAACATCTAAAGTATTACATATTAGATTCAGTGCTAAGTTTGAGACGAGGCAGAAATCGTGAGGCTGCACTAAGAAAACTAGAAACACGATACATTCTAGAGCTTGACACCAAAAGCCCACATGGGCTTAACTCCAGTGAGGATTTTTACACCTGTCTGTAATATCATTGTGATAAAAATAATAGACAACAGCACAATAATTTTTACCTCAACAAACTGATATCACGAAGTGTAACATCTGCATGTCCCTGGATACAAAATGCTAAATACCACTTCCTTTTAATCTAAATTAGCTTTTTTAAAATAAGGTGGCACTGAGGGTGTTTTTTGTTTTTGCATTGTAGCACTTTAAGATGCACTGGATGATGGGAACAACAGCAATATAGGCCCACTTGGGCTACACAACACAGCAATAGTTATTAGAGAACAAAAGATCAATAACTTTATTGCGGTTGGCTGTAGATATTGTCGTGTAGTTCCTATAACCAATATAGGATCTGTGCGTTTAGACAACATATACTGTAGGATTGGAGTCAGACTGATTCTAGACACCCCGACCGAATGTTAGCCTGTATACCAGCTAGCTCACAGTGCCACTAGAAACCCCTCTTACCAAGGAGAGAATAGTTCCTGACAACTATCGAACATGACAACCCTGATCTCTCAGGACTGTGGAAACAGTGCAATACTTTTCGCTCAGTCACTCGTGCTCACTTTGTCTCAGAGAGATACACAGAATAAGCGATATGGACGTTTTTCAATAAGCATTTATTGAACAGTCGTTATTCTAGTGTAAAATAGGTGTGCTGAAACAACCACTAGACAGAAACAGATATAAATGATTAGAAGCACTAGGAAAGTAAAAGGATGGTAGATTTCTACCATTATGCTAAAACCATGAATACAGGCAAGTATATGAAATACATGACAATAAAATGCGTACTCCTACGATGCAATCCTAACTAGATGTAGCTAAGTGTACCTAGCATGTATGTAGGGGTTAAGCCAAGAATCCCTCTAGGATAAAGTCAACCCCATTACCTGAAGTGAGAGACTGTGGGACCCCGTCTTGGTCTCGAGTTGGACACCCGGCAAAGGATGTTAGACCACTGCGAGCTGGAATATCTGCATGCAGGAGCGTCAGCGTCTCACGTCAGTGTGTCGGCATGGAAGTCCTAGTTCTCCTCTGACTATCTCAGCAAGATATGATGTTTATATACCCAAAGGTCTCCCCCTGGATTCTACCTTGCTGTGCCATTGTCGGACTTAGGATGACGTCGGGAATGAACTTTATACATAGTTATTATGCAGGAGATGGTAGTCCTGCTGTGTTTCCAAGAATCCTCATGCATAATATATGAGGCTTTACTAGGGAAAATCCCGCGTTCTGTGTGCAGTGTCGTATCTAGGTAAAAGGTCAGTCCCCAAGAACCGTTATGTATGAAATGTTGGGGAGAATATAGGTGAAAGGTTAGAATGTTACCTGAGCCTATATTGGGGTACCCATATGGAATATAAGAATATAGCATAGGGTAAAACAAGAGGTTGCCCATATACAATCATGACACTGAATAGTTGATCAAACAATAATATTGTGACACTTGATGTGCCTACTATTTAGCCTTATTGCTTTTATTTGTACTAAACCAGTTTTTTATATTTTACATTTATGTATATATATAATACATTGGGTACAATTTTAGCAAATGTCAAATGAACTCATTACAAAATTGTTATTTGCTGTTACCCACAAGACCACATTAAATTAGATGTGTCTGTTTTCGCTATTTATGATGCACTTTAAAATTAAGCACTTTACCGTAGCCGCGTCATGTGATCAAGGCCTGCAAAGGCCGAAACGCGTCATGGCGGAGCAATAAGCTAATAAAATTATCTGCACCAGCAAAATTGGAGTCCGTTCCTGTTTCTTCCATAATTCAAGGGAAAACGAAAGAACAAAGGATAAAAATCATATATGTATATATATATATATATCCATAAGAAAACACGCACTTCACCTTGCAGTGACGTGAAATACAGGCCCACCAGCCAATCCTTGGTAGCAGTTCTTTTTATTGTGGCGCAGTGTCAGCATAACGCGTTTTGACTTTACAAAAGTCTTAATCATATGCTCATGAGGGAGTAGTCATGTGTTTGGAATTTAAAGGTCAAATGCATCAACACTGAGAAAGGACGCATGGTGTAGTGAAAATACCTCAATACAAAAAAACGGACTTATGGTAACAATTCGTCATCCAAGTGGGTATTTCCTTAAGGTCTTGAAATGAAATCAGTGAGTATTTACAAAGTTTGATGCACTGGTTAATCAGATAAATGTTATTCTTTTTGCATCTCAAATGTTTAAATCACTGAAACGAGTTCATCATTTGTGAACCACATTATCCATAATGCTTTGTTCTTGCTCTCAGAAAATCATGTCCTTTCACAACATTAGTTGTTAAATATTTGTTCACTTTAATAATTTCGTGTAGCTTTGTACTTCCTTAACGCCTTTAAAGGAGTAAATTACATGTATGGCTACTCTCCTTAATAGATACTATTATCTTTTACTGCCCAGATGCGGAGAGGGTTGATTGTTTGTATTGGGAAACATCGTTTACATCACATGCGATACATCGCATGCCATTACAAAGCGGTCATTACAACGACCGCGTTGTTACATCGCAAACCATTACAACGCAAGTCGTTACAATGACTTGCTGAAGGGGGCCGAAGGTGCTAGATTTAAAATCCATCACCTTCCTTACTGTTGCACAGACTGGAGTTGGAATTGTAAATTATACTATTCCAACATCCAGCGCCCCCTACAGCAAGTAGTTGTAACGACTTGCGTTGTAATGGTATGCTGATGTAACAACGCTGATCGTTGTACTGACCGCGTTGTAATGGCATGCGATGTATCGCATGCTTTGTAACGTGGCCTATTCGTTTGGATTAGGGTCCATAGCACTTTGCTGCCCCTATGAGTAAAAGGAAGAAGGCTTTGTTTGTTTTTTATGTCTAGGTTTTTCAGTCCAGCTCTTAAACAACACTATTGTTTCTAAAATACATAGAAGGAGTTTTGGGTCTGCCTCTTTAACCATTGGCATACTTCAACAAGCCTCCTTCACCACTGGCTTGAGGCTTTGTCAATCCTGTCTTGGTTCAGACAAGGAGTATGGGGGTGCGTGCGTGTCTGTTAGTGTGTGTATATATATATATATATATATATATATATATATATACACATACATACACTTTACATGAGCATCAGATTACACTACACATTTAGCTTTTTTAGGCATAGGGAGATTAAGGGATTTCACAGAATTGCAGAATGCTCAGCCAGAGCCGATTTTGTATACAGAGTAGGGATTAGTCCAACTTCGGAGAGTCTGACCTCGATGTCTAAGAAAGTGAGGTTGCTTTTACTATGTGACAAACTGAATTGAATACCATGCTGTCTGTTGTTCAGCCAGGTGTAAAGTTTCATGAGCTCAACTTCTGTACCAGTCCAAATGCACCAGATGTCATCGATATATCATTACCATTGGGCTATGTGGTCTATAAATGGATTGTCATTGTGAATATATTTATCTTCAAATTGTGCCATGTACAATACTGCCATCTCAGGAGCACAGGGACAATCCATCGCTGTCCCCTTGATTTGTAAGAAAAAACCATCTTCGAATATAAAGAAATTCTTTTTGAGTGCCAGCGAGGCCAATTCTAGAATGAATTGTGTTGGCACTTGATGTGGATGTGGTCTTCCCTCCAAGTATAATTCAATGGCTTCCAAGGCCTCATCTTGTGGGATTCGCGTATAAAGGGAGACTACATCCAATGTGACCAACCTTGTTAACTTCAGAAATACTAATACATTGTCACCCATTACCATTTGCAGAATTGACTGTGTCCCAGTCCTGAGGAGAACCCCATAATTGTAGGGGGTTTGAAACGCTTTGGCCTAGCACCTGGGAAGGAGTACCCGCAAGAAACCATCATGTTATTGGAATTATTGGCAGACCGCCTATTCCATCAATATAAAAAATCAAAGGTAGCGTCCCCCCAGCAGCTTATACCGGCAGGAAAAGACTTTGTTAAAGATAGGAATTGTCTATTCCGCCTTATGTTTTCATTTTCAAATGAAGGACTGGTCTATGAATGGATAATCTCACGATCCATTTGATTGAACGAAACAACTGTTATGTCTTGTCATTATATGTTTATGATTGTTTAACATTTAAACTTTTCTTTTTCTCTTTCTTTTTCTAAAAAAAAGTGGCCTAGCACCTGGTGAAGAGTGCCCGCAAAAAACCATCGTGTTATTGGAATTATTGGCAGACCGCCTATTCCATCAATATAAATAATCAAAGTTAGCTGCCCCCAGCAGCTTATACCGGCAGGAAAAGACTTTGTTAAAGATAGGAATTGTCTATTCCGCCGTATGTTTTCATTTTTAAATGAAGGACTGGTCTATGAATGGATAATCTCACTATCCATTTGATTGAACGAAACAACTGTTATGTCTTGTCGTTATATGTTTATGATTGTTTAACATTTGAACTTTTCTTTTTCTCTTTCTTTTTTAAAAAAAGTTTGCCCTTTACAAAGACATGCGAAAATATGTTTCAAAATGGCCAAAAGTAAATATTGAAGTATTGTGAAATAAATCACAAGGGCTAATGAAAATGAGATTATTGGTCTTTTCAATACAGAGTCAGTACAAAAAACAGGCAACTAGATACACTGTTTGAATTTATAGGTTGAGCTTGCTATTAAGAGCCCAACCCCTTTTCTATAACACTTTTAAAAAGTGGGCATTTTCTTGCTTAACCATTGTGGGCCTCTGCCTGACTGTAGAATCCACGTCTGGGTTAGTATGAGAGTTAGGCTCTTGTGTCAGAAGAACTGCTGCAGTGTGAGTTTTGAGCACAGCATCAACAATGTCCGTGAAGCACCGCTCCAACTCTGACGCAGCACCTGCTTTGCAGCTGTGGAATCGATGCAGCGCGTCTGGATTTTCGACGCATCGTCCCTGGGCGCCGATTTCTTTATCGACGTTGCCCAGCAGTACGGAACCGAGGCCGCGTGTCTGGAAATCGACGCATCTCCTCCCCTTCCTGTAAGGAACTGATGCATCACCTCCCCTGCATAGCATTAAGGAACCAATGCAGCGATTTGCTTTTCCGGAACCTCACCTCTCCTGCCCCTAGCATCGTCTTTGAGTTTTGACGCATCCATAGTACTTTGTGCTAAAAGAAACGCATCCATTGATTTCTATGGGTTGAATTTATTTAACCTATGAAAAGTGATATCTTTACTTGTGTATGTTGGATTTTTGTCGTTTTGGTCTTGTTTTATTCAAATAAATATTGGCTGTTTTACTAAAATGGTGTGGACCCATTTTGTAGTGTTGTTACTGTGTGTGTATGCACAAATGCTTTACACATTGCCTCTGAGATAAGCCTGACTACTTGGGTCAAGCTACCAAGGGGGTGAGCAGGGGTTATCTTAGATGTGTGACTCCCTTACCCTGACTAGAGTGAGGGTCCCTACTTGGACAGAGTGCAAACCACTGCCAATGAGAGACCCTATTTCTAACAGTTTTTGTTTATTGTTATTTATTGGGATTACTCTTGCACATTCAAGCAAACAATTTCTTGCATTCACTTCAGTTTCTTTATGGTAGATTAAAGTAATAGGAGTTAGATGTGAACATTATTGAGGTAAGGGGTTTATGTAAGTTTATGCCGATGTTTGATGGAGTTAATAGATTAACTAAAGGAGATTTGGTATTGTAAGGAGAGGTTGTGCTCTTTGAAATGAGTTGTGGGTAATTTACAGAGATATATTTATAGAGATTAAGATAACCATGCATGTGGCCTAGAGAAGGTTGTGCAGCAGCTGGAAAGGATGGAGAGAGCCATTTGAAAGGAAAAAGGGAGGTGACCATCAGAAGTTATAAGTCAAGATCAGTTTTTCATGTGTGATTTTAGGACTATAGAGGAAATGTTTTGAGATACAATGTAATTTGAGGCAGTATTTAGAAAGAAAACATTATTTGCAAGTAAATATAGTGCTATAATAGGTACTTTAATAGATGCTAGAGCAAGGTGAACAGTCTGTCCACTGCTAAGTTACCACTAGATCACCATTTCAGCAAGGAAAGCTGATCAGCTCAGGGGTTGGAAGCGTAAAGTAATGGCTGGTTGCAAACACTGAAAGAAAATTCAGCAAATGCCGGAGTGAATATCTCCTGATGTTCATCCTCAAGATTTGGCTCACAGTATTAATTATAAAGCACAGTGGGATCCAGTTAGGATGCCTCTTGTTTGACATGCCACAAGATGGAGGGTGAGGACAGATTCCACAGACAGTGGAAGTGTATTGCCTCCATTCCTGTGGATGGAGACCCAGACACTGTGGTGAGGAGCTCCCAAAAAAATGAGTAGTAGCCGTTGTTAGCAAAGGGCTGCTGATAAGACTTCCGAAGGCACTTCCCTTTGTTAGATGGTAGGGCTGGAAGTGCAGAGTCTGTGCAAGGTGAAGGGCTCCCTTTTGGTGGGGCCCAGCCTTTTGTCTTTCTTAGTCACACTTATGTTGGGCTAACAACAGGGATTTGCTGGCATCTGATACCTCTTTTGCCACTGTTTTTGGCGCTCCTGGACGGAGACTACTCTTCCGTGAGGGGCATCAGTACTCAAAGGATGTGTCTGGGGAGCAGCCTGGCAAAGAGTTTCGAAAGGATTTATTTCAGACTGTAGGAACGACCATAATGAGATAACTGGAGAGGCGGAAATATTTCCAAAGAAATGTGTATTGTAGGGAGTTGGGATAAAAAATGATAAAATAAATATAACTATGTATACACTAAGTCACGGAGGAATGGCTGTGGTGAAACTCGGCCATAGGCAGTGTGCAGGTTGGGGAAAAGCAGTGGAGAAGTAAACATACATAACTATACTGCTTAGGATACAGAGACACAGAAATTCAAATCATATGGTGACATTTCCGGGTGGCTGCAACTGCAGGTGGAATGGCGTGATCTTGGTGTACCGTCACCCTTACAGAAATGCATCTAAAAGCAGCCAGTGAAAGTGCATTCAAAGACATATTATATAGTGTGGCAAATTATAAGATCATTCCAAGCCATATGTGGTTAAATGTCTATCTTTCTAGTCCACTCACCAGATGGAAATTTGAAGTATCCAAGTGATGGGTGGGACAGCCTGGACACTCTCAGCCCAGAAGCCCATGTATATCCCCTCTCGGCCGGCGAGAGTCAAATGTCCACTCACCACACTCATAGCAGCCTCAGGCAGCTGTCTTGCCCTGGCCTTCTGGTTGTGACAATAGAGTAGATGGATCGTCCCTGCAGATACTGCAGAAGCCAGCATGCACTCAGAAGCTTTTGCAACAGTAGTATTCGGAGGCACAGAGCAAGGTGAAATTCACAACTGAAAGAAAGGGCCTACCAGAAGGTAGGGAACTCCAGAGCCCTACCCATGAACAGGGAACCACTCACAGCAGCAGCAGCACAGAAGAGGACAGAAAGCAAATGGCTTCATCGCTTGATCTCCCAACTGGGGGCACATCGAAAAGACAGCTATGATTGGACAAAGTGCATTACGGGCTGCTACTTCCCATACAGCTGCGACTAAGATTAATTTTAGTGGACAGGTCAAGATGCACCATCCGTGATCCTTACAGGACTCCCTGCTGCCAGTTCACAAGGCATGATTCCCTAGAAAGTCAGGTGGGCACTTAAAAGTTGTTGGCTGTTGAGTCAATGGACACAAGTTTTAATCACAACTCCCCTACTTGGCTACACTGCCTGATCCTAGGCAGATCTCCATTATAGTCCCATCACCACTACACTTCAAATGATTGAACTGTGTAAAATAGTTCTACCACTAATGTATCCGTGGAAGTAAGCCCTTTTTGAAAACAGTGCATGTGCATTTGTGGTGGTGCAGAAAGGGTGTCAAAGGCCTTAACACAAGCAATTTACTATTGCAATATAGGAAAGACTGGATAGATCGTGATGATCGTGTGCCAGTGGAGCAAAGAGGGTTTAAAGAGGTGCCCTCGACAACTGATCATTGCTATAGCCTGTGAACCATAGGTCAGAAAGCTATGAAAACTCGAGGCAGCCTGTTCTGGTGCTTTGTAGACTTCTGTTCCACCTTCGACTCAGTTAACCATGTAATCCTTTGGGATAAATTAAAAGGTGTGAATATATCAAGAAATCTTTTAGCGATGCTCATGTAATTACACCATGGAAAGTTGGCAAAGACCGAATAAGATATGAATGGCGCATTATCTTGAAGAATTTCAATAAAGAATGGCACCCAGCTTGTTCGCACTCTATCTTGCCAATCTCCCCCAGATTCTACCAAGTATTTGCTCCCCAAAGATGGGGAAGGGAGGCACAGACCATGCTTACTATAAGCAGACGACTTTGTTATTTTGGATTTGACCTAGGTTGGCTTGCAAAGGAAACTCTTTGCATTCAAGAAATACTGTGAGGCCAACAATCTAACAATCAATTTGGGAAAAAAACATTATGACTTTACGGAAACATTGTAAATCAAGGTGGAAGAAACCTCCTCATACAAATATCTAGGAATGACTTTTAATAATAAATTGAATTGGGAGGATGAGTTGTCTTTACTTTTAAGAATAAGGAGCCCATTTTTAAGACCTGTGCTTATGAAATATGGAATAAAGGTAAGGATGGATGCAGTGAGATTCTTTTACGATATGCACTTCTTAGATGTAATCTGCACAGTGGGTACTTTTTTACTGGCAATCTAGTGCTAGATCAATTTTATGTGATGTAATCTGTTTTTATTGTTAAATGTGATATATAATATTTTACAGTTTAACAGAGTATGGCCTAAATAAACTTATATGTATTACTACTTAATGCAAGCAAGGAAATCAAGGTAGTAACAGGCCGCTTTAATTTAAGTAGGGGGCCCTCACACTGATGCACCCCGGTGCAATGCACTTGCAGCACTTCAGATAGCTGCATTCCCGGTACATTTACAGCCCCAGTATCTACAAGTATAGCCATGAAAAGCCCTGTACAGATTCCCGAATACCACAGAAAGAGAATATTTACAAAAGGGCCTCCTACTCGTCCTTAACAAAAGATAGGAGGGGAAAAAGAAACTCTCCAACTTTATGCCCGCCTTGAGTAGGCGTACATTATTTGGCGCAAAGACCTGTCTACAAATGTTAGTAGATAGGGCTTTGCATCAGAAACCATGGGTGGTCGCATGGGAATGCCCAAGTAGCACCCAGGGGATGCCCATGTCATGCAAATTAGTGCAAAGCAACTAATATCTCAACCAGTGCTTAATTTGGGCCGATGGTTTTCGGTGCTCAGCACCAGCACTTAATCATCAACACAAGCGGTTTTCATGAGCACCAGTTAAGGAAACATTCATTTTTGGTAGGCACGGGAGATTAATTGATTTGCCCAGAATCACAGGATGTTGAGCTGATGCCGAGACTCGAACCTGGTTCCCCAGCTCCGAAGTTGGCAGCTCTGGCCATTTTGCCACATCCCTCTCCCCACTTTATGGTTAATAGTTGGTTCTGTTTAGGCAGCGCCAACAAGAGAAATGTGCTGGTGCAAGCTGCCTCCTGACAAGAGCCCCAGCACTTTTTTTTTTTGCAAATTAACCGCTGTGCATCACAGGTCAAAGTCCTTTTTAAAAATGTCCTAGCGGGCATGTCAGTTTCCCATAGGCTGTGTTCCTGTGGAGTGTTAGTCAAGTGAGAGAGAAGGAAAAGAGGAGTGGCCAGCACACTTAGTGGTTGCGCTAGCGAAATCAATACTATTAAGGTCTTCAGCTGTGATCAGGTGAACAAGAATTACACACTATCTAAATGACTTGCCAATAGCCCTTTCTTTCTGCTCCCTCCTGTGAGTCTCGCTCTAATGTTCCTTCTCTGCATGTGCTAGCACATTAAACCCAGAACTACTGGCTTCGCCAATGCTTGTTTTCTGAATTATCACCATGTAGAATGGGTTCTTTCCATCCGTTTACTTCCCTCGTTCTTCCTAAAATCTGTTTTTCCCAGGCTGGGCAGTCTGTTAGCGTTTTACGAGCCCCCAGTGAATGGCTGGCGCATCCGCTGTCTCTGCTTAATGACTTCAGTGCAGCCCCGGAGGAGGTGGACGGAGGAACTCGCTGTTTTGTCAACATCTGTGTGCAGCTGGCGAACCCCTCCGCGGGGTTCCTTTACGTGGAATACTTAAGTGACTTAACTGTATGTGTGCTGGCAAGAACCCACGCCAATGCATCACAATTATGAGCAGAATGGCAACGACAAACCACAAATTAGTGACGTAAAAGACTATCATCACCTCTAATCACCCAACACGGCCTTGTCAGATTTCTACGCCTCCTGCACTCGAAGCAAGATTTACTGTTCCTTCCCGGTATATTGAAGGGGTGGTGAGCATTTCTATAACTCAAGTATTCTGGAATGTGAGGGAGGGAATTTCTATAATGCAGGCACTCCATTCGCAACACCTTTCACTGCCCTGGTATTGAAAGGTCAGGTTTGACCTAAAACAATTTTTGGGGGGCTCAGGATTGACACACTACAACTAGGCGTGGACGAAATTTAATTTACACCAGCGTAATCGTGTGTCATTCTGAGATTTCACATTGCAATTGCAGTGGCGGCTCCTCTGCTAAGGCGGAGGAGCGTCGCCCCACTGCTCTTTGAGCATTGCACAAAAATAAAAATAAAATGATAATAACAAGACGTTATTATCATTTTATTTTTCTGTGCAGGACTCGAACCGGGGTGGGGCTGAGCTCGCCAGAGGAGAGTGAGGAGTGGTTGGCACTCCCTAAGTGCGCATGACGGTTTGGCAGGCCCCCTTGGGCCAGCCAAACAGTCATGCGCACTTAGTGTGTTCTCCACCTGGCTGTGGAGAACATGCCAAGGCTCCCAGGCGCTGCCTGGGTGGCCAAACATGCCGCTCAGGCCAATCATGACGCTGCTGATGCAGCGTAGTGATTGGCTGGGAGAGTCTGGGAGCTGGCTGCTTCCGGTGCTGCCAGTGTCGAGTAAGGACGGAGGAGAGGTGTGCGGCGGTGGCGAAGGTACGTTTATTTTATTTATTTTTTGATTCCCCAACCTCACCACCCCCATTCCGAGGCAGCCGCCACTGTGCAATTGTTTGCTGGGCCAGCGTGCATCTCTAAATTTGGAGTACAGATACTCTATTAGGGCAACAGGGTACTTTACTGTGTTGCCCTGAAGAAGTAATTACTGTGCTACAAACTCTAAATCAGGTCCTAAATCATTATTCATCATTGCCTACCTTGGTCTATACTGCAAGGTCTTCATTGGTTACTCCCTTCTTCCCTCCTTAACTTGAAGTCCTCATGACTTATCACCCTATGCCGGGGGATTCCACTATAGCTGCTGCAGGGGCATAGCAATTGGCAGTGCAGCAGGTCAACTGCCAACAAACTGTTGGATGTGAGTGGCTCACTGCACCCGATCATGACTTTCTGCCACTAAAAATGAAGCAGCAAGAGTTCCTTTTCCCTTGTGTATTTGGACACACGGTGCCCTTGCGACGCCACTGGGCTTGTTGTCCCTGGAACTTCAAGATTCCGACACTGCTGAAAGCTGAATCAATGTCCAGAATCTGGGCTTCAGGCTGCGATTGGAATGATGAGCATCAGGTGTACCAGAACTGATAGTATTGTTGTCAAAGGCAGCAGTCGGTTAAATACCACTACAAGACTCCGTGCTGTTCTCCATTTGCCTGTTTCCTCTCCCTAACTCCTCCCTCACTAGTCAACATCTTCCAGTTTATTGTCTCTATCTGAGACTCTCCGTACTCTCTAGCTCTTTGCAGATCTAACTCTAGCTTCTGTTTACAAGTTTGAAGCTCTTTATGGATGCAAAGATTGCAGCGGTATCATGGGTGGAGCAATAGTGGGCAAAACAGGCAACACAGTTGAAGGGGACAGAGTTTGCTGGATCAACATCAATTTCAGATCCGCCATTTCAAATATCTTCACTACCAACTCTACCTGTGGTAGCACATATTTAACACACCTCATGCATTTCAATGCACTACCCGAGTTCTCACCCTATACCTCTCTCAATATATCCTCTACCTCCACTCTCTCAATCATCCCAAACCCCATTCTACTACTATGATCCCCAAAATAACCCTTTCTAGACTCTTCCCTCCTCTACCCATCCTTGCATCATCTCATGCCTCTTTTACTATTCAGATCTCCCAAACAAGCCTTTCTAAATCCTTCCCTTTGAATTTCCCCCCCTCCACCTCCTCTTTACTCATCCCAAACCTCCTACTACTGCTATGGGCTAAAAAAAGAAGAAAAAAAATTCTAGACCCTTCCCTCTTCTATCCCTCCACTATCCTTTTCAATCCAAATAACAGACTAACTTGTCAACTGCTCGAATTACTTTCATATTTCCCTATACTAATTCCCCAATAATACTGTTTGGGTTCCGGGGTAGCATGCTACCCGCCGAAAAGTGCTTCAATACCTCATCAGGGATAGCAAGCGCTATATATATGCAAACCCTTCCTTCTTCTATCCCTCCACTATTCCTTTTTCAATACAAATAACAAACTCACATGTCAACCGCTCAAATTAATTACGTATTCCCCTATACTAAATCCCCACTAATCCTGTTTGAGTTCTGGAGTAGCATGTTACCTGCCGAAAAGCGCTTCAACACCTCATCAGAGGTAGCAAGCGCTATATAAATGCAAACCCTCCCCTCTTCTATCCCTCCACTATCCTTTTCAATCCAAATAAAAGACTAACTAATTCACCACTAATCCATTTTGGGTTCCGGAGTAGCGTGCTACTCGCTGAAAAAGCACTTCGATGCCTCGTAAGGGGTAGTAAGCGCCAGTGCTTTAAATGGAAAAAAATAAGTGCAGGTACTCACCAAAAATAAACAGTGGACTGGGGGTGGAGTTTGGGGCGGGGCAAGGGGCGGGGTTATGTTTTTTACCTTTCTAAGCTTTATATGAACAAAATATGCATGCATTGTAAGAATGTGTAACCATTTATATACTACTTAACAATAAGTCCTTAATATTAACCAAAGTAGACTTTTTTTTTAGCAACCTTAGAATAATAAAATATTGAGGGGAAAAAACAGCAAGTTTCCTAACGTTTGCCTTGTAGTTTGATGCGTATCTTTGATGCAGGATCATGAATCACTAAACTATATGACAAAGATATTAACCCCTTCCCTGCTCATGACGAGCTCAGCTCGTCATGCTGCGCAGGCGGGCTGTGCGCATGACGAGCTCAGCTCGTCACGACCACGCCCGCGATTGGAATGTCCAGCACCTGGCTGGAATTCCGCTCGCAGTGAAGCGTTAACTAGTGACTTGCAGGTAGCACAATGATCTCTGAAGCAAAAACAGTAACCAACAAAGCTCTCTATATAAAAAACAAATCTGTGATCTGCATGTCTCATGCCGTGCGTTACATCAGCAACATTGATCCTCTATGCAATTTTATGTTCAGTCATAGCTTTGATTAGAAGAAAGCACACAAATATTTCCAGCAAGTGCATTAACCACCACAGTTATTAAAGTGCCATTGTACATGGGAATTTACTGGATACCAAAGATCTCTGTACCGGGTAATATTTCAAAATGCAGAATGTTGTGATGAGGTAGGCAAGGCAGAATACATTTATCACATTTGTTTTGTTGTCAAATTCTTTGGGGCAGAATTAAAAAAAATAATTATGTTCAGACTTTGCTCTTTGCGACTGCACCCATTTTCTGCTGAAAACCCTTGGCCTTTGCCTGATTAATAAACCTAGAGTTGGCCTCATGAGTAGCTATTTATAAAGTAAACTTGCCTGGAGGTGTGTGAGCTACTTACAAGATGCTGGGCTCTGGATCAACTCAAGGTTCCCTTGGAACTTCGAGCCCAAAATGAGCCAAAATGTCATGTGGCTTCTGCCAGCTGCACTCGCTGTACCCTTATGCACAAAGTTAAAAACAAAACATTAACATCTGATGTAGAAAAAGGTGAGATAAATAGATACTCATTTAGTGTCTTATATATATAAAGTGAAACAAGAAAACCTGGGATACATCCCGGCTTCTCCACTTAACCAAGCTCTGTGATCTTAGGCAAATATTTAGTTTT
This sequence comes from Calotriton arnoldi, assembly GCA_963921515.1. Lineage (NCBI taxonomy): Eukaryota > Metazoa > Chordata > Amphibia > Caudata > Salamandridae > Calotriton > Calotriton arnoldi. The sequence continues at coordinate 451,021 of CAWUFW010006388.1, read as the reverse complement.
ACAAATCTGCCTTTTTCTTCATTATACCTCAATATTGTATCATGTGACCTATTAATGTCAAAGCTGTACCATGTTACAAAATATATGCTTTTTTATTTTGAAGAGACTTTATCCTATTTTAAGTGATGTTTGTTGGATGATTTACATTCAAACAGTTCCAGGGCTCGGCTCATGCAAGTTTTCTTAGAGCCCAGTCAGACCCTTGGTTCGGCTCTCCCTGTAAATTTGTTGGCTCCCCCACCACTACATTTGTCTTCTGAATGGTAAACCTGCTGCATCAGTTGTTCACATAGCTGGCATTTTCATAAAAAGATAAACAAAATTTCACAAAATCATCAGAGAACATCATAAAAACAACAAATTATCTCTAGAAAAGATGGAGATGAACTGTTAACACACATTCCCTACATGCAGTCTAAAAACATTTGCCCCCTTTCACCCACACATGCCCCCTCACACACTTAAAAGCCCATTTCAGGCTCTCTGAATCACATTAAGTTTCATACAAGCACACAGTACTACTTTTCATCCTCAGTCATACCCATGCTTGCAAACTCACACACTTATTGCTTTTACTTCCTGGCCCTCACACATTCTCTTTCACACGCAGTGCCCGACAGTGGAGGCCTTCAAAAACTTTAACAGATGCAGCACAAAGTCAGGGGCCGCATTTTGGGGCATATTAGCAAGACCGGCGATAAAATTATCGCCGTTTTAGCGGCAGGAAACTGCCGCTAAAACGGCGATAATGGGCTTGCTAATATGCGTTATAGAATTCCAATAGAAGCCCAGGTTAGATGTCCTGCACATCTAACCTGGGCTCTATTGGAATTCTATAACGCATATTAGCAAGCCCATTATCGCCGTTTTAGCGGCAGTTTCCTGCCGCTAAACGGCGATAATTTTATCGCCAGTCTTGCTAATATGCCCCTTTGTGCGATGTATGTATTCGCATATTGAACCCTTTCAGAGACTGCCACAGGTGTGTCTCATTGCTGCAAATCACCTAAGTTTATAGTTATATAACAAATGTTTATGAATAAACGGCACACTAACAAATCAATACTAGTTCTGCAGGTTTTTTTTTTAAAATCATGAATGATTTGATTTAAGTTTAGAGGGCAGGGGTTTTCTTTCGTGCAAATCCCTTAAATTTAAATTGTTGATGGGCGAAGATTTGCGGGCGTTTATAACAATGGGCATGCTAACAAGCTGTATTGCCCTGCACAATGTGTCCCACACTGGCGCCCATTCAGTTTTTTGGACACCTTCCGACTCCCTCTGAAAGACACCCTGCAGCCATACTCCTCCCATAGTGAAGAGGTGTGGCGCCGCGGCCAGGGCGACTGACGCTGGAATCTGGGGATCACGGTTCGATCACCGGCGGCAGGTCAGCCCAGCACCATGTGACTCTGGGCAATAGCTTGCTTAATCTTCCCGACGGCCCCCAGCGCCGGGATACCTTCGGGTAGCTGTTCGCGCTTTACAAATACTGGATTTACATTTTACATTTACATTTATATCTTCCAGAGAGGCACACGCAGCTCTCTGTTCTACTGAAAACGAGCTGCGGTCCTGGCGCTTTTGAACCAGCTCAGCCCAGGCTTCAGCTCGGTTTGAAAGGCGCTTGAAACCGTGCAGAAGGTGCCGTTATGAGTACCGGTACTTTCCTTGTCTGAGGAAAGGTCCTGGTACTCAAGGGGAGAAAATATAAAAGTGCCGGTACTCAGTACCGGTGAGTACTGGCCCATTTAAAGCACTGGTAAGCGCTATATAAATGCAATTACAATTGCACATTTGCCTTACCTCCTCAGTGGTCATAGCTTCTCAATCAGCTTCCTCAAAACTTCGGGCAAAATCTGTTTTATTGTGTACTGTTAAAGTGTATTGGATTTATTGTTTGCTATTCACTATTCATTCAAATCTACTCCCATCGCCAGTGGGATGACACTTGTCCAGGGCCTTGGGAACTCAGGGGCAACTGGACATTTCCTGTGACAAGAATTACTAGTTGTCTCTCAACCTCATGAGTCAAAAGCTGTTGCAAGCTCACAGAATGCCAATGAACTTTTTGAGGCCTTGGCTCTCAGGATGCAGCAGTCAAGGCTCACTCTTGAAGGGGGAATTGAAGCAGCTTACTCAGGTACAAATCAAATGTGAATAGCTGAAAATAAATGTATATTCGAGGCAGGATTATGACTGTACAAAAAGCATAAAACTTTAAACACAGATAATAGTTAATTAGCGCATTGGAATTATGTTGTCCCAGTGCAGTTGGCTTATGTCGGAATATTGAGATTTTGATATCATGCTACCGTACTAGTAGCAAAAATTTGGACGATCAAAATATCAAGAAGGAGGGTTTATAAAAGTACTGTTCTTAACTCCACATCTACGTATCTTAAAGTTATATGTATCATGAAGGTACAAATATGTAGAGTTAAGTATAGCAAATCTATTTTTGCCTGTATATCCTTACCTTGTAGATTCTATTGGCCACTGATGTTTTTGCTATGATGTTATGGTAGCCCAGTCAGTAGTGACTGATAAGGGACCCGGGTGGTGGAGTAGAGGGGAGGAGGACAAAAAAAAGACAAAAAAACACTTACCTGAAAACGGCCTACCGCCGCCTCTCCTCCATCCTCCTCTTCCTGTCTCCGGTCCAGCAGCAGGAAGCACCTAGGCTCCCAGACTCCACTGAGCCAAATCACACTGCTGTAATGCAGCGTTGTGATTGGTCTGGGTGCCGTGGATCGGTGCTCAGATGGGGCATGGGAGGCTGGGCATGTTCCTCACCAGGCTGTGCATTACAGCGTGGTGAGGAAGATGCAAAGTGCGCATGACTGTTTCCCGGCCAAGCAGTCGCGCGCACTTAGGGAGTGCAAACCTCTCATCCCCCTGCTCTGGCCAGCCCCGCCCCGCCCCACCCCACCCGAGAGCCACTGACTCAATAGGAAAACTATAATGATAATAATGCTTTATTATCATTTTATTTTTCCTTTTGAGCAGTGGGGCGACGCTCTTCCGCCTTAGCGGAGGAGCCGCCACTGAGCCCAGTGTTAAAAACTCGACATTCTGGCACCCTACCTTGCCACGCTACTGTGGTGTCTGGTTTGCGGGGCAAAGTCAAATAGTTCTGTCTGGTCAATTATTATAAGTCTTCCTGTTCGCTTTGATTAGTTCATGGCATGGCAATATTTCTTTCCCAATCTGTGTGTGCTTCTGCTGCATGCATTGAAGTTCTCTCTGGTGTGTGATATTCTATTTCACACAGTCCAGCTATCTTTGGGGCAGGCGTTGTGTAGGTGAAATGCAGTAAGTGGATTGCTGCACAAGCTGTCTTGGAAATTCGACTGTTGAGGACCTCCATGCTGTGGATGGTTGGTGAATGTTGAAGGGGTGTGCAGCCTCAGGAGAGCAAAACAACCTTAATGATCAGAATGGAGCTTCCAGGTCACTATGGATATTAGTATTAACAGCGGCGGCCGGCGCAGGTAAGTGCGGTGAGGCGGGGGTGGGAGGGGGTAGTCGACAAACGACGAAATAGGTCAAATTAAAGAAAAAAATTAAAACTATTCCGTCTCCTGTCGAATCCCCCTCCCCCTCCCTCTGCCCCGACCGCTCCACAGCGCTTACCTGCACCGGCCGCGACTGAGTATTAAGAAATAATGTAGGATCCCACTGTGTTCTGGCACAAGCTCCGCCCCTGGGTTGTGATGGAGGTGTCAGATGCTGAGTTTGTCTACAGGTCATACCCACATGAGGAGGAAGTGTGTGAAACAAGAGATTTAGATTTTTCAAATTGAATTGCATGTGGGGTTTGGAGGTATTTACAAAGGAAGACCTACCTTCTGCTACCCCACAGACCCCGGAGGCAGAACAAAAGTGGTGCATGCAGATTTTACATGGCTGGGACCCACAACCTTTTCTAGCACCGCAGACCAAAGGGATAAAAAATGAAAGCATAGGGGATACTGAGTAGCTGGAAAGCTGCAGTGCTTAGGCAATGCTGTACTTCTGCACATAGCTTGTCATTGCATTGCGCAGCTGGCAGGACTATAGAGACATGCAGACATGCAGCATGACTGGGTTTGTCAGGTCTGAGTGGAGTGGACTCTCGACAGAGAAAAAGGACAACAAGTCATGTGGGAGGAGTTACAAACGCCTGCAGAAAGTGGTGACACAGACATTAGTACTGGAGTGTCCAGAAGCCACCAACAAGATGAATCTAATGTTGTCTCCCACATCTCTCGGTGATCCATCATAAGGTGAAAGTTTCATTTGGGGCATGATACAGAGGATACACCGTATATACGATGGTCTGTCAGAGGTACAGTGGTCACACAGATGGTCGGGTGGAGTGGTGACAGGATTCCAAGAGGAATGACTGCCATAATCAAGTAAACTATACCGGAGGAGTTTTAGAATTCCACAGAGAAAGTTCTGCTGAAGGTCAATACCCCGGTAGGACTTAATGTGACAGAAACGGCAACGCTGCAGTGCAAGAAGCATAAATATATGGAGTTCTTTGCCCTCTCGGTTCAGCATGGTGTGGAGTGACACTTCGTCTGAAGGGATTAAAATATAGTGACTAACATTGAGCTAGGGTGTTCTTCAGGAAAAGTGAGACCTATTAGGGTTTAATGCACGTAGAATAAATTGAGTGAAATGTTTTTTTTTTTTTCAAATGTAAGCTTAATTGTTGGCTGTGCTGAATTGCTGAAGGTGTTATCGAAACGTCCTTGTCAACATTTTGTTATGCTTGTGTAATCTCGAGTCATTACTACACTTTGCTTTACGTGAATTTTCCCCCATTTGGCATAACGCCTAATTTTACTTGATTCTTGCATGCAGAAGACTTGTTAAAGTTGAAGATTTGTTGCTGAGAGACATTTTCAACTTGAACGCTTGGTCTCTTCAAATCAGTCCACGGCCGTGCATTACTTTTTGCCTGAGGTGTACTTTTGTGGAGAAAAGTTATTGACAAAATATATTTCACTTAATAGGCATATTTATCAGATTGAGATCTAGGGGAAATGCATGGGATTTATTAGCCAAGGACCTGAAAAATGATTTGCTCTTCTCCCATAATATCATCTATGTTGAAAATGGCCCTTTTTGGAGGGTTGTCCCCAAACTTTTTGCTTCTTCCTCCTATTTTTTCCTGACCTGTCTTTGTTGGTTTTAGGACTCTGGGCCCTTTACCACTGCTGATCAGTGCTAAAGTGCATATGCTCTCTGTGTAAATTGTGTTATGGATTGGTGTTTCTATGACTGGCATATTTGATTTACTGGTAAGTCCCTAGTAAAGTGCACTGAGAGTGCCAGGGCCTGTAAATCAAATGCTACTAGTGGGCCTGCAGCACTGATTGTGCCACCCACAGAAGTAGCCCTGTAAAGATAACTCAGATCTGCCACTGCAGTGTCTGCGCGCAGTTGTGACTGCCATGTCGACTTGGCAAGTGCACCCACTTGCAAGGCCTTAATCTTCTCTTTTCTTACACATAAGTCACCCCTAAGGTAGGCCCAAGGTACCCCTGTGGGCAGGGTGCTGTGTATGTTAAAGGTAGGACATGTACTGGTGTGTGTGGCATGTCCTGGTAGGTAATTACTGTGCATTTCGTTTTTCACTATGGAAAGGCAATCTGTCCCATAGAATAGAATGGGAGTTTATTTATAAAATCTTATAAATATAACTTCCCATTGGGACCAGAGAGGAAGATAAAGTTTAGTATGCCTGAACTCAGAATGTTAAAATGCATCTTTTAGTGAGGGTGATTTTTACATTCTGTGTTTGAAAATACCACTTTTAGAAAGTAGGTATTTTCTTGCTTAGCCATCCAGTGTGCCTCTGCTAGGATGTGTATTGACTGTCTGGCTTTGGAATGACAGGGGCTGGGGATGTGCAGTGGCTCCAGAGAGTCTGGATGAGTCAGGGCTGGGCTGAATAGACCTGGGCTGCATTCAAAGTAGTGGGAGGAGATTTCACTAGCACCTGAATAGGCCCGGTCTGCATTTAGAGTGGTGGGAGGAGATTTCCCTTGCACCTGAATAGGCTCTGTCTGCCTTGCACAATAGTGTCTCCGCCTCCTGCTGGGAAGCTGGGCCAGAGAGGACCAAACTGGTTTGGACTAAGCACAGACACTCTCTGCCTGAGAGGACAAAGGAATTTGAAGGATAAATATTTGGGCGCAGACCCCAGAACTTTAGAACTCTTTTGGAACCAAGATGACTACCAAGAAGAAGAGCTGGAGAAGCTGTGAGGAGAGACTACCACTTTGCTGTGTGCTTTGCTGTGTTGGCCTGCAGTGGCTGCTTCTATCTTGGGCAGTGAAAGGACTGGACTGAACTTTCTGCAACTTCCTTTTTGTGAGTTTCTCCAAGGGCTTGAGGTAGAGCTTGCCCCCAGTTAAAGAAGTCTCTGGAAAACAAAGACTTCAAGTTCATCTGTCACCAGCACTGGGGACTGTGTGTTTTGTGCTGCAACAGAAGAAAAGCAACCTGATGCCGTCAACGACGCCGCTGCCGACTCCGTGTCCTGAAGGCACCGCAGAGGGCACCGCCACACTTTGCACCGCAACCCATGTCTCACCAACAATGCCACCTGATGCTGCCACTGAGCTGCTGCTTGCACCACGATCTGTGGGGACCGCACTCCGCAATGCCTCGCTTTACGCCGTCGCCCTGGTACCTCCGACGACGCTGCTCCACGCCGACATCGATGCCGCTGCTTGCACTGTGGTTCGAGGGCACCGCTCGTAACCTCGTAAGTTACACGACGCACCACCCTCATCCCGCACTGCAGCCTTGGCCTACCGACGCCGGCACCATCGACTCCAGTTTGTTAGCAGACAACAGCGCTTCAGCAATGACGGCGCCGCTGCTTGCACCATGACCTGCCAGCATTGCGGCGAGCACCGCAACACTTTGCACCACAGCCCTGGTCTCACCAACGCCGCTGGACGACCGTCACCGAGCCGCTGCCTGCAACGTGACCTGAGGGCACTGCACGCTGCACCACTGCACGCCGCACCACTGCACGCCGCACCGCTGCCCTTCGCACCGTAGCCCCGACACCTGCTGACGCCGGCGCTCCCAACTTCAACCGCGAGGAGTTCGATCTGCAACGCGTTCGACTTCAAGAGCCCGACAACTCCTGCACCGACCTCCGGTACCGACGCCTGCGGACGACGGCCCTTCGCGGCTCATCGAGAGGTCGCCGATGCCCTACATTTCTAAAGGTATTGTTTTGCGGCTCTTCCCGACACCGTAGCTGGCCCGTGATGTCACGACGTAGCGGTCAGCCAGAACTGTTTGGATTTGTTGTTCACAACGCCGTGATAGCCCCAGATGGAGCTATCGACTTCAAGGAACTGTATTTCAAGTCTATTTTGATTACTGAAGGTTTCTGAGAACTGTTTGGTGGATTTTTATCATTTTTGGTCTTGTTTTGGATATATAAAAATATTGGATATTTTTCTAAACGGGTGTGGTGTCCTTTTGTAGTGTCTTCTTTGTATGACTGTTGGTTATATGCAAATGCTTTACACACTGCCTCTAAGATTAGCCTGACTGCTTGTGTCAAGCTACCAAGGGGGTGAGCAGGGGTTATTTTAGGAGTGTAACTACTTTATCCTGACTAGAAGGAAGGGTCCCTACTTGGACAAAGGTGCAAACCCTTGCCAACTAGAGACCCCCATTTCTAACAATCTATCAGAGAGAGAATCCATGGAGTTCTACTTTTGGAGAATTTCGCATTGTAACAAATTGCAAAATATTTTGGTTTGATTGGTGTTGGAATTCCTTACTTTTGGTCACTCAGGCACCCAATGCTTTCCATCCCCTAGGCTCAATACCTCCCACCCCACAGGCTTTTAAATGGAAAAAAACTAGTAAACACGTGCACGCACACACACACACACACACTCTCTCTCGAAGGGAAGTTATGTCAGTTAAAACATAAAGTTTTAAACTAACAAAACTACTAAAACTATAGCTCATGCCCTAAAGTAACTATAACTCGAGCCCTCGCCTTGCACTGCTTGTATCCTCATATACTACATAACTCATGACATGTTCAATGACAGTATTGGTAACATCCTTAAAGTCATCTAAAATTACATCATTGATAACAACACTGTACATAACGAGGGCATGGTCCAACCCCCTTTTTAAAAAATGTTTTTGGTATGCGGGTCCGCCATGTTTCTCCAGAGGGCTGCACTGGGGCTCGCTGTTGATCCACAGCTCCACGGAGCCCACCAAAAAACATTTTCTTTTTTAATTTGGCCCTGGAGTGCCCCTCGGGGACCCATCACATGGCCCAGGAAGTCAGGGTAGCCCTACCCTGCCACCTTATATCTTATTTTAATTTATTTTGCAGCTGCAACTTTTCCTTCAGGTTGCGGTCAGCCAATCACAGTGCATACTGGAACTTGTCGATACGTAGCTACAACAACCGCAGCGTGAAATCTAATTAACGTTTGAGCCTTAATGTCACGAAAACTAATTAACTGATTTAAACCAAATGAAAAAGAGCATGCTTTCTGCTTTTCTGGTCAAGATCTAGCTTTCTGCCAAATGTGTTGTAATTCAGTTCAGCCAGTTTCGCTGTAGCTGCATCTAAAGTTCCTAGGGAAATTGCATGGGGAAAATACGTTTTGGGACGCAACCCTTCTTTTTCTCATGCACCGCTTGACAGATTACCCCAAAACTTTCCAGGAAGAAGCTGAGTTTGAAGAGATTTTTTTTTTACAAAGTTTCGTGAAGATTCGTCAGATAGTGCCAAAGTTATTAGCAAACAAAAAACTCAATTTCCTATGGAAATGTTTTCCTAACGATGACTACCCAGTGGCGAGTGCATGTATACACACACACACACACACACACACACATATATATATATATTTATATATATATGCACAGACACACAGATATACACATATATGAAAACATGTGTCAGGGGCTGCTTTTATTCATTTCAGGTTGGCTTGGATGGTATTTTACCATCCAAAGCTGCAATACTGTGCCTGGAGTGATAAAAGGCTTTTGTCATTTTACAGCTTGGTGTGGATGGCACTGTGCTTTTCCTATGCTGAAAAAATTTGATAGAAAAGCAGACATTTCAGGTGAACAAATTCAGAGTGTCACTGGTGTTTTAGGGTGTTCTATACAGGAGCTGCTCTCCACCTAATCTTGAGAACTACCCAGAGTTCCCTGCTCCTTTTAAAATATTGTATGCAGCACTCTACGCTTGAATGGGTATTGTTTTTATTTATATATATATATATATATATATATATATATATATATATATATATATATATATATATATATATATATATATATATATATATTACCTACTACGGTCGCCAGTAGGTAGTTATAGTTAGGACCTATTATCCATACGAAAAGCGTTTTTTTGATTTGCCAATATCTTTGGCGCCGTTTGACGAATCTTCGTGAAATTTTCCAAAAAAAAGGGTTGGACCGCTCAGTGTGTGTGTTGAAAGTTTCGGGGTGATTCGTCAAGCGGGGGTCGAGAAAAAAGGGGGGTCCCAAAGCGCATTTTCTCCATGTTATTTTCCATAGGAACTTTATTACAGGCTACAGCCTGAACTGCTGAACGGAATTACACCAAATTTGGCAAAAAGGTAGGTCTTGGTTTAGAGTGCACCCTTTTTGTTAAATGGTATAAATACGTTCAGTAGTTCCTGTGAAATTTAAAAAAGAAAAATATCGATATCTGAGCACCGAGGAGGGTTCGCGAACCCTCCAGGGCACGAGCTTCACTCTGATTGGCTGCCAACACTCCAAACCAGGAAGTGTTGGCAGCCATCTTGTGACTCAGTAACCGAGTCACAAGAAAAATGGTGAAACAAAGTGAAAAATGAAGAAAAGGGGGCAGGGTAGAAACACCCTGACCCCCTAGGCCTCCTCAGGGGGTTCCACAAAGACCCCCAGGCCAAAAAAAAGCATTTTTTTAAACAAAAAAATCGACCGAATTCGCGCTGGGGTTGCGAATCCGGCCTTGAAAAAAAAAAAAAAAAAAAATCAAAGCGCGGGCTTCCGCGTTCGTTATTGTTAAGACCCCGGGTGGGCCAGGTCCCGGGGGCACTCACCAAATAATTTGCGGGGGCCCACGGGGGCCCCCGCAGCCCGGGGACTGCCACCTCCCCGGGGCTAATTTGAATGTATGCAGGGGGCACTGCGGCTCCCCGCAGCCCTGGGGACCGCCACCTCCCCGGGGCTTGAAAAAAAAAATGCATGGGGGGGTCCCAATCCCCCCCCCGCAGCCCCGGGGACCGCCACCTCCCTGGGGCTCTGTTTTTAATATTAAATGATGTGTGGAGGGGAAGAGCCCCCCCACATGCCCCGGGGACCACCACCTCCCCGGGGCACAAACTGATTTGAATTGCGGGGGTCCGTAGTGGTCCCCCTGGCCCCGGGGACCACCACCTTCCCGGGGCTTTAAAGACTTGGGAGGGGGGCCGCACGGCCCCCCTCCAGGAGCCCTTGATGGCCCTGGGGACCGCCACCCCCCAGGGCCTGCTCCTGCAATGTCCCGGGGTGCCCACCCCCGGGACATTGCCGTTTGCTAAATAGGGCGGGAGCACGGCTCCTGCCCTTCCATAGCAAACCCTGCTTTGCTTCATTGAAGCAAGAGAAGGAAAACCTGCACTCGCTTCAATGAAGCAAAGCAGATTGCTTTTGAGCAAGGGGAGCTGCATGTTAGCAGCTCCCCATGCTTAAAAGCAATGCCGGCTCCCGCAGGAGGCGGGGAGCTGGCGGGACCGTGGGGGCATTGGGGCTCCCCCCACGGTCCCCAACGCAAAGGGCCGGCCCCGGGGAATGGGGTCCCCGGGGCCAAGAGTGGCCCGGGAGGGGGCCATGCGGCCCCCTCCGCTTTAATTAAAAACAAAATGGGCGGGCCCCGGGGATGGGTTCCCCGGGGCCAGAAATGGCCCAGGGGAGGGGGCATGCGGCCCCCTCCCCGGACAAAAAATAAAAACAAGAACCAGGCCAGGCCCCGGGGATGGGGTCCCCAGGGCCAATAGTGGTCCAGGGAAGGGGGCCACGCGGCCCCTTCCCGTTTCTTTTTAATAAAAAAAAGAAAAAGAAAATGCTCAGGCCCCGGGGATGGGGTCCCCGGGGCCAAAAGTGGCCCAGGGAAGGGGGCCACGCAGCCCCCTCCCAGAAAATAAGAATAAAAAATAAATAAAAAGAAACCGGCAACTCGCCGGAGGCCCCGCCCCCTCCCTGCAGCACTCTGCAAACGCGCCCCCTGGCGCGTTCTAAGTTGGGGGATTAAGTCCCCTTGAATCCTGAGGGTCCCTGGGGGCCAACTAGCCCACCAGGTACTTTCAGAAAGCGCCACAGAGCTGGGTTGCAGAGAGGTGGTCTGTGGCCACACCCCTTTTTACACCTCTCTGCAACACAGCTCTGTGGTGCTTACTGGAGGTACTTGGTGGGCTAGTTGGCCCCCAGGGACCCTCAGGATTCAAGGGGACTTAATCCCCCAACTTACAATGTGCCAGGGGGCGCGTTTGCACAGTGGTGCAGGGAGGGGGCGGGGCCTAACATAACAAGTGTGCAAATGTGCCCCCTGGCGCGTTGTATATTGGGGGATTAAGTCTCCTTCAATCCTGAGGGTCCCTGGGCCCAACTAGCCCACCAGGTACCTCCAGTAAGCACCACAGAGCTGCGTTGCAGAGAGGTGGTTCGAGGCCACGCCCCTTTTTACACCTCTCTGCAACACAGCTCTGTGGCGCTTACTGGAGGTACCTGATGGGCTAGTTGGCCCCCAGGGACCCTCAGGATTCAAGGGGACTTAATCCCCCAACTTACAACGCGCCAGGAGGCGCGTTTGCACACTTGTTATATCAGGCCCCTCCCTGCACCACTGTGCAAATGCGCCCCCTGGCGCGTTGTAAGTTGGGGGATTAAGTCCCCTTGAATCCTGAGGGTCCTGAGAACCTGAGCTGCCCATGAAGAAGAGGCTACGGCCTTGAAACGCGTCGGCAAAGAATGCTCACCTCAAATGAAGATGCTGGATCTCTGTGTTATTAAAGCTGCTTGCTTAACAACTGCTGCGAGTGCGTCTTCAAAACCTTTTGGGCTCTTGTTGAAAAAATATATATATGTGTGTATATATATTTTTCATATACAGGTGCAGCTTATTGCACCTATCCAAAGCAGAAGAGCCATCCAGAGGGACACAAATTAAGTTTTGGTCTCCGGCCTTGCAGTAACTTCTAATAAACCTGGTAATATGTAATGTGATATCCATTTGCTCTTTTCTATTTTTGGCCACTTACACAGTTTTTTTAAATTGAATGAAAAGAAGTAAAGTAATAAATGATGTAGGTGTCACTTGCCTATAAAACAAGCTAGTCTCAGCAGAAACTACAAGCACACAACTTGTGGAGTAGGGGCCATTATGTCAGGTGAAAGAGTAGTGAAATGCTCACTAGAAGAAACAAGCATTTGCAATGCAATAGGTCTCGCATTCACACGAGTTTGAGCTATTGCCATGGTAAATGACAATGCCTTTTATTTATGTTTTGGGTTTTAAAACATAAATAAAAGGCATTGTCATTTACAATACTAATAGCTTAAACTCTCGCAAATGCGACACCTATTGCATTGCAATAAAGGGCCTTCTTGACCGCTTGTTAGATTGTAAATATCAAAGGACGAGACTGGCCTGTGATGTCTTCAAAGTAGTGATAAATAGTGCAGTGAAGAAGATGTGTAAGTGTTGTAAATTACACAGACACAAAGTGTGAAGTGAGAGTTAAATATGATCTGTGCTATAAACACTAACAAAGCGCTCCAACACCTTTCTCACTGAGATTACACTGTCGCGGCTCAGGAGGAAGAGCGGAGGGGGGCTATTTCCTGCCCTCTCCGTGATTTGAGTGTGCAGTGTGGCCTTGCGTAATGTCATTGCTATCTTTGGCCTAATAAACACTCCAGCTGTAGTAGGGCCCTGGCTTCACCTCCTGGTGCAGGGCGGGCTGTGCTTTATGGCACGCATGGAGGGAGGGTGGGATGGTCTCGGCTGCAGTTCCGGCCTCGTACAGTGCCCCTGCTATTACTAGTGAGCGAGAGGCACTGAGGTGGTGGTATTGGTGGTGGTGGTATTGGTGGTGGTGGTATTGGTGGTGGTATTGGTGGTTGTGGTACTGGTAATGGTAGTGGTACTGGTAGTTGTGGTGGTACTGGTGGTGGTGGTAATGGTACTGGTGGTACTGGTTCTGGTGGTGGAACTGGTGGTATTGGTGTTGGTACTGGTGGTATTGGTGGTGGTACTGGTACTGCTGGTATTGGTGGTACTGTTACTGGTGGTGGTACTGATACTGGTGGTATTGGTGGTGGTACTGGTGGTACTGGTACTGGTGGTACTGGTGGTGGTGGTAGTGGTACTGGTGGTGGTGGTACTGGTGGTGGTACTGGTGGTGGAACTGGTGGTACTGGTGGTGGTGGTGGTGGTACTGGTGGTGGTACTGGTACTGGTAGTGGTGGTAGTACTGGTGGTGGTACTGGTGGTGGTGGTACTGGGGGTGGTGGTGGTCCTGGTGGTGGTACTGGTGGTGGTGGTACTGGTGGTTTTGGTACTGGTGGTGGTACTGGTGGTGGTGGTACTGGTGGTAGTGGTACTGGTTGTGGTACTGGTGGTGGTGGTACTGGTGGTGGTACTGGTGGTGGTGGTACTGGTGGTGGTGGTACTGGTGGTGGTGGCGGTACTGGTGGTGGTGGTGCTGGTGGTGGTACTGGTGGTACTACTGGTGGTACTGGTTCTGGTGGTGGTGGTACTGGTGGTGGTGGTACTGGTGGTGGTGGTACTGGTAGTGGTGGTGGTGGTACTGGTGGTGATGGTGGTACTGGTGGTGGTGGTACTGGTGGTGGTGGTACTGGTGGTGGTAGTGGTGGTGGTGGTACTGGTAGTGGTGGCGGTACAGGTGGTGGTGGTACCATAGTGGTGGTACTGGTAGTAGTGGTGGTGGTACTAGTAGTGGCGGTGGTGGTGGTACTGGTAGTGGTGGTGGTACTGGTAGTGGTGGCACTGGTGGTGGTGGTGGTACTGGTACTGGTGGTACTGGTGGTGGTGGTGCTGGTGGTACTGGTACTGGTGGTACTGGTACTGGTGGTGGTGGTATTGGTGGTGGTGGTATTGGTGGTGGTAGTGGTGGTCGTACTGGTGGTATTGGTGGTGGTACTGGTGGTATTGGTGGTGGTACTGGTGGTGGTATTGGTGGTGGTGCTGGTGGTACTGGTGGTACTGGTACTGGTGGTACTGGTACTGGTGGTGGTGGTACTGGTGGTGGTGGTGGTACTGGTGGTGGTGGTGGCACTGGTGGTAGTGGTGGTACTGGTGGGGGTAGTACTGGTGGTGGTACTGGTGGCGGTACTGGTACTGGTGGTGATGGTACTGGTGGTGGTGGTGCTGGTGGTGCTGGTGGTGGTTGTACTGTTGGTGGTGGTGGTACTGGTGGTGGTACTGGTGGTAGTGGTACTTGTGGTGGTGGTGGTACTGGTGGTGGTACTGGTGGTGGTGGTGGTGGTGGTACTGGTGGTGGTACTGATGGTACTGGTGGTGGTGGCACTGGTGGTACTGGTCCTGGTGGTGGTGGTGGTGGTGGTACTGGTGGTGGTAATGGTGGTGGTAGTGGTGGTGGTGGTGGTACTCGTGGTGGTGGTGTTGGTGGTAATGGTGGTGGTACTGGTGGTGGTGGTAGTACTGTTGGTGGTGGTGGTACTGGTGGTGGTAGTGGTGGTGGTACTGGTGGTGTTGGTACTGGTGGTGGTAGTACTGGTGGTGGTAGTACTGGTGATGGTGGTACTGGTGGTGGTGGTACTGGAGGTGGTACTGGTGGTAGTACTGGTTGTGGTACTGGTGGTGGTAGTGGTAGTGGTGGAACTGGTGGTACCGGTACTGGTGGTGGAACTGGTGGTGGTACTGGTGGGGGTACTGGTGGTACTGGTGGTGGTACTGGTGGTGGTACTGGTGGTGGTGGTGGTACTGGTGGTGGGACTGGTGGTGGTACTGGTGGTGGTGGTACTGGTGGTGGCGGTGGTACTGGTACCAATGGTACTGGTACTGGTAGTGGTGGTACTGGTGGTGGTGGTACTGGTGGTGGTCGTGGTACTGGTGGTGGTACTGGTGGTACTACTGGTGGTACTGGTGGTGGTGGTACTGGTGGTACTGGTGGTGGCACTGGTACTGATGGTACTGGTGGTGGTAATGGTACTGGTGGTACAGGTGGTGGTGGTACTGGTGGTGGTGGTGGTACTGGTGGTGGTGGTACTGGTAGTGGTGCTACTGGTGGTGGTGGTGGTGTTGGTGGTGGTACTGGTGGTGGTGGTACTGGTGGTGGTGGTAGTACTGGTAGTGGTGGCAGTGGTGGTGGTACTGGTGGTGGTGGTACTGGTAGTGGTGGTACTGGTAGTGGTGGTGGTACTGGTGGTGGTGGTACTGGTGGTGGTGGTACTGGTAGTGGTGGTACTGGTAGTGGTGGTGGTACTGGTAGTGGTGATGGTGGTGGAGGTACTGGTCGTGGCAGTGGTGGTACTGGTAGTGTTGGATGTGGTACTGGTAGTGGTGGTGGTACTGGTAGTAGCGGTGGTGGTACTGGTAGTGCTGGTACTGGTGGTACTGGTGGTGCTGGTACTGGTGGTACTGGTGGTGGTGGTACTGGTGGTACTGGTGGTAGTGGTACTGGTGGTACTGGTACTGATGTACTGGTGGTACTGGTGGTGGTGGAATTGGTGGTGTTGGTATTGGTGGTACTGGTGGTGGTGGTACTGGTGGTACTGGTGGTTGTACTAGTGGTGGTACTGGTACTGGTGGTACTGGTGGTGGTGTTACTGGTGGTGGTGGTACTGGTGGTGGTACTGATGGTGGTACTGGTGGTGGTGGTACTGGTGGTGGTGGTAGTAGTACTGGTGGTACTGATACTGTGGTACTGGTACTGGTGGTGCTGGTACTGGTGGTGCTGGTACTGGTGGTACTGGTGATGGTGGTACTGGTGCTACTGCTGGTGTTGGTGGTGGTACTGGTGGTGAGACTGGTGGTGGGACTGGCGGTGATACTGGTACTGGTGGTATTCATGGTGGTACTGGTACTGGTGGTGTTGGTGGTGGTACTGGTACTGGTGGTATTCGTGGTGGTACTGGTGGTATTGGTGGTGGTACTGGTACTGGTGGTATTGGTGGTACTGGTGTTGGTACTGGTGGTATTGGTGGTGGTACTGGTGATACTGGTGGTACTGGTACTGGTGGTACTAGTACTGGTACTGGTGGTACTGGTACTGGTGGTGCTGGTAATGTTGGTACTGGTGGTGGTGGTACTGGTGGTGGTGGTACTGGTGGTGGTACTGGTGGTGGTGGTAGTACTGGTGGTGGTGGTACTTGTGGCGGTGGTACTGGTGGTACTGCTACTGTTGGTGGTGGTACTGGTGGTCATGGTACTGGTGGCGGTACTGGTGGTACTGGTGGTGGTACCTGTGGTGGTGGTGGTGGTGGTACTGGTGGTGGTGGTGGTACTGGTACTGGTGGTACTGGTGGTGGTGGTACTGGTACTGGTGGTGGTGGCACTGGTGGTACTGGTGGTGGTGGTACTGGTGGTAGTGGTACTGGTACTGATGTACTGGTGGTGGTGGAATTGGTGGTGGTGGTATTGGTGGTACTGGTGGTGGTGGTACTGGTGGTACTGGTACTGGTAGTACTGGTGGTTGTACTGGTGGTGGTACTAGTACTGGTGGTGGTACTGGTGGTGGTGGTACTGGTGGTGTTTTTGGTGGTGGTGGTGGTACTGGTGATACTGGTGGCGGTGGTACTGGTGGTGGTACTGGTGGTGGTACTGGTGGTGGTGGTACTGGTGGTTGTCGTGGTACTGGTGGTGCGGGTGGTGGTAGTGGTGGTACTGGTGGTGGAACTGGTGCTGGTGGTGGTGGTGGTACTGTTGGTGGTACTGGTGGTGGTACTGGTGGTGGTGCTGGTGGTGCTGGTGGTACTGGTGGTGGTGGTACTGGTCGTGGTACTGGTGGTACTGCTCTTGGTGGTGTTACTGGTGGTTGTGGTGGTACTGGTGGTGGTGGTGGTGGTACTGGTGGTGGTACTGGTGGTGGTGGTGGTACTAGTGGTACTGGTGGTGGTGGTACTGGTGGTGGTGGTACTGGTGGTGGTGGTGGTGGTACTGGTGGTGGTACTGGTGGTACTGGTGGTGGTGGTACTGGTGGTACAGGTGGTGGTACTGATGGTGGTGGTGGTGGTACTGGTAGTGGTGGTACTGGTGGTGGTAGTGGTGGTGGTGGTACTGGTGGTGGGACTGGTGGTGGTACTGGTGGTGGTGGTACTGGTGGTGGTACTGGTGGTTCTGGTGGTGGTACTGGTGGTACTGGTGGTGGTGGTACTGGTGGTTGTGGTGGTACTGGTGGTGGTACTGGTGGTGGTAGTGGTGGTGGTACTGGTGGTGGTGGTACTGGTGGTGGTACTGCTGTTGGTGGTGTTACTGGTGGTTGTGGTGGTACTGGTGGTGGTACTGGTGGTGGTGGTGGGACTGGTGGTACTGGTTGTGGTGGTACTGGTGGTGGTGATACTAGTGGTATTGGTGGTAGTGGTACTGGTGGTTGTGGTACTGGTGGTGGTGGTGGTGGTACTGGTGTTGGTGGTACTGGTGGTGGTACTGGTGGTGGTGGTGCTGGTCCTGGTGGTGGTACTGGTGGTGGTGGTACTGGTGGTGGTAGTGGTGGTACTGGTGGTGGTAGTGGTACTGGTGGTGGGACTGGCGGTGGTACTGTTGGTGGTGGTACTGGTGGTGGTACTGGTGGTGTTTTTGGTGGTGGTGGTGGTACTGGTGGGGGTGGTGGTACTGGTGGTGGTAGTGGTACTGGTGGTGGTGGTGGTACTGGTGGTGGTGGTACTGGTGGTACTGGTGGTTGTGGTGGTACTGGTGGTGGTACTGGTGGTACTGGTGGTGGTACTGGTGGTGGTGGTACTGGTGTTGGTGCTGGTGGTACTGGTGGTGGTGGTACTGGTGGTACTGCTGTTGGTGGTGTTACTGGTGGTTGTGGTGGTACTGGTGGTGGTGGTACTGGTGGTGGTACTGGTGGTACTGTGGTGGTGGTACTAGTGGTACTGGTGGTGGTGGTACTGGTGGTGGTGGTACTGGTGGTGGTACTGGTGGTGGTACTGGTGGTGGTGGTACTGGTACCGGTGGTGGTGGTACTTGTGGTGGTGGTACTGGTGGTGGTACCGGTGGTGGTGGTACTGGTGGTGGCGGTGGTACTGGTGATGGGACTGGCGGTGGTACTGGTGGTGGTGGTACTGGTGGGGGTACTGGTGGTGTTTTTGGTGGTGGTGGTGGTACTGGTGGTGGTGATACTGGTGGCGATGGTACTGGTGGTGGTGGTACTGGTGGTGGTACTGGTGGTGGTGGTACTGGTGGTGGTGGTACTGGTGGTTGTGGTGGTACTGGTGGTGCGGGTGGTGCTAGTGGTGGTACTGGTGGTGGTGGTACTGTTGGTGGTACTGGTGGTGGTGCTGGTGGTACTGGTGGTGGTGGTACTGGTCGTGGTACTGGTGGTACTGCTGTTGGTGGTGTTACTGGTGGTTGTGGTGGTACTGGTGGTGGTGGTACTGTGGTGGTGGTACTGGTGGTACTGGTGGTGGTGGTGGTACTAGTGGTACTGGTGGTGGTGGTGGTACTGGTGGTGGTGGTACTGGAGGCGCTGGTACTGGTGGTGGTATTGATGGTGGTGGTACTGGTGGTGGTGGTGGTGGTACTGGTAGTGGTACTGGTGGTGGTAGTGGTGGTACTGGTGGTGGTGGTGGTGGGACTGGTGGTGGTACTGGTGGTGGTACTGGTGGTACTGGTGGTGGGACTGGTGATACTGGTGGTGGTACTGGTGGTGGTGGTACTGGTGGTACTGGTGGTTGTGGTGGTACTGGTGGTAGTACTGGTGGTGGTAGTGGTGGTACTGGTGGTGGTACTGGTGGTGGTTGTACTGGTGGTACTGGTGGTTGTGGTGGTACTGGTGGTGGTACTGGTGGTGGTAGTGGTGGTACTGGTGGTGGTACTGGTGGTGGTGGTGGTACTGGTGGTGGTGGTACTGGTGGTGGTACTGGTGGTACTGCTGTTGGTGGTGTTACTGGTGGTTGTGGTGGTACTGGTGGTGGTGGTGGTACTGGTGGTGTTGGTACTAGTGGTATTGGTGGTAGTGGTACTGTTGGTTGTGGTACTGGTGGTGGTGGTGGTGGTACTGGTGTTTGTGGTACTGGTGGTGGTGGTACTGGTGGTGGTGGTACTGGTGGTGCTGGTCCTGGTGCTGGTACCAGTGATGGTGGTACTGGTGGTGGTGGTACTGGTGGTGGTAGTGGTGGTACTGGTGGTGGTAGTGGTGGTACTGGTGGTGGGACTGGTGGTGGGACTGGCGGTGGTGGTACTGGTGGTATTTTTGGTGGTGGTGGTGGTACTGGTGGTGGTGGTGGTACTGGTGGTTGTGGTGGTACTGGTTTTACTGGTGGTGGTAGTGGTGGTGGTACTGGTGGTACTGGTGTTGGTGCTGGTGGTACTGGTGGCACTGGTGGTGGTGGTACTGGTCGTGGTACTGGTGGTACTGCTGTTGGTGGTGTTACTGGTGGTTGTGGTGGTACTGCTGGTGGTGGTACTGTGGTGGTGGTACTGGTCTTGGTGGTACTAGTGGTACTGGTGGTGGTGGTACTGGTGGTGGTACTGGTGGTGGTACTGGTGGTGGTGGTACTGGTGGTGGTACCGGTGGTGGTGGTGGTACTGGTGGTACTGGTGGTGGTACTGGTGGTGGTGGTGGTACTGGTGGTGGTGGTACTGGTGGTGGGACTGGCGGTGGTACTGGTGGAGGTGGTACTGGTGGTGGTACTGGTGGTACTGATGGTGGTGGTACTGGTGGTTGTGGTGGTAGTGGTCGTACTGGTGGTGGTACTGGTGGTGGTATTGGTAGTGGTACTGGTGGTGGTGGTACTGGTGGTACTGCTGTTGGTGGTGTTACTGGTGGTTGTGGTGGTACTGGTGGTGGTGGTGGTACTGGTGGTGGTACTGGTGGTACTGTGGTGGTGGTACTTGTGGTGGTGGTACTGGTGGTGGTGGTACTGGTGGTGGTGGTACTGGTGGTGGTGGTACTGGTGGTGGTACTGGTGGGGGTGGTACTGGTACTGGTGGTGGTACCGGTGGTGGTGGTACTGGTGGTGGTGGTACTGGTGGTACTGGTGGTGGTGGTGGTACTGGTGGTGGTACTGGTGGTGGTACTGGTGGTGGTGGTGGTAGTGGTGGTGGTACTGGTGGTGGTGGTACTGGTGGTGGTGGTACTGGTGGTGGTGGTACTGGTGGTGGTACGGGTGGTACTGGTTGTGATTGTACTGGTGGTGGTGGTAGTGGTGGTGGTGGTACTGGTGTTGGTGGTACTGGTGGTGGTGGTACTGGTGGTGGTAGTGGTACTGGTGGTACTGGTGGTGATGGTACTGGTGGTACTGGTGGTGGTGGTACTGGTGGTGGTGGTACTGGTGGTGGTACTGGTACTGGTGGTACTGTTGGTCCTGGTGGTACTGGTGGTGGTGGTGGTAGTGGTACTGGTGGAGGTGGTGGTACTGGTGGTGGTGGTACTGGTAGTGATGGTACTGGTGGTACTGGTGGTGGTACTGGTAGTGGTGGTGGTGGTACTGGTCGTGGTGATGGTGGTACTGGTAGTGGTGGTAGTGGCGGTGGTACTGGTAGTGGTGGTGGTACTGGTAGTGGTGGTGGTGGTTCTGGTAGTAGTGGTGGTGGTGGTGGTACTTGTAGTGGTGGTACTGGTTGTAGTGGTGGTACTGGTGGTGGTGGTACTGGTGGTGGTGGTACTGGTGGTGGTGGTGGTGGTACTGGTGGTAGTGGTGGTACTGGTGGTGGTGGTGGTGCTGGTTGGGCTAGTGGTTGTACTGGTTTTGGTGGTACTGGTGGTAGTGGTGGTACTGGTGGTACTGGTAGTGGTGGAGGTATTGGTGGTGGTGGTACTGGTAGTGGTGGAGGTATTGGTGGTGGTGTTGTTGTTGTTAATAAAATAGGCTTTTGAAAACAACCCGTCAGGTGGATTTAGTACAGATGACATGTAACACAGATGTGCTGTTGTCAGCTTCAGCCCATTAACACAGGATTATGTGCTACCTACAATTCACATGACTTAATTTGCTAATCATTTTTAATTCCATTTTTCTTTGGGGGGGTGAAAAAGACAAGAGATAATGCCGGGTTAAAGTGATTGAAAGCAGGCGCCGGTGTTACGGGGTGGCCGTGCTGCTTAACCGCTTCACCGCGATCGGAATTCCGCCGAGGTGCTGGACATTCCGATCGCGGGTGTGGTCGTGACGAGCTCAGCTCGTCATGCGCACACGCCAACCACGCAGCATGACGAGCTGAGTTCTCATGAGCATCGAAGGGGTTAAAAAAACACAAGCATTTGCAATGCAATAAGTGTCGCATTTACGCGAGTTTAAGCTATTGGCATTGCAAATGAAAATGCCTTTTATTTATGTTTTAAAAACGAAAACAAAAATAAAAGGCATTGTTATTTGCAATGTCAATAGCTCAAACGCACGTAAATGCGAGGCCTATTGCATTGCAAATGCTTGTTAGATTAGTGAGTAGAAACGCTCAAATAAAAATAAAAAAGTGCTTACTGACTTATGAAGGAGACCGTGTAACGCCACAAGTAAAAGATCCAGTTCTCATGGGAGGTAACAAATGGCGACAGGGCGGTAACAAGGAGGGACAAACAAGCCTCATTATCAATTGGAAGCCAGCATTCACCAAGGACAATGACACCAGCCAATCAAAAATATGGGCGCAGAGAAGGCGAGGCTTCCACAGCATACTCGACTACTGCATGCCTCGCAGAGTGAGCAGTGCATGCGCGCTGCCGTTAGGCTCGACCTAAAAACGAAATAGTTACTACAGTCAGACTTGCTGTAGGGCCCCTCCACTTCTTCAGAATCAGAAATAGGTTTGTTATTCACTGTGGAGAGATCATTGTTGCCATGGTAACATGTCATTCCTAACAATACTCTTTCTCCATTGTACTCCATTTCTTCAATCCGTTTTCAGGTTGATATGGAGATACTAGTCTCAAGCTCAGTTGAAATGGATTCGGACCTATTTATATAGACCCTTTAATCAGGCTCTTGGAAGATTGTCAGGAAATCAAGCCGGTGATTTATCAGGACACTCCAACAAAAGTCCTTGCTTATGCTGACGATGTGGCCTTAGTTACCCCTGATCCCTTAGCTGCAATAGCGGCAGCTGAGCAGATCGCTTTAATTTTTGGTAGGATTTCCGGATATGCCCTGAATAAACAGAAGACCCAGATAGTCATTAACCGGGGAATCACTTTCTCTGACCCACGGGTAATGGAATCAGCAGTCTATCTGGGTATCTCAATCACCGCGGATTTGAATTCATTGGTCGCAATCAACACCGACCCTATAATCCGAAAGGCTAAGAAGGACTTTGATAATTTTCATAATTTGCATTTATCTTTAGTTGGTCGCTGTAATGTGGTCAAAATGTTTTTTTTGCCCAAAATACTTTATTTATTCAGAGCTATTCCTCTTGAATTTGGAAAGCAATGGTTTTCTGCTTTAGAAAGTGTGGTAAATCGCTTCGTTTGGGCTCATGGCAAAACAAGGAGAGCACTTCGATATATGACCCTTCCCTTGGATAGAGGGGGTTGGGCACTCCCAGATTTTAGATTTTATTATTGGGCAGCGGCCCTCCAGTATATGTCGATCCTGTTTGGTGGATATTCAGAAGAATCAAGGGCTGGGGTTTCCTTGCCTGATGTATACCAGTTATTGGTGGGGAAGGATGCCGTGAGTTGCTTTCTCAAATTTAGCGAGCCAAGTTATTATAAAAGAACGAAATTTAAGACTCTACTGGCCGCTTTTAAAATATGAGCTGCCCTTAAGAAAAAGGTTGGTTTGGGCAGAATGAATTTTTATACTCAGATGTATGGTAACCCTACGCTCCCGGAAATATTTTCAGATCAGACTATGGCAGCGTGGGCCGGGCTTGGTCTTGTGAAAGTCGGGGATTTGATGGGCTCAGAGGGTTTTCTTCAATTTGGGGATATTTAGGATAAATTTAATATAAGCTCAAGGAATTTTTTTAAATACCTCCAGATTAGAAGCTTTCTGGGTATAAAGACGGGAGGTGGTAGTCACTTTAGTAATAATAAAGTTATAGATGCTATTAGAAGCTGCAAGGGTTGTAAAATAAAAGGAATTTATAGTGAACTTATTTCACTGAAGCAGGATAAGCATGGTGAAAAGTGGAAAGACAGGCTGGGCACGGAACCAGATAATTTCTTTGATTCTTTAGAGCTGGGGCAGACAGTATTATGTTCGGCTGGGTTGCAGGCACAGCATTTTAAGACGGTATTTTCACTTTATTATACACCGGCAAAGATAGCTCAATGGGGAGGACAGGCGGGAATTAGGTGCCCCCGGTGTAATGCTTTAAAAGCGGACCTAGTCCATATGTTTTCCACGTGCCCGTGCCTTGATGTAATAAAATCCTCCATTGCTTCTTTCTGTGAAAATGCTCTGGATATTAAAATTAACTTGACCCCAACCTTAATTCTTCTTGGGATTGTTAACTCCCAGGAGCATGTCCCGCATTTTCGATTTATCTTTTTAACTATGGCAGTGTTTCGTATATGTATTGCCGCAGTTTGGTTAGACCAAACCGCTCCAACGTTTCAAGTGTGGTTAGCCAGATTACTAGCGATGTTTAACCTCGAGCGGGGTATTTATGAGCGGCGGGGAAAAAGAGGGAGAATCTTGGGGAAACGTATCTGGGACCCGATCTATAATTGGAAAAAACTTCTGAATTAACTCAGGGCCTGAGTTTAAAAAAAAAAAAGCGTTTGATATTGGATAAATATACCCGGACAGTTACTAGGGTTGTTGCGATTTGCTTCCCTGGTTCCCCACTACTTTTCTTTTCTTCTCTCTTGACTGTCTCCTCCTTTTTTTCTTTTTTTTTCTTTCCTTCTTTACTGTTAGACCTTTCTTCAAACTCCAGAAGCTAAATATGGAAATTATTACACTCATTTGTGAATGAATTATAAATGTATTATGATGCTGTTTATAATGTACAATCTTTAATAAAAATATTAAAAAAAAAAAAAATGAAATGGATTCGGACACCAAAGATGGTATCAATATTTTTGGCAAGCTGAATATATTCTACTGTTGACTTTGCAAATCGTAACTAAGTATTTTCAGATGAGACGTGTATGCAGTACATTTAACATACTTCTGTCCATAGTAACTTCCCCCCCAACACAACACTCTTGTCACCACTGTCACACCAAGTCATTCCGCTGAAAATCTCTAGTGTCTTACAGTTCCTACTAATTCAGTAAGTCTGCGCTTGAGCAACATAAGCATCAAAACTATGGGGAACTGATTCCACTCACAACATCAGAATATGTTGACCTAGTTCCTGGCTAGCTCACAGTGCACCATCTGGATCCCTAAACCTTACACGATACCGGATGGTGTCTGCTACCTCAGAACATGATGACCCTGATTCCCCCAAGGAAATCGTGGAAACAGATCCACCCTTTCGTTGTTAACTCAGGTATGCCCAAAGGGAGACACAAAGAATACACAAATTGGCATTTCAAACATTTATTGAAGCAATTGGATTCTTTTTTTTTTTTTATCCTCGTATCACCAGAAAAAGCGTCTGCAATACTTTATGGAGACGACCTCTCACTGTGCGCCCTGCGGCCACTGCATTCGCTTTGGTCTGCAAACCTTACCAGACCAACACCATTATTGGTGTCATGGTGTAATCATTGGACCAAAGGAAGATAATCGAGACCCAGGGCTCTGCTCCATATCAAAAAATCAAGCCAGATATTGGAGTTGTTCTCCTTCACCACTGCCTGAACTAAACGGCCGATTTTAATGGCTACCTTGACCCAGTCTTCCACCTTCGGGGGCAGGGGGTGCCTCCATTTTATGCAGGTTTCCCTCCGGGCTATCAAAATCAGATAGAGCAGCAGCCCTCTATGCGTGCTCATCAGCCACTTACTGATTATTACATCTTCTCCGAATAAGACAAGAGCCATGTTCAGGATGATCTCTCTGCCAAAGATTCCACTAAAAGCGATCTCAATACCACCCCAATAATCTCAAATATAGGGGATGATTTTTCCAGGTTTAAGTTTATGCAATTAACCTCATGGTTTACGTCCGAAAGAAAAGAAGCTTGTGGTGACTGGGAATTGGAGCTATTTCTTCAAGATGTTAATCTTAAGAACAAGGAAGTCTCTAAGTGGTATCAGAAACTCTTGGAGGCGGATGAAAAGGAGTGTTTACCACAACATCTGATTTGGAATGGGGCTTCCCTTGAGTGCGACATAGAGACAGTTTGGGACTATTCCCTGAGGCTTCTATACAAATTTGTAAAGCCAGATAACCTGAAGAAGAATCATTTCTTCACCATGAATCGTCTATACTGGACTCCGGCTAAGATAGCAAAGTTTGCCCCTATTCCCCCCCACAAATGTCCAAGATGTGATTGTATAAGAGCTAACGATTTGCACATCTTTTTTGAATGTCTGAAGCAATTGGATTCTTCTGTAAAATACGTGTGCAGCAATAATGAGTAGAATAAAGCAGAGCATAGTAACCAGCATTACGAGAATGGGGAAAAAGATAAACATTCAACCTTAGTGCACTTACACAGATTATATAAATACATATATTTGTACTCCTAGCTAGCGCTGCGTATCCTAACAAGCACAGAGTGTGCAAGTCTTCCAGAATACCTTAGAGTGGTCTAATTCCGCATATACCTGTGTACCTTGTCACATGGGTCATCTGGTAGCCAGTCTTGGTGTAGAGCAGGCCGCCGCCCCTCTCAGGATAGTGATGGAATTCAGCTGAGCTAGAATTCAGGCACGGGGTGACCACGACAATCCATCAAAATGCTCCTCTGTCTAAACAAAGGCTTGGTGCAGTTAAATAATAAAACTGAACCCATTTGTACTGTGCCTGAGTTCTGGTCCAGTTGTCATTGTTGATTCTACCCACCCAGAGCTGTCACTGAACAGACAAAAACAAACAAGGCTAATTTGCGCAGTGTATCCAGTCCTTGCAAAGAATGTTCTAAGGTATGATAATGTGCCTACGAGGCAATGTAATTGTAAGCAAACCTTTTCGAGTTACACTATCTCATAAGGGCGTGCACGCAAATGTGTGCTAAAAGTCACCATTTAAAAAGATGTCAACTTTAAATGTGAACATGTCAAATGGAAGTGTTTGTGCCCAGGGCCTACCAACCTCACAACACTATGACAGAGGAGCAAAGATGACGTCTGTGGATAGAGCCATATTAGTAAAAGTGCCCCCAGAGAGGAATAGGCCTTTGGGCCCCAGTTTGATCTACTGGGGCACTTTCAAACAACAGAATGAGCCGTAAACAATTGTACAACCCTTTGTGCAACATTCATGATGCAGGAACAGAATTGGCACCTGCACAATGTAAGCTGATTGTTCCCTAATTTGTTTGTATAGGTATGACACTATGCAAATTAAGGAATGCCTTTGCCCGTGCACCTTTCCCATATTATAGACATAGGTGAACAAGCAAAGAAGCCTTGAGGGAGTGGGTGGGGTGAACAGAATACCAGTCAAGAGGTAGTGCACTCTTAGAGCACTTAGGATGGGTAGACCATGGAACCCCAAGACTGTCTCCCACAGAGAGATGTAATCAAACATTGTTCACACTGAAGTAGAGGTCCCTGCAGCTCCTTCAAAGGAAGGCCAGGATGCATCTGCAGAGGCACAGGAGTAACAGCGGTTGTGCTAACAGTGCCTCTGCCGGGGCACTCTACACATGGGCCTCTGAGAGGGAGCCCTGAGGTAGTCTTGACTGTACTTATCCTTGTGGAGGTCTTCAAAGCGCACGTCAAGTGTTGGGAGAACATGCTGCAGGGAAGCATGGGGTGGCGGCGAACCACAGCGCTATGCTCCAATGCTGCACTACCTATAGGACATTTAGTAGATCTGAGTTAGTCCTAGGACTCCAAATATATCATTCTAGTTCTTCGCAACAGGTCAAACTTGAAAAGTTAGGTCTGTCCTAACTGGTGTGGCTTTCCTCCTCCACACCACTTAGGATACACCAAAATGTAATATCGTTGACGGTATAGCACAGGGCTTCCGTTCTGCAAATTTGTTACTTAGGGGGACCTTAAACAGCAATTATTTATGACGATCTCTATAGGATGTTAGTGCGCTTTACATCTCATTAGGAGGACATTACACAAGACAATGACAAAAACAATTAAACCAATCACATCCAGAGTGAGAGTAAGTAGGACAAGAGCAGGTTACAATTCATGGTCGGCAAAGTACATAAGGCGATTAATTACAAGGAAGGAGCAATCACAATCAACGCAGAGGGTCTTAACAAGGTGACAACAAAAAGCACAAATTGCTCATATTGGTCACAGTTACAAACAGGTCATCAGTCCCAGTTACAATCTTTCTGGAATAGGAGAATTTTAAGCTCACTTTTAAACCTTGCGAGACAAGGGGTGGTAAAAAGACCTGGAGGGAGTGAATTCCATATTCTTATGGGGCTAGCAGAGAAAGATCGCTTTATATATCGTTCTTGTTTGAATGTGGAAGGCTCAAAGAGAAAGGACTGTGTATATCCCAACCCCCACTGCTGCCTGATATTTTTAATTTCTCTGTCTCTGTCACATGGTAGGGAGTGGCCATCTGAAGGACTTTGTGAGTGATGCTGGCCCTCTTGAACTCTTGATTGTGCTCTAGCTTCAATGGAAGCCAGTGTAGGGAGGTTAGAACAGGATAATGTGCTCAGATCTAGTGGCCACGCGGCCCTTAAATGGAACATTAAGGAAAATAATATTTTCCCTCTGGAAGTCATAAAAGTGACTGACAAGTTTCTGTATGAACTACAGAGTAGAACATACTAAAAAACATCATTGTTATTTAGGTCATGTTCGATTGATTTTTTTTTTTAACTCGTCACTCTCCTGGCTATTCACTTCGATGTAAAGGAGCAGTGCGGACCCCGGGGTCTTTCTCCTACTTTGCCACAACATTGACATTGGGCCAAAGTGAGACACCAACATGGAGCAACTTACCTTGACTGCACTATAGGAAACCGGGTTTTTATTGCAGTACCCCCCCCCCCCACACACACTTTTTGCCTGGTAATTGATGCAACTTTGACTGAAGTGTACTGGGTTCCAACTAACCAGGTCCCCAGTATCCGTGTTCTTTCCCTAAAAACTGTACAATTATTCCCCAAATTGGCAAAACCATTAGAACCCTCTTTAAGTCCCTAGTAAATGGTACCCCTAGTACCCAGGGCTTGAGGTGCTAAAGAGGGTCCCTAAGGGTAGCAGCACAAATTGTGCCACCCTAAGAGACCCCTCACCAAGCACAAGCAAGACTGCCAATGCAGGCTGCGTGTCTTGGTGCAGACAAAAGTGACAACACGACATATCACACATTCCTGTGTGCCATGTCCTCTACCACTGCATGGAATATTTGTAAGTCAACCCAACAGCTGGCCAAGAGCCCTAAGGCAGGTAGCTGAATATTACATGTGAGGGTATACCTGCATTAGCAGATATGCCCCTGTGCTGGTCAGTCCTATTACTGCCAGTACAAGTGACCAGGTAAGCCATTTTAAAACATGTGCTGGACACTGGTAACAACAAGTTCCCCAGCTACATGATGGCTTCACTGAAAATAGGGATGTTTGGTATCAAACATCTCGCATTGGTAAACCTACACTGACACCAGTGTTGGATTTACCAATACATGCACTCAGAGGGCACCTTCATGGTGCCCCCAGAAAGCCAACCAGCCTCTGGTGTACTTGCTGACTGGTTTCTGCCAGCCTGCCACCAAGACGCTGTTCTGACCTCCTAAGGTGAAAGCCTTTGCTCTTAGGAGACCCAGAGTAAAAGCCTGTCTGGGAAGAGGGTGTAATACCCCTCCTACAGTATTAACTGCTGATTAGCCTCCTTGGGCCAGTGAACTTCAAAGAAGCTGCCGCCTTTGGAATGCAAATCTGGTTCCCCTCAAAGAAGAGGAAGCCCCCCCCCCCCTGTCCAGATCCCCCTTGGCACCTGGACAGGTGGGAAAATTAGCTGGTCAGGTAGGCGTGCCACCTCCAGTCTAGTACCACTCCTAAGGTGGGCTACTGTGAGGTGGACACAATTTTTCAGAAGTAGCCATCTTTGTGATGGCATACTTAAGAATTTTGGGACAGGGTTATGTCCACTTCCCACAGGAAGTGGTCATATAGGGGGCACAGTGACCCCAGGGGTCAGTAGGTCATTGGCTACTACCCTAAACTCCCCTAACACCCCTAAATTCAGTATTTAGGGAAGTCCCTGGCACCAGAGAAGCAGATCCTGATGACCTAAGAAGAGAGGACAGTGAAGAGCCACAAAAGCCAAGAAGAGAGAAGAAGCAGCTGACCGGGTACCAACCCTGCTGGTCTGTCTGCATCCCTCGTCGAAAACGGCACCAAAATCGGCTCGTCCTGCAGCTGTGACTCCAGAAACTTGGAAGGACTGCCTGTCTTCGAAAAAGACTCAAGACCTCCAGTGAACAGCGGATCTGTTCCACAGAATCTCTGAAAGAGAAGACTCTGAGGCATCCGCAACTGCCAAAACCCTGACACCCGAAGTCATCACTGCACCCGTCGCCTCCGGCCCAAGCTGAAGAGGGCCACCAGTGTCAACGAAGTTGCCCAGCCCCCCAGAGCACTAGTTCATCTTGGTTTCACCCTTCCTAGACTCCACAACATCACCTGCAGCCTCTGCACACAGGCCCCCTCAGCCACGACTGCTCCGGTAAGGAAAAACCAGATACCTAAGGTCACCCCTACGCCCGTCGCCTCTGGGCCTTGGAGAAGAAGACAAAAGGTGTTCCCCCTTCCCCAAGCATTGCAAAGCCTGAGCCCACTTGCTGGTTCATTCCAACTGGCTTCCTAGCCAGAGCCTTCAGCCTCCTTTTACAGTGACCAATCCCCACATTGGGCTCCCGACGCTTATTTGCACCCTGCACACGGCCGCCCTTGTGCCGCTGGTGGTGTACTGTTGGTGCTGCCTTGGACCTTGCCCATCATTCACCTTCACTCTTGGACATTGGTCCTGTAGGTCGATGTACTGTACCTGTTTGCAGAACTTGTTCTTCCTTTCATAGGATAACATTGCAGAACTCAGAAATTGCACTGTGTCCAATTTTTAAAGTGAAAAGAATTTAAAATTTAAAAACGTACTTACCTGAACTATTTTTCTCTGATGCCTAAACATATATAAAGATACTCGCTATTTAATAAATTGGTATGGATCTTCTTCACGAGTCGTGTTGTCATTTATTAATCATTGTGTGTATTTGCAAATGTCTCGCACTCCTCTGTGTTAAGCCTAAGGCTGCTTGACCACTCCACCCCCTAATAGAGCACTTTGGCATTGCATAGCAAGCCAAGACAAGCCCCTGTCCACTCATAAGAGAACCACTGGACTCTTTACACGGTATATCAACTTATTGGTATATCACATAAACAGCCAGCATCCTACATACATCAAATACACTGACCAGAATCAAGGACAATGATTGTGGTTGGTGCATTCATAAGAAGAGTTCTAGTTGTTGTCATGTGTCACTGCCAGCCATGGGTGGCAAAGAGCACCACATTGTAGCTTGGCACTGCAAATATGCAGACAAATGCTGGAGGGCTGAGGGCTTCAAACAAAAATGGATTTTTATGTCTTGCCGACAGACATCTATGGCTGTAGGTGTTCGGGGACCTATTGTCTCTAATCTCATTATCTCATTTCCCTGCTTCTTTTGAGATGGCTTTCTTCCCTATTCTTAGTTGGAGAAAAACTTAGAGCCAATTAGAATTACTTGTTGACAATACAAAATGCATATATCTGAAAATCCCACTGTGTCCAGCCAAATGCATTTTTGTAAACTCAAGAAATGGTGGATAAGCATGTTATTCCTTTCTTGGAAAAAAAATGAAACTACCCCTTTGGTGAATTCAGGAGCACTGTCCTTAATTGCACAAAAGTATCATCAGCCAGTAGGTTCAATTTTCTGCCCTGTGGCGCAAGTATCCCCGAACCCTATGCGCGTTAGGACACTGGAGAGATTACAGAAGGCTCCTGAAAAAGCCTGTGCAAATGCCAAATTCCAATTTTGGAATTCGAAGTTGAGGCCAAATAAGGGACACAGGTGGAATAGATCGCACAATTGGCTTTCAGATGATGATGCTGAAGGATAAGCAGTAAACAGGCTAGCACACAGGAAAAGTAGGGTGTGTGTTGCAAAGGAATCTAAGCTCAGTGACAATGAAAACAACCAGATTGAGCCTGTGTCGCAATCCAACATGCTCCCCAGATTCTTGAATCCGTGCCTGGCGATTGACGCCCCCTCTTTGTTCCACTCTCTCCGAGTGATTGAAGACAGAGCCAAAAACATCGTAGACTCAATCTCCTCTTGGATGTTGGCTCTAACCTATCTCCTCTTGGATGTTGGCTCTAACCTATCTCCTCTTGGATGTTGGCTCTAACCTGTGCCCATTGGGCTTGGGGTTGTCTTTTTAAAGGTAATCTGGGCCACACTGAAAAGTATCCAAAAAACAGCACCTGAGTGCAAGTTCAACGGACGATGAAAGGAGCTGAAGGCAGAGAGAGAGGTGATGAGAACCCCAAGCAGCCGCCACAAAAAAAAAGTGGTGGAGCGGGTTGAGAGGTGCGGGGGGGGGAGCGAGAGGGGGAGCGGGTGGGGTTCATAATAATTAAAAAAAGGAACTTACTTGAAGCTGTCGGCCGCCTCCCACGTCGAGCAGTGTCGCGCCTCAGTGTTTTTCCTTGTCCCAGCAGATATTGGGGCAGCATCACAGACTTTCTGTACAATCCCTGCGCTGCTCTCATGCTGTGAGAGCAGTGCTGGAATGGGTCTGAGCGGGCTTGTTTGATGCTCTGCTCAGGCACAGAAGTCTATGTTGATTCTCCAGCCCGGCTGCACAATACAGCCCGGTTAGAGAAACCTAAGTGCACATGTATGTTTGGCCGGCCTAAGATGGAATGGTCAAACACGCATGCGCACTTAGAAGTGCACATCTACCACTCCTTCTGCCCCCACCCATTGCCTCAGCCCCGTCCCCTCCCTAAGCACGCTGGCTCAGCCAGCAGGTGAAAAATAAAACGATGACAGAACATCGTTATATTTTTCACCTGCTGGCTCTGAGCCAGTGGGACGGCGCTCCTCCACCTTTGTGGAGGAGCCGCCCCTGAAGGCTACGACACATTGACTGATGGTATTTCACATAGACTATGCTCATCCATGTGTATTTAGAATTCACAAATTTGCTAGAGTGGTAGCTAGAAGAGGTCAAAGGTGCAGGGTTGTGAAAAGGACAAAATGGCTGGTTAATAGGCAAGCTTCCCATCCTATGATGTAGTTTATCTTTCTTTCTCTCAGACCATGTTCCTGCTTAGGAAAGAAACACCACAAGAAGATGAACATATATGTGGTCAAGCTCATTGGCAGAGTGATGTAGTACATTCCTTCTAACTTCCTTCTTGCTTTCTTTCCATAGTCCTTCTGGTGCTGTGGAGGGCCTGTCCTCTGTCTGCCAAGAGACTGGTAAACATACAGTTAGAGCAAAGTGAAGGATAACTGCAGTGCGGGCAACAGAGATCTGCTGTGGTTCCTGCTTCCCTAGAGCGATTTAAACCCGCGTTGGCAGTTTTGAGTCCCTACGAGGCACTACCGAAGTGCTTACGTGACAATAGTCGCAACCTGGGGCCTGATTCATGAAGGGCCTCCACACTCGTGGCGGGGGCCTGCAGTCGTGGGGGAGTCTCTGCACTCGGGGCGGAATCTCCACACACGTGGCGGGGGCCTGCCGCCGTGGGGGGAGTCTCTGCACTCGGGGCGGAATTTCCGCCCGAGTGCGGAGACTCCCCATGACTGCGGGGCCTCCTCCAGGAGTGCGGAGGGTCTTTGTGAATCAGGCCCCTGCTGTTTATATACTGCTTCACTTTTTTCTTTACAACTAGTACTATCAAGTTTCAATTGTCAAACGTTTTATATACCTCAAAAGGTAGAGATAGCTAGTCAACCATGTCAAGATTATAACCTTTAACCTGCTGCTGACCAGCAAATCTCAGGAGTGAACAATCAACAAGATGAGATATCTTGACAGCCTTACAAAGACCAATTTTTTGAAAGACAAATTTTAAACTTTTTTTAACAAGCATTTTATTGAGTTTAACGATAGATGGCAACAAACAATTTTGACTTAGGAGTAAGATGTATGGTGCAGCAGCAGAGAATGTCCACAAAGCATTGCTCACGCCAAGACTGATATAAAGGAGGTAGACAGGGAATGGGGGAGACTTGGAGACCAGAAAGTTGTTGGAGATAGGAGGAAGATGATGTCTATGCACAAGGGGCCAATGGGCCGGACCAAGCGTACAGAGACAGGGTTAGGGGGAAACAATGGGTCCATTGGGTCAGGGGTAGGGCGCATCACCGAGGCTCGGCCAGTGAAGAGGGAGGCGCAGCGAGGGTGGCACAGCACATGGCTCATGGAGATAGTGTATCATCCGCAGTGAGAGTGAGGAAATGTTCAAGAAGGGCATTCCACGCTGGGGAGATGGTCTACCTACGAATTCGGCAAACCTCCCCGAGGAGCAGTGCTTCACCCTCGGCCCATCCCCATCGCTGCACAGCACCATGCCATGATGCCAACCTGGGAGACTGGGAGGAACACCAATTAAGGGTAATAATGGGCTTAACTAGGAGTAAAGCTAGGCTCGCAAAATGCGCCATGATCACTATGCACGTCCTGTGTTTAAAGATACACAAGGGGCAGGCTTCTCAAATGGTAATATCTGGGAGTTCAGTTACCTCGCAGAGTGTAGTGTGAATAGCTTGCCAGTACTGAGAGAGAGTGGGGCAGGACCAGAGCATGTGTTGGAGATCAGCTGAGAACTCCTGGTAGCGCTGGCAGCTCAGGTGGGCCAAGGGAAACAAACGGTTTAGTTCATGTGGTGTAAGGTATGCCCTGTGGAGTATAGCGAACTGTATGCTCTGAAACCAGGCGTTACAGGAGACTTTGTGTGGGAATATGAGGGCTATAGCCCATTCAGAATCGTGGAGTGCCCAGCCGATATCCATATCCCGTTTGTCTTGTAGGGAGGTAAGCAGGGCTCCCGTATAGCTCTGTAAAGTTACGTGATAAGGCAGCATCTCTTCCCCATGTTAATAACGTCTGGGCGACAGTATATGTGGGAGGTTTAGTGTCCATTACCGACCATTGGCTACGAAGGACATGTCGCATCCGGTGATGCTGTAAACATGGACCCCTAGGAATGCTGGGGCATATGGGACTATGTGTAAGTTACCCATTTCTGTGCTATGCTTACCAGGCATAGCAAATGCTGACCAAGGGGGCTACATTTGGCAGCAGAAAGCTCTTGAGTTCAGGGATGGTGAAGGAGCCTGACTTCCTGGAGTTCTGACAGGTTGCACTGTGGCAGCCACTGAGAAACCCATTGAGGCTGGGCTGCTAGATAGTAAGCCTCAAATGAAGGTGCTCCCATACCACCCGTCTCAATGGGTAGCTGCAGTTTCGGTAAGGCTATGTGATGACGCTTGTTATTCCAGATAAGCGCTGACAGCAGAGCATTCAGATCATGAAAGGAACCGCGGGGGGAATAACTGGAAGATTAGTAAAATTATAAAAAAGGCGGGGGAGCATGATCATTTTAGAAAGGGCGATCTTGCCTGTGGGGGCCAGCGGGAGTGAGTTCCAGAACTGGACCTGGGATTTGGGGGCCGTATAGGCCTTGAGGAGGCTGCCCTCAAAAAGATCCACGGGAGAGTGGTATGAGCGGACCCTTAGATAGCTAACTGCATCGCCTTTCCACTCCAACTGGTGTTCTCCCATTCGAACATCGATGGGAGGCAGTGAATCTCCCAAAGGAAATACACGTGATGTTGCCCAATTTACCTGAAATCTGGAAATATGCACGTAGGAGCACAGCGTGGTGTGAATAGAGGAGAGGTCCGTGTGAACATCTCGGATGTAAAGTAGGAGATCATCTGCATAGAAAGAAACTGTGTGAGTCACGCTGCCAAGGGGAATGTCCCACTCCTCTCCCTCCGAGCAGAGTCGGGAAGCCGGAGGCTCCACTGCGAGTAAACACAGCAGTGGGGAGAGGGGACAGCCCTGTTTGGTGCCTCTCTCTACAGGAAATGCTGGGTAGACCAAGCGGCTCAGACGAGCTCTAGATCAGTGTAAAGTAATCGGGTATAGGACTGAAGGCGCTCACCCACGTCGAGTGTGGACAGTACTTGGAGGGGGGAAATCCCCTTCCAGGGTATTGAATTCTTTCTCCAAATCGAGAATAAAACAAACAGCATAGGGGAAGCGACATGGGGCCTGGTCCATTAAGTGGAAAAGGCATTGTATGTTAAGAGAGGTGCTCCTTCCAGGGACAGAGCCGTTTTGATCAGGGTGGACTAGGTCTGGTAGGAGTTGGGCATAGTGGTTGGCAGGGATCTTTCCCCAGAATTTTATAATCTGTGCCAAGTATGGCAATGGGGCGATAGGACATGAGAAGGGTTGGAACACGGTCAGGCTTTGGGAGCGACATCAGGACGGATTCACATAGGGAAGGGGCAGACTCTTAGTATGTAAGGCATCCTCGTAGACCTCAGCCAGGCGAGGGGAGAGAAGGGAGCAAAAAGTTCTATAGTATTCGACTGGAAGACCATCAGGGCCACGCGTCTCAGTGCTGGTTAGTGTACGAATAGCCTGTCTGATCTCCTGGATGGTTAAGGGCTCATCTAGTTCCTCACAACAGATTAGAGTGAGTTTTGGGAGGGAACACCTAGAAAGAAAGGAGGCAATCTCCGTTACCAAGGGGTGTGAGGTCGCATCGTAGACTGCGTAATAATATGTAAAAAAGGCTTCCAGGATAGTCTGCTGGGTACTAATGGTGGCCCCTGTGGGTGAGGCGATCTCGAGGATGGACATGGAATGGGAGTCCTGGCGGGCCAGCCAAGCTAGGAGCCTGCCCAATTTATCGCCCTCCCGGTGCGTTTTAGACTCGCATGCTTTACAGTTAAAGCAGTGCAGCTGATCAATAACTGTGGCACAGTGAGTCTTAGCATCTGAATGTGCCACCTGTTTGGAAGCATCAATTACCGCCACCATATCCAGGTCGGAAATAAGGTGTTCGGCCTTGATTATTTCCCGGCCCAGCGTTTTGCGGACTCTAGAGATTTTTTTAATGCAATGCCCACGCGAGACTACTTTAAAGGCATCTCATTCAACAGTGCTCATGGACGCTGAACCGCTATTTGTAGAAAAATATTGAATGATGTGAACCAGTGATTTTAATCTTAATCTTCAGAACCACAGACAGTCCATATCCCAAAGAACGAACTGAAGACTTTTCTAATGATTAAGTGAATGCTCTCCTGAACAAATGGACTATGACATAACTGAGAACGCATGAATCTGGGGACTGAAATAACTAATCAGAAAATCTTTCCGGCTGTTGAAGTTATGACTCTAGAAAAATCTACTGGAATAGGCAGTATTAAAAAAAAAATTAGCAAACACAACAACACAGAGACGATTTTGAGAAGAAGCTTAAAGCCCCGGAGAATGACCCCAAGGTAGCACCTACATTTGAAAAGCTCATGCACCTCATGTCAGTCAGGGGAAAGATGCACACCGTAGACATTAATATGGCCGAACTTACACTTCTTAAGCTGAAACATACACATTAGATATGGGGCAATAAGATAAGTCCACACCTGGCTCGTCTGCTTTGCATAAAACAAAAAAGCCGAAACGTAAAGGCAATAACTTTGGATGACGGCACTAGGCTTACTAAAGAGGAAGATAAACTCTTGGCCTTCCACTCTTCCTATACTCAGTTATATACTAGAGAGCAACCCGATGCAGACACGCAGAGCAGGGCTCGAGTCGGGGGTACACACGGGTGGACGGCGTCCACCCACTCTTTTTACAGGGTGGACGCCGTCCACCCTGCCAAGAAGTTGAGCCCCACTCTAAAATATGCTGAACTCGTCTCGGTGTAAGTTTGAGACACCGGGATACATTCAGCAGTGCCTGCTCGTTATCTGCTTTCCTTCCGAGCAGCAACGTGCAGATGGGGAGGGGGGTTTTGTCATTTGAAGCTCCAGCTGGGCCATAACAAAGGCCGAACTTAAGGGCCCATTTGGCCTTCTTGTGTACGAGTGTCCAGGCTGGGGGCTGCCTGTAGCCTCACACCTAGAAGTAAATGCAGAGGAAGGGAAACAAAAGCAGCAACCCTCCGACCCCGACACCGCCGCCCGCAACCTCAGACAGTGGATCGACGACTGCGCCAACACCCTCGCCCCGCTCAAGAATCCGCCCAACAGCCACACCAGCAAGAAAGCCACCTGGTTCACCGAAGACCTCCAGGCCTCCAAGCGAACATGCCGAAAACTGGAGAAGATCTGGCTCCACGAACGGACAGCGGACAGCTACGCCGCCCACAAGAGCGCCACCCGCAGTCACCATCACCTCATCAGATCCGCCAAAAGGGCCTCACTCAAAGACCGCCTAGACAACAACGCACACAACAGCAAAGAGCTCTTCAACATCGTGAAGGAACTCTCCAACCCCAGCTCCAACACCAACGACATCCAGCCGTCGCGAGACCTGTGCGACTCACTGGCCACCTTCTTCCACCGCAAAATCGCCGACATCCACGACAGCTTCAACACCACGACCGCCCCGGCAACCACCGAGACCACTGCCCCCACAACCACCAACCGCCTGCTCTCCTGGACCAACATCAACGACGAGGACACCAGCGAGATCATGAACACCATCCACTCCGGTTCACCGCTAGACCCGTGCCCTCACCACATCTTCAACAAAGCCAATACAGCCATCGCGCCCCATCTCCGGAAAATAATCAACATCTCCTTCGAGACAGCAACCTTCCCGGAAAGCTGGAAGCACGCCGAGATCACCGCCTTACTCAAGAAACCCAAGGCAGACCCCAAGGACCTCAAGAACTTCCGACCCATCTCTCTGCTCCCGTTCCCCGCGAAGGTCACCGAGAAAATCGTCAACAAACAACTGACCCGCTACCTCGAGGAGAACAACATCCTGGACCCTTCCCAGTCCGGCTTCCGCAGCAACCACAGCACCGGAAACCGCCCTCATCGCCGCCACCGATGACATCAGGACCCTGCTAGACAACGGAGAAACAGCAGCCCTCATCCTCCTGGACCTATCAGCCGCCTTCGACACGGTCTGCCACCACACACTACGAACACGCCTTCACGACGCCGGGATCCAAGAGAAGGCCCTGGACTGGACCACATCCTTCCTTTCCGGCAGAACACAAAGCGTCCGCCTTGCCCCCTTCCGATCCAAGGCCACCAAGATCATCTGCGGCGTACCCCAAGGCTTCTCCCTCAGCCCAACGCTGTTCAACATCTACATGGCACCCCTCGCCCACGTCGCCCGACAGCACAACCTCAACATCATCTCCTACGCCGACGACACCCAGCTGATCCTCTCCCTCACCAAAGACCCTCACACCGCCAAAGCCCACCTCCACGAAGGAATGAAGGCCGTCGCCGAATGGATGAGGACCAGCCGCCTGAAGCTGAACTCGGACAAGACGGAGGTCCTCATCCTTGGTTCCAACCCTTCAGCCTGGGACGACTCCTGGTGGCCAACATCACTGGGAACAGCCCCGCCACCCACCGACCACGTACGTAACCTAGGGGTCATCCTCGACCCCACCCTCTCCATGACTAAGCAGGTCAACGCCGTTTCCTCATCCTGCTTCAACATCCTCCGAATGCTCCGCAGGATCTTCAAGTGGATCCCCACCGAAACAAGAAAAACAGTCACCCAGGCCCTCGTCACCAGCAGGCTGGACTACGGAAACGCCCTCTACGCAGGAACGACGGCTAAGCTCCTGAGACGGCTGCAACGCATCCAGAACGCCTCTGCACGTCTTATCCTCGACATCCCCGACGCAGCCACATCACACCCCACCTGAGAGACCTGCACTGGCTCCCTGTCAACAAGAGGATAACCTTCAAGCTCCTCACCCACGCACACAAAGCACTCCACAACTCCGGACCAGCCTACCTCAACAGACGACTCAGCTTCTACACCCCCACCCGCCAGCTCCGCTCGACCAGCCTCGCCCTCGCCACAGTCCCCCGCATCCGGAAAACGACCGCCGGCGGCAGATCCTTCTCCCACCTCGCCGCCAAGACCTGGAACACCCTCCCCACCAACCTCCGACAGACCCAAGACCTACTGGCCTTCAGAAGACTCCTCAAGACCTGGCTCTTCGATCAGTAGCAGCACCACCCCCCTCTTCCCCCAGCGCCTTGAGACCCTCGCGGGTATGTAGTGCGCTTTATAAGTGACATGATTGATTGATTGATTGAGCAGTTTGTTAACACTTCAAAGGCGCATAAGAGAGGCACGATTTTGACTTTCTTCGGACCCCCATATAAAATAGATATTCATGCACTGTAAGAATGTCAGATGCGTTACTCTGTCCCAGTGCAAAATAAAAATTTCAATTCCAGTATTTTTTATTTGTTTTACAGTGCTATTCATCCCAATGTAGGGTGTCAGATCACTTTACAGCAAACATACACATATTTATTGACAATAAATCACACGTTTGTAAATCATTGTACAGGATGTGTTACATAAGACAGTGAGGGTTACTGGGTGTAGGAGTCACATATCATCCTTCATAGCTCACTGTGCTATATTGGAAGGACTACAATGCAACTGCAAGTAACAAAAGGATCTCTGTGTTCAAAGCAGTAACCTACTTACCTATCTACATAAAATAAAATCTGCCATCTGCATGTTACATGATGTGCTTTGCAGGAGGCGCATTAACCCTGTGAGCTACTTTAAGTCAAAACTAGGACTAGACAAAAACAGATCTTTCCATCAAATGTGTTAACCACCAGGCAGCTAAAGCAATCACATCTACATGGAAATGTGCTGCACATGGAATATTACGCCTGGTGGGGTAGGCTAGCAGCAGAGTTAGTTTGTCAATCCTTGGGTAAAGGAACCTGCCACGCGCCATGATGTCACTTCCTGTGATACTACCTAACTTGGAGAGTCTCCCCACTTCTTTTTTTAGGACTTGTGCCCTGACGCAGAGTGAATATCTGGCCAGCTTTGGGCTCCCACAAATTTCCTCATCATAACGGTCCTCTTTGGATGAGCCTACTGTGGAAAAGGAAGTCCGGATGGCTATCAAATCTCCGGAATCCAACAAGGCTCCAGGACGCGACGGGTACACGGGAAGCTTTTCATAAAGCCTTTGGGGCGATATTGAGCCCTTACTTAACAATGGTATACAATTCTTTACTAAACACTAAATTGTTCACGCAAGCAATGAGTGAATCTGTTTTTCCCCTGATCTATAAACAGGGGAAGTTCCAGAGAGATGCGCTTCTTATCGACCCATGGCACTATTAAATGTGGACGTTAAGCTCTTCACTAAAATTCTGTCATTCAGTTTGGAAGATATTCTTCTACGATGTATACACCCAGATCAGTCTGGCTTCATTACAAATTGCAGACTCATGACAACCTCAGGAGGGTATTCCACCTGGTCGAAAAGACACAAAACAAGCATTGGCATAGCCAATAGGTCTCGCCTTTGGGATCTTATAAGTGTTTAGCCATGCAGCACACAAGCTGCGAGGTTACAAACATCAGAAAGTACATTCAGCAGCCGGTCACATTTCATGTATCAGCGGCAGGACCAGAATAATTCCACCCTGCATGCCCTGTGAGAAGGATTAAGCAAGAGCATTAACGACGGAGATGTGGTGGGTGCGAAGGAGACATGGAGGGCAGCAAGGCAAGGGGTGCCAGCCAAGGCGGGAACCTGGTCCATCAAACGGGAGGTGGGACTTGAACCATGCAACAGGCCTCATGCACAAATGCATGCACTCAGGTGATGTGTGATCTTTGGATTAAATGGGAAATCAATGGCCATTGATTTACAAGATGGTTTGAGTAAACTAAATTTGGAGTACTCTTTTTTTCAATATTAAATTGATGTGTGTCCAAAGCATCTAGAAGGCAGCCAGTCACCTGCTGCTATGCACTGGCATGATGAGATGCCAACTGAAGGCAGCCAGTCACCCTGCACCAGCTGCTGAAGGCAGCCAGACACCCTGCTTCTCTGCACTGGCACGGTGAGATGCCAACTAAAGGCAGCCAGTCACCCTGCACCAGCTGCTGAAGGCAGCCAGCCACCCTGCTTCTCTGCACTGGCACGGTGAGATGCCAACTAAAGGCAGCCAGTCACCCTGCTTCTCTGCACTGGCATGATGAGATGCCAGCTGCTGAAGGCGTCCAGTCACTGGCATGATGAGATGCCCACTGAAGGCAGCCAGTCACCCTGCTTCTCTGCACTGGCACGATGAGATGCCAGCTGCTGAAGGCAGCCAGTCACCCTGCTTCTCTGCACTGGCACAGTAAGATGCCATTTGCTGAAGGCAGCCAGTCACCCTGCCTCTCTGCACTGGCACGATGAGATGCCAGCTGGTGAAGGCGGCCAGTCACCTTGCTTCTCTGCACTGGAATGATGTAGGTTCACAAATGTTATCACTTTATTCCTCCCTGGTGTCCCCTCAAGTCTTTCTTCCATCCCTATCCTCACCATGAGAGACTGAAAGATTGAGATGAAATGAGTGACTGGTTGAGAAAAGGACAGCCTGTGCTGAAAAGAGGGACAGAATGACGAGGGGAGAGATAGCGCGTGTAGTACAGGATGGCAGTGCCACTAGAAGACAGTGGCAGGAGGAGTCCACTAAGAAGCCGAGAGCCTCTGGTGAAAGGAGGGACAGAGTGACACGGAGAGGGAGAGACAGCCCATGGGGAGGTCCATTAGGAGAGACTGAAGGGGTGAAGTGAATGGAGGAGACCAGTAAGAAGCAGAGACTCTGGTGACGGAAGGGGCAGGGTGACCAGGAGAGCGCAGAGACAGCCAGGAGTGGCGGTGGGGAGTGCCACAAGGATAGACTGAAAGGCTGAGATGAAATAAGTGACCGGGTGAGAAACAGAGAGCCTCTGGTGAAAGGAGGGGCAGGGTTACAAGGAGACGGGAGAGACAGCCGCGAAGAACCGGTGGGGAGTGCCGTTAGGAGACACTGAAAGCCTGAGATAAAAGGAAGGACAGGGTAAGAAGCAAAGAGCCTCTGGTGAAAGGAGGGACAGAATGACGAAAGGGGAGAGAACCTATGATGAGCAGTTGGGAGCGAGTGAGAAGCGGAGAATAAAAGCGTAAGATGAAAGGAGGGTCGGGGTTAGGAAAAGAAGCAGGGAGTCTCGTGATGAATTAAGGGAGCTAAGGGTATGGAAAGCAGAGAGCTCACAATGAATGGATGGACAGGATGAGAAAAGGCACAGGGGGCCTTTGGAGAATGGAGGGGCAATGAAAGACGAACAGAATGCACTGAGTAAAGGGACAGGGTGAAAGAGGATGAAGACCTGCAGCGCCTCGTCAGTGGTACTATGCGCTATATAAATGCAATTAAATGAATAGCGGGGCAGAGTGAGGAAGGCAGATCCGGAGCGTGA
This sequence comes from Calotriton arnoldi, assembly GCA_963921515.1. Taxonomy (NCBI): domain Eukaryota; kingdom Metazoa; phylum Chordata; class Amphibia; order Caudata; family Salamandridae; genus Calotriton; species Calotriton arnoldi. Next base: position 408,261 of record CAWUFW010006388.1, on the reverse strand, counting down.
AGGGGCAGTGAGGACAGAATGACAGCCTGCAATAACCGAGAGAGAGAGTGAGGAGTAGAAACATGTGATGGAGGGACAGGAGCAGGAAAGGGCAGGCAGGGGCCTGTGGTGTGTGTGTGGGCACAGGGAGGTTGATTTGAATGGAGAGTCGGGGGGCGGGGAGAGACAGGCGCTGTTTTGGCAGAGAGACGTTACCAGGATGTGAGAGGGAGAGAGTTCTGGATTGATAGAGCGAGAGAGGAAGTCTGCGTGCGGGAAGAGATAAGGTTGTAGTGGAGAGACAGCCTGCAAGAGAGTACAAGACAGAGAGACAGGGCCATTATTGGGCGCAGGTTACGGGGAGAAGGAAAGAGCGCCACCCAGCGGCGGATCGACAGTCAGGGTGAGGAGAAACTGATGACAGCCCCTGCCTCAGGGGTGCACTCCCTCTGTACAGCTGCAGGGGGCAGTGTCGCGGCGGGCATCACTCTGAATGCGTCATTGAGGAATGGGTTCCTGACACTCCACGCCGGACACACGCCCATGCACCGCACCTTGGCCTCTTTGCTGAGACTGCAGACGTGGCCCAACCTAGGAGGGCAAGAGGTTCTGCAGGGTTAGGGGCAGAGAGGGTCCCTCTGCTCATGGACAGGGTTAGCAGGGTTAGCAGAGGCGGGACTCAAAAACATGCTTTGCTACCGCGAGAGCCACGAACACAAAAAACATGGAAAACGAAGACGGCATTAAGTACAACATGCTTTGCTACCGCGAGGGAGGGAGGGTGATGGGCTGATTGTGTGTCGTGCAGCTGCACAGAAAGGAAAGGGCCGAGGGAGGAGGCCGGAGCCAGCAGACAGCCTGACGCCAGCCCAGGAACCTTCCCACCCATCTGCCAGCCCTGCATTGTTTGCGCCGGCCTTGTGCGGCACCTGGGCCTTGGAGGGGGGCGGCGGGGGAGGCACATTTTTTGGAGCGTTCCATGGAGTGGGAAAGGGGGGGTGTACGTGGTGGACAAGGGGTCTCTCTGAGCACCACACCGAGGCGTACAGTGGACCGACCTCAGAGAGCACTGGCACTGTAAGAAACTCCAGAGAGGACTATGGGGTCTCGATGAGATAGTAGGCGGGGGGTCAAGAGCACCGTTGTTAAAGGAGGGGCCTCAAAAAAGAGCACTGTGGTATGTGAGTGTCATGGGGCCTCGGGCGTGGCATTACACCTGGTTGAGAGCCACGAACACAAAAAACATGGAAAACGAAGACGGCATTAAGTACAGGCTGCAGAGAAAAACAAAAAAAGTAACTCTAAAGCGCATGGCTCATTTGCCAGCAAGCAACTTTTAAGTTGTGCGTCTCCTCCCATCTCAGCCGGCTCCTGGAAGAGGCACAAAGGAGCCACGGGAAGGAAGGAAGGGGTAGGGGAGGAGGCTTTAACAAGCGCGGCCGCGCAGACGCGAAACGAAAAACATGAAAAAAAAGCACGAAAGTGAAAGCTAATTCGAAAAACAGATGGCCCCTGCGCGCCGCTGCTTGAAAAAGCACGCCGCTGCTCGTAAAAGCACAAAAGTGAAAGCTAATTAGAAAAACAGATGACCCCTGCGCGCGCCGCTGCTCGCTCCCGCAAGGTGGATGCCGCCACATGCACGAGTGTACAAAAAGAGCAGACCGATTCCAAAAGGTCATCTCCTAGAGCAGCGCATGCGCACTGCGCTAGGCTCGACCTAAAAAGGGAATTCTAGCTATACTCCAACTTCATCCTGAACGATTCTACCAGGTGTCAGGATTTAAAGTTAACAGAAACAAATCTGAAATACTGAATCGAACTCTCCCTCTTGAGGAGGTTACTCTACTCCAAGATCTCTTACCTATGTGGGGGTTAAAATATTAGTAACAAAGAAAGGAGTATGCAGTTCCTAAGGAGGCTGACAGTGGCTTTGGAGTAGGTGCAAATAGCTGGCTACCAAGAGGGAGGATGGGGAATCCTTTCGGAATTAGGGCCCTCACACACCCAGCCCGCTGGGTGTCATGCTTCATCATTGGGCATGCTCCTCGTCGGGTCGGCGCTGCAATACCCGACGGGCACCCTCAGTGGGGGCTCTTTGGCGGAGATCTTTTATTCCTTGCCGTATGGTGAGGTGTGTGTAAGGGGCCCTAAAGTGTAGAAGTGTAGTGTTGTGGTTTCTAAAAGACCAAGTGAGTTAAAACAGGGAAATGGGAGGATCAGGGCAACCAATTTAATAATCCTGTCTCCCACCCTGATTAAAAAAAGTAATGGCGACTGTCTATAGTGATGTTATAGGCAGTTGCGCTATGGTTCATGCGGTCAACATGTTTCTTGCCCTAGTTGTCCTAAAAAGGATCAGGCGGCAATTCTTCAGGACCTAATTAGAGAGTTGAAATCTACACTAAATGGCTGGTAATGGGGTATAGGCACTGCAGGGTAGGTCCTCCGCCGAGTGGGCGCGAGCTGATGACACACGTTGAATTAACGTGTCCACTCCATGCCGCTATCCGATGGGGCCAGTCTTGATTACATTTTAGATTGGCTACTGCACCCACGGACACCACACGCCACTGGTGCTATCATACTGGTAATATCTAGGTTACTGAGGGTGCCCGTCGGTTATTGCAGCGCCGACCCGACGAGGAGCATGCCCAATGATGAAGCATGACACCCAGCGGGCTGGGTGTGTGAGGGCCCTAATTCCGAAAGGAAGGATTCCCCATCCTCCCTCTTGGTAGCCAGCTATTTGCACCTACTCCAAAGCCACTGTCAGCCTCCTTAGGAACTGCATACTCCTTTCTTTGTTACTAGTATCAGGGCCCGTATACTGGACCTTTAAAGCCCTTTTTGTCTCTCCTTGTTGTTAACACACGGGGTTAAAATATTGCCATCCCTTTCAGATCTATATAAGATAAACTTCGTCCCCCTAAGGTACGAAATTAAAGATGATCTACGAAAATGGGATACCCTCTTGGTGTCGTGGCTGGGCCATATCATCAACCTTAAAATGAACAGAATGCCAAGACTGATACACTTGTTCCAGGCCCTACCGCTAATCATTCTTTCGCATCCTGAAGAGCCCCTTTTTGAAGTATGTTTGGGGGAAAGAAACCACGAGTAGCATATGTCATGTTATGCAGACCGATAGAGAGAGGAGGGGTGGCAATGCAAGATGCGCACATGCAGTACATGGCATCCCAACTGCTGACAGACTGGAGTGTAATGGAATCAGAAAAGACCAGGTTCATATGGACAGGGCTGTTGCAGGCCTGTACATGTGGGATCTGGTTTGGAAGCCAAGACATGCTAGTTCACCCAACCTCTATCTTAGCTCCCCGATAACCACTCCGCTGACAGTCTGGGATGAAGCTAATAGGAAATTTAATCTAATTCCATGCCCCTTCCCATATACCCCCATTCACATCAACCCAGAATTCATGCCCGCCCTTGCTCTGGACCATTCGATACTTGGGGGCGAGGCAATTGTCATATGATCCGAGATATGTGTAATAATAATAATAATAATAATAATGTAATTATGTTGTTTACTCACTGTAAGCACCAATTTTGTCTCAATGAGACAGAGAGATTGAGATATGCCCATCTAAGACATTGGGGGGCATATTCTCAAGGACTCATCGCAGAGTTAGCGGCACTTTATCGCAGCCAAAGTGGCGATAAATTCATCGCACCATTCACAAGCAGGTGCTAACAACCGATATCACCAGTTTACCCGCGATAGCAGCCGCAAGAAACATCGACACGGATGACACCGGCAACTAACGCTAATGATATGCAGAGTAGGTGTTCCCGTGAAAAAACCCACAAAAACACCACTCCGCAACATTCTCAAAGACCAGCCAGATCGGCGATAAGATTCAAAAACATGCGATAAGGCGCGTTAGCAGCATGGATTTAACACCTGCTCCTACCTGGTGCTAAGTCGGACGACAACCTGCACCATAAAAGGGAGCCCAGCCCACAGCCACACCAGAAGAACAACAGATGCCATGGAGCTACTAATCATGCAGCTCGGAGCCCCAAGAGGGCCACAACACCCACCGCCACCACCGCCAGGACCCCCACCACCCCCAGGCCCCCCCCTGGACTACCACAGAGGCAGCGCAGACAGACACCGGACCTTCCGAAAACGCACCAGCCTCGGAGACTTAACGCCAGAGGAAGTCATTGCCCACTTCAGGCTCAAAAGGACAACCATCCTCCGCATCCTGACCCTCATCGCCCACAGGCTGACAGTGCCAACACAGCGGAGAACCAACATCCCTCCGCAAACAAAGCTGCTGGCCGTGCTGCACCTGTTGGCCTCTGGGACCTTCCAACCAACAACTGCCAGAGTCGGAGGAGTCTCACAGCCAGCCCTGTCAAAGTTCCTCACACCTGTCTTGGATGCCATCATCAGCTTGGTACCCCAGCAACTTTACTTCCCACACACTGCGCAGGAACAGCTGGAGATCAAGCAAGGCTTCTACGCCATAGCTGGCTTCCCGCACGTGTTGGGGGCAATCAACTGCACACATGTACTCCTTGTGCCCCCTGCCGCCACTGCACACAATTACCGCAACAGGAAACACACGCATTCCATCAATGTGCAGGCAATAGTGGACCACCGGGGACTCTTCACCAATGTCGTCGCCAACTACCCAGGCAGTGTGCATGATTCCTTCATCTTCCGACAGTCCATCATCAACCAGCACTTTCAGGATGGCACCTATGGAAATGCACTGCTCGTCTGTAAGTAACAACTGAACACACCACACACCTCAACTCCACCAACATACAACTCACAACTCTGGGAATGCACACGTCACAAAATCACATACAACATGACAACCAACATCCCCACATTCCAGACACGACAACACAACTTACTGTGGCAACCTGGGCTAGCCATGTACACAAGCCATCAACGGAATGGCACCTCAGCCACACAATAGCAGAATGTGGGGAGAGGTGGGAACCAGGCATGTGCGAAGGAGGCCCATGAATGTGAATGTACACAATGCCAAGTGTGGCATGGATGTGCTGGACAGACTTGAGTATGCAGACCACAGACATTTCCATGTCGACATACACTGCTGGTGTCTGCAGTGTACTGGACAGTGGACGCAACCATGTTACCACAGCCAGTGGGGAAGAATGCGGAAATGTAGCTTGTTACGTCCCCCCTGTAAGCGTGAGCGGAGTGGGCTGGCCTGGCGTACGCCAGGCCAGCGTAGGGGTGTGAATAAAAAGCCTGTTACTCTGGGCGTGGTTCTCTTCCGGAATGGCCAACGTGTCTGCCAGGGCGGCGCCTCTCACCCCACCACGAGGCCGACGCCGTGAGCGGCGGTGCCTGCGATCCTGTGCGCCTGCTACACCCCAGGCCGCTGGTCCCAAGACCCGTCTTGCCCGCCCCAGTGCACCCAGGCCTCACTGCTCACCTGCCGACACCGGCGTGTGTCAAAGAGGGCCCACCACGTGCCGGTGCAAGCTCCAAGCCCGAGGCCCGCGACCATGGCAGCCTCCTCAGACCATCACGGCCTCCGCGACACAGGCCCCCAGTACTCCTTTCTCGTTGACGTACTCCACCGCTGTCTCCGGCCTACACTGCGGTCCAGTAGGTCACACATTTGGAACTGAGTCTTGATTATACAATGGCAGAGTACATATGTTTATGGCAGATTTTATATCACCGTACTCCCTTCGATGTGGTGCCACCAACTCTGTGCATAGCATTCCAACGACACGTGTCTGTGGGCCCTTGCTGACTACTGCCTTCGGCCTACACTGCGGCCCAGCACCGCGGGGTCACCTGTGTACTGCCTACACTGCGGTCCAGCAGGCCTCACACCAATCCAATCCAGTCCGGACCAGGCAGGGCACGGCATCGTCGCAGGCTGCACACATGCTCAGCTCTGGTGCTTCTACCTCCGTCAACCACAAATCATCGCCACATGGCATTCCAAAGTCGTGTGTGAGAGTACCAGGAGGAGCTGCCTGAACAGCGTTTGGCCCACGCTGACCGCTGCCTCCGGCCTACACTGCGGTCAAGTAGGTCACACATTTGGAACTGAGTCTTGATTTTTCAATGGCAGAGTCCATATCATTGTACGCAAGGAGAGGAGTAAGAGGAAGACGCGGTTCAGTCCGGATGAAAAAAGGATCCTCGTTACGGAGGTGACCGAACACTACCAACAACTGCTCTGGTGCCACTAACTCTGTGCATCACAAGCCAAGGACACGTGGCTGTGGGCCCCTGCCGACTGCTGCCTCAAGTGGTCAAGTAGGTCACACATTTGGAACTGAGTCTTGATTTATTTATGGCAGAGTTTATACCATTGTACAGGCCTCATCGCAGACTGCATCCCCTTTCAGCTCTGGTGCCACTGACTCCGTGCCCCGAAATTCATGGACACTCTCTGGTTGAACTTTGGTGGCGTCTGAGTCTATGGCCTGGGGGTTGTCTTCATCATCATGTAGCTGATACTGACTTGGTGTCAAAAATGAGTCTGTAGCATTCATCTCCTCCATATTGCCTGTGTCTGCTTAGTACTGCCCTCTGTATCATGCCCTGGAAGAACACCTTCCACTGTCCCCCAAAACCCTCTGCGACATTCACCTTGGACATCGACGAGGACCCGCTCAGCTCTCGTGGCCCTACCTCAGTGCACCGGTAGTCACCGTCCCGTGGCGGTGTTCCATGTGCCAGCTGCTGTGCATCCGGGGCCACTAACTCCGAGCAGCTCAAGTCATGGACCCTTGCTGTTTGAACTGTGAACTTCTGATTGTCTGATCACTGTTGTAGTTGTTGCCAGCACCAACCACTCCTTGAGGGCTGGCTCACACTCACCCCACACCCAGCCAGCACAGGCGTCACTGGACATGTGACCCTGGCAATAAAAGGGGCCGGGCGCATGTGCCCGTAGCCAGTTCCACAAACTATCTAAGTGTGTCCGTGTGGTCATTGTGTATGCATGAGGGCCCCGGGCCCTACCACATTGCATTGTGCTGTGTACAGCGGACGCAACCATGTCACCTCAGGCAGTGGGTGAGACCTGGGACATGTAGCTGTGTCGTACCCCCCTGTAGGCGTTGCCGGAGCGGGCTGGCGTACGACAGTCCAGCGTAGGGGTGTGGATGATCACCCCGGGGCTCTGGGCGTGGTTAAGTGTTGGGCTTGCCAATGAAGTACCTAATGCGTGTTTCTCTGTTGTAGTGTCGGCGCCACCCGTCCCGCAATGGACAAAGTTGCAATGTCAAATGCCCCCGGAGTGTGGGCTCGGCCGAAGGGATAAATGAATGAGCGCAAGCCCGCTCGGGGTCCGGGATCATACATGCCAACTGTTGTGTGTGTATCGCTATTACCGCAGCATAAGCCAAAGGTCTTACCTCGACCGCATCGCGAGTTCAGCCAGCCATGAACTCTACATCTTGTCTGCCCTATCCTTACCATAGGCCTACACATACATGGCCGCCCAACTTCAACGCACAACATCACAGTGTCGTTGTCAGGCTTGTGGACATGCGCAGACAGGCATGACAATGGTGTGCCGTAGGAGTGCAAGTGATGCAACCGCGCAGCGCACACAAGTAAATAGGCTCGGGGGGAGGGAGGAGCAGCAGTGAGGCTACGTAATACACATTGATAGCGCTCATTTGCTACAAGCAGTACATGTCAAACAGGAATCACTATGACACACATATCACACGCCAATCAACTAGTGAGCCTGCCAACACATCATGCAGAACCAACTATTGACTCATGTCTCTCTGCACTGTCACAGGTGATCAAGGATATGCACTCTGCCCTTGGATGATGACACCCCTCCGAGCCCCGAATACACAGGCCCAGAGGCAGTACAATTGGGCCCACAAACGCACCAGGCGCATCGTGGAACGCATATTTGGCGTGTTGAAGTCACGTTTCAGGTGCCTGGACATCACAGGTGGGAGGCTCCTGTACAGCCCAGACATTGTGTGCAAGATGATCGTTGCATGTTGTGTGTTGCACAACATATGTGTACGCACCAATGCCCCATGGTTACAAGTGCCAGATGCACCGGACGATGATGAGGAAGATGAGGCAGGTGGACCACACCCCACTGCAGCTGCAGCAGGAATAGCCCGTAGGAACAACATCATTGACAATTTCTTCACATGAGGACATCACATTGTGACAGTCCTTAGCAATCATGAGACAGTACAAAATGACCACAGGCACAGCATGTGCAAATAAATTCATTTCAACACACATTCCCTGAGTTTCTGTATGTGTGCTGCAGTATGGCACGGGGATCAGGGACATTATCCAGAGTCATTGTGGGTGTGCAGTGTGCTCTACTTAATTGTGCATGTGTGCCATTGTGCCCATCTCCCCCCGTCCCCCCAGTCCCTGGTCGGTACTCACCCTGTTGATGTTGTGTCAGGTCATGTTGAGCAGTATCCCGATCCCCAACTCCTGGCACCGTATCCCGACTGATGACTGTGGCCACCATTTTCTCAATGTCATCCAGCTCCTGGTGTGCGCTGGTCCCCCACCTCCAATCTGCGTTGCTGCTTTCATGCTGGCATCGAGTTTCTTCTTGGTTTTGCCCTTTACATCATTCCAGCGCCTCTTGACCTCTTCCATTGTCCTCCTCGACATTCCGACTGCATTCACGTTGTTCACGATGTACTGCCATATTTCCGTTTGTGTTGCAGATGACACAGTGGAGGTGACGAACAGTTGTTGGTAGTGTTCTGTCACCTCCGTGACGATGATCCGGTTTTCCTGCGGACTGAACCCCGTCTTCCTCTTGCTCTTCTCCTTGCCCTTCCCCGGGGTTCCTGGCTGATCGTCTGTGGGGCTTGTAGGGTTTGCGTTGTCCTCTGCACTCGGTCCGGGTGCGTCCATGGTGCTACGCAGTTACATTTTTTAATCTTTTTTTTCCTCTGCTTTTATAGTGCATTTTCCCGCATGTCGCGTGGGAATCGCAGGCATGTCGCTGGTTATCGCTGATTTTTGTTTCGCGATTTGGGACATCGCAACTTTTTTAGCGTTCGTGTTTCGCATTTTTTCGTCGTCGCGTTAATTTTAATGCGGGCATTTGTCGCTTTATCGTGAGACTATTGCATGGTGCCGCCGGCTTGAGAATACTGCGTTAACACGGTGTTATTTTCCCGCGATAGACTGCGATGTGAGAAGTTGCGTTAAGCGAATTTGCCGATAGTTAACACACGTTCTTGAGAATATTCCCCTGGGTTGCACATTCTACTATAAGGCCAGCTGCAACATGGGAACTAACCAAGATGGAACAATTTGTTTAACCCACGACTGGGACTAGAGGGGTTATATTTACGCTCTACCAATTACTTCTGACTGCCGGGTTACCTACTGCCCATCCATACTTACAGAAGTGGGACACCCTCACTGGACATACATATAATGAGCGACAATGGACACACATATGTAGAGATGTGAATAGATAGTCCCAAAGCATTTTAGGCAAGGAGGCTACTACAAGCTTCTCTACGACTGGTATATGCATCCTATTAAACTGCACTAATACTACCCGCTGGTCAGTCCACTCTGCTGGAGAGAATGTGGGGTGAGAGGCGATTTACTACACATTGGTGGTCCTGCCCCAAGATACAGGGTTTTTCGAGGAAGGTGTATGTTGGTTACCCCTTACCTGAAATGTTTTCATATGTACTTTTGGGAGCAAGTAGTCAAGACTTGCACTACCAAATTAAGTAGGACAAGTTCATAATGTGGAACTGCCTAGGCACAGCGAAGGTCACTATAACTGCTCCGTGGAGGAAACAGGAAGCTCCAGATATCACCCAGTGGCATTCTGGCCTTTGGACCATTGTGGAGATGAAGAGACGAACGAGCAGCACCATGGATTTGGATAATGAACACGCTACTTATTGGGAGCACCTGATGTACTATTTGGTGGAGGGCCAGCCATGGAGGGTCTTCCTTTCTCGATTCAACGCCTTAAATCTTCTGTACGACTTTCTTCATCTGAGATGATGTTACAACAGTAATGATAAAATGAAGATATGCTTCTGAATTGTCATTTCCCTCCATATCACTGTAACTATGCTAAGCGCAATGTTTTTCGATATATTCATGGGTGCACGAGGTGCAACTATTGACTCTGGAAGGGTGGAGGCAAGCGGGGGAAGATGGAGAATTTACCCTTTTCTTTATAGGTAACCCCTTTTATTTTTGACTTTATCGGCTAACTACGACTGAGACCTATTTCTTTATTTGTTCAAGCAATGTCGACAATGTGTTTGATTTTGGAAAATCAATCTAAATTGATTAAAAAAAAAATACGGAGGATATAGTGAATTACCCCAGCATCTAGAAAGTGGCACTCAGGAAATTGATGAAGTAAGGAGTTTTTCGAACCACAATCTATTGGGTCTACTGCACCCCCCCCCCCCCTCCAATCCCAACAAAATATGCATGTGGTGCTCACATACAAATTATTACCACAAACCACATTTACAGGTATAGCCAACAGGACTAGCTTTGAAACAGTCATATTGATTAGGAGACACAAGACAGCCTTCGCTGCTCCTAATTCTATTTGCATTGTGATGAGAACAGATGCAAATTGAATGAGGGATACTATTTTTTGGGCGTCCAATCTCAAGCCTAACCTTTTCTAGGTACCTGCCTATCATGCACATTGCAGGGGCAGAGAATACATGTATTAGCTTCTTTTTCTGTGAAATTCAAAAAGCAAATGTGTCTTAGGCTCACCTCTACTGGAAGCGGATGTTAAGTAAGGCCCCTGCCTCCGGGAGAACTAGTTGTTTGTTGACCCCCTTCTTTGGAAGTCCACTAAGGAAGTTCATCCACTACTTTCTACCAAATAGGTGGGAAGAGTTCAAAGCAACACTTCATGGATCACATACTCAATTTTAGAAGCTGCTCTATTGGGAATAAGACACAGTACTTAATTTTTGTGGGTAGTTGCAAGTAGTGGGCACTCATTTTTGGTGTCCATCAAGGGAAAAAGAAGGAGGAAGAGAAATATTGGAAAACAGTGGCAAATGGTGGTATTAAGGATGAAAAATAACCTGCAAGAAATTTAAAGAGACAGGAAGTGTAGAACGGTGGAAGAAAGAGTCGTGATGTGGAATCAAGACAAGGCAGCCTTGGTATTGAGCAACTCCGGCATTTGCCAGCTACGGTGCTGTACTCCTGAGAAAAACTATAACGGTCTCTATGGAGCTAAACAACAAATGATACGTCATCAAACCTAAAATTCAAGCTTAGTACTTAACTCAGTAATCCAACCACCATAAACTTTTTCAGCCTTTGTTTATTACATTCTGATCTCAATGATTAGATTGTTTATAGTAGTTTTGTGCATGCTTTTTTGTTTATTCACAGTGTTATTGGATCTTTAAACAATCGCTGGGCGTTGGTGCTTTTTTATTATATATAAAGAGGCTTTTTAGCTCGTGGTCCCTCAAAGGTAATAGTGCTAGGCAAATGGTACCAAATGTTTTATTTATGTCCAGGGAGGAGCGAAACAGCTACCATGAGTCAATACATATGCTGCAATCTCCTCAAGATACCTGTAAGCTTTTTCGTCATGGAATCTCACCTATACTGCCTTAGCAAATGGTTATCTTCTGTAGAATGCAAACAGATGGGGAATCCAACCACACACCAGAGACATTTTCTCTGGGCAATTTACTCTAATGGCATAAAAGAAAGATGTACACTTATCACCGGTGGCCATCACAAGAATAAGCAAAACCTCACTGTTCTACACAACAAATCTTTAGTTGGAGGCCACTTAAGTCTCCAGAGCTTTTTGTTTTTTCAAATGATGAGTTATAATTTGGTGGGATGTAGTAATCTAGAAATTGTTCACTTTTCACCCTCTTCTAAGTTTCATGTAACTGTAGTAAGGATCAGGAGTTTGCTGGTACTGGCCATTCACTGTGGACATGGGAAGTGTCTTGTGAGTTCCTAGCAGTGGTGTTAGAATCACATGTTTTGCCATCTGAGTTGGAAAAAGGAAAGCACTACATGGGCGTAGGAGAAAAGCCCTTGGTAAAATCATATACAACATCACACATACCTGACATTTGGGCCACACCTGATACTTGTAGGTGGAATGTGTTGTCCCCATGCTGGGAAGCCTTAGATGGCTACTGAGTATATCATTTTGCCATAGCTGTGACCATGACAATAAGCAAGCACCATAATTGTGGAGTATTTGGGAATCATAAATTAAAAGCTAAGAGGACTACAAAACTGTGTATATACAGTCGCATTAGGCAGTGAGGAGCCAAGCAGACACCTACAGTATGTCCCTTTAACCTTGCTGCACAACCTACTCTGAGTCTATTATCTGTGGAGAAGTGCATAGCAGAGGTCAGCACCTTGCACTGTGGGTCCCAGATGTTTCACGGTTCCAAGGGTCATTTCTGATTTTTACAACAATTATTTGCACATACTCTTTGTCTATTTTCCTAAATCCAAATAGAGCCAACTCATCCTGCTAGACGACTTGGTAAAGATATTGTATGTGGTATCCCTAATTAAATAGGTAGAAAACTTTATCTGTGGGAGACCTTTGCGTCTCTGCTGTTTCAACTTCTTCACTTCTCACTACATTTGTTGCACAGGAAATACACACACACATGCACACACACACACATTCATACAGGCATGCACACACAAGAATGCGCAAACACACACACACGAACACACATGCTCATACACACACATGCATACACACACACACACACACATGAATTCACACACATACCGTGAGACCGAGCTCAAGAAGGAATTCCTTTCACTTGTAGGAGATTTGAGGATGTACAGGTGATTCTCACCCTGAGAAAAAAATTGAGAAACTGAAAAAAAAAATACAGTTTCAGCACACACTTTTTTAATTAACTGGCTGGAAACTCATAGGTTTTAGTGGCAGCTTTGAAGGGACTCTCATGAAATATTATGATACTTTTTATGGTTTGCTAAGAATGTTTGACCTAGGATTGTAAAAGAGAATATCAAAGGCAAACTATCGACGGGTCACCATATCATGACCATAATATCAAAGGACAAAATATTGAATACTAAGTCCACAGTGGGAGGAATACATTTACTATTTTTAACTCCACAACTGCGTATCTTATATATATATATTATCTACTGGCGGTCGCCAGTAGATAGTTATAGTTAGGACCTATTTTCCATAGGAAATCCGCGACATTCTATTTGAAATAACTCTTGCGTCGGTTGACGAATCTTCGCAAAATTTTCAAACTTTATGGCCCGCTCCGGTCCGCTCCTACCCTGAAAGTTTCGGGGTGATTCGTCAAGCGGGGGCCGAGAAAAAGGGGGTCCCAAAACGTGTTTTCCCCATTCATTTTCCCATAGGAAACTTTAGCCATGGCTACAGCCCGAACTGCTGAACGGAATTACACCAAATTTGGCAAAGAGGTAGTTCTTGGTTCAGAAAGAACCCTTTTGTTAAATGGTGTAAATCCGTTCAGTAGTTCCTGTGAAAATTAAAAGGAAAATCACATATATATCTATGGCCGCGTCGGATTTGCGCACCCTCCCGATCACGAGCTGCTTGCTAATTGGCTGTCAACACTCCAAATCAGGAAGTGTTGGCAACCATTTTGTCCCTCGGTAGAACCGAGGGACAGAAACAAGTGCGCAAAGCGCAAAAAGGGGGCAGGGTAGAAACACCCTGACCCCCTAGGTCTGCTCAGGGGGTCCCACAAGGACCCCCTGGGCAGAAAAAAGCCCAGGTACGTCCAGAAAACGCCACAGAGCTGCGTTGCAGAGAGGTGCAAAAAGGGGCGTGGCCTCTGAACACCTCTCTGCAACGCAGCTCCCTGGCGCATACTGGAGGTAAAGGGTGGGCTAGTTGGACCCCAGGGACCCTCATGATTCAAGGGGACTTAATCCCCCAACTTAAAACGCGCCATGGGGCGCGTTTGCTACAGATGTCACCTCAGGCCCCGCCCCTCCCTTCACCATTGTGCAAATATTCCTCTAAAATCAGCCGAACTACGAATTCCGATTTACTCACCTGTTATCAGGAGAGACCTCAGTGCTGTATCTTTCAGCCCAGTACTGGTCCTGAAAAGTAATTTTAACCGTACTTACCAGTAACTTGAATTTCCTTCCATAGGCTAACATTGACTGGTTTCACTTGGAAATTCTTCTAAGTGTGGAGTTTTGGAACTTTAAAATATTCCTCTAAAATCAGCCGAAATACGAATTCCGATTTACTCACCTGTTATCAGGAGAGACCTCAGTGCTGCATCTTTCAGCCCAGTACTGATCCTCAAAAGTAATTTTAACCGTACTTACCAGTAACTTGAATTTCCTTCCATAGGATATCATTGTCTGCTTTTTGCTGAAAAAGTTTCTAAGTGTCGATTTTGAAACATACAAATATTCCTCTAAAATCAGCCGAAATACAAATTCCGATTTACTCACCTGTTATCAGGAGAGACCTCAGTGCTGTATCTTTCAGCCCAGTACTGGTCCTGAAAAGTAATTTTAACCGTACTTACCAGTAACTTGAATTTCCTTCCATAGGCTAACATTGACTGGTTTCACTTGGAAATTCTTCTAAGTGTGGAATTTTGGAACTTTAAAATATTCCTCTAAAATCAGCCGAAATACGAATTCCGATTTACTCACCTGTTATCAGGAGAGACCTCAGTGCTGCATCTTTTAGCCCAGCACTGACCCTGAAAAGTAATTTTAACCGTACTTACCAGTAACTTATATTTTCTTCCATAGGAATCCATTGTCTGGTTTTCAGCAGAAAAGTTTCAAAGTGTCGATTTTCACAAACTACAAATATTCCTTAAAAATCGCCTGTATGACTTAAACGCATTCTTTCAACTGTTTACAGGAGATGCACCAGTGCTGGATCCAGGATCCAACACTGAGTAAGAAAAAGTAACGATAACAGTTTTTACCTGCTAAGTGAATTTCCTTCCATAGGATAACATTGGTGATTCTATGAGAAAAAGTTTCTAAGTGTCAACTTTTAAAATACAATAATATTCCTTAAAAATCACGACTGTAACCAAAACGCTTTTACTCAACTGTTTACAGGAGATGTACCAGGACTGAATCTAGGATCCAGTCCTGTGGTTAGAAAGGTAATCCATAAAGTAACTAATTGCATTTAACTAGAAATTCACATTGAGCTGAATGTTGCATTGTGTTTAAAAATGTGTTGCCCATTGCAACAACTGTAACTACTGTACTTAAAAGTCTATTGCCTATGTGCAAAGTATTTAAACTAAAGTAATTAATTCTGAGAAAGTATTTTTGTAATGTATAATGTAATTACAATGTAATTTAAAAAATAAAATATGTAAAAAAATTGTTTCTAAAAATGAAGTAAATCAGTATTAAAAAAATAAATATAACAATTAATACATTTAAAAATTGTCATTTACAAAACCTTTGAAATTCACTGAAAAAACCGTAGGTTTCAGACATGTTATAGTTAGGAATTAGCATTTAAAAAACCTTTGAAATTCACTGAAAAAACCATAGGTTTCAGACACGTTATAGTTAGAAATTAGCATTTAAAAAACCTTTGAAATTCACTGAAAAAACCATAGGTTTCAGGCACGTTATAGTTAGAAATCTGCATTTAAAAAACCTTAAAAATCACTGAAAAAACCATAAGGTTTTAGGGACAGTTATAGTTAGTTGGACATTGCACTCATACAAAACCCGTGAAATTCCCCGTTATAGTTAGTTCAGGTAACTATAACTCGCGCCCCACAATGCACTGCTGATGACGTCACATATTACATCACTCATGACATGGTCAGTGACATCACTGATGACATCACTGATGACATCTCAAATGACATCACTGATGACATCACTGATGACATCATCCATGTGAGAATTTAATGCATCTTCTCACACCCTAATATAAGTTTTGAAACACCCACTCTAAATTACAGACTGCCATTCTCAAAACCATACACACTCCAATACCAATAAGTACATACCCACTCACTGATTCTTAGGTCTACACACACACATCTACTCACTCACCCGTACAGTCACTCATACTTACAGTCACTCAGTACAGGACTATCATATGCACTCATACACCTATATAAACACTCACACAACGCAACTCATCCATAGAGGTACTCACACACCTAGTCAGTCATGCAAATAATTAATCACACTCCAATTTACTCACCTATACAGTTATACACACCAGCTCACTTACTCATATAAATACTAGCACATTCTTACGCTCCTATGCAATCACTGATGCAAGCACACACTCATCCATATAGCCACTCTCACAATCACACACTCTCACTTATAGCCATTTATATACTCCAACACACATATATACTGCCTTTCACATATGTAGTTACTCACACATGTACCACTGAGATATACATTCAATCACTAACACACCCATACACACACTCACCCACCCATACAGTCCATCACAGACGCACTCTTGAAACCATGCACCCAGTGAATCACCCACTCACACATCTATGCACAGAGTCACACTCACCCCACCCACACAAACACTGAGGCACCCATACAGATACTCAGAGAACCAATCCATAACCCATATAGACACTCATTTAGCTAGTCAGAAACCCATGCAGCTGCTTACACAACAACAGACAGACGGATACAGACATTCACACAGTTTAGTCACTCACCCATGCATCCAGTAAGATACGTTTAATCACTCACTTATAGACTCAGTCACGCACCTACTAAATGATCCATTCAGACACTTATACACCCACTCATTCTTCAATACGCCTTTCCCTATATATATTAAACATATTTAAACTTTACACAAACACACAGTCACTGGATGATGTCATCAGTGATGTCATCAGTGATGTCATTTGAGATGTCATCAGTGATGTCATCAGTGATGTCACTGACCATGTCATGAGTGATGTAATATGTGACGTCATCAGCAGTGCATTGCGGGGCGCGAGTTATAGTTACCTGAACTAACTATAACAGGGGAATTTCACGGGTTTTGTACGAGTGCAATGTCCAACTAACTATAACTGTCCCTAAAACCTTATGGTTTTTTCAGTGATTTTTTAAGGTTTTTTAAATGCAAATTTCTAACTATAACGTGCCTGAAACCTATGGTTTTTTCAGTGAATTTCAAAGGTTTTTTAAATGCTAATTTCTAACTATAACGTGTCTGAAACCTATGGTTTTTTCAGTGAATTTATATATATACATATATATATTATCTACTGGCGGTCGCCAGTAGATAGTTATAGTTAGGACCTATTTTCCATAGGAAATTCACAACATTCTATTTCCAATAACTTTGGCGCCGGTCGACGAATCTTCGCGAAATTTTCAAAACTTATGGCCCGCTCCGGTCCGCTCCTATCCTGAAAGTCTCGGGGCGATTCGTCAAGTGGGGGCCGAGAAAAAAGGGGAGTCCCAAAACGTGTTTTCCCCATGCAATTTTCCATAGGAAACTTTAGACACAGCTACAGCCCGAACTGCTGAACGGAATTACACCAAATTTGGCAAAGAGGTAGTTCTTGGTTCAGAAAGAACCCTTTTTGTTAAATGGTGTAAATCCGTTCAGTAGTTGCTGAGAAAATCAAAAGTAAAAGTACATATATATCTATGGGCACGGAGGATCCGCGCACCCTGAGCGCACCCTGCGCGCACCGTCCCGATCACGAGCTGCATGTTAATTGGCTGTCAGCTGGCTGTCAACATTCCGATTCAGGAAATGTTGGCAGCCATTTTGTCCCTCGGTAGAACCGAGGGACAGAAAGGGGGCAGGGTAGAAACACCCTGACCCCCTAGGTCTGCTCAGGGGGTCCCATAAGGACCCCCTGGGCAGAAAAAGCATTTTTATTTTTTTAAATCGGCAGGATGCGCTCAGGGTGCGCGGATCCTGCCGATAAAATAAAAAAATCGAAGCGCACTCTCCCGTGCTTCGATTGTATTTTGCCCCGGGTGGCCCAAGTCCCGGGGGCATGGTGGGGGTTAAATTTATGTATGGGGGGCCTCAAGGGCCCCCAAGCCCGGGGACCGCCACCCCCGGGGCTTTCATTTTAAAATGGTGCGGGAGGGCACTCGGCCCTCCCGCAGCCCCGGGGACCACCACCTCCCCAGGGCTTCTTTTTAAAAAAAAAAAAAAATCCTGTGTGGGAGGGCTTGAGCCCCCCCACACGCCCTGGGGACCGCCACCTCCCCGGGGCACTAAAAAATGTAAAATGGGGGTCCGTTTTGGAGCCCCGAAGCCCGGGGACCACCACCTCCCGGGGCTGTGCAATTTAAGGGAGGGGGCCGCGCGGCCCCCTCCTGGAGCCCTTGATGGCCCTGGGGACCGCCACCCCCAGGGCCGGCTCCTGCAGTGTCCCGGGGTGCCTACCCCGGGACACTGCTGTTTGCAATGACAGGACGGGAGCCTCGCGGCTCCCGTCCTGTCATTGCAAACTGCTTTGGATTTTGGAAGAGAGAGCAGGAAACCTGCTCTCTCTTCCAATATCTAAAGCAAATTGCTTTCCACACGGGGAGCTGCATGTCAGCAGCTCCCCATGTGGAAAAGCAATGCCGGCTCTCGAAGGACGCGGGGAGCCGGCGGGACCGTGGGGGCATTGGGGCTCCCCTCACGGTCTCCATTATTATGTATAGGCCCCGGGGGATGGGGTCCCCGGGGAGAATATAAATTAGTGGTAGGAGCTATCAAAAATTTTACGGAGAAATAAGGAGTCGCGCACCCAGCGCGCCGCTCAGCGCGGCCCCTAGTGTGAACGCGTTGGGTGCGCGACTCCCAGCGCGGCCCCCTGGTGTAAACGCGTTGGGTGCGCGACTCCAAGGTAAACGCGTTGGGTGCGCGAATCCCCCAAATATTTAAAAAAATTAAGTAAATATACATGAAGTATATATGTTTATATCTTGGGTGGCTCTAAAAAGAGCCCTTGTGTTTATTGATAGATTATGGTACCTACAAGTAAGTACCGATGCAGAGTCTAAAGTTGATGAGAAAGACTCTGTTACCCTCATCTGTAAAATGTACACCGTCTCTCCTATAGATGCCATCCATATTAAAACGCAGATTGTTGTTGAAAATGGACCCCATCCTATAATCTCTGAGATAAGCAGAAACAGCTTTATTGACATGTTTCCTAGCTTTCTCAAACTGTGGACAAAAATGATTGGACCACTGCCATTTCTGTCTTTGGCATATGTTCGAATAGACAAAGGCAGTTTGGAGGAAAAGTGACATGAATTCTGCAAAGGTGTCCTTCATAAGCATTTCCAGACCTACCCCAGTCAAAGTGCCTAGGTCATTGCCACCACAGTGCACAATTATGAGTGTTACGGGTCTAGAAACACGCACCCGTCGCATACCATACGCGGATCCTTTACGACTTCCTTAAATAGGTGGCTGGGGTACGCGTATGCGCCGCGTTCGGTACGCTTTCGGTGCGCGATTCCCAAAAAACATTTTTTTAAAAAATTAAACAATACAAATATATTAAAATAAAAATATAACAGAAAAAAATTATACTATATTTTACTTTTTAATTTATTAATTTTTTTTGTTGTGCAAAATACACAAAAATATACAATATTGTTTAATAAATAATATATTTACAAATAAATATAAAAAACTAAAGAAATTCAGTACAAGAAACATAACTATAACTATTATGACACTTAAATATTAGCTTTTGAAAAACCTTTGAAATTCACTGAAAAAACCATAGGTTTCAGACACGTTATAGTTAGAAATTAGCATTTAAAAAACCTTTGAAATTCACTGAAAAAACCATAGGTTTTAGGGACAGTTATAGTTAGTTGGACATTTCACTCGTACAAAACCCGTGAAATTCTCCTGTTATAGTTAGTTCAGCTAACTATAACTCGCGCCCCACAATGCACTGCTGATGACGTCACATATTACATCACTCATGACATGGTCAGTGACATCACTGATGACATCACTGATGACATCTCAAATGACATCATTCATGTGATATTTTCATGCATCTTCTCACACCCTAATATAACTTTTGATACACCCACTCTAAGTTACAGACTGCCATTCTCAAAACCATAGACACTCCAACACCAAAAACTACATACCCACTCACTGATTCTTAGGTCTACACACACATCCACTCACTCACCTGTACAGTCACTCATACTTACAGTCACTCAGTACAGGACTATCATATGCACTCATACACCTATATAAACACTCATACACCGCCACTCATCCATAGAGGTACTCACACACCTAGTCAGTCATGCAAAAAATTAATCACACACCCATTTACTCACCTATACAGTTATACACACACCAGGTCAGTTACTCATACAAATATACTAGCACATTCTTACGCTCTTATACAATAACTGATACAAGCACACACGAATTCATACAGCCACTCTCACAATCACACACTCTCACGTATAGCCTTTTAAATACTCTAACACACATATATACTACCTTTCACATATGTAGTTACTCACACATGTACCACTGGGACATACATTCACTCACTAACACACTCTTACACACACTTACCCACCCATACAGTCTATCACAGATGCACTCTTGAAACCATCCACCCAGTGAATCACCCACTCACACATCTATGCACAGTCGCACACACCCCATCCACACAAACACTCAGGCACCCATACAGATACTCAGACAACAAATCTATAACTCTTATAGACACTCATGTAGCTATTCACAAACCCATGCAGCCACTTACACAGCAACAGACAGACGGATACAGACATTGACACAGTTTAGTCAGTAACCCATGCATTCAGTAAGACACCTTTAATCACTCACTTATAGAATTAGTCACGCACCTACTAAATCATCCATACAGACACTTATACACCCACTCATTCTTCAATACGCCTTTCCCTATATATATAAAAAATATTTAAACTTTATAGAAACACACAGTCACTGGATGATGTCATCAGTGATGTCATTTGAGATGTCATCAGTGATGTCATCAGTGATGTCACTGACCATGTCATGAGTGATGTAATATGTGATGTCATCAGCAGTGCATTGCGGGGCGCGAGTTATAGTTAGCTGAACTAACTATAACAGCGGAATTTCACGGGTTTTGTACGAGTGAAATGTCCAACTAACTATAACTGTCCCTAAAACCTATGGTTTTTTCAGTGAATTTCAAAGGTTTTTTAAATGCTAATTTCTAACTATAACGTGTCTGAAACCTATGGTTTTTCAGTGAATATATATATATATATAGATATATATATATATATATATATATCACACCAGGATTCCCAAGACTCGTTCCAAAGTCGAACAAACGGGACACGGACACCAGGTAAGTGCATAGTTTTTTCTTTTAGCGGATGCTTCGGCATGGTGGATGACGCATTTCGCCCAGCAAGTGGGCTTGATCACATGACGAGACTCTCGTCTCCCTTTGCTTTTCAACACTTTTTTTCACACATTGCATCACGTGATTAGTGAACCTGGAAAAAATACTTCATGTGGTTTCTCATTTTGTAATGGGTGTAAATCCATTATTCAACACAATGCAGCAGAGGCTAAACTTATTGATACTGGGTCAATCCAAAATATCATTTTAAAGTGCAATATGCATGATTAAAGCAGCTATATCATCATTTAGGTACAAATACCCATTAATGGACCGAACAACAACATTGAAAATAATTAATCATGTGCAAATAGCAACATAGTTGGTTGGAAATATATGAACTTCCTGGGATCAATCCAATTAACAATATAAAGTGCATAGTGCAAACATTTCATTGTTTCCAAAACAACATTGCTGTCGTTCAATATCTACATGGCAATTCTTTATCCAAAGGGACGCTTCATGAAATGTATGGTAGTTTACAATTAACTCCTGTCAAAAATGATCCTATATTATCATTATTGCTATTTTGTATATTTGTAACATACCAAACCATTGTATCTATTCGAGCTCCCGTTGTAATTGCTGTTAACCCATGAGGATATATATAAATTCATCTTCTACAATTAGTTGTAGAAGCCTTCTATACATATGCGTTTATAGTTGCTGATCTGTGCAATGGCACCGTAAGAGAATATATAAAGTGCTTCAAAGTGCATTTTAAAGTGTATTGTGCATCTAAACAAAAATCATCACAGTCAAATAAATTAAAATGTGCAAATTGAAATCATAATTTAAAATTTAAAATTTGAAAGCACGTGGAAATCACAACAGAAGATACCGTTTACTGCCATGTTGCGTATATGTTGATGAAATATATACCTTATAGCTACGACTTTTCTAATTGTAAGATAAGGTTGGACAGGTTGAAAGATGAGTTGCCGTATTGCATATTCCTATGTTCTAGTCTTTATAGATTCTAGCATCCAATCTGACAGGAAAGAATCCAATGGGGACCATGATGTACACAAGAGGGTAAAAGACAATATCTTAAAAAATCTGTATAAATAAATAAACATCTATAAACATTTATAAATATTGATTAAATATAGTGATAAGTTGTTAAAATCATATTATATTGATTTCATAAATAACCATAAAAAATGTATAAATATTCACAAAAATCCACAGAATTCTCAAAAACCTCTCTTATAAAAAATTGTACAGTTCTTCCCCATTGTTAAGTCCATTGGGAGTGAGAGTGTCTAATTCCAATATGAATTTCGCCTCCAATTGTCTGAGGACTTTCTCCCTATTCCCTCCCCTTCTCATTGGCGGGACAGCAGCTATGACAAAGTACTTTAGATCTTCCAATTTGTTCTTGTGCACTGCCTTAAAGTGTCTAGCCACTGGATATGTCATGTCCGAGTTGACAATCGCTCTAAGGTGCTGCAGAATGCGTACATGCACTTGTAGCTTTGTGCTGCCCACGTATTGTAATCCGCAAGTGCAGCTCAATACGTAAACAGCAAATTCTGTGCGGCAGCTATACCTGGCGTTGATTTTATTTGAAGTGGCGCCATACACAGTAGTGTATTGTGAGGTGTTGGCTCCAAACTTACATGCTCTGCATGTGTTACACTTAATGAAGCCATTACGTGGTGCTAGCCACATCAAACTGGACTGGATAGCATTAGTCACTAACTCCGGACTGGGCTTGACTAAGGCATTGTGCATGGACTTAGGCTTCCTAAAGGTCAAAGCTGGAGGGGTCGGGAATAACTGGTTCAATACCATGTCAGTTTGCACTATGGGCCAATGTTTATTTATAATGGTCCTTATTTTCTTGTGCTGGCTACTATAAGTCGTTATGAATCTCATTTTAGTGTTTTCTTCTTCTTCATTGGAAAAATTGCCTTTTCTCTTACTCCCAGGGGTGTTCGTATGTATTAACAACTCCTCCCGGGGTTTCATTCTGACCTTGGTCAAGGCCAAATGAATGACCTATATATATGACTATGGTATGTATATGTGGAGTTACCTTTCGATATTTTGTCCCTCAATATTCTAGTAACAAAATTGTGACCCGTCGATATTCTTGTTTCGATATTCCAAGTCAGCACTTAACCTAGCAAGAACACTTTGACAAATTAGGTGAACCATGCATGTGCCAGCACAATTTTCGTAACAAATGCCTAGAAAGCCATAGGTTTGATCCAGTTCAATTAGTCTGAGAATGCAATCTAACACGGCCGCTTATTATTTTTCAAAGTGTATGTAGCATCCTATCTACACTTCCTTCTCCGACAACCATCTTCTTCACACACTACTCCTTTCAAGTAGATTCTCAGTAACAGCATACGGCTGGAAATTTACTTAGAGGGGGGTAGCCACTAACAGACACCTTACTGGTTTTGCCAAATGACATATTCCTTACGTTACACAAATCTTACACATTCAGACCTCAGGCCTCAGGCATAAAAGTCTATAGATAATGAATAAATTCCATCTTAATGAATTGATAAAAGTCACAGCAGTCAGCAACCTCTGGCACTAAAAAAATAACATCAGCAATTGTCTTAAACTCAAAATGAACCATTAATTAAATATCACCTTTAATTTTATTTTGGAACCACGCAAATTTTCCTCAGACATCAACATTGAATTTTATGAAAATTCACACATTGCTCCCTCAATTAACAATTTTAAAATGTTTGGTAAACTGATTTATTTTTGTTCCACTTCAGTAAGTAGTAAGGCTGGTATAGATACACTAGATTGATCCCTACTTATCATCTTGTTATGTTTATAAAGTACTCACATTTGCTATTGCAATAAATGCATAGATACTTTCTCACATCCCCAAGTATCATTATCACACATCAATGAATTCTTAGCAGCCTGTCACCAGAGGCTAGTGATGACCACCTAATGTTGGGATGCACATCACATGACACTAGTGTTAAACATAAGAAAAGGGGGCAGAGCATGACTCTCAGCCTTTGAGAGGCAGAGACCTGGGGATGGTTGGATTTCTGCCAGTGCTGAAGGAGGGACCTTTTCTCATCCTGACTACTGGCAAAACGACTGATGTTGACACGGGGTACTGCGGTTTTTTTTCCAGAGGGTCTCTGTCCTCATCCTTGTGTCACATATATTCAATGCATATGCAAGTTTGTGGAAATATTGTGATGCACAGGACATCATCTCATGTGGCCCACTGGAGGGGCAGCCACTGCTGTGTCAATATCTATCCTTTTTTAATCCAAGTATGCTGCCCTCCATATTCAACCTGCATCGTTTGGCTATCATTGAGAAAGACTGTAAGCAATATGATCTATCATTCATATGTGCTGGGGAGAGCTCTGTGGGGGATCCACATTCCTGGATCATTTGGAAAAGTCCAGCCACACTGGGAAAGGTCTCAGCTTCTGAAATGTTACTTAGGACATAACTTACTTGGACCCCGACCTCTATTTCGCCTTCTTGCATTTTTGCCTCAGATTCCAACAACTATTAGAGTCTGCTCACTTGTCTCTTACTGGAGATTGGGTGTTTTGGCACTTGCCTGTTCCACCATTCCCTTGACCCCTTAATGCTCATGCTGCAATGCATTTGTAGGATTGGGGTTCAGGTGGCATAGGCAACCACTATACCACCCTAACATCTACCACATCGACATGGTGCAGGAAGCACAAACCCTGCGTCCCTGCTGTCCAACACTTTCAGCATCCCAGTGAAGTACCTTATCCAGGAACACCAACTTGGTGCAGCACGCAAACTAGTACCTATTGAGAGAAGCAGTGCACAACTGGCTCAGACTGGCACGGTAATTGACCCTGTTGGGTCATCTCTGAGGAGCTACGGTTAAATAAATCAGTGATTTTATAAGTTTCCTTATTTGAAATTGTTCATGGTGGTCAGTATTGTTTATTGTGCTGTGTGCAGTCTGGGATTGCTTCTTTTGCTGTCCAGTTCTCCATCCAAGGCCGGATAGGTCATTTATTCCATCGGGCATTTCTCTGGGAAGCTCAAGCCATTGGAGGCTGGTTTTTGAAGCTCAAGGGCCGCTGCCTCTCTCCTCACTCTCTCCAGTTTCCTGGGGTGTATGGAAGCAGACACAGCAGGGGGGGGGGACAGAGAGAGAGGGGTGGGGGGTAGGGCTGTTTTTGATGGTCATGTCTACAAATGCTACAACAGGCCCCATCATGCCTCCTTCCCCATTCCAGTGTTTCTGAACCTTCGGCAAAAGCACACTCAGCGACACACATGCACACACCTTTCTGGGGAACTTGGCACATACTTTACATTTGAGGCTCTTAGATGCACCCTTTCATTTCAAGCCGAATTCAGATCACCTACTCCTCATGTCACCTACTCCTCTCTGCGTGAGACAACCCCAGCACGCACAGCCAGCAAGAAGTTCCTATTTCCTAGTTCCTTTTGCAGCATAACAATAAAGACCTTCTACAACATCACCTACTATTAATGCTCCAAGAGACTTTTTAGAGGTATTTGCTATATATACAAAGCTGGTAATAATAATAATCATCATCATCATAATAATATTATACATAATAATAACAATACTAATATTAACACAAAGACAATAATAACGCTAACAATGATATAATTTAATGATATTATATATCATATATGCAATTTTAATAACAAAAACAATGACACTAATAATAATGATAATAGTCATCATCATCATCAACATCATCATCATCACAATCATAATCAAAATAATGGGAATGATTTTGAAGTATCTGCGGACATAGGATATTATCTGGGCTACCTAAAACATTCTCTTTGTCAATAATGCTGAGTCAATGTCAATGCAAACCACAGACGCCATCGTCCTCAACCTATACCTTCACGTAGTGAACCTTCCCATCCTCATCTGGAGATACTGCTGCTTTTAATTTTTTTCTCCAAAGTAAAATGACATTGGTGTTCTCTTTGGCTTTTGTGAGCATTTTTCCTTTTTGCCTCATCTTCCATTCTAGGTAAAGCCTGGCTGCTTAAATTCACTTATGAAAGTAATTTAATAGGAGAAAATATTTCAGCAATTGTCACGCCCAGGTGGTTCATATTTGTTTCTGAAAGCAAGGGGCTCGGGTGATGAGCACCCCTTCCCTCCCCAACCTGAAGGCTATTCTATTTTTCACAAAGCTATTTAAAAAAATATTTGTAGCTCTTCGTCATGTGTGCCACTGGAAGCTACGCCCCTCCACCATTTTAGCATTTCATTGGTTGTTTAACATTACAAGAGCAAAACATATACTGGGTCTGAGGTGTACAATATTAATACTTGTGTTTGCATAGCTGGTGGTGCCAAAGGGTGGCAATCCAAGATAGATGCTTGTTGGGTCTTCCAAACCTGTAGGACTTAGCCAAAATCTCTACTCCCTCAGAGAAATCTTACACTATCTGCAAGAGAAACATAGTGGAGCGGGCAGTTGTCAAACGTTGGGGCGCGATTCCAAAGGCCTGAGCCTCGCCACCTCTTCAGGATTGCCACAAACGTATGAAAACCATTTACGTAATTACAGTGGTCACAGCTCTTGTGAGCCAACGTTGAACACTGGTCTGGTAAATGCTATATGTACAGAAGGAAATAACACAGGTATTGCATTATATACAAGTCGCAGGTGGCATGACCGACCGGAGTCGCCTCTGGGAATTTGGTTGCAGATTAAGAGCTTATGAAAGCCGCCTGTTTGAGAAGACTGGAATGCCATCAGCTGAAGTGAGCACTTCCTCACACTACATGACAGCCCATCTCAAAATGGCCACCATGACACCATGTCAATCCAAACCTGGACCCGACGGTCTGCAGAGACAGTGAACAAGGAAGCCAACTGGAATGATTGTTGGGAGCAACTGTGGGTAAGGCTGGGTGGAGCAGATATACGATTGGCAGTGTAAGAAGGTAGATAAACATATGGCTACTGGATGGGGAGAGGTAACGAGTAAAACAAATGAGTCAGGCGGGAAGGCAGGTCAAGGGGTGTCCAACCTCTTCTTTAAATAGAGTTTCATGTGAAACCAATCAGTTGTTTGAATTTCTGAGCATGCAGGTCAGACCACGAGACAAGTAAACAGAATTTTGTGAGGAGAAATACCGAGCAAAACAGAGGACATTTTGAGGCATCCTTCTAAAATGGCAACGGACTGTGCGGGATGACATTTAAAGAGGGAAGACAGCATGCGTTTCAGAAGGTGGTCTGGGTTCATCTGGCGAGCAGCGGCCAGCCATATATCAACTTAAGCGGAGTTTTGATTTGGATGAGAGCTAAAATGCACATTTGGGAATGTTCATCCCCGGTGTGCGGCAAGTTGGCAACAGGTAATTCCGCTCCTGTGTAAATGCGTGTCTTGGAGTTGGCGGCGGCTCTTTATTGGGGCACGCTGATTGGTCTTCTGGAATTGGCCGAGTGGCCTCCTTAGATACCGGGCCACAATTTAAAGAGCTGCGCTCTTGAGTTCTTACTTGGGTGCATTGTTTTCCCAGGCCCCAAACCGCAGCAGTAAATCACCTCAAGCAGGCGAAGATAGGGTTTAAACCAGGCCTTGCAGCTCATGCGTCCCATGGCCTTTCAGATAGGAAACTACAAACACGTTTCATTTGTTGGTTTAAAAAAAGGTCATATACTTTCGAGAACGAACAGAGTGGTTGGTTTCCAGCAATCGTCTTCTATGTTTATGAAGATAATCTGATGTGAGGGAACAGCAAGGAGCTGTGGTGGGCCCATACTGACTGCAGAGAAGGGACACAGGAGATCTGGGTAACTATCATAAGGACAGAGTTTGTGCGCTCATCGGCTCTACTACGACAGACAACATGTCATATAGGCACGAGCTGGGAGGCTCACTATATCCTGCCCCTACTTAATACTCAGGCATATAACCAATTCAACCTCAAAACGTTCATTGGCTAACACACCAGTCCTTCATTCAGTCTTAGAGGCGACTTAAGCTGAAGTCCTAGGGAATTCAGCCCCACTGCTATTTAAGCATTGCACAAAAGATAAATAAAATGATAATAACAGGACGTTATTATCATTTTATTTTTCTATGCGCCACTCAGAGCCAGGTGGGGGCGGGGCTGGGCTCCGTGATACCAAGCAGAGTGAGGAGTGGTTTGCACTCCTCTAAGTGCACATGACAGAGTGGCTGGCCCTCTGCGTCAGCCTTCCCAGGCACTGCCTGAGTGTCCAAACAGGAAGCTCAGACCAATCAGGACGCGTCGTGATTGTCTGAGAGAGCCCGGAAGCCTGGGTGCTTCCAGTGCTGTAGCAGACCTGAAGAGGACGGAACAGCCGGCAGCTTCGCGGTGGCGAAGAAAAAGGTAAGCTAATTTTTGTATTATTTTTTTAAAATCCATTTCTACACACCGACCCCCCCGCCCGCCCCACCGCCCCCGGTCATAGGCTCAATGGGGGGGGGGGACCTTCAATGGTTTGCCCCCCCCCCCCCCAACGCTGCAGGAGCCTACTCCAGGAAAGCAGAGAGGCTTTCCCCAGCATTTAACTATTTTATTTTCCATGCCATTGCACGCATTTTGCATGGCCTGCAATGGCATGGCTTAGAGCAGCGATACTCAAAGTGCCACCAGGGGCCACATGGGGTCCTCCTGACCTTTACATGCGTCTCCCTAGCCATCAGCAGCACTGGGCTGTTGTTCACTTGACTCAGCACTTACATTAAAAAGATGTTGAATAAACAGGCAAGCCTATATTTAAAGGCTAATTGAAGTTAAAGAAAGGAAGTAACTAGGGGCCTCATTAGGATGGCGGGTGGACAACGACCCTAGCGGTGCTGGGACCGGTCGCCAGACGTGCGGCGGTCCCGCACCACTGATTAGGATGCGACCGCCACCCTGGCGGTCGCATCCTGCATATTTGACATTGCGGCGGGTGCTGCTTATAGCAGCACCCGCCGCAATGCCAAAATGGCATGTTGTGCATTGCCATGCACAACGTGGCAGGCACCGCGCGGTGCCTGCCACTTTGTGCATGGCAATGCAGAGGGGTACCATGGGTACCCCCCAAGTGCAGCCCCCCACGCCCCCGGGGGCCCGCAATGGGCCCTTAAAGCGATTCCCGCCAGCCTTTCCATGGCGGCATCGCCGCCATGGAAAGGCTCTGAAAACCACACATCCTAATATGGATGGTGGTGCCTTCTGGCACCGCCACCATATTAGGCCCCCAGTCTGCCCGGCCGGCAATCGTAACGATTGCCGGCCGGCGGAAAAGCGGCGGACGCACTTTGCGTCCGCCGCGATACCCCCCACCGCGATACCCCCCGCCATAATAATATGGCGAGGGTAAATCTAGTTGGGATGGCGTGCGGATTGCCACCGCCGAGCCGGCGGTGGCGATCTGCATGCCATCCTAATGACCCCCTAGGTTGTTCCGCACTGCTTAACTTGAGGAACATCTTTCAGCAAAAGTGTAAAACTATGATATGGTCTCCCAAAATTCAAGAAACGTGTATTTCAATGACATGCAAAACCATTTTACGTCAGTACATCAGATTATATCAGTGCATTGAGAAGTATTTTTTTTAAGTGATAGTTTTCAAATATGAATTTAGAAGCATTTATTCTCCCCCCCCTACACTGACAAGAAAGCCAATAGAGAACTAAGAGGAGAGTCAGTTGTTTTGTGCACTCTTGATTTGGCCTGGGTTCCTATTATACATGAACAACATTATACTTATTAAAATCAAACACAGAAGGTTTTGTACAATACACATCCTGAAGTCATGTATTTCGAGCTTCTCTTATATGTAAGAATGAGGAAAAAGGAGGAAAAGTGGAACAAAACAGTTGCCTAGAATCACACATGTGGTAAAGTGGGGATGCTGGGATTAATCCCAGATTTTCTGGTTTCACATTGTGCAATTCATCCACTAGATGTATATGCTTTGCTTCCCCTATACCCACCTTACCCCCACCCCGCAGACCACCACTCTGCTGGCATGAATACGGCCCTCTGTCACATCACAGACCAAACTTGGTGGCCCCTTGGAAAATGACTGCAAGTACCCATGACTTAGAGGGTGAGAGGGCTCCGTCCAAAACAAGAAACCCTGGGGGCCCTCCCGCACTGCAGGGATTGTGCAGGCCTCCGTTACGCCCCCGCTTCAAGGAAGGCTCTCAACTCGGGGCTAGTGAAGTTTCAGATGTATCCGAGCTTCAGGTGGTGCCGCCTTGTGGGCTTCGACATGGGAAGAGGAGCTTGAGGGTGTGAAATCACAGGGTTTCCGCCTGGTGTTTTCAGTTGAAAACCTCCACCGACCTATCTGACAGCAGTACATTACAGTTTTAACTTTCTCAAACATTATATGTTGCACATGACTTTCTCTTGAACTTATCATCATGTCTTTGACAGCAGTCACCGTCCATCTAGGGGGGTTCAGAACTTTCCTCCTGGATGCTGTCGTGCCCCTCTTCTCCCCCAGCACCAAAGGAGCACCCATGGGCACGGGTAGGCGTAGCACAAGTTCTTTATTGTATCTCTGTCTCATAGTGCATGCAGGCACTACGTTCCTCATCTAGGGAATCTGTTGCAATGCTTCGTCCCCCTTCGCTGACCGGAAGTGGTGTCCGGTGGCTCACTCCCTCCCCTTGTGTCCTGTGCTGGGTCCTTGTGCCCACCTGCACATCACTCTGACATCTCCCCCTTTGTGGGAAAGAAAACAATGCCGAGAAACTGGTGAGAGGACAGGAACCCACGAGCGAAAGAAAGAAAGGAAGAGAGCAGAAGAGAAAAGAAAAGAAACAAAAGGAAAAAGAAGAAAACACAATCACGAACTAAAACACACCCATCGTCCTGACAATAATGGTGGTGGTTGTCTGCTTTGTCTCTGACATTGGCAATCTTTTGTCCCATTGCTATAGTTCCTCGATGAGCCTTTTTGGTTTTCTGCTCACTCTCTTTGGGCAATACACCTCTGGTTCCTCTTCCGGTATCTCCTTTGTAGCTCCTGCTCTGTCCAGTCCTTCACTACTGTGAGGCACCCCTTCCATGCCGTCTTCAGCTTCATCTTTTATTATCAATGCTTTGTTCCTTGGTGCTGTCTCTCCATCCTCATTGTCTGATGTTCTGTATCCTTTGAAGTGTGAGCTATTTCTGGTGATGCTGTAAGGTCCTGATGCTGCCGTTATCATGGGCCCTTTCATGTTTGTTATCGTTAACGGTTCACTTGAGAAGGGACTGTCCGACTTCCTTGATTGCCGTTGGAGCACAAGCACTAGATCACCTTGTTTCAGTTCAGATGCGGTGGAATGGTGCTGTGCGTTGGCGTAATGTTTCATCTACCTCTTTGCCTCTTGATCTCTTTCAGCACTGTGTTCAGGTGGCGCTTTTGCCTCCAGTTGAGGCAATCTCGTTCTTCTTGTTCTCCCTAGCACCAGTTCTGCCGGGCATCTTCCCATGGAACTGTGGGGTGTGTTGCAGTAGTCTCGCAGTATTTAGCAGAGTGCTTGGCCCACTGAGATCTGCGCCAATTTGGCAAATTGGACAGCCTTTTTAATGTTGCCCATGAACCTTTCTACCATGCCGTTTGCTTGCGGCCACAAAAGTGTTAACTTCCTGTGATGTATTCCCCAGGTACACCATGAACCTGCGAAATTCTTCTGCTGAAAATGGTGGTCCATTGTCTGTCTTCAGTGTCTGCGGGGTGCACCATGCTGCAAATATGTCATCTAGTATTGTTAGTGTGGCTGTTGCCGATGTTGATGACACTTGTCGTACTATGGGGAACCGTGAGTATTCGTCGATGACTATTAGCAGGTAGCTTCCGGTGTCCAGCGGCCCATAGAAGTCACCTGCCAGTGTCATCCACACCGCCCCAGGGAGGTCATACATGTGTAGTTATTCTGGCTTTGCTGGCCTTTCCATTATCTGGCATAAGTGGCAGTTCTTGATCAAGTCTTTCACCAAGCAATCAAGTCCCGGGAACCATACTTTTCCCCTAGTATCTTTTTGGTTGCCCCTGTGAGACTCATGAGCCAGGCTTACGGTCTGCCAGTGTAGCGTTTTTGGTATCACTATCCTTGTTCCTCATAGTAGGAATCCTTGTTCCATTTCCGACAGCTCCTCTTGTATTTGTTTGAATGCCAGCATTTCCTCCCTTCTTCCTTCTTCACTCATTGGACTGCCCGCTGTTCACATGTCTCCACCTCTGCTGCTGTGTTGTGCTTTTGACTGTTTGTAGCATGGCATCATCCATCGTCTCTTGTGCCAGTTCATCAATTGTGATTGGGGCAGGCAGTCTCTCAAAAAATAAGTGTGCAATTTGCAGCCACTATTTGCGATCTACATACATGAGGCCCGTATGTTACGTAAGTGCATGCAACGGATGGAAATATGAAAAAGCAAGCAGGAAGAGAAACCCAATGAGGGGGAAAGAAGAGATCCCTGTGCTAGCAAATAGGAAATCACAATATATGTCGGCAGGAGGAGCTCCAGTTCTTAAAATCTGATTCAACAGGTGCACAGAGAAACATTTTGCAACCCAGTGTCTCCAGCCCTGTAGTTAACAAATTTAAAGCTAGTGGTTAGAAACAGTAAGAAGGAAATGACCAGCAAGCAATGTGGCCCTAAATCCCTATGTGCAATGGTTAATTTATGAAACGTAAGTACAGGGGAACAAAGTTTTTCTTGGTCCCCCACTGATGATGCCTAGTCTTGATTATACCTCATGCTTCTCTCTTCCACCACCCTGCACCACCCCACACTTCCAGTCTCTATAGTACACTCTTCCAGCTTCTTTTTCATGCCTGCTTCTCCGTTTGTCACTTTTTTCCTATCTTTGTCTTTCTCCTTTCTCCCTTTTCTGACTTTCTCCCTCTTGCTCCAGGTCAAAGGCTAATGATGAAATAAAAGTCTGAGATTCCCCCACCTGCAACCACTTGCTCAAATTAAGCACTGGCCATCTGAGAAATGGAGGCATATAAAGTGGCCCTGTGTCATTTAAAGATGGTTTCTTGCTATAAATGTGTTTTGGTCCCAGCATGCATCATCGCCCTCTGATATTCCAGTTGGGTCTTATTTCCTCGTGCCCGGATTCTTTTTGGGCTGCAACTATCCCTTGCTCTTTCTCGTGTCGTGGATATCACTTGTGCAGGTGCAAGTGTCCCGAGGCCATCCTGCACATTCAGTCCCAGTGAAATTAAGGTATTCATTAAAGATGGGACCATTATGACTCTCTGAGGGGGGCTGACATGGATATCCTGTCATGTCCTCTAATCTTGACAGCATTCCTCAGGAATAGGGCAATCATGTATGTTAGCTCAGGAAATTAGTCACTCAAGAACATTGGCATGTCTTTGTACGAGCAGATGTTCGCATTCTTCCTTGCTTTCCAAAGGAACTTAGTTCCAATTTCTATCAGCTACTGACAAAAATATGTGGTAAAGAGAATGAGCTTCATGCAAGCCGCAGGGAGTGCCTTCCTGCCAAAGTGAATAACCTCCTTCCTTCTAGAATTTAAATGCCGATAATGTTTACTGTTGGCCCCAACTGGGTCTGGACATTTCCTTATGTTGGATGAAATTCATTACATTTTATGTATTTGTGTTCAGTAGGTACACTTGAGGCATTAAGTTAGCTGATTCCCGTTGCAAATGTTTTTGACTGAAATGAAGGGTTCTTGGTCAAGTGTCAGTCAGTCATATTTATTGTACAGTTAATAAAAACCTTTACAAAAGAGACACATAATTAAAGTGCTTCGTGCTATAAAAAAGCCTTTTCAGATAAAAACAGGTGTTAAGGTGCTGAGTGCTGTTAAAAATGTTGTACTTAGGCCGTAATAAGGCTAATTAAAACCAGGCTTCTTCACATCGCTTGGAGTCCTGAAGCGTAGCAACCACGTACAGCTTTCCGCAATGTGGTCCGTCCGATAGATGGTTTCGAACAAGGCAAGTGAAAATCTTTTGGTTTTCTTTCATGACCTGTTGTTTTTACTTAGGGACTTTTATTGTCATTCTTTTTTTTTTTTTTTTGTGGAGTTTTATATAGCGCGAACTAGACCCGAAGGTATCAGAGCGCTTTACATGAGCACCAGTTACGTTACAGACGGACACAATTTTTGTTAGGCACGCACAGAATGTTGAGCGTCCCTGGTGAGACTCGAACCTGGTTCCCCAGCTTCGAGGTCGACCGCCCTGGCCATTAGGGCACATTCTCTCCCCATTCTGATCTCCAACTTGCAATTGTTCACCAGGTTGAATTCTTTGGAGCAGCATCTTTTTTTGCAACCATACCGGAAGGCTGCAGAAATGGTTTGTCCTGAAAGTGGGGTGGAGCTACAGTTTTCTACTAGAATCACTTTACTTGAATCTTAGCGGACGCACAGTGCCCAGTACCGGATGTGAGACAAAAACGATGTGGAAGTTTGATGGCTTAGTCTGCACTGTTTTGTACTCCACAGAGACATTTTGTAGAAATGTATGGATTACAATAGGTGGGCATTCAAACTTAATAATTGGATGGGTAGTGGAGGATTCTTGTAACATAGTTTATGGACTAGCGACCTCCAGGTGAAGCGACTGATGCACTTGCTATGGGCAGAGCTTCACTTTGTTACTTTTTACTTACCTGTTATCTTTTTTCTAGACTGTGATTCTCTGTCTAATCTTTAAAGCTAACCCGTTGAATATCTTTTTTTTCTTCTTTTTGCATATTTTTATTTATTTTGTTTAACAGGTACACATATTCGCACAGAGTACTTGGCGCGTACCCTTTCAGATCACTGCCCGCTGCAGTTGACATTGCGGTGGGGGAGGGCCGCATACCTCCTTGGAGGCTTCATGGAGGCACTCAAGAGCGCACCCTTTCACGAAGCCCTGGTGACGCATCTCACCCAATACTTTGCCTTAAATATGGGCTCCGTCTACCTTAAGGCAGTGGATTGGGACACGAACAACGTGGTTATGAGGGGGCAGTGCATAACTACCATATGGGGGTCTCGCGGACCCTGCGGGAGGAGTTCCTGATCTGGGAACGGGAGAAGAAGCAGCTTGATAATGAGATGACGTTGCAAGCCGCAATGGTTCACCTGACTGAAACAGTCGCAGAGGGAACACCGAGATCTTGAGGCACGCTTGGGGAAGCTTGATTACGCTCAGTACCTTGCCTGACTCCATGGCGAGGGGGACTGGATGGGACGGCTGCTGGTGTGGCTGGTCCGGGTGGACCGGAAACACTCACCAATTGAAGCGATACAAATGGAAGGGGGAGACATCTTCAACACTCAAGCGGACATACATGGCATCTTTGTAGTCTACTGTTGGGCTCAGTATGTGGACGTAGAGGGCCCCTCCACAGATAGGCTGAGTGGTTTCTTACAAAGGCTCCTCCCTCTTTCCTGGCTGAATCCGCTTCAGCGGGCAGACCTGGACACTCCTATTCAGATTGAGGGGATCTGTTTGGCTATAACTCAAATAGCTTGTAATAAAGCCCAGGGCATAGATTGCCTCCCCATAGAATATTATGCTGCCTTCCATGCATCACTATCCCCCAAGCTGCTGGACGTCTTTAATGAGGCAAGAGAGAAGGGATGGATCCCAGTCCCGATAGCGGTGCTTCCCAAGCTGGGCCAAGATCCACCAGATGTTCTTTCCTACCGGCCGCTGTCGCTTTTGAACTTAGACTACAAGAATCTAGGGAAGGTTCTGGGGAATAGATTGCTCCCCTTTGTTGGTACTTTGGCTCTGATCAGAACAGGTTAATTCCTGGTTGTTATAAATTTCTAAACATTCGTCACCTTCTACACTTGTTGAGGAACACCCTGGCTGGCACAGGGGTACAACTGACGGTATCTCTAGATATTGAAAAAGCCTTTGATACCCTTGGGTGGGGGTTCTTGTTTGCGACTCTGAAGGAGATGCATATTGGCCGGGGTATCTCCGGTGACTCCCAGCTTTATATGGGTGGCTGGTAGCGCAAGTTAAAATTGGACATCTGATTTCTGACTAACCCTGGGCGGAGTGCGCAGAGTGCCACTACGCGGAGTTCCACTGAGTTAAAAAAAACTCTGCTCCGCTCCACCCTCCCACACTTAAAAATAGTTTTTAAAAAACACTTACCTGCTCTGGCGTCTCCGGGTTGTCCTCCTCCTGGCCGTGGTCTATCCTCCTGGCAGTCTTCGTCAGTCGCAATACCCTACGTTGTACGTCTTGCGAGGACTGCGCATGCACAGTCCTCGTAAGACGTACAACGTAGGGGTTTGTGACCAGCAAGGACGAGGACGGCAAGGAGGAGAGATCACGGCCAGGAGGAGGGCAGCCCGGAGACGCCAGAGCAGGTAAGTGTTTTTTTTAAACTATTTTTTGGGTGTGGGCAGGGGCTAACTCCGCTCCACCGCAGAGTCGGAGTTTTGCCTGAACTCTGCATTCCCAATGGAATGTATAGTTGGCAAAACTCCGCAAACTCCACTGGCGGAGCGGAGTTCGCCACCCGGGCTTATTTCTGACAGCTTTGATACATAACAAGGCTATTGACAAGGATGCCCTTTGTCGCCGCTGATCTTCGCCCTTGCCATGGACTGGAGCCGCTGGCCTGTAAACTGCATTTGCATGCCCGACAGTGGGCGATTGAGTCATAAGGCACCCATCACATGGTCTCCTTATGCGCTAATGATGCCCTTGTTTATGTGCCTGATGTCAGAGCCTCACTCCTGGCTCAGATGGCTCTGCTGGATTACTTTGGGGCAGTGTCAGGCCTCAAGGTGAATTGGTCCAAGTCCTGCCTGTTCCTCCTTCAACCAATTTGAGAACAGGATGGTGGAAGTTGCCTCATTTTAGGTTCTTGTGCCAATTTGATACATTCAAGTACGTGGCATAAGGATCTTTCACTCGGACAGCGCTCTCATCAAAGGGAACATAGATAGGGCACTGAGCTCGATCCGGGAATCCCTGCCGTTCTGGACATCGCTGCCACTCTCACCCATGGTCCAGGTAGCGATATCCAAGATGCTCATCCTCCCAAGGTTGTTGTACTTTTTTGCGGCTTTACCCCGCGTGCTTCCTGCATGCTTCTTCGCGGACTTAAACAAGCTATTAGTGGAGCTGATATAGGGCATGGGCAGGGGTCAGCTGGCACTCGCTAAGCTCTTCAAGGCAATACATGAAGGGGGTCTAGGTGCCCCTAATTATCAGCGTTATTATGAGGCGCCCCCATTTCAGTGGATGGTGCGATGGCTGGGCGCGGCCTCTTGCTCAGAATGGGTGGCAGTCCGGCGTATTCCTTTATGGGTTACACATATAAACTTGGTTGTCATCTCCCGGGCTACACCTCCCACACGAGACGCACCGGATGAAAATCACGCAACACTGTTGGCAGAAATATATCTGCAGTAACTCAGCTCACCCCATACTCACATTGCTTCCTATTTGGCACACAGCAGCTCTTCAGGGAGTTCATGATATACCGAGCTGGCAGGACACAGGAATAGACAGCATGGGAAATTTTTGGAGATGGAACATTCTTGTCCTTCCAGGACCTAATGGACACCTGCAGCATCCCGGTGGGTCATTTTCTGATGTACAATGCAGTGTACCTGGCGGCCACCACACATTTACGGCAGGGCCACACTGAACCGTCCATTGCAATACCTCTGCACACAACTTTATCCCATGGGGCACGCGTAGACATAATGGCCCTCTACATTGCTTTGCTGACCCACCACCACAGGCTGAACACTAGAGCCTGCGAACGTTGGATGCTGGACCTTAGGATGCTGTTTACAGATAAACAATGTCCAGAGTCCTACAGCAAGTTAAAGGGGTTTCATGCAATCCACGCTTCTGCTTTATGCAGTTTTACTACCTGAACCAAAGGTATCTCACACTGCAATACATTGAACACATGTACCCAACTGCCCCCTCCCAGGTGTGGGGCCCAGAATGCGGGCTTCCTCCACATGGTGTGGCAGTGCCCGGTGATTAAGCAGACCTGGGGGGAGAATGTGGAGTTCACCTGCACGCTGGTTGACAGCGTGGTTTTGGCCACACCGGAATCCTGCTTGTTGGGCATTCACATTAGAGCCAATGGGGATAAGTACCTGCATAGATGTGTTGACCTACTGTTTATTTTGTTCAATAAACAGATTGCTATGTCATGGGAATCACATGCGGTCCCTGATGTGTTGTGTTGGCTCCGCACTTTATTGAAGTGAACTTTGGCTGAATCAGATGTCCTCACGGAGGCACGGTGGTAGCAGGGCTGGAGGAATAATTTAGAAACTATACATTTGAAGTGTGGAGGCGAGGGACGACTTGCGCCCCCCTTGAGCGACCCTGTGCACACCTCCTTTGGCATGTATCCCTGTTGTTCACATAGGGGCCTGTTATGTTATGTTAATATAACTTATTAAGCGCACAAATACCCGGAGGTGTCTTGGCGCTATGGAAACTACAGTAAGCCCTAGAAGTTTTACATTAGTTCGAGAAAAGCCATGTCTTCAGACTCTTTCTAAATAAGGCTAAGGAGTTTATAGACCTGATATGCATAGGAAGTGTATCCATTAACTTGGCCGTGCCATAGCAAATGCTTCGTCCCCCCCCAGCTAGAGGTGCGAAACCTGGGAACGTCATAAGTTTGATGCCAGTAGATCGAAGCTGTCTACCCGGGGAGCACCAGGATTTTTTTTTTCTTAAGAACATTGGTCCCATATTATTCAAGGCCTTAAAGGCTAGGCATAGCATCTTAAACTTCACACGATTTGCTACAGGAAGCCAGTGGAGTTTATGGATTTCAGTCGAGACTGATTCATACTTGGGCAGATTTATGAGGAGTCTCGCAGCTGCATTTTGTACCATTTGCAATTTTTTTAGGTGTTGTTTTTGCATATTCAGGTACAACCCATTGCAGTAATCTAATTTTGATAATACTAATGCAGTTACCACCGTCTTCCTAGAATCCATAGGGATATAAGGGAGAACCTTCCTCATTTTCTTGAGCAGGTAAAAAGTGGTGGAAACCGTTGCATTTGTTTGCTGGGCGCATGTTAGTTTCTTATCAATTTAAATCCCAAGATTCTTTTCTTTAGCCACTGGTTTAGGCAGCTCTCCCATCTCTGTGGGCCACCAGATGCAATCCCATCTTGGTTGGAGGTTGCCGAAAATCACTATTTCGGTTTTCTGCGAATTGAGTTTAAGGCAATGCTTGCCCATCCAATTGTTCACTTCCTGCATACAGTTTCTAAAATGCAGTACAGGAGAGGCTTGCTCTTTATACGCCGCTACGACAATCTGTGTGTCATCGGCATAGGATGTTAGGCTGAAGCCGAAATGCTGGATCAATGGCGCCAACTCCGACACGTAGATATTAAAAAGGGATGGACTAAGTGATGAGCCCTGTGGGACCCCACATGGCAGGACATAGGGTGTTGATTTGAAGCCATCCAAAGTCACGGTTTGTGTTCTTTCGGTCAAAAAAGATGCTAACAAGGACAGAGCTAGACCCTTTACCCCTAACTTTCTCAGGCGGGATCGCAACAGGTGGTGACTGAGGGTGTCAAACGCCGCCGAGAGATCCAAAAGGATCAGAACGGCGGCGCCTCCCTTGTCCATAACTGTCCTGATTTCTTCAGTCGCTTTTATCAAGGCCGTTTCCGTACTGTGTTCTGGACAAAAACCAAATTGTGAGGAGTCAAGCAGGTCATTTTCTTGAACGAACTGAGCTAGTTGTTTATTCATAACTTTCTCCACTATCTTAGCCGGGAAAGGCAGCCTAGCAATAGGTCGATAATTTTGAAGGTCAGATGCATCCAAGCTTGGTTTTTTATCAATGGGTGTATCGATGCATCCTTCCATTTAGGGGGAAAAATTCCTGAGGTGAACATGGTGTTAAAAATTCCTGAAAGAATAGGACTAACCTCCTTAGCTATACCTCTTAATACTGCAGGGGGGCAAGGGTCCAAAGGAGATCCAGATTTAATTTCCTTGATAAGAGTTTCCACTTGCTCACTGGTGACCAGTGAGAAGATGTGAAATGTGTTTTTACTAGGACCAGTGATCAGATTATTCTCTATTAGCTCCTGTGTAGCTGTATCCTCAAAGGATTCATAAATGTTATTAACTTTATTCCTGAACGTGGTGGCTATATTATCACAGAAACTTTGATTGGTTTCTGTGATCTTTTTACTAGGCAAGGAACTGAGCTTCTGTACAACCCCAAACAATTCTTTAGTTAAATTCTTAGCCTTCTCGATTTGTCCAGCAAAATAAAATCCTTTTTCTGTAATCAACATCTTCTTGTATTTAGCCAGTACAGACTTATAATTACTTTTTTCGAGAGTATCATATTGTGCTCTCCAGCGTCTTTCCAATCTACGACAATTTTGTTTTTCCTGTCGCAGTGCCTCTGTAAACCAGGGCGCAGAGGGGGATTGCCGATTCCCAGAAATTTTCCCAATAGGCACTATGGCCTTGAAGGCTTCATGGAGCCAGTTCGTATATTTGCTCGCTGCCCTGTCTACATTTGTACTAAGCATAGGTCTAGACTTGTCCAAGTAGGTCTGGAGCATTGTCCCATCCATCTTATTCCAGGCTTTATAGGAATTTGAATGGGCTTTGTCCGCGGCCACCACTGGCACTATGGGGAAGGAATGATTAAAAAGGATGGAATGATCTGTCCAGGTAAGCGGCTGGATGTCTTTTACTATCAGGTCCGGTATAGATGTAAAAATTCCATCCAGTGTGTGTCCTGCCTCATGTGTGGGCTTGTTCACCAATTGCGAAAGCCCAACAGTTCCAAAGGTATCTAGAAGGACAGCAATGTCTCTGTCGGTTAGGGCCTGCTGACGTTGTGGCGGTGTGTCCTGGGGCACACCCCAAAGGGGACATTGAGGACCTTCGCACTGCTATAGACTATCTGGCCCCGCCCTTGGAGTGAGTAGGTAGCATGATTAGAGCTGCAGCCTTCCCATGCACATTGCACACTGAACCCCTCATCATAGTGGGTTTATAGATTTTCCCATCACAGAATGCTCCGGCCCTTCCTTGATCGAGTGGGTCGCAGCGAACTGAGGGATGTGAACTGGAAAATTTCCCCCCCGCCTCAGGCGACCTGTATAGGGGGATTCGATTACATGGATAGTACCTCATGGTTATATGTTAATGATCTGTATTTTACTGATGTTACTGTCCATGTGGCGTGAATGTGTGACAACATCCATGTGTGAAACTCCACTGTGTTTGCTCCTGGGCCCGGCTTGGGTCCTGGACCGTCTGTTGTTATTGTTTAACGTTGTAAAACCAATAAAGATATGGAAAAAGAAGGTACACATATAAAAATATTTTTTTAAACATTTTTGATTTGCATTTCAACACATATGCACATTTTCATAGTTACATCGTTTATATTTTCCTTGTACAACAATCATCAGCACATGTCTTGTATGTGTTCCAACCTTTCTCATATCATCGCATTTATCAGTGAAGTGCCATTTTCAATGTAAACTTCAAACTACTTCTGGGCATTTATTTGTTCGTTTCCATAGGGATCTCATGTGTGTATTTACTATCTGGCTTCTGTGTCAGAACCAGCGTTGGGGATCAGGTGTGTCAGCTTCCTTTCCATCTATCAAATCATGGCTTTTACTTATACTTTGTCTCATTCTAGTAGGCATCCTACAGTTATCTGCCCTCTACTTCCAAAAAAGAGGCTAGAACCTCCGCCCAATCACCTGCTAGAGGTCTTTCACGCACTCCTTGCATCTTCTATCAATCAATCAATCAGGGGTTTGTAAAGCGCAGCTACTCACCCGGAAGGGTCTCAAGGCACTGAGGGGGTGCGCGCAGCTCCTGGATGTTCACTATGAGCCAGGTCTTGAGGTCCTTCAAGAACTTGGAGAGTGTTTGTGTCTGTCAGAGGTGGAGAGGGAGGGTGTTCCATGCCTTAGCCGCGAGGAAGGAGAAGGAGCGTCCTCCTGTTCTGGTCTTCTTGATGAGTGGTACCGTCTCAAGAGAGAGGTGGGCTGAGCGGGGGGATCTTTGGGGTGTGTGGAACAAGAGGCAGTGGTTCATGTAGGTGGGTCCGGTGTTGTGGAGGGCTTTGTGGGCATTGGTGATAAGCTTGAAGGTGATTCTCTTCTCGACAGGGAGCCAATGTAGTGTCCGTAGGTGTTGGCTGATGTGGCAGTGGCGCGGTAGATTGAGGACTAGTCTGGCAGCGGTGTTCTAGACTTTCTGGAGTTTGCGGGTGAGGTTCTTGTTGATCCCGGCGTAGAGTGCGTTGCTGTAGTGCAGTCTGCTGCTGATGAGGGCGCGGGTGACGGTTTTCCTGTGTTCGAGGGAAATCCAGTTGAGGGTCTTTTCGAGTAGGCGGAGGGTGTGGTAGCAGGAAGAGGTGACAGCGTTGATCTGGTGGTCCATTTTGAGTTCAGAGTCCAGGATGATTCCGAGGTTGCGTGCGTGGTCCGTGGGGGAGGGAGGATGCCTGAGGGAGGGGGGCCACCAGGTGTTGTTCCAGGCGTCGGGATGTGGGCCCATGATGAGTACTTCGGTTTTGTCCTTG
Source organism: Calotriton arnoldi (assembly GCA_963921515.1). Taxonomy (NCBI): domain Eukaryota; kingdom Metazoa; phylum Chordata; class Amphibia; order Caudata; family Salamandridae; genus Calotriton; species Calotriton arnoldi. The sequence goes on along the minus strand of CAWUFW010006388.1, from coordinate 365,302 downwards.
TTGAGTTGTAGGCAGCTGTTCTTCATCCACCTAGCGACTGCTTCCATTAATTCTTGAAAGTTGTGTTTGGAGATGTTGGATTCATTGGATAGGGAGAGGATGAGTTGGGTGTCATCTGCGTACAATACGATGTTGAGTCCGTGTCCGTGTTGAGTCTCTCCCCTCAATGCCACCTCTTCAGCAACTGCTCATCGTTCTACATCTACACCTAGAGTGGAGGGTCCTCCCGTGGATCTCCAGTGCATTGATATGGCCCTCTTGGCAGCACCAGAGCTAGATCCAAAAACCTGGTAGTCACTCTCCTGGATTTTGATTTGGGCTAAAGGCCCAGCAGGCACACTTTTGGTACACATATACAAATATGATAATGAACAAATATATGCATATATCACATGGTCCATTTTCATACTAGACAATATAGCTAACAATTCGTTGGGTAGAGGCAGGGGTATCACTACAGACCTAGGCAGTCACACACTTCCTTACAATCTATAAATAGGCGTTTATGTCTGTTGTATTTCAACATAAGATGGCGGTGCATTCCTATTGATTGAGGCTCATCTCATGTCATTGCCAGCCTCTTCTCATACAGGAGGGCCACTATCTCTACAACTCATACTCGTCATTACACTGCATCACCTTACAGCAGTCTGGGATCATCCTTTTTCTGTATCTTATCTTTCCAATTTGTCACATCGATGGCTAGATTTGGCCTCAGTGGCCAGTAGGTCCATTGAAGTAATTATCGCTGTCACCCACTTAAGCAGTTCAGATCACCATCTCGTGTTTGGAGGAGCAGCAGCGCTCTTCCACCAAATTGCTATCAGTCGCTTGCCGAACAGGAGGGACAGGTCAGCCAGTTTGCATGCGGTCTTCAGTATTTTCGACCTAGGCAGATGGCCCAACATGGATATTTCAGGGACCATCTCCAGTCTCAGTTCAGTGATCTCATGTATATCAGCAAAAATCTTGGCCCAATGCAATCTGAGGTGTGAGCATGACCAGAACCTGCACAGAAGGTCGACACCATTTGCCTTACACCAGCGACATGTAACTGAGAATCGCTGAAAATCCTACAGAGCCTAGCCGGGGTTAGATACATATGATGCAGGTTATTAAATTGCAGTAACTTAAATCAAGCATTTCGCACATCCTCACTTGGGTAAGCAATTTTCCTCTTCCATTCCCCATCCAATACCTCTTTACCTATATTTTCTTCCTTGACCACTCAAAGCACCACTAAGTGTGCTTTTTGTCATTTCCGCTAATCCTCTATAGATCCAGGTCCCTGCTCTACGCGATGTACCCAGAGTGAGGACAGTTTCCAGTGCCACATGCACTGTCGGTAGATCAATCCTAGAGCTCCAACTGTTCAGCACCACCTTGTGTATTGCATTAAATGATAAGAAATGTTGCAATCCTATTTCAGTGGCTTCCCCTAAAGCTTGATAGGTAAAATCACCAATCATCTTGACACATATATTTGTCCATGCACTAACATCCAATGTGCTGGTGAGGGCGCAGTGCTTAATTTGAGCCTGTGGTTTCCGGAGGTCAGCACCGGCACTTAATTGTCAACGCCGGCACTTATGACAGCTGCCACATGGTGGCGCTGTTTGTGTGATTTAGAAATAAGCAGAACAACACTTGTTTTAATAAGTCAATATTCATTCAAAACAACTAATACCTGCCGCCCAAGCCATTCTAATAGCTTCGGGGGCCTCGAACAGTCTGAATTGTCACACTTGTAGCAATGTGATGATTAATAGTTGTGTAGGTACTGTGCTGGCTGTGCTGAAAGGGACAATGGATGGTGCGATGGCCTCCTGACGAGGGCCCTGGCACTTATTTCTTTACAAATTAAACACTGTGAGAGTGTAAAAAGGCTGGCAGTGTCCATTTAGACTACTACAGGACACACAGGATTTTAGTTTTATTGCAGGTCAGCATTTTGCTCATGCTGTATGTTGCTACAGACATGTGTGTTTATAACCTTGCTCAAATATGCTCTGCATCGTGTCCACTCTCTCACCCATACATCCTGTATTTCAGCTTCACATTTGCAGTCCCTGGTACCTATCTGGCAAGCCACTGTTATTGCACTGCAATGTAATACAGCTCTACTTCTGGTACTCTGAACCCACCATCCACTGAGGGGAGCTGTAGTTTCTTTAGGGTGCATCTATGTCAAGGTGCACCCCATATCAGATCAGCCAATATTCCATTAATTTTTCTAAACAACCTCTTTGGGTAACCTAACTGGCATTGTTGCAAATAGATACATCAATTTTGTTAAGACAACCACTTTGGTTAACACTATCCTGCCCTGTGGCAACATGGGACGTTTCTACAAAAAAAACATGGATTCCTAGATCCCTGTCAACAACCTTTGTATGTTTCCATCTATGAAATCATCATCTGTTCTATTCATGTTAACCCTAAGATACCTAAAAGTCACCCCCTCAAATCAAAGGCCAGAGAGTGCATCAGGTTCAGGAGATGTGCTGCTCGGTTCCTGCAGGGGGTATAAACTAGCTTTATCTGGGTTTAGCTTCATCCCGGACAGTCACCCTAATTTCCTCAGCATCTGCAAGATCTTATCAATATCGATAGGCACATCTCTCAGATAGAGCAGAATATCATCTGCATATAATGAGATGATGTGAACGTCCTGATCAACTGTTATCGTCCATCTATTAGTGTTTTGTCTGGCTTGCACTGCTAGGGGCTTCACAGCCAGCGTAAACAGAAGGTGAAAGTAGGCAACCCTGTCACCTCCCACCTTCCCACCTCCCACCGCTCTGAGACCACCCTACCCATTCTCATCCTATCCCTTGGCACGTTGTACAGTAATCACATCGATTGTAGTATTTCTGCCCTGAATCCCGTTCTTGTCAATACCCAGAATAAATAGTCCCAGTTTAATGAGTCAAACGCCTTCTCCATGTCTATCAACATTGCCGCTAATCATGCATTCGTGTGTGGTCAGACCCTCAGTACATGGAGAAAGCATCTAATATTCATAGCCGTGCAAATATCGGGTATCAAACCTGTCCCAGGTGATCCAGGCTCACCATCAACTGTATTAACCTGTTGGCTAGTACCTTGGCCACTACCTTGTAATCAAGATTGAGCATCGTGAGAGGACGGTATGCCTTAGTCTGTACTGACTCCTGCCCAGGTTTAGGTAACACTACAATAAATGCCTCTCTGGTCATCTGTGGCAATGTCCTAATCTCTTGGACCGACTCATACATTTTCTGCAATATGGGAGCAAGGGTTTCAGTAGATATAGTGTACACGTCAGTCAGGAGCCCATCCCCATGTGGAGTCTTCCCCTTTGCGAGACCCTTAAGTGCCCCTCTGATTTCCTCAATACCATTGGGTACTAGTTCTTCAGATTGTGCATAGTTTAATTTCCTATTACCAGATAAGCAGTCTTGAACAGAGATCCTCTCTGGAGCTGGGCGCACCTTTAACAAAGCTGAGTAATACTTCCTGAAACTTTATCACTGTAGGATCACAAGTCTGTAGCATCACAAAAGGGCCCTGTCCTTCTTCTATGCACACCTACCACACCAGTAAGTGTCCAGGTTTGTCTCCCACTAGATGCTGTCTGGTTGGGTTGTATGATGGTACAACGCATTCCGTTGCAACGCATGCCTTTACCACGCGTGCGCTACAACGCAAATACGTTTACCACGCATAACCTTAACTATGCATTTTCTAACAACGAATATGACTTTACCACGCATGCTTTTACAACTAATTTCATTGTAAAAGCATGAATGTTAAAAGCATATGCATGGTAAAGGTTTTCCCTGAGCCCTAAAATCGGTCCCCCTCGCAATGTCCCCGGCACCCTGCCCTATTTACATATACTGACCTCTGCCCTGAGCCCTCAAAGCGGACCTCAGCGTGACCCCCCAGACCTTCTAAATAATACCCGTCCCCTGCCCTAAGCCCTAAAGCAGTACCCCTGTGTGAACCCCCACCCCCAGCACATTTTAAAAATACTCCTCCTCTGAACCCTAAAACAGGACCCCTGCATGACCCCCCTTAGCCCTTTTTTCAACTACCCTAAAGCCCTAAAACCGTACCCCCCTCCACCCCAGGCCCAATCCCCCTTACCTCACAACGACGACGAGGCATCTCTTCATGCGCAGCGGAGGTCGTAAAGAGGAAGCAGAATGGTCTCTCCGTTTCCTCTAACGACGCCGATAGCCTTAACCCTGCCGGCACCTTTACCACGCATATGTCATTACCACCAGTACCACCATATGCGCTTACTTGCATACCTTCGCAACGTTAATTCGTTGTAAAGGCAATCGTGGTAAAGGCATATGCATTGTAAAAAAATGCATGGTAAAGGTGCATGCATTGTAACGCATGAGTGGTAAAGGCATTCATGGTAACAGCTGCGTTGTAATGGCTGTTGCCCATCTGGTTGTGGTCTCTTTATAATATGGTTTTCATGAGTAAACTCTGTCCGTCAAACTATAAACTGGCCCCATACTAATACAGGTTTACATTAAGATTTAACCTTGAGAAACAATAGAACTTTATTTTCTACTCTTAAGCCAATAGTGGTGGTTTTAAAACTTTTATATGGAGTTCCACATTTTGTTTTAGGGTGGGGGGGTTCAACTTAAAAAAAAAAAAACAGGGCTTCTGAGCTTGGATACAAAGAATCAAGTAAGTGAAGAAAAAGAATGATGTTGCACTTGGTGCAATAAATCCTGATGTGGGAGTAATGAGGATTAAATTCCCTTTGTGTTGCACAAATGTCAGATGGCATGGAGTCTCCAGGTGAGAGCAATGGTTCTGCTGCTGAAGAAGAAGCCTCTTCTTCCCCCTCCTGTTTTCTTTTCACAGCGTTGTATTGGTTGCTGTGCCACGCGTTGAGATGCTTTCTTATGCCTGATGTTTCACATGATTATTTTTTGACAATACCCCGGCTAAGCTCTTTGTGGCACAATTTTCAAGTGACCACCACTTTTGTAGACATATTCTTCCCCCAATCGGAAGAGGAAAAGAATTGCCAAACGATGATTTCTGGTATGGTCCTCAAACTACTCCTGAGTCTCTTGCTGCGGTGTCTCCTCTCCTCCAGATGACATGATTTTTTTGGGGTTAAACTCCTCCCAAAAAATGGAAGTTTCCAAAAAGTAGCTCAGGGATTTATACAAAATGTTCACATAGCCATGTGCAGCAAGCCATAGTGAGGGTAAAAGTGTGGGAACTTCATGAGAATGCATCAATTCAGTCATTTCAACCAATCAGATGTGCTCTTACTGTGAGTCATTTTCAGGCACTGCGGTACAGCGACTCCTAAAAACACAGAACTCTTACTAAAAACTGCAAGAGATCTTGGTTATTTTTGCCTGTGAGAAAACCTCTGGGCTCAAATGTCAAATAAAATGAGCCCTTCATAGTAAACACACCTTTAAAAAGAAATTCCACATCCTGAGGTACTCCTGACATGGGAGAATCAGTGACCTAAATAGGTAATATGGTGGCATGGTACCCTTGGAGTGAGTGTGACAACATGGACGCGCTTCCACCAACCCATATATGGTGCTAATATACACCAATCGGAGAATTACTACAGGCCAGAAAACCTTGAGACAGACAAGTAAGCCTGCCTAAATATATGTTTTGTGGTATATGTGTGTCCACTGACTGACATTAAGAGACTTGAACATGAAAAAATGTGAAAGAAAACCTAACCAATATTAATATGGGGCATCATTATAGGGTTAGTCCTGAGGAAAGCCTGGGACTTTTAGACAGGCCATTCAGAGAGCTGGAACATGTTGACGAGAAGTTAGGGTGGAAGGGTGGCAACCACCCTAAAGAACACCCATATAAATACACTTTTTAAACCATATCAAAGGCACCAAAGAATAAAAAGAAACTGGGGTGTACAAGAGGTATTTTTAATCTTTCAGACTCCATTACGAATAATATTCAAAGAGCTCTCTAGAATATGGTTGAGCCCACCCTGGTTTATTAGGACCAGGGTGAGACCCGATAATGAAGATGACACCAATAGGGTGTGTGAGAGTCCATAAACAACCCTTTTGGGTTGTTCCTTTCTCTAGAGAAACAAGTCGGATGGGTTCTTAAGAGTGGTAGGATACCTTAGTGTGGAATGGTACTCCCGTGGGACTAAGGAAATAAAGAGTCCGTGGAAGAGACAGGAGTACTGCAGAGATAGAGGACACAAACAAAAATATACATGAAAGCAGTCATTTGATTGGCCACTTATGGAACACTACTCAAAAAATAAGCCCCTAGTCTTTAGAAACAGCCTTAAATGATTTTCCTGACTACCATTACCAGATTGGTGCTTATGAGAGGCATTTTAGTGTAAATGTAATCACAGAACTGGGGTGGTGAAGTGAGCTAAAGAACGATGATGGATGCAACCCAGATCTGTGATTGGGGAATTGAGTGTCTGAAAAGTTTCAGCGCTCCGTCCATCATCTCCTTGTGTTTGTTTTGTTTGCCCTAAGTTGGCAGGGTATGCCCAGACGTGGGTCCTTTGCTCACTTTGCCACTGGATTCAAGCCAGCCTGGCTGATGAGGGGTGTTACCCCTAACCGGTCCCAGGATGCTTGTTTCCAGTCCAGGTAAGACCTGGCTTGGCAGTTCGGGCTGGACAGTTCCCATGTGAAACAGGGTCAAGACTGATTTGCATATGGCTGGGTCTGAACTGGGGTGGTGAAGTGAGCTAAAGAACGATGATGGATTCAACCCAGAACTGTGACTGGGGTTGAGTGTCTGAAAAGTTTCTGCGCTCTGTTCATCATCTCCTTGTGTTTGCACAGTACATCATGGGCATAGACAAAACTGTAAACAAAGAGATACCAAGTACACTATCAACCAGGCCTATCACAGGTGCAGTATCAGAAGATGATGACATTATTGTTATATATCCACTTCTGCAGCCCCACAGCAATCAAGACCTGAGAAAGAATCAATGGTGTTCCAGCTGGCGAAAAAAAATGTGCGCTGGCGGGTGCGTGTACTTTGCGCAACCAGGTGTCCACGGGAAACAATGGGATGTGGAAGCATCTGAGGGCTACGCATCTCAACATCATAGCCCATGCTGAGATACAGAAGAGTTGCGCAGTAGAAAGATGACAGACTTCTCCACAAGGAGTGCTGCATGAACAATGGGAGGAAAGTGATGAGAAGATAGAACATTTAAAAATATACTGCAAGCATTGCCTCAAAGTAGTGACCTCTGGGGAATCTAAGAAAATAATATTTTCAATGACCATGGTAGAACATCTCCACACAGAAAACAAAGACTTGAAAAACAAAAGAAATAAAAAAATTATCTTAAAAATAGCATTTAAAAAGATACATAAGTAAAAACAAAGTAGGTCTAAACTGTAAAAAACAAAAAATATACAAAAACCTCAAATAAAAAAATGTGAAAAACAACACAAAAAATATTCTCAAAAAACTATGCATCTAATCTCCTCTTCTCATATGTAAAGGTTGTGTGTAGATGGGGTCAGGTTGGATAATTTCATAGAGTAAGACACAAGGTCTATTCAGAGACCAGGCCTTCTGTCCAATACTGTACTGCATATGGCCATGCCTTACCCACAGAGGTTCTCCCCACCTGAAGAACGAGTTACACATCCTGAATTTAGACTGTAATCGAAAAACCTCATAAATTCACCAAAAAAAACAAAGTTTAAAGTGACATTTGCATAAAGTAGCCGATGCGGATAAACTATTTTTTGCAAAGTTTTGTGCAGATTCGTCAAAATAATTAGCAAAACTAAAAACACTCTTCCTATGGAAACTCTGATCTAACTATAACTACACAGTGGCCACCGCAACCAAGTAATATACAGATAGTATAAAGTAGTTAATGTAGGTTCCTAAAATAAAATAGTTAGTGTACTTGAAGTAATGACAGTGTACCTATTATATGCAAGAACCCAATCAATGGGGCTCAAAAAGATTTATGAATTACAATTCACATTTCATGTACATGACACAGCGAAGTTGTGAGCAGTCATTTAATATCGATATATTGCGCTGGGCCCTAAGTACTGCTTTTCATCAAGTCACAGATGAACACGAAGCCTGGCTTCCTTGAGATTTGGAATTAAATAGCCAATCAAACATGTGGACTGACATCTGCTTATTAGATATAGCCCGCACTATCCTGTTTCATGGTCCTGGGGAGTCGATCTCTCGCAGCTAATATAAATCACGTGTGACTTGGCAACTCTATACATGAATTGAGTTACTTCAGCCAGTTGGACCCAAAGACCTGGCAATCATTCCAGAGCTCAAGATCTCAAACAAGCATCATGACCATGTCAAAAAAAGACTACATTTTCAATGATGGCTATTATTAAAAACCGTGCCAATGCTGCACCTGCATTTTTGTTTCCTACAGTTTGCCACTGTCAGTGTTAAAGCTAAAATAAATAGTCTTTGAATTTACTATACAATTTAGAAAAGATCTACTCTGAGCATCTTAAGAGCAGCTCATTGTCTCTTGGTCATATTCATCCATCCATCCATTCATCAATCCGCGCCCTCTCAGGTAATGCTCACATGTAGCAGATGGTCCCTTGCAGAAAGTTCTCAAGTTTGCCATATGGAGTGGGGCAGTATCATCAGGAGGGTGGCAGGTGGGGCATTTTTCCCCAGGCCCTACTCCTTGAAGAAGCCCCATGCTATGGACGAGGCTGTCTACAGGGATCAAGGCGCAGGCACGGCATGTTTCAAGGCACAGGTCACAGTAATTCTAGGCCACACAAAGAAATATGGTGTACCCAAGCTGTGACATCTAGTATAATGGGGTAACCCAGTGCCCCTCAGAACCTGGGTGTGAAGATTAAGGAGTAATGATGGTTCTGTCGGGTACAGAATTGCTTTCTTACTTACTGAATAATAAACAGTAGCGAAAGAAACAATTACTCAAACATCTGTGTAATAGCAGTTAATGGAGAAAAGGAGAACAAAGAAACACACCAATCATGAATAAATCAAAGGAATGTATTGAAGGATTAATCAATTTTTTTCTTTTTACATTTTATAGTGTATAAATGACACTAAAAGGCTGTCACGAGTATTCAATTCAATATATTTATTAAAGATTTGGAACTCCAAGGAGGTCCACATAAAATGCATACATATTATTTCAGATAAAAGAAAAACACATAACAAGCACAATCCACTAACCATCATAAAATTATCAAAAGCCTGCCTTAGATCAGCTGAATTTCTTGTAAATAGAAACAAACAATATTGTCAGAGAGCCCAGATCATACAGTACTTAAGACTTTCCACATTACAACTCCTAAGATGTACATAGGACATTAAAAAACTGACAATTCATTAAAAGAGGTCCAAAAGTTCAATTTCAGCTAGAAAATTAATTTAAAATTAGAGGCAAGATAAAACATGGGCATGTCCAGACCTGTGCAAAAGGCAATTCAATAGCAGCCGGCTCATTAGCAAAATACCTCCTGAATCCCACTACATTTAAGTTTTTAAAATTAACAACAGAACATAGTGGGTAGCAGACGCAACCTAACCCTATTTTGAAAAAAAGAAAAAAAAAAAAAGATCGGTTAATAGCTGCCTATCAATGTGCAAAATACAAATTAATAAAAACTAGAATACTGATACTTTGCAGATGGAGAGGCTAGCTAAGAGAATAGCCGCCGGTTTAAAAAGTGTGCTAAAAAGGAAGAATTCAAATATGTGCATAAACTCCAAAAAGAAAAAAAAATTTAAAAAGTTTTAGTCACACTGCTTCATTTTTGTTCAGAAGTGATAGTCTCGGGTTGATACTACATTTTTTACACAATCTTGTAAGAACACCGGTACAAGTTTAAAAAATATACATGAATTCCTTAAAAAAATTAAATAGTTTTACACACACTGCTTCGTTTTTAGGACAAAAGAGATAATCTCGGGCTGATGCTACATTTTTACCAGAGTTTTGTAGAAACATCGGGCGAAGCCAGCGGTAACGGCTCAATGCCAATGCAGGACATACAAATAAAACATGGTCCAGAGTCTGGGTACTCAACATACACAAATTACAAATTTTCCCATTATTCGGATTCTGAGACCAGTTTGCTGTAAGGTCATTTAAAGGCAGGAGATTCATACGACCTAAAATAAGCAAGCGTCGAATACCGTGTTCTAAATTCCAAAATATATATTTTTGTGCAATTCTCGGTGAGTTTGTCCTAATTATTAGTTTTAATCTTTCTTTAGAGTTACAGAATTGAATGTCTCTATCGAAACTAATTTTGCCACTCAGAGTTTTCAAGAGTGACTTAAATCCTAATAATGGAAGGGTGAGCACTAGTTCTTCTTGTATACTAAAGGCTTTTAGTGCCAATGAGAAGTCACGGTAAAAGGAGTAGTTACCTGCCTTAGCATCAAAGATTTCATGGCATAGAGCACCTCTTAGTGAATCTGGCTCGCTATGTTTTAGCTGATAACCCCAGCGTAAAACCCTGGATAAGCCTTGAGTATAAGAGCTTATCAAACCAAATTCCAACCTAATTGCTGCCGTAGGAACTAGCGTGCTAAAGTTACATATTTTACGTAGTATCTGACCTTCAACCTTATCCAAAAACTCCAATCCTTAACAGGAATTGATTCAATCGCATAAAGCAGGGTTGGAGGGATTTTTGCCTTAAAAACCGTCAATAAGTGTAAAAAATGTTTTCTACCCATTTCGCTATAAAAAATGCGCAAACCATTGGCGTGCGATGTAGCTTTACTAGTACAGTGTGAAATGTGAGGTTTATTTTTCGAGCTGCTTGTTAAAAATTTCCCTAAATAAAGGTATGAATCTACCACCTCCAGCCTTTCGGGACCGATTTGCCAATTAAAATTATATGATTTTCTACTTTTAGTACTTTTCAAAATTAAAATTTTACTTTTGGATATGTTTATTTTCAAAAAGTGGCCCACAGTATATTTTTGTAGGGAAGCCAACTTTCTATTCAACCCAATAGGGGTTAAGTCCATTACTACTATGTCATCTGCATAGAGTAGACATGCAAAAGAGCGGGAACTTATCTTCGGGGCATCTCCATCAGCTTGAGCAAAACAATCGGATAAATCAGCTATATATAAGGAGAATAGCAGCGGTGCTAACAAGCAACCCTGTTTGAGTCCATTTTCAGTAGGGATTACTTTTGATAATCCTTGATTTCCACCCATTAATATCTTGCACCAAGTTTGCGAGTGGAGTGCTATGATCAAGGATAGCAGGGGGAAGGCAAACCCATTTTTGCAGTTTTCTCCATAATAGAGGTCGATCTACCTTATCGAAGGCTGTGGAGAAGTCAATAAAAGCCATAAATACATTTGAATTACGGTAGATTGTGTATTTTTCCTCTATTAGTTTCAACAAAAAAATATTATCTAGCGTAGAGTGATTTTTCCTAAAGCCTGCTTGCTCAATGGGTAGAACTTTCTTCTCTACCACCCATTCCGTAAGGTGATCGAGGATTCTACGTGCGAATATTTTCCCCGTCGCATCCAGTAAGGCTATTTGCCGATAATTACCTGGATGCGATCTAAGGCCTTTTTGTATAGAGGAATTAAAATACTTCCTGACCAAGATGGTGGGATTTTCCCATTAGAGTAGCAAAAATTAAATAATGGAGCTAAATAGGTAGCCCACAAGAGAGGCTCCTTTTTAATTAGCGTCATGGGAATTTCATCAGGGCCCATTGCTCCTGAGGATCTCATTTTTAATAGCCCCGACCACTTCATCGATAGAATGGACATAGTTGGGTACTAAAATTAAAGGCTGGTCCAATGCCACAATATCAAATCTGCAGGAATCGAAATTCACAGAGTACAATTCCAGCAAATAAAGTTTCCAATCCACTTCTTTTATGGGTATTGGGAGAGATTTCACCCTAGTGCCGCAGCAGTCGGAGATTATTTCCCAGTACCTTTTTGAATTATTTTTGAAGCTGCCTCTTTTAGCTGTGTCCATGCACCATCTTCCTTTATTTGCCTTAAGGAGCGTTTTTTTCTTTGTCTTTTCCTCTTTAGCAGGTTTATTAAATTGCTTCGCTCCTGCGAAAAATACATGAACTGGGCCCTCACTAGTTTATTTATTTCCCTATTTAGAGTGAGCAATGGGTCAAAATATGGTCTCCGTTGCACAGGGACATGAGTTGATTTACCAGATTTAGCCAAGAGGCCAATGTTACGGGAAAAGACATCAAGTAAATCAGGTTGAGTACAGTCACATTCAACTGATTCTGAGGGCAGCTGATCTCTTATTAGTGTTGATAAGTGCGCTTTTAGTTTAGAGGTCGCTTGAGTGTTCCAGTGGCTTCTTCCATTTGTTACATTAAACCCTACAGTAGCACCTTTAAAATTCCAGGAGCCTACCTTATCACAAATGAAGTCGATTTTAAAGCAAATCAGCATGTGATCACTAAAAACATTTCCCAAGACTTCCATATTTGTAAGTTTGTGAAAAAAATCTGCAGAGACAATTAGATAATCCAGAATTGATCTCCCAGTAGGAGCCTTATGGGTATAGTTTGCTGGAATATCTTTCCCCAACCTCCCGTTAGCAATTATAAGATCTAAGCTTCTCAGACCTTCTAGAAGTAAAACTCCTCTTGTATCTGTCCTGATATTGTTCGGGAATTGAGCAGTGGGAATATTTAGGGCTTCATTTTTTTCAATGTTAGAAAATACCTTTAGACTATGCGATGAGACTTTAGAGTTCAGATCTCCCACTAATATTGTGTACCTACAGTCTTCAGATTCCAGAATGGAGGAAATAAAGGAGAAAAGATCTTTTAATAGGTGTGAGGAGGATGCGTCGGGAGGTAAATATACGTTTATTATCAACAACGAGTCCAATAGAAGCTGGCCGACCTTATGATCCAACTTAACCGCCTGAATTAGATTAGAGGCGTGAGAAAATTCTTTATAGGACCAACTGAGACTTGTACTTAACATGATTGCAATACCTCCTTTAGCATGACCTCTATTTACATGGAGCGCCGGCCTGCTTAGCACAATATAATCTTCGGTGGACCAGTTCTTAGCTATCCAAGTCTCTTGGAGACAAATTATATCGGGATTCTGCTCTTTCAAGAATATAAGTTTGTTTTTATTTGTGCTAAGGCCGGCTGCGTTCCAAGATATCACATTAATATCCTTGCTAGGAAGAATTCCCACATCTTAGGCCTAAAGGTCTATTTGAATTAAGAGCACCTGCAACCCAACTCCATTTCTTATCTTCCTCCTCTGCGGGAAGCACATATTGAATATTTTTTTCAGTATGGAGCAAAACCCTCCTACCATTTTTACCAAGAAAGACCTGCAAAGTACTTTCTTTCTCCGGAAATGGTGTACCTCGTCCGGAGAATTCTTCATCAGTATTAGGCAGCTTGATTTGAGACATTTTTTTGAAGATAGCTCCACCTCGGGAATTAAAACATCAATGCCGCAACAGCGTAGTTTATCGCTGTGTGCCAAAATCAGGTGGGAGATTGCTTTAGATGAAAATGTAACTCTTGCACCCCTGAGATTATTATATTTTTGTACCTCCACCAGAGCTAAGTCATTACTTTCAATCATCCGCAGGCCAACAATTTCAGCAAAGCAACCCAACAAAAAGACCTGTTCATATATAATTCATAATCAAAAATAAACGAGAAATCCAAGATGTAAGGGGCAGGCTGGAAGTTATTATCAGAGCTAGATACCTCAGGGATGGTATTATTGGAGCTATAAATGACATTGGTACCTAGAGAGGAAGCAAACAAAGAAGCATTAGGGTTCAATGTACTCTGAACCATAGGAGAAACATTTGTATCTAGTGGTACTACATCTTTGATCGATTTAATAGGAACACATAAATTCAAAGAGGGAGAACAAGAACCCAATGGATTGTACTCTTCTTGTCCATCTTCCATTTTCGGAACATTTAAATCCAGCTTTGGAGATATAATATGGATAGGTTTAGGGTCGAAGCGTAACTGTTTTGACCTTTTTTGTTTATCCTTCGACGTTTTTCCCTTTTTTCCTTCTTTTTTGTCTTACGTATGTTGCTACTTTTGTTCATAGGAACTTTTTCCTTACTCAGAGAGCATCCAATTTTAATATCTTCCTCTATAGGCTGCTTTGAGGAATTAATGCCAGAATTTAGAAAGATAGGGAAGACCTTTTGAATTATATTTGTATTTGTATTTTCCATCATAGTTTGCGGGCGGAAAGAAGATGCGGCAACTGTAGCTAAGGGTTCGGAGTCGAAAAGCTGCAGTAAAGAAGAAGAAAATGATTTATCAAAAATATCACTGTTTTCTTTCATTTTGGTATTGATATTTCTACTGGAAAAGGCTTGCCAGCCTGAGTGCCAAAGTCCCGCCCTTTAACATGTGGAAAAAGTCTGTTTGGGTAGAGTGAGACTTGTCAAAGTCTACCTTCAAACGAAGGGGAATGGAAGATCCTTTCTCTGGTTTAGGTATACTAGGGGGAAATACACAAACTTTTCCTGTCAATAGATTATGTTCAGAGGCAATATGCTTAGTCAGGGCTAAAACGGAGTCCAAAATAAAATCGGAGTTATCTACTGATTTCTCCATTAGGGTTAAGATGGAAACCAACACTCTTTCTAGACAAACCAATGACTCCGACATGGGCCTTTGAGATTCTAGATTATAAATTGAAGGAAGAAAATCTCGGGAGAGATCAGGAGTAATGGAACCCCGTGAGTCTAATAAGCTTGTTCCGCTAGGTGTACTGCTGAACAGTTGCAGTTTCACAGGATGATCCTTAGGGGACGGTAGGGTGGCGGGAGTAAAAACCCTGGATGATTCTTGGTTGTGAGCGTGGAACATTTTTAGAGGCTGATCTAAATTTATATCAGGTAAAGTAAAATCTTCCATTATAAATTCTCCCACTTTTGATACTGATTGCGGAACTCCTTCCGGTTCAGAGACCCCATTCACAAAAGGGTGGATGGTTAGATTTGCCAGCAAAGAGTCAGCCACCCCAGATTCTGAATATTGAAGATCAGAAGGCCGTGATCCCATGATTATAGACGGTGAAATGGAGGGTACTACTGGTGAAGGTACTACTGGGAATGGGTTTCCAGGACTTGCATTGATCTCTACTTGATCAACATATTCTTTTTGGAGAAACTCCGACATCCCTACAGATTTAGAACTTATTTCTTTTTTAGGAAAAAAGGAAGGGATGGTATTGAAACACTTCAAAGAGTTTATTTGCAGAGAGTTGTTCCTTAAAGGGTTAGCTCTGGTTTTTGTGCAAGCTCTTGTGTACACTAATCTACCAGAGCGTAATTTTTTGCAGTCATAGCTTTGTTCAGGAATAACTCCCAAAGCTCGATGCGCCTGAGCGCCGGTGCACCGGTGCGCCGCTTATGCTACACCGTGCACCAGGCACTACTTAGCGCTACTTAACTAGCAACCCCCAACTGGGTGGCCAGAATAAACAAAGTCTAGAGAGCCTTTAGAGAATACTCGAAGCGTTTGCGTCTCAATTGCACAAGGAACAACAGACCAGATGCCTGGACATGGTGGACACCTGTATCCACTACTGCTCTAGAGACATGCTGCACTTTGACCAAACATGAAGCATACAGAAAAGGGACACAGGGCAGAAAGTGACTCTAGGCTTTCTCCCACAGATCCAGGAATACAGAAAGCACCACTCCGCTTCACTCTGCTCTGCTCTGCAGCGTTCAGATTACACGACCGCTGCTTGCGCGGGGCTCCTCCTCGTCCTGACGGTGAGACTCCCTTAACAAGGCAGGCAGGGGAGTCTAATATACCTCTGTGGGGAACTACAAAACTACAAGTCCCAAAATGCACCGGGACAATAATCAGAAGAGTGCAGAAAAGCCCAGGGTCTGCTCAGCGTCTTCAGCGACCTCTACAGACTCCGTGGCTCCCCCAATTCTCCTTCGTCACCGGCACACGGCGGGCTGCAGGGGTCCGGTATCGATGTACCAATGAGATCCGGACTGAAGCTGGACTGGAGCTGGACCGGGCTGAACCAGACCAGAGCAGGCAAAAGCAGAAGCACCAGGCACCAGGCACCTGGTAGGGAGGCGGTAGGGGGGCAGCCGGGGGTGCAGTTCTTAGTTCTTGGGTGGCGGACCCCCGGTGGAACAAGCCGGGCCCCGGCAACGCAGCACACCGGGATACAGAGCAGTCCGGCAATCCAACAGTCCCGCCTCGGCAAGCAAAACAAGCACGAAGCCCGGAACAGCCAGCAACAGCCAGCAAACAGCCAGAAAGCAGTCAACACCAAAGCCGTGGATCGTGGCGGCGGCGAGCACTCCGGGCCAATGAGCAGTCCAGCCACAGCACAACGGAGCAACACAGCAGCAGTGGACCGCGGACTGTGAACAGCGGCGGCAGGCACTCCTGCACTCCGGGCGGCAGGCAGGCAGTCCGGGACAATGAGAGGCCCCAGCCACGAGGAAGAACAGCCGACAGCCGACAGCAGGCAGCAGGCAGCAGGCAGCCAAGCCGTGAGCCGCGGACCGCGAACAGCAGAGGCAGCAGTGGCGGCGGCGGGAGCAACAGCAGTCCGCTCGCACTCAGGTACTCAACGCCCCTGTGTTCGTTTCGTTTCAAAATTGCAGCAAGTCACCTTGTACAGATGTGAGTACAAGCGCCTCCTTATGCCTGAATGAAATAGAAGACCAGTAGTCCAGTCGATCGATTGTATACTTTCTTAGCAACAACAATCCTTAAGATGCTGTTCCCAACAACACCTATAGTTTGTAGTATGCAACTGCGCGTCACTGCTTGAAACTCGGCGAGCACTACTGGAAAGCAACGCCATCATGTCACGAGTAATAAACAAAACAATTATTCAGAACGGCGCAAGTAATAAGGTGGCAAAGGTGCAAAAAAGTGCTAGTTGTGAGCAAGATATATACAGTGCTGCATAGCTGATTAAAAATGATCATTCAAAGGTCATCCATCCCTAGATACATAAATATCCGGTCCGCTTGGGATTTTAATTTCCTTTTTCACGTGGAGCAGAGAGAATAGGGTCAGGATTGTGACTGAATTATTTCATGGTGCTCTCAAATGTGATGATCACAGCATAAAAGGAGGCACACTGAATAAAAGTAATTGCTGAGAGTCACACAGTTTGGTCAAGATGGAAGCCAGGATTGATATCAGGAGGTATGGGTCAATTCCCCCAGCACGTTTTTGCTCTGGGCTCCACCTAACTGGCCTGGGTTGGGCAAGGATCGTACGACCACCAACAGGTGAGAATATATTTCTAGTTCATTTCTTCCTAAACCTTGATGACCATTCCATTTGACCGTTTTTAATGGGATTCTGTTGGCCCTATTTACTGACATACTGTGGTTAGCAACCTATAGATACGCTATGGAGAACATTCTAGTTGTATCTTATAACTGGTCTCTTGTGCCTATTGGTTTCAGTTAGTATTTTTACTTAACCGGTAGAATTTCTCTTGTGTGGTTTTTTTTTACCTGACATAGGCAGTTGGTTGACCTGTCCATGGAAATCGTTTGTTATTAGTCAACTTACATTTCCACCAGGGGAAAGCTTACACAGTTCTGAAAAATCTGTGTAAATGCCTTTTTAGGGAGATCTCCACATGGTAAGGTATAGGGAAAAATAAAAAAAAAGTTCATTTGAATACAAAATAAATATAAAAAATATTTGTATAATAAATATTAATGTAAATTCATTTTATATATTTTTTTAATGTAGAACAAATTAAAACTATGCTGCAGCACTATTACTTTAAATAAATCTTTAAATAACTGGAATATATTAAATTACATTAAAATAATGTTTTTGATGTTTGAATTAAAAAATACATTCCCACCTAAAGAAAAAAAAACAATGCATTAATAATTATTAAAAGAGATGTATGGAATTAATTAAAATAAACTTAGATACATTTTAATAAAATTATTGTTACATTAATTTTTAAATTCAAAATACAATATTAAAATATTTTACTCTTACATAATAATCATGTAGTATTGTACACTTTTAACATGAAATTATATATGTAACTATTTTAAATAATTTAATTTAATGCAATATTAATTCCTATTGGGCTTTATTTTAATTCCCTATTGACATTATTTTCTATGGTAGGATGTTACAGTCAGTACCAGTGGTTGGTCATATTGTTGTATTCCTCTTAGGGTGTCCATAAACGGGCTTTCCAGTATCATGTCCTTATATAGGCACAATTCGCCCTGCCCTTATATAGGCATAAAATCCCAGCCCTTATTTAGGCATTAAACCGTGCACTCCAAATACAGGCATGGTCTCTGACATCCGTCCACCCTAACGTCACAACGAGTTCATGAAGAACAGACCCTTAGGCTGCGGTAGTTTCCCTAGCCCAGGACTATTGATTTCTTCAAGGACTCATATATTATGCATGAACCATTATTCCTTAGGGGTTCATTCATGACGTCTTCCGCTGTCTGACTCACGTCAATACTAACATTCTTAGGTGCTTCTAAGGTATAAATATACCTTCCCTAGCCCCTGTAAATCAGAGGAGACCTCGACTTCAGAGGAGCCCGTTTCCCGGCCTGACGCACTGAGAAGACGCTGTCATCCCTGCACGCAGAGTCCAGCTTCCAGTGATCTGACTTCCCTTGCGGGGTGTTGGAGTTCGAGTCTGGCAAAGAGATTCCTACCTCTCTCATTCTTCAGGTATGGAGCTGACTAGAACCTAGAGGGACTCTTGGCATACTAGGCATACTAGGCTTAACATACTCTTAGTATACCATAGTAAGGAATACTTCACCTACTTCTTCCCTCTTCCTACACCTAGGTTGGGTTTGGCACTTTGGGGTAGAACTAGCTTAGAAACGCATCGTATGAGTACTCGCATTTTTAGTCTGTGTTATTTATGTAAATGCATATATACTAAAAGATAATGCTATCGCAGTATTATTTATTTCTACTGCTCACACTGTACATTATTTATCTCGCATACTGTCTTGTGATCGTCACAGCACATTTTACTTACACCAGAAACAAGACTGTTCAATAAATCTTTTATTGAAATGCCCGTCTGTTCTTTCTGTGTAACTTTGGAGAAAACGAAGTATGCATGATTGAGCTGAGTGAAATAGTTATCTATTGTTTCCACGACTCTGGGACACGTTCTGATTCTAAAGGGAAACAAAGTGGTCATGTTTTGCGGCTGCCAGAAACTACTCCCTTCTTGTTGTCAAGGAGTTTCTAGTGGCCTCTGAGCTAGCTGGCACAAGTAATTAAGTTTAATATACTCGATAGGGACATACTGACCTTAGTCCTATGTCAAACCTATAGGATATATTATTCCAATGCGCAGAGCCTATTAGGGAAATAGGAGCTACACTACATGGCGCCCAACGGTTTGGTAAGGCGGTAATTCAACGTTAGATACTGAGTAACTCAACCGTGCTTTTTCTCTCAGAGACCCCTACCCATATACTCCAAAAGACGTCTGGAGTGGGCAGGGTTAAGTATCCACCAAGGCTACATAGGGCAGTACCCTATATATTAGCTGTTTGGTTTGCTCAACGTTGAAGGATACAGTGTTCCAAAATATTGTGCACCTTATCTTTGTTTCCTTGAAACTTGTTCTACATTATACAAACAACAAAATGCCTGGCTCCGACACTGAGACCGGAAACGGTGGAGCTGCGGCTGATCCAGCCCAAGCAGCAGCTTTTAACATTACAGGTTTAATTGAAACCGAGGAGGGTGTCATAAACATCCCTCCAAACTTAAGAAGAGCCATCACTCTAAAACTTATAAAACATGGCCTACCACCAAGAGGAGGTAGAGCAGTTTTCGTGATAGAGGCACATGAATCCTTTCAGACAGAGGTATTCTATTCATGGGTAATATTTCCTGAATCCAATTCAGTAACACACGTTTCACTTCTACAAAGAAGATGATCCACCAGAGGAATACATTCCTTTCGAGGATATAGAAATTCCATTAACATACCAGGAGCATCAGCTCTGGTTTAAAGGCGCCCTAAAACATCACAAAAACATTACCAGGCTCGGTCCACTAGGTAGACCAGGAGCAACATGGCCGATTCTAGCCGGCTACACACCTCATCCTGACATTGAAGAAATGTCAAACGAGGAACTACTTACTCAAATCACAGAATTAATAAAAATTTACAGACAATTGGTCCAATATGTCATGCAGACTTTTACAGTCCAGCAACCATTAACAATTCCAAATCAAACTCCTCACCAGGGAAATACACTAAAAATTACACCACAGACTCTATACGCAGTCATGGGTAAAATGCCCACAAAACGTGAGCAAATTCCATTCTGGATAGCTAAAAAAATTACTCAAATCGAAGCAGTATTTCCAAATACTACCCCGTATGAGAAACACAGAATACTGACAATCAGTTTACCAATGGGGATCACACCACAACTGGAAGACTGCACCACTTGGGGCTCAGTCTTTGCTGCCATCTATACTAAAACACATGGCATTCCGTCAATTGCGGTAATACCTGATGTCCTGAAACAAATTCAAAACGAATACGGGGCAGAACCTGCTCTAAATTTAGGTATGAAATTACTGAAAAATTTCGACCAGGTCTCAACAATAATATTATCTAATATTAAAGGGGAGGCAGCAGCAGTGGCGATCCGCCAAAAATTAAGGGAATTTGATGTTATAGAACATCAAACAGAGCTACCCAGAAAAATTGAACAATCTTATGCAGAATTAGGCAGAGATAGTTTGGGTGGAAGACCAGTGAAGCCGAAGCTATCTGAAAGTCCTGAGAAGGACTCAATTAAACAAACTCCTACATCTTCTAAAAAGAAGTGGGAGACTAATAAACAAAATTCAAATGAGAAACGTTCTCAATCCCGAGGTAGGTCTCCTCAAAAGGAGCCCTCTGAAAGGAGGTATAACCTCAGGAATAGGGATAATTTGAGAAAACCTGACATGTATCAAGATACTGATACACGTTCCTCTCGTCCCTTTCAGATCTCATCACAGACTTCGGAAAGAAGAGGACGATCGGAACATAGAGAAAAACGCGTGAAATCGAAAGACGACAAACACGCTCCAAAAACTAAAGCCAAACCTCAATTCTCCAAAAAGAAAGTAGCAGGTCTAAAGATCAGACATGCCGAGAA
Organism: Calotriton arnoldi; assembly: GCA_963921515.1. Lineage (NCBI taxonomy): Eukaryota > Metazoa > Chordata > Amphibia > Caudata > Salamandridae > Calotriton > Calotriton arnoldi. Next base: position 344,097 of record CAWUFW010006388.1, on the reverse strand, counting down.
TACTGAGAACACAACTCAAGAACGGAGAATGGGCTCAGACAATGCTGGACAGTGCAGCAGAAGTCACAATAGCTCGCCAGAACCTGAAGGAACTTCTGGAGATAGTGGACTTGAATGAGTACATTAAAGTAGAGACTGTAGACACCAGGGTTAGTACTCCACAAAAGTTATATGAAATAACTCTCCGGATGGAGGGAGACAAACCTAGACAGGTGAAAGCACTTTTTTGGGAAAGACTATCAAAGGGCTATGACATACTTCTAGCAGAAAAGGACTGGCCACCACAATTTGTCAGGGAGTGCCCACATGGCGAGGACATTATTAAGCCTGCCTTCTCCAACCATATTCCAATTCACCTAAGATATACATATGCCAGGAAATGGGCAGTGGCCCAGGCCCCAGCATTATATAACAAGCATTGGCATAGCCAATAGGTCTCGCTTTGGGACCTTATAAGTATTTAGTTATGCAGCACAATATCCTTGGTGCAACAACATCAACTGTTGCATGGCTAAACACTTATAAGGTCCCAAAGGCGAGACCTATTGGCTATGCCAATGCTTGTTATAGATGTGGGGGCCTGGAATTGTCACACTTTCAAGAGTGTGATGATTGGTAGTCTGTTGATGCGGTCATTGTCAGCTCTGGCAGAGGCAACGGGTGGTGTAAGCTGTAGCGGTCTCCTGACGAGGGTCCGCCACTTTTTTTTTTTTTACAAATTAAGCACTGCATCCAGGACAGCTTTAATGTACATATGTTTGGAATTCACTGGCTGCAGCCTACAAGCTCGATTTTTTGATCCAAGAGTGGGCACATCCCCTATCCATACAAATAGACGAAAGAAAATCAACCTTCTTCAGAAATTGTATCTTCATGTTTCTAAATCTTTAAGGATCGGATAACTCGTCCTCCCTGAACCTACCTAAAGCAGTCGGATGTCAAGCAGTGTGGAGTGATGTGATGTTTGGTTAATTAAGGGCCCTCTCTTTTGAAAGTGTCTGAGTGATATTTTTTAATCTATACCGAAAGAGGCAGGTGATGCCTTGCTTACATTACAAGGCGATGATGATTTATTGAGCATGTCCAGAGTCTAATGTGCTGGAAAGAAGATGCCCGGAAGATGGACGGCTTCACGCCTGGCTATACCTACATTTTCTCAGTTGATGTACTAAAGAGCTTCCTTTAAGATTAGGAACTGCATGAGAGCCGCCGTTTCAACCATCTAAGCGCATGATTTCCCTTTTCACATCCGTTGCTGGTGGCGACAGCGCGCGTGCTGATGGACGGTTGCAGCTCGTGCTGTCTGAAGATGGCGGCCGCATGCACAGCAGAGACAACCACGCTGAACACATATTTGTTTTCCTTATGAACAGGCTCATTATCCTGACTTCACGAGATCCCCCAGTGCGAACCACTGTATGAGTAAAATGTGACTCCTTGCATGCCGTATGTAATTACTTAAATAGAGCAGTCTTTGCATTGAACTCTCACTGCATAGTTTTTATCCAGTGTTTGATTCACATATAACTCAGAAAAATAATCACACATCTACGTATTAAAAGTTTTCCACCAATGAATTTGCAAAAGGATTTATATAGGAGGCAATGACGGGTGAAAAATTCTCCTGTATGCCCCATGATGGGCTTGCCAAAATTGAAAATGGAGGTGCTTAGTAAGTATACTCAAAGCCACAGAATACAAGCGCGCACCTCGCGCGGCGGGAGGGGGCCTGCGCGATTCCTTTGCGGGAGCGTGCAGCAAGGCGCGATGATTGCGACCATAAGGCGCCACCAAATGGCGCCGCGCGCTCCCGCAAGGGAATCGCCAGACGTGCACGCGTTGCCATTGCAAGCAATGCAACACGTGCACGTTTTTGCCCCCAAAGCTGTGCCGATAGCTAAAGGTCTCTCCTATGCAGCGCATGCGCGCTGCGTAGGCGAGACCTAAAAATCATGTAGGATGGGATGAGGACTCACCTCACCATAAAATACATCTGAAACCTGAACCAACTGCACAACGGCAGTACCGAATAAAGCAAGAAGCTAAAAAACAGGTCAGGGAGATCTTAGATCAACTTGAATATCAAGGGGTGATTGAAACATGCACCTCCTCAATGAACAATCCTTTGTTTCCTGTCTCCAAACCAGACAATACATATCGTCTAGTTTTGGATTACAGACACCTAAACACTTGTTCTAAAACTTTTGCAGTGCAAAATGCACATAGCACAGCATTAATGAATAACATTGTGCGTAAAAAATATAAAACCACATTGGACATCTCAAATGGTTTCTTTTGTCAAAACATAGCACCTGAAAGCAGGTACTTAACAGCATTCTCCATAATGGGGACCCAGCGTCACTTTTGTCGACTCCCACAAGGGTTCAATAACAGCCCAGGTTTATTCTCAGCGAGGGTAACGGAGTTACTACAAATTTATGACAATGAGGCATTGTCCTATGTCGATGACATCTATCTGACAGACGATGACCTGGAAAAACACTTGAACAGGGTGAGCACCATTATACTGGGTTTCGCCTCTGAGGGCTACAAGTTCAACTTTAAAAGTCCAGAATTGCCCATCTCAATGTCCTATTTCTGGGATATGAGCTTTCAAGTGAAGGCAAGAGCTTGGCAGCTAACTTTTTAGAAAAGTGTGCGCTGCTCCAACCTCCAAAAACGCTAAAAAACTTACAATCCATCCTGGGTTTCCTAAACTTTGGAAGAACATACATTCTAAATTATGCAGAAAGGATTAAACCCCTCTACGCATTAATCAAACCTAATTTTTCGATCAGAAACTGGACACAGGAACACACAGAAATCTTGCGTTCACTCCAGACTAACATGTTAGCAACAAATCACTTACAAACACGCGGAAGTCAACGCAATTTGGTGATCCGAATAATTTCGGGTCAATGCGGATTCCCCTACTTAACCTTCAATGAGGGTGAGAAAATACCAATCGCATCCAAATCTCATTTGTACACACAAGCGGAAATGCGCTTCAGTTCAACTGAAAAAATTCTAACAGCAGTTCAAACCGCTGTAGCAAAAGAAAGAGCCTTATCCCAAGGGAAACGCATTATTGTCGTAACCCCGGTACCAGCTTTAGAAGCGGTCACAAAAGCAAGCATTCCAAATGCTAAAGCATTACATCCAAGATGGATACAATGGGTTAATTATCTTGCTGCAACAGATGTTGAATATGTTTTTGATCCAGATTTAAAAACACAAGCATTCCTGCAATATGAACAAGAATGTCCTCTGCCTACGGAAATTCTGCCTCTCGATCAGTACGAATTCATAATTTACACTGACGGATCCGCACAGCCCGCAATAGGGAGTAAGCAAGCTTACAGTGCAGCGTGTGCAATCGTTAAAGGTCGCATGCGAAATGGCATCTTCAGACCTATGGTCACAAAAACTCAGTCTTTAGGAGATTGTACAGCTCAGCGAGCTGAACTACAAGCATTCAAACTGGCACTTGAAAGTACAGATCGAGAATTCCCCACACTAATAGTGTGCGATTCCTTTTACTGTGTTCAGTCGTATAATGACTATATACAAAACTGGCTTGAAAATGGTTTCAAAGATGCGAAAGGTGGCACAATAAAGCACAAAATGCTTTGGGAACAAGTAGTTCAGTTGAAAAACGAACTACCAAAGGCTCACGTGATCCACACACTGAGTCATCAACGTGATGGCGTTCACGTTGCAGGGAATTCATTGGCTGATGAAGCCGCAAAGGGGGCTGTGCAGACGGCTTCCGTAGCTGCGATCACTCATGCAAAAACAAAAATAGACGGTGAGATAATGTTGGCTTTCAATGCTTCAAGCAAAGGCAGCAGTGCAGCGTTACCAAAAAAGTTTCCACTCAAGTACTTATGTAATTGATGCAAACAACGTTCGAATCCCTGGAGTGGGGGATAGGGTAATTCCAAACATGGAACGTAGAGCAGCCTTGATTTAGGAAACACATTTGGGGGAGGGTCTGTCACATCAAGGGATCTCTAAAACAATTTTGAAGTTAAAAGAGATGTACTGGTGGCCTGGGATGAATACAGAAATTCACATATTCATCAACAACTGCTTAGACTGTAAATTACAGCGAGAGAGCCACCAGACACCATGCTGCGAATGCGGCAACCCAGTACAGACACCATTGTTAGACAGCATTAGACTATCTATGCGCCTGCGTCCTACTGGACAAAGGCATTCCCACAAATACTGAATCAAGGTTCCTATGGTTATGGCCTCAGCGCTCGGCTGACGCTCGAACTGTTATAAAAGATTTGCGAGTCTTTATCGGCACATACGCAATAGGCACGCTACATTCTGACCAGGGTCCTGCGTTTAGCTCTTGGGCTTACAAAGAAGCCATGGCCAGTCTGGGCGTTGCATTGCGGTACTCCTCTCCATTCCATCCTGAGGGAAATTCGGTTGTGGAAAGGAAAAACCGGGACATAAAGCAGTCTATAACAGCTAGGGTATTAGGTTCGGGTGATGGGTGGGTCAAACACCTTAATGGGGTCCAACGCTCATTGAATAATCTGCCAAGAAGTTCTCTAGGGGGGGTCACTCCATATGAGGTCCTATTTGGGACAAGAATGTGGGTACCAGACCTTGAACACGTAGGCACAGTGGTGGAAAATAAAACATTTGATATCAAAGATCGTTTGGCTGTTTTACAGGAACTCAATGAGTTAAGAACGAAACAAAGCAACGTATTCCTACAGCCAACCACCACTGGGGAAAAATCGGCGGTCCCAGCAAGGCCTGTCTGGATTCCAAAAGTTGGGGATCTAGTCAGAGAAAAGATTGCGGACAAGCAGGAATTTGGACCTTCTTACAGACAACCAGTACCTGTCCTAGCAGTTCAAGGAACAAGAACAGTACTTCTGCCGCCCCTTGCTGGAAGAAAGGAGAAAAGATTTGTGTCCATCGACCTCATCAAACCACAGTATGTGGCCAATACTAAATAGTAGGCCTCGTGGACTCCGACCTATTAGCAGACGCACTCCTCTCGCTACTATCCAAGAGGTTCAGACTGAAAGACTGATAACAATCGAGAATTCAGCTGTAACAGATGGAGGACTAAGCAACAATGCTATGGAACTCATCCCTCTTGAACACCAAGTAACAGTTCGTCCAAAAACACCTGTCTACACCAATGTAGCAAGTGATGAACTGGTTCCAGTGATTTCTACAAATCCTGATGCAATTCCAACAATTGATAGAACTGCTTCTGGCTATTTCATTAACTTTGATACGTTCTCAGAAGATCCGAGTGAACCTGAAACGACGCCAGCATCATTGAAATTCAAGCAGCAAGTACAAGACTTTCTTCACTTTCTGAAAAAGACTTATTTGGTTTCTCCATGGATTGAACTCTGGATTACATCTGGACTTTTTGTTTTCCTGCTCTGGCTAGCTTTGGTTACAACTGTGAGCGTGCTCATAAGTGGCAGATACATCCATGTGAATACTGAAGGAAAAGGCGTGAACGTACTTTTGAAACCTCATAAATCTTCCCATCGTGAAGCAAGAGACTTGTCATCAGTGAACATCACAGCTGTTCCTATACAGGATGGTATAGTGTGGGACAAAACAGATTTTGACATCTTCGGCCCGACAGAAGAATTGAACATTCCACATTTGTTTAAAATTTCACTAAGTGATCTAATTACGTCCAGTACCTATTCTGATGATTGGGACTTTGAGACTGTTAACGACATAATGTATGACCTAGAAAAATCTGCTGTATTTTCTAAAAATGAATATTTAGAGGGTTCATCAGACTATGAACAACTGTATTGTTATAACCACTATGGTCATCATTATTTGCATAAATCTGCATATCCAAGAAATGTGTTTATGTTTAATCAATGGGAACATTGTCCTACACCACCACACGGTAGTTCAAAAACATTTGCTAACAAGTTTCCATATTTTTCAGGATATAATACATCTAATCCAGAAATGTTTTACTATAAAAATGTAAACAAGACAGGAATGAAAATTATGTTAACAAATACAAAACAGATTTACTCTGCATTATTTAATGCCCAACTGTCTAGACAGGGTTTCGACTTTTGGAAAGACACAATAGACACAAAAACAGTCTGGGGTACTAAAGATTGGCAAGTGCAGGGGATAGAAGCTTTATTTAGAGCCTGTATCATCCCTGAACAAATAATGTTGTTGAATGAAACCATCCAACAAACATCTTGTCTTGGATTAGCCAAGATCAAAGAGATGAACACACCTTCTGTACCAACACCTGCAAGTGCTAATAATACACAGGCAGTGGTGACAGTTGACAATATACTACAACTCAACAGATCTAATCCTGATTGGAAAAAATGGTTGATCTGGCCCACAGACACGAATAACTGTCATGAAAGATTCCTGAATAAAACTCAGGGCTTTACTATTAATAGGCCAGACCCAAGATACGTCCAAAGACAACATCCGGGGGTAGTAACAACATACAGTGTAGGAAAATTATGCCTCGATTGGCTGCATAAATCTACACTACAGGATGTGAAACAACACTTAACCTTACTTAAAAAGGACGCAGACCTTAGGGAATTCTTGCTTGGACCAAGAAAAAGCGTCAAAAACGTTTCATATATGCCGGCATTTATGCTGCGTATAATGAAGCATGGAAAGTATCACAGATGGAGGCCGCAGAACGAATACGTGAACTTGATCGTATTAATTTCAGAGAAAACACTCTCTGTGGTCGACAATGGGTTAACAACTTTGTCCTCCAGAATATATTTATTGGATGGCATTGTATCCTCTGCTATCGACATACTAGAACAAGATTTGGCGATGTTACAACAAGGCCAATCTCAATTACGTTCTATTGTGTTATTAAGCTGGACGCTGCAATCTTTGCGAGCGGGCTATGTGCCTTGGCGTTTCATTAATACATCAGCTCTGTTTGCAGAATACAATCTAACTGATAAACAGATCGAACTGGCACACAGAGGAGCAAAGTATACAGTGCTGAGCATTGAAAAACTGGAAAAGTTACCATTCACAGTGGCAGAAAAACCAGCTACAGAATGGCTAATTCATGGCAAAATCACATTACCTGTGAGTACTTTTCAGTTTCAGTATTGCCTCAGACAAATGCAAGCAGGCAAATATGAAAGGTTGGGTAAGGAATACATTAAGACATCTTGGGATTTACCGTATACATATAGATGTTGGAGTGGGGATCGTGAAGTGTTTTTGAGTGGTTCAAACTGTAAACTTGCACTGAGTGGTTCACTTATATGTCAAGACATTTCCTTGCACGGGGCTTGTAATGGTTCAGTGGAAAATTTGTCTTGCCATCAGCAGGGTACACCAGCTGCTGTGATTAATCCAACGTTTGGACAACTTTCTAATGGGAGTTACCTCATGTTGAATGATCAGAGTTGCTGCGGCATGCTGCCAGGCATCCCATATCTAGTAACGGTCAACTCCAGGGTCACTTGCTGTATGCAAGTATTGTTTGCCCCAATAGACACAGTCAGGGAGTCGCCTCTATGGCCTTCGCTGAACGTCTCTTTAATAATATTTGATACTTTGAGCAGAATGAAAGCCATGCTTTTACAGCAAACAGTGCCTTTGACCTCGGCCAAAGAAACCTATGATCTACAAGTAGCAAGGACTTCGGCTGAGATACAGACTTTAATACGTACAAACTGCCCTATACATTTCGTAGAAATGATAACACGTATCTTCAACATGTCTGATACAAGTGGAATTGTACACGTATTTAAGAGCATCTGCTCCGGTCTGTTAGCACCTTTCCAGGCAATACTCGGAATCATCCCGAACTTTGCACATTCGGTGTTTGGTGGCATACCATTAATTCTAGCACTTGTTGCCGGAATTCTATTTCTCTTCCTGCTATTGCGCTATGGCCAGCCTATTCGCAGACATCACTCCGAGCGAAATGGAGAAAGCTCTCCTTGAACGAAAGTGTCGTGAGCGAATAGTACAGCTTTTGGGCATGACTCGTCTACGGGACCTTAATACAACTTGGTTCCTGTCATTCAGACCAATCTGGCAAGAGTGCATCTTACCTGTTCTACGATGCCTGCTATGCGGTGAAGAATGCGTGTTGGACACATGTCTAACATTTCCATCAGCAACGCCAACGGATGTCGATACTCTGCTGGTCCCGATAACAGCCCATGCTCTGTGTTGTCCCCAGAGGCTACCAATCCTGATGTCTGCATTCATTGAGATCTCACAGACGCTTCCGGCTGCTGCTGAGGTACGAGAAAGATCTACAGGCACACAGGTAACAACGGACGCGAACCTTGCTGCGGCACTCTATGCTGGAAGCGAAGCCTCTCATCTCTGTGCAATTAATCTACTACACGAGGTGTTCCAACTAACACCAACTACAGTGGATGATGTTTTGTCTATAGAAATAGATGATCTCATGTTTACACCAGACCCGTAAACTGACTCTGATTCAGCATACAGTGTTCCAGAGATGCAGTAACAATTTGGCCTTCATTTTTCAAAACAACTTGGAACTCTACCAAAATTGAACTTTTTTCCCATTTTTCGAACGAAAATGGCACTTCAATCTGCTTAAAGTAGAACTAGCCTTATAATACAGACTTCAAGGTACTTCCAAGGACACTTAGTCATCTTGTGTGTCTAAAACAGTTCATTAATTTTCATGACATGAAATGCCTTTGATTTTTGAACAACTTATCGATCATTTTCTGACACATGTAAATATTACTGCTTATTTCATTCCAATTGCATTTATTTTCGAACTTTATGCCTGAAATGAAAAGCAATGCTTCAAATGTACAGTACCTTTTGCATTCTAATAGGTTTTTTAAATGCCTTTTTTAAACGATTTTAAGAAATATTTTAGAAATATGCGGTACTCCATTTAATGTTTAGCATTTTAAATGTTTAGCATTTTAGTATTATCGTACACACGAAAGTGGAGTGGATGTTGTATTCCTCTTAGGGTGTCCATAAACAGGCTTTCCAGTATCATGTCCTTATATAGGCACAATTCGCCCTCACCTTATATAGGCATAAAATCCCAGCCCTTATTTAGGCATTAAACCGTGCACTCCAAATACAGGCATGGTCTCTGACATCCGTCCAACCTAACGTCACAACGAGTTCATGAAGAACAGACCCTTAGGCTGCGGGAGTTTCCCTAGCCCAGGACTTTTGATTTCTTCAAGGACTCATATATTATGCATGAACCATTATTCCTTAGGGGTTCATTCATGACGTCTTCCGCTGTCCGACTCACGTCAATACTAACATTCTTAGGTGCTTCTCAGGTATAAATATACCTTCCCTAGCCCTGTAAATCAGAGGAGACCTCGACTTCAGAGGAGCCCGTTTCCCGGCCTGACGCACTGAGAAGACGCTGTCATCCCTGCACGCAGAGAGTCCAGCTTCCAGTGATCTGACTTCCCTGGGGTGTTGGAGTTCGAGTCTGGCAAAGAGATTCCTACCTCTCTCATTCTTCAGGTATGGAGCTGACTAGAACCTAGAGGGACTCTTGGCATACTAGGCATACTAGGCTTAACATACTCTTAGTATACCATAGTAAGGAATACTTCACCTACTTCTTCCCTCTTCCTACACCTAGGTTGGGTTAGGCGCTTTGGGGTAGAACTAGCTTAGAAACGCATCGTATGAGTACTCGCATTTTTAGTCTGTGTTATTTATGTAAATGCGTATATACTAAAAGATAATGCTATCGCAGTATTATTTATTTCTACTGCTCACACTGTACATTATTTATCTCGCATACTGTCTTGTGATCGTCACAGCACATTTTACTTACACCAGAAACAAGACTGTTCAATAAATCTTTTATTGAAACGCCCGTCTGTTCTTTCTGTGTAACTTTGGAGAAAACTAAGTATGCACGATTGAGCTGAATGAAATAGTTATCTATTGTTTCCACGACTCTGGGACACGTTCTGATTCTAAAGGGAAACAAAGTGGTCATGTTTTGCGGCTGCCAGAAACTACTCCCTTCTTGTTGTCAAGGAGTTTCTAGTGGCCTCTGAGCTAGCTGGCACAAGTAATTAAGTTTAATATACTCGATAGGGACATACTGACCGTAGTCCTATGTCAAACCTATAGGATATATTATTCCAATGCGCAGAGCCTATTAGGGAAATAGGAGCTACACTACAATATGTGGTGCTGGACTACTGCTTACTACTGTTTTTTAAGTAGTGACTTACACTCAGATTTTGTGAATAGCCAAAAGTAGCAAACTTACACAAAAGTGTAAATTACTCAGAAGTGTAGACACTTGGATATTGTGAATAGACAAAAGTAGTAAACTTACTCAAAAGTGTAAATTACTCATAATTTTAGGTTACCTTGGTGAATCAGGCTTGTAGTGTGGTGTGTGGAGAGAGCTGTTTAGAAATGGCTAGGTGATAGTTTTAAAATTACCTGAGGATAGTGTAGAAGCAGTTTATTCATTGTAGTCTCTATCCATGGTAAGGTTAAAAAATACAATGGACTTGCAAGGAAAACATTGATCCCAGATGTCCTAATTGGTCAATATGTTTCTGCCATATTGCTGGGTCATTGCACTTATGAGCACTGATCAAAGAGAGCCCTAATATAATTATTGTCCTTCAGAAGAGTAGGTATTTTATGAAAAATCGTCAATGACAAAAGTGTAAATAAGATAGTACACACAAAAATGTCATGGACAGATACACATATAAGATAACCCTGATATACTAAACTGTTCATATTGAAGACTTTATGGACCCTAACAGTTGGTGTAAAGGGTCCCCTTTGGGATCAAGGCCCGGGTATCGTCCAAATAACCTGACTTTCATCATAGGAGCAGGGGCATAGCTTGGTCAGTAAGATTATGGGGGTGTGAGCTTCGGATTTCCCAACATTCACGCTGGCATATAATGTTATATTACATTTTATGACAAGCAACCTGCATGAGAGAGACTTAAGGGACAGTGGAAAGGGAGAGGAATGTAGATTGATAGGAGTACTAACTGAGAGAAGCATAACATTTTGTAAAATAACCACCATTTTGGGGATTTTCAAAACAGAGAGGAGAGAGAGTGTGTCTGTGTTTTTTGTCAGTGTGTGCATGCAAAACTCCTAGGTGAAATCCGACAGGCTCTTCACCATACCCGACTGAAAGCACCTGTACCCAACTATTCATCAGAGAATACATTTGTTGGGGGGGTGTAACACTCCAAACACCCCCCCTGAAGCTACGCCCCTGCATAGGAGACACCGGCAATTCACCTAGAATAAGAAGGCGCATGTCCTTGAACACTCTTTGCTTGGCGAATAGCATGTAAGAGCAACTCCTAATGAACTCTAGTTATGGTTGAATTTAACACACATGCTTTCGATATTAACCGAAGGAGCTAACTTCGACAATAAGAATAGGTTCTTGTGGTACATGGAAATGCCTCCCTCTTGGCCCCAATGCCATTTTACAATATTATTTTGCAGTTATCGAGAAGTGGGACATTAGAAAAGGGGAAAGTAAGTCCACGGGGCAAGATTCCATGACGCAAAGGTGTCTAGAGGGCCTCTTTAGATCAGGAGACAAATGTGTGTCAGTTTGGGAAGCTGATGTAAATAGGTTATGGAGTAATAAGTGTTGAGTTAGATTATTTATGATTGTGAAGGCTAGACCTCATGGTTGGAGCGATTTTGGGGCTGCAAATGAGTTCCATGATTGGATGGCAGCAATGGGTGAAAGTCGTATGCTGCAATGTCTGCGCTTGGCGTCAAGTTGTTCAGATTATATGTGCATATTTGAAATGTTTTTAAGTGACCCCTATCTTTGAAAGTTTGTTTGGCATCCTGCAAGTTTAAATTTAGCAGAAAATGGTTAATAAAAATCAAAGTTGTGCTTAACTGGTGCCCTCAAAATACTTCTTGCCCAGGACTCTGGAAATATTCAAGATGACACTGAGAAAAGGCAGTAGCATAGCCAGTGTGTGGTGGGCCCTTGTGCAAGGAAGGAAATGGGCCCCTTGGCTGCTGTTTGAATTATAAAAAACAGCAATAATCAGGGTTCAGTGGGCCCCTCAGGCCTCAGGGCCCTAGTGCACTGCACCTGCTGCACCACTGGAAGCTACGTCCCTGAGAAAAGGAAGAAAGGAGGAGGAAGAGAAAGGTAATGAAGCAGTGACTAAGGGAGAAAGCAGGGATAAAAAATACATACAAGAGGTAGATAAAGAGACCGGGACTGTAGGGTGCTGGAAGAAAAAGGCATGAGGCGAAATATAGACAAGGCAGCCTAGGTATTTGGCAACCGCGGAGGTGGGCTCGTAAAAAAATCTTTGGGCCACTCCAATTTTTATATGCAGATTAATGATGGTTTCACATAGCAAGCCAGGGTTTGCAGGCGCGGCTGGTTCAGGTAAGAGTGGTGGTGTGGAGGGGAGGGGGGGAAGTCGGCACACGGTGGAATTGGGAAAATAAAAAATTAATAAAACCTCCAAGTCAGCAATGCGGCGAGCCCAAGGTAAGTGGTTTTCTTTTCTATTTTCTATTTATTTTCCCTATTCCGTCGTCTGTCGAACCCCCCCCCCCCCCTCGGTCTTATCTGCACCGGCGGCGCCTGTGGGGTTGCGACTGCTACCCCTAGCTACTCTTATGCGATGTCCATGAACTCATCCTAAAACAAACTAAAACATTTGACGCCACCTAGTGCCACTTTGCCGTTTGCTTACGCAGTTCTGTGAAGCTGGACAGATGTCTCTTGTTGTTCCTGAGGTTATAGACTTCCTTTGAGAAGTGCTTTGTAAGCTGCGTTTGAACTGGGTCCAAACTCTGCCGCTGTAACTGCGTGGACCAGAGAGACAAGGAAGGGCTTGCATGATATTTTCCTACTACAGATCCAGATGGACCTGGCGTCTGTTTACTCTCAAGGATGTTGCTGTTTTCTCTCTTTTATTGTGTGTGTGGAGGGGCGGCGGGATCTTCAACTCATATTAATGAACCCACAGAGCAGCCCATGCAGTGGAGCGAGAGAAGAAACAGAAAGTATTTGCAAGGGTGTTGTGTTGTTAAAAAGAAATCACATACAGGAGTTAGGCGCAGGCTCGTTTGGCAGGATCCGGATTTTTGATTCATCGAAGTTTATTATAGATGGCACTTGAAAGGGGAAACAGCCTTTGCAGCGAGGTTTTTACCACTTTGTACCTTTATCACACATTTTTTACCGCGCATGTTTTTAGAACGCATATGCTTTTACAACACATGCCTTTACCACATATTTAAGGTAAGTTGGGGGGTGCGGGGTCTGCCCCCACAAATACATTGTTTATATATATAAATATATATATATATAAACAATGCGAGGTAAAGGCATACGTTGTAAAAGAATATGCGAACTAAAAAAATACGGGGTAAAAAATGTGTGGTAAAGGCATGCAGAGTATTTCCCTACATTGTTCCGTCATACAACCATTTGAAAGCATAGTGCTGGAATATCATGGTCAGAACATCACCTTACGTAAGTATTGTGTCGTAAATATTCTTTACAAAAATACAGGGGCATATTAGCAAGGGCTTTATCGCCGCTTTAGCGGCGATTTTTTTATCAACCTATCAGCAAGCTGTCGCTAACAGGCGTTAGCGACAGCTTTCTGGCGATAGCGGCCGGTTTTCCCATCGCCTTGCATGCCAGCGATAATTATCGCTAATGACATGCAAGGTAGGCGTTCCCAACTAAAAGCGACTGAAAACAGTCGCTAACACAACTTCCCCCTATTAGCAACGCAGGCAAAGCGATAAAAAAGTCGCGCTAAGCGCGAATATCGCTAGAATTTAACACCTGCTAAAAACATGACTTACCTGTTTGTTGAATGGGAGGTGGATTGTCAGGCTAAGTCCACCATGGCGTTGATGCGTGAATATCGCCGGATATCCAGCGATATTCACGCATTTCGCCGCTATCGCTGAGTATTTTATCGCATTGGAGATAAACGTTGCTAATAGCGTGTTATCTCCGCATTAATATCCAGCGATACGCGGCGATAAAAAAAAACGCGCTAAGCGCAGTTTGCGATAATTATCGCAAGTTGTTGCTAATATCCCCCACAGTCCCACTGGAGTTACTAACAGAAAATTTACAACACATGGAACACATATTTTTAAAACTATATACAGGTCATGAGATTTTTGTTTGGCAATATTTCTGTCCATTATACTCTGATATACAACCAACTTTGACAATAGGATACACATGTGTGCCCTTGCTTTTAGTCTTCCATGTTTGAAACTATAGGAGACACCGGGGAGAGATAGGGTCAGACTTCACATAATGTCTCAGAAACCACATCTCTTATTTTTGGACTTGGCGATTCCAAGTGCTAATTGTGCAAACAGTAAACAACAATACAACACATCATTCCAAGTTTCAGACTTTGGCCTTAGATTTAACACAGCAATTGCACAGGTTTTCCTCTTTTCAGTTCTTCCATTCACAAACTCTGAATTTGTGCAATTTTCCTGGTTTTAAACTTGCAAAGTTGGGCAAGCAAACATCCACATGGTGTACAATAAATGCTCACCAGAAAACGACTTTGAACATAGAAGGGAGTTTGGGCCGAATGGGGAGATTTGTTTGGCCATCAAAGTAAGGATCTTATTACCTATGAGGAAGTTTTTTCTAATATGTGTGTTTGTGTTATATTGATATTAACATGTGGATACGCAAATGTATTAACTGTGCATTGTACATGGTTAGATTGACCACAGCTCATGTAGACCTCCATTTTAAAATGGCTAAGGTCTGGTTACTGTTTAGTTTCATACACACATGTATTTTATTTCTAGGCAAAACTGAAGTGCAAATTAACAAACACAATGTGTCTTTGCTTTCTTTCCCTTGTGAAATGTTTTACTTTACACGATAACTGCATAATGCTCTAATTAGGTGCTAAAGTACATCTGCAGAGTACACGCTGGTCTAAGGCAGGGCTGGACTGGTTGTACCGGGCATCGGGCGTTTCCCCAGAAGGCTGGAAGGGTGGGGCTTGTTTTGTTACTGGGGACCGGTTTTGCAGAGGTGCTGCAATATCGGCCCCCAGTAACAAAAGCAGCAAGCAAGCATAATCCACTCAATTTCGTTTCCAGCCTTCTGGGGCCAGCCAGAGCTTCACACTTTCATTCCTTACCCCCCCCCCCATCTCGCCCCCCCCCCGAACTCCCCTTGTAGCGGTCAGACTCGCTCGCTACGCACTCTAAGGGCTTTGGTCCCCAAAAAGTGCCAGGGCTGCTTTGGGGTCCCAGTCTGGCCCTGGCCTAATGTATCTCGTTTTGTTGTAGATAGCAGTAAGTTTGAAGGACGCTTGGGGAGCCGCACTGTTGAGGATAATGAGAAACTAATGAGCTTTAGATTATATCCTGGTATTTTAACCTGATAGGTTCCTTTTATGGAAACTATTTGTAGGTTTAGTAAATGTTACAACTGTGTAATTTAAGCTAATGCAAGGTTGATGAGCGAGTAGACCTTTTCCAGATTTTGAATAGAGTAGAGTCGAGAAAGAGAATACGGTACTCTCTTTATGGGTGAATTGATGTGCTTAACTTTCTTTTGACTGAACTTCAGAATAGTGTGTCCTCTTACTTATATGACTTTGATTGATTTGAACTTCATATCTACTAATGCATTCATGGATTGATTATTGATTTGACACTAATTCAATGACCTTGCATCATTAAACGATTTTAACTTTTAATAAACCTTTATAGTTTGAAAGCTTAACCACTCTGTCTTCCTTGTGGAGCCTAATGTGCTGTACTTTATTTAAGTGCATTGCTTTGATGACTAGCCTCAGTTCCGGACTTCAATCCAGTAGAGAGCACTTTCTGGGCCCCAAATTTGCACGAAGAAAAGCAAATAAAAATGTCTATTTCTCCGTATTGCTTCTGATTTAATATTTCAGACCAGTGCTTATTTTAACATGCGCAGTGTCGTTTGTGTGCTGAGATTTTATACCACTACATGGAATAACCCTAAAGATGATCCTATTTCCTTTGATAGTAATTTATGTGGCTTCAATGTGCAGTAACCTGAGACCATGGTGTAGACTGAGAAGTCTTTTCCAGATCCCACTCTGACTAGCCATGCTGCCTCTCTCTAGGCCACTGTATAGTGTCTTATGACAAGAAGCACCTACTAGAGATAGGATCATAAAAGCTGTGGTTTGCTACACTCACCACTCAGGCCAAGCAATGTGATCTGAATATTTAATGGTATACAATGGCCCGCTATGGCGAAGAATGCCCGGGCCCTCGGTGCAGTTTCTCCATTCCTGCCATTTGTAACTTTGTCCTGAGACTCTCCTGCATTTTTTCCTTTTTGACAGAGTTTGTGTGGCTTGCAAAACAAAAAGGCCTGGTTACAACAAACACACAATAAACTTGTACAATCTTAATCCAATGGGTATCAAGTCTACCTCCTGGGCGGGGCTATGCTGATTTTATTTAGTCATACCCCCCATGTGTGTTCAATGATTTTTAGAAAATTATCAACCACCTAACATCCCTCCCAATTGTCCTAGGAATTAAGGATGTGGCAGAGAATGAAATCATGAAAAATGTGAAAAAATGTGAGGTGGTTCAGAAAGTGCCTCACGTAAGCAATGTCCACAGAGCTGCTGGTAGGTACTCACCAATTTGCTCACTTTGACATCATTGGCACTTTCATGACTAGAACAAAGACGTGTGGCCTAACTCAAAATAATGTGAAAATGTAACCCATAAATGAGAAAGGTGTAAAAATAATGGTGTAAACCATCTACCATCTAAGCCCCGTAACGTGTAAACAGAGTCAACTGCACTCCCCATTAAAATAGGTTGTGAACATCTATCATACGTATTTATGATTTCTTAAGGAGAGATAATGCCAAGGACAAATATTTACAAAAATAACTTTTTTATGGGTTTTTTTAACCCCCAAATATTGACAAAACTCGCAGTTAGTGTCATACTAAAATGGTAAACCATAATTAACGGGTAGCTGCCAGGTGGACGCTTACCAGCAACTCACCAGAGAGGGACTGGCCCTTACAAAGCCTAATGCGGCAAGAAACGTCTGTACCTGTGAATGAATATGCGCATATTAACGTAAATACGACTGGGAGGGGCAAAAGTGTAGAATATGGGGATCGGGCACCCATCAACCTTCCCCACTATAAAATCATATGCATCCACCATTTAGGCCACGCCAATCACATTCTCCAGAGGGTTACCTTTCAACTCCCCGTATTAGTGCTGATGTTAATCACGCCATAGCTGCCAGATATAGCAGATATATAATGTATAATGTGATCGTCAGCTCTTCCAAGGCTACGCTGCGACCATTTAAAATATGCACATACGCACACTCGCACCTTCTAATAACTCACCGCCGGGACCGGGCGTTCGCGTTTCGCTGCTCGAATCCTTAGTGCTTATTCGAGCGCGACTCAAATACCAATCAGCGACACCCAACCCGGAAGGAGATCCGAGGCCGCGTTTGTATGACCCGGAAGAGTTCCTGGGCAACGCTTTTCTCAGATGATGTCAGAGACAAGAGCGAGCAACACCTTCTTTGTGTGAGGGTGCCATCTTAGAATGGTGAACTATGCCAAGAAAGGACACCACAAGCACAAACAGATTGCCTGGGCTGGCATAGCTATAATAGATGCAAACATAAAATGTCATCTAAAATACTTTCCGACTCCGTACCGATTCTATTTGAAACAGACGAAGCGAACAGTTTTCGGGTTTAGTGGCAAGGCTAACCAGGGCGCCATCTTGAACTGGTGATCAGTACTGTTGAAAAGTGCATATTAACAAGGCATGCACAACTATGCCGGGTACCAGCTTAGGGGGTCACTCAATAAATCTGCAATGTTTCTTGAGTACTCCTAGTTTGTGTGCTTTTGCTCTATCTACTGTATGTTTTTCAAGCTAAATTCAAAGATGTCAGTCAGTGCAACACCTAATTATATTTTTACAGCCTCTATTTTCAAATCATAGCAGACAAGTGTACCTGCAATTAGCATCTCCATAGATGTCTTATACTAACACCCAAAAAACAGATTGGGTGTGGTGCCAAATAATATTCTGGTTTGTACCACCAGATGACAACAAATTGAACTAATCACTGAATATGCACTTATTTAAATACAGCAAAAAAGTGTTACCTGCCCACCTTGTGCCACTCAATAGAATTGTTCAAACCATCCTGATCTGCCTCTTTAGAGAAAATCCAACTGGCCTCTTTTTGGATAAGTAGGTTATCAATGACATGTGTTTCCCCGATCACTTTTTCCAACACTCTCCATCTGAGATCCCTGCAATTATGGCCCATTTCTTGGAAATGACGGACAAGGCGCATGGTTAACTTCCCAGCTTTTAGAGTACTGATGTGTTTCTGAACCCTCACTTTAATCTTTCTGGACAAAAGGCCAATAAAGTGTAACCCACATTCACATGTCAATCGGTAGATGACGTTTGTGGTATTGCACTTGCTGGATTTCGTCTGAAACTATGTTCTTTCGTCCGCAAGTATAATACTCTTGGATGCCTGGGTCAGAATACACACTGTACAGCGAACACAAGGGAAATGGCCTGATGGTATCCCTGTTTCCCGTTTCTGTAGGTCATTTTGACGGGTGTGAACCAACCGGTCTCTTAGGATGGAGGCCCTTTTAAAAGCAAATTTTGGCTGGGGCATTTTCTTAGGTCCAGAGTCCAGCAGATGCCAGTGTTTCCTAATAGTCTGTCTGATTTTAGTAGACAGAGGATTAAAGCTCGTCACTACTGGGAGACACTTGTTATTAGTTTGTGTCCTCCTTTCAATCAAAGCCTCCCGAGGAGTATCCATAGCTCTCTTGCATGCCTGTTTGATCACCCTAGGGGGATAGACTCTTTCAACAACGCATTGGTCAAGATTCTCTGATTGTTTGACAAATGTTCCATTATCAGTGCAGTTCCTGCGGCATCTGAAAAACTGCCCTACCGGTAGTTTTTCCCGCAATGCCCTTGGATGGAAAGACCGGTAATGGAGTAATGAATTCCTAACAGTCGGCTTTTGATGGACTGTGGTACAGAGTCTTTGATCACTGGCTGTTCTATCCAAGTCAAGGTAAACAGCCTTGTGCCTATCAATGGTCCAGGTGAAATGTAAACAGCTGTGAGCCACATTTAGCCAGTTGAGGAATGCATGGAGTTGATCCTCAGGGCCTCACCAGATGCACAACACGTCATCAATACATCTCTTCCATAGAGATATATGCTGTAGAAATGGATTGGAGACGTGGTATACAAAGTTGTCCTCAAACTGTCCGACGTAAATACAGGCCAAGCTGGGGGCAAAAGTTGCCCCCATAGATGTACCAGAGATCTGTAGGTACAGTTGTTTGTGATAGCAAAAGAAGTTTCTCATTAATGCAAATTCAATACATTTGAGAACAAATGACGGGGGTATCATAGAACCACTCGCGTTCCCCAAGTGCCCGCGCTGCTGCCAACAGCGTTGCATCCTGGGGAATGCTGGTGTATAGTGATTCGATGTCAATGGTGACCAACAGTTGATTTTGAGGACCATACTCCAATCCTTCCAGAACGGTAAGGATGTCAGTGGTATCTTGTACGAAGGACCATTGATTAATGACAGTTTCCCTTAGGAAAAAATCAGCAAACTGCGACAATGGTTCGAAGAGTGATTGGATTCCTGTCTCTATGGGGCGTCCCGGAGGCAGACATTGGGCCTTGTGGATCTTTGGCAGAATGTAAAATGCTGGCACTCGAGGTGTTGGATTCATTAAAAATTAAGGTTCTTTGAGATTGATCCACTTCTTCTCTTTGACTCAGCCACCATCTCCCGGATAGTGTCCTGAAGTTCAGCAGTTGGGTCTCTCACGAGGGGTCTATAGTTGGTACACACCCCCAAGAGTTTAAGTACCTCAGCTTCATAATCTTGTACATTCATAACCACGATTGCCCCGGTTTGTCGGCTGGTTTTATAATTATCTGTTCATTTGTTTGTAATGACTTAACGGCCTCCCAGTCTGTCTTACTCATATTTTGAAAGGCACGCTGGCCATGTGATTGTTCCAAAGCAGTAATGTTCCTTAAGACTTTCGGCTCAAACACCGTAACCTCGGGTCCCATAGAGGAATTCGGGGGGGCAAAACACTGATGGACGGTGTAGGTTGGTAGAAAATATTGAAGGAGGTTCCACCGTTTTCTCCTCAAAGAATTTATACAGGTGTATCTTCAGCATCATATCAAAGAACTCAGTTCTAAACTTAAAGGCATCATGTTTCGGAGTGGCAACATAGCCCAAGCCTTTATTTAGAACTTGTATCTCAGCTGTAGATAGATGGTAATCAGACAGATTTACCACAATGTTATTCACTGGGGTGCCCTCCCTCTGCTGCGGTTCTTCGTACAAGATACCACTGACATCCTTACAGTTCTGGAAGGATTGGAGTATGATCCTCAAAATCAACTGTTGGTCACCATTGACATCGAATCACTATACACCAGCATTCCCCAGGATACAACGCTGGTGGCAGCGGCGCGGGCACTTGGGGAATGCGAGTGGTTCTATGATACCCCCCATCATTTGTTCTCAAATGTATTGAATTGGCATTAACTAGAAATTTATTTTGCTATCGCATACATCTGTACCTACAGGTCTCTGGTACATCTATGGGGGCAACTTTTGCCCCCAGCTTGGCCGTATTTACGTTCGACAGTTTGAGGACAACTTTGCATGCCACGTGTCCAATCCATTTCTATAGCATATATCTCTATGGAAGAGATGTATTAATGATGTGTTGTGCATCTGGTCAGGCCCGGAGGATCAACTCCATGCATTCCTCAACTGGCTAAATGTGGCTGACAGCTGTTTACAATTCACCTGGACCATTGATAGACACAAAGCTGTTTACCTTGACTTGGATATAACAGCCAGTGATCAAAGACTCTGTACCACAGTCCATCAAAAGCCAACAGATAGGAATTCATTACTCCATTACTGGTCTTTCCATCCAAGGGTATTGTGGGACAATCTACCGGTAGGGCAGTTTTTCAGATACTGCAGGAACTGCACTGATACTGGAACATTTGTCAAACAATCATAAAATCTTGCCCAACGCCTTGTTGAAAGAGTCTATCCCCCTAGGGTGATCAAACAGGCATGCAAGAGAGCTATGAATACCCCTCGGGAGGCTTTGATGGAAAGGAGAACACGAACTAATAACAAGTGTCTCCCAGTAGTGATGACCTTTGATCCTCTGTCTACTAAAATCAGACAGACTATTAGGAAACACTGGCATCTGCTGGACTCTGGACCTAAGAAAATGCCCCAACCAAGATTTACTTTTAAAAGGGCCTCCAACCTAAGAGACCGGTTGGTTCACACCAGTCAAAATGACCTACAGAAACGGGAAACAGGGATACCATGAGGACATTTCCCTTGCTGGAGCTGTACAGTGTGTAGTCTGACCCAGGCATCCAAGAGTATTATACTTGCGGACGGAAGAACATGGTTTCAGACTTAATTCAGCAACTGCAAAACCACAAACGTCATCTACCGATTGACATGTGAATGTGGGTTACACTATATTGGCCTTATGTCCAGAAAGATTAAAGTGAGGGTTCAGGAACACATCAGTACTCTAAAAGCTGGGAAGTTAACCACGCGCCTTGTCCGTCACTTCCAAGAAAAGGGCCCTAACTGCAGGGATCTCAGATGGAGAGTGTTGGAAAAAGTGATCGGGGAAACACATGTCATTGATAACCTACGTATCCAAAAAGAGGCCAGTTCGATTTTCTCTGAAAAGGCAGATCAGAATGGTTTGAACAATTCTATTGAGTGGCACAAGGTGGGCAGGTAACACTATTTTGCTGTATGTAAATAAGCGCATATTCAGTGATAGTTCATTTTGTTGTCATCTGGTGGTACAAACGCAGAATATTCTTTGGCACCACACTCCATCTATTTTTTGGGGGGTTAGCATAAGACATCTATGGAGATGCTAATTGCAGGTACACTTGTCTGCTATGATTAGAAAATAGGGACTGTATAAATATAATTAGGTATTGCACTGAATGACATCTTTGAATTTAGCTTGAAAAACATACAGTAGATAGAGCAAAAGCACACAAACTAGGAGTACTCAAGAAACATTGCAGATTTATTGAGTGACCCCTAAGCCGGCACCCGGCATAGTTGTGCATGCCCTGTTAATATGCACTTATTAACAGTACTGATCACCAGTTCAAGTTGGCGCCCTGGTTAGCCATGCCACTGAACCCAAATACTGCTCGCTTCGTCTGTTTCAAATAGAAGCTGTACGGAGTCAGAAAGTATTTTAAATGACCTTTTTATGTTTGCATCTACTATAGCTATGCCTGCCCAGGCAATCTGTTTGTGCTTGTGGTGTCCTTTCTTGGCATAGTTCACCATTTTAAGATGGCGCCCTCACACACTGGAGGTGTTGCTCGCTCTTGTCTCTGACATCATCTGAGAAAAGCGTTGCCCAGGAACTCTTCCGGGTCATACAAATGCGGCCTCGGATCTCCTTCTGGGAAGAGCATCGCTGATTGGTATTTGAGTCGCGCTCGAATAAGCACTAATGATTTGAGCATCGAAACACGAACGCCCGGTCCCGGCAGTGAGTTATTAGAAGGTGCAAGTGTGCGTGTGTGCATATTTTAAATGGTCCTCTCCTGGCGTAGCCTTGGAGGAGCTGACGATCACATAATACATTATATAGCTGCTATATCTGGCAGCTATGGTGTGATTAACATCAGCACTAATACGGGGAGTTGAAAGGTAACCCTCTGGAGAATGTGATTGGCATGGTGGATGCATATGATTTTATAGTGGGAAAGGTTGATGGGTGCCCGATCCCCATATTCTACACTTTTGCCCCTCCCAGTCCGACTTACGTTAATATGCGCACATTCATTCACAGGTACAGGCGTTTCTTGCCGCATTAGGCTGTGTGAGGGCCAGTCCCTCTCTGGTAAGTTGCTGGTAGGCGTCCACCTGGCAGCTACCCATTAATTAAGGTTTACCATTTTAGTATGACACTAACTGCGAGTTTTGTCAATATTTGGGGGTCCCCAAAAAAACCATCAAAAAGTTATTTTTGTAAATATTTCTCCTTGGCATTAGCTCTCCTTCTCGCTCTTTCTTTTTTATCAACCACTGCAGGTTCAGTATACTATTGAGGTGGAGATGTGTCCCCGTGCCCTGATGAAACTGCTGCAAAATTCTAGGGCCAGGAAACATGTCGGCCGTTCAGGTTAAAATTATCTAAACATGCCGCTTTTTTAATTGGGTGTAAACACCAGTTAAGAAATAATAAATAGATATGATAGATGTTCACAACCTATTTTAATGGGGAGTGCAGTTGACTCTGCTTACACGTTAAGGGGCTTAGATGGTAGACAGTTTACACCATTATTTTTACACCTTTCTCATTTATGGGTTACATTTTCACATTATTTTGAGTTAGACCACACTTCTTTGTTCTTGTCATGAAAGTGCCAATGATGCCAAAGTGAGCACACTGGTGAGTACCTACCAGCAGCTCTGTGGACATTGCTTACGTGAGGCACTTTCTGACCCACCTCACATTTTTTCATATTTTTCATGATTTCTTTCCCTGCCACATCCTTAATTCCTAGGATGATTGGGAGAGATGTTAGGTGGTTGATAATTTTCTAAAAATAATTGAACACACATGGGGGATATGACTATATAAAATCAGCATAGCCGTGCCCAGGAGGTAGACTTGATACCCACTGGATTAAGATTGTACAAGTTTATTGTGTGTTTGTTGTAATCAGGCCTTTTTGTTTTGTAAACTATGTGAGTGGAGGGCGGCCTGGTTATAATTCCCTCTGACGCTCCTTGTTAAAGAGTAGAGTTTGTGTGGCCCCTATTCCCAGGGGACCCCTCAAATTGCACATCGGGGACACATTAGGAGGGATGCCATTGATTTTCATTTAGGTCAGGAGACTCTCAATTGTCCTCTTCACCTTTTAAACTTGAGGGAGGAATCCTTAGCCCTGGCCCAGACAGTGGCAGTAATTTTGATGGGTAGTGTTTGCACCCAGATTTATGCTTATTGGTGCTCCCCAGGGCCGAACTGGCCGTAGCGGGCTGGGTGGTTTTCCAGTGGGCCGGAAGGGTGGGGGCCGGTTTTGTTATAGGGGGCTGATTTTGCAGCAGTTGCTTTCCACTCGAACACTAACTCCCCACCCGGGGACGGTCGAGCTGATTGCTAGGACTGGTTTCTGTTCCCAGTCCGGCAGTGGTGCTCCCTTCTAAATAAATCGAAATTAACTATGGCAAATGACTCTTTCATATTCGCTATGTTTTTAAGGAGTGTGAAAGTTTGCAAACATTATTTGCATTTGTTTTGCAAACATTGCCATGAATTGTGTACATAAGAACGTGTGCACAGTTCACAAAACCCTTCAGAGCACCTATTGTTCTGGCTATACTCAGTTGATCACAAACATTTTTTGGTGTAAAATAGTGAGTACAAGATGGAGGATGGCAGCTGCACACATAAAATCAACAAAGACGGCTCAATTTCCATTGCCTTCTTCATCTCCTGCATCCTTTCTCTACAGGTAATGTCTAAGGGAGATACACAAGATTTTATCCCAGATGCCTGGTTTGATTCAGTTACCTCCCCGCTGTGCATTCTGGGGGTAATGCAAGGAGTACCTTCCCAGGAACCACTCTGTGGCTCAACACTGTCCAAACTTGGTTGTTTGGAAATTCAGACTTTAAGGCTGCGCTGGCACTGACTAGTGGCGACCACTGCCCAATTGCTAGGATTTGACCATATAAGTTGAACAGTGACATCGAACAGGCTGACGTGACTTTTCTGAGGCCCTGATGGCCTGCTTTGTTGCCAGCTTGCCAGCCTAGCAACTCTGAGAGAGCCAAAGGAGTCCAGAGATGTAGACACAGCACCTAGAAGCCCTCGCTTAACTCACCCCAGATGAGAAGCGGGCTACATTTTCAACCAGCAGCTACAAGCGCAAGTGAGCTCAATGAGCATGTTCCCTACCTGAATCAACTTCTATTGTTTTTTTGTGCTGCGGACCTTGAGTTTTTGCAGAGAAACCCAGCACTCATTGGCCTCTTTGTCAACTGCTTGAGAAGCCCATGTACATGCCCTTGAGTTTGGAGGCTCACAAGCTTTATCTCCTTGGGTCAGACAGCCATCTGCTTCCTTTGCCAGTGACGTTGGTCCCCCCCCTGAATGAGTAGTCACTTACCTGGAATTCCTAGGCCAACAAATTAGCGAGAGATTCACATTTTAAGGGACCAGCTACCACTAACCTTAAACCAGGGAGCTAAGCAGATCTGCCCAGTGTTCTCACTTTCAACACTGAACTCTGAAACTTGGGTTTTTATGCTAAGCCACATTTCTGTGCATTTCTGATTGCCACTGCATTTCATTTGTTGCTGCCTGTTTACAGTGTACACGATCAGTCGGACTGTGAACACAAAGGGATTGCCACCTCAGACGGATAGGATCCCCAGGAACACGGCGGGTATCATACCTTTCACCTGGAGGAAGCCAACATTTAAAATTGAAAGTACAGCCAAAATGAGGGATCACCAGGGCATTCAGACCTCAGAAATACCAATTCCCCAGAAATGTCTCATTTCTTTAAAGGACCCTCAGTGTCAAACTCATAATGGGCTGGATTTTACCACACCCAGAGTCCTCCTACGCCCAGTAATGGAAACTCTGGGGGTGGGGAAATTCGGCCCAATTACTGAGCCACTCATAATGAGGTCCTTAGTGATCACAAACCGATCTGTAGTATGTGTAATCAATACATTTCCATTGTGATACCTTCTCATTTGATTTTTGTGCTTTGACTATTTGACCTTCGATTTTACTGTACGTATATGCAGAGATATTAAAGTTTCTCTATGTACAAAATCTCATCACACTTGTGTGTTTAATTCATCTGTGTTAATTGTGCTTTACTGTACCTCAATTAAACCTCTCATTACCCCCTCATTGGTCCCCCTCATTCCAGTCCCAACGTGAGGCACCACCCCCACCACAGGTCCTATATCAAGCTTTAAAAACAAAAGTCAACCAAGATGGCGACTGAGTAGGACGTGCCTGCTCGTCGCTCCGTCGCTCCGTCCCGCCGACAGGGCCCCATCGTCATAGCCTTACACAGCCGGCCTGGCGGTGTCCCGGGGGCCACCGCTCCCTGTCAACATCTTTGGGAGCTAAAGGAGCCTAGACGGGGCGGGGATGGCCGCCCGCAAGTGGAATCGAGCCACCGCCCAGTCATCGCGGGCGGTGTTGAGCGGCGCGATCGCCTAATTGAGCCCGCCAGCGCGCGGCCTCCCGGCAGTGCAGCCTTCCCTGGGCGGTGGTGATCCGGTCCCGATCAAGGGTCGGTGGGGCCCGGGACCACTCTCAAGTGGACCTAAGAGCAGAACCTTGTGAAACCAACTTTCCCAAACATATAAAGACATGGCTCTTCCCAACAGCATACTAGAGTCACCGTCAGGGACCAGTAGCTTAGCGTGAGAATCTTTGCTTCCTTACAGAGAGTCTGTTCTAGCGCGGGGACACAACGGTGGTGTAACCAGGCGCTTTATAAATGGATAAATAAATAAATAAATAAGTGTGCGGCAGGATTTGAACGCTCAAGAGGCCAGCCCGGATTTGCAGTGACTGGCTCTGGGTCCGAGGCGCAGAGGCCGAAAGAAGAGGGCCGAGCTCCCCCCCCAGCGGACACTTCTGAAATACGGTCAGTGTTGCCGGGGTGCTAGGGGGTGCCAGGGAACGCATCCAGCCGTGAGAGCAGCTGGGCCCCTGGGTCGGGGGTCAGGAGGTCAGACCAGGCCCAGGGGCTCAAGATTAGAGGAACAGGGCCAGAGGGTCGAAAGCGGAGACGAGAGAGAGACGAGAAGAGTAATCCCTGACTAATCGGGCCTCTTAGCGTACGGCCGGACAGAAGTGCGGCTGCTCTGGGCGGTGGGGATCTGATCCCGATTGTGGGTCGGTTAGGCCAAAATCACTCTCGATAATGAGATCAGCGCAGCAAGATCCGGAAGAGCCTGAGGCCGAACCAGACAGGCAGCGACTGGCGCTAGGCCCGAGAGAGCGAGTGTCTAAGAAGCAGGTGGAAGCGGGCCGAACTCTCCCCCCCCCCCGGCGGTTTCCTTGGAACACGGTTAGAGCCGCCGGGGTGCAAGGGCGACCCAGCAGAATACACATCCGGCCACAAGAAGCGGCTCAGCCCCTGGGCTGGAGGGCAGCAGGTTGGATCGGACCCCGGGGCACAGGACTAATGGAGCAGGCCCCGAAGGCGGTGAGTGAAAGCGAAAGGGAGGCGAGAGGAACAAGCCCCCAGATACTAGAAGGAGCCGGGCCTGCCGCTGGGACAGTTGTAAGTTTTGAGTGCCGGCCCTAGTCAACGGCCACAACCCCTATTGCCAAGGACAGTCAATTTTAAGAAAGCCGTGAACATAGGGTCAGTGGCCCCTCACACAGGCTGCTAGGAGGGGGCTTGGCAAGAAATCGGTAACCCCGACTGCATTGACAGACCGTGTTGGTGCCCCTTCCCCTGCGGGGGGAGCCACGGAGGCCGAACCGAGCATCCACAGCCTAGGCCAGACGGCAGGCCCCGAAGGCCTGCATCGGAACACAGTGCGCTCCTGAGAGGTCTCGGGCAGAGAAAAGAAGTTGGGAGACTCAGAGCAGCACGTGCAGGGCTGGAGCACCAGCCCGGAGAACCACGCTAAGGAAGCCGGCAGGACACAGATGTGCCTGAAGGGCCAAGTGGGGATGGCACCTCACAACCGGGAAATGGTGTCAACTAAAGGGAACAAGGAACGCTCTGTTAAGAATCTCCTCCTCAAGCCAACCACCATCAGTGCCGATGCACCACCCTCCATGCCAGGAGGCCCAGCGGGCACAGAAGCAGGAGATGCAGAAGCCCCTGTGACACGTTCCTTCCTCGAAACCCTGTTCGCCTCACTGAAAGATGACCTGCACACCATGAAAAAGAAATTGGCTCAAGAAATCAGGGAGGTTCGAAGGGACCTTGACTTGGTGGGAGAGGGAGTCGACACGCTGGAAATGCAGGCCTCTACCAGGGACGAGGAGATAGACCAGCTTCAACAGGAGATCCTCCGCCTGAGGGACCAACACCTGGACCTCCAGGCGCATGCGAAGGATCTCAAAAACCGCTCCCGACGCAACAATATTCGAATTCGAGGCATTCCACAGGGGGCTGAGGGGCCAGACATCACCTTGTACATAGACAAGCTCTTCCTCTCCATCCTGGCTGCCCAGTCAGACCCCCGGTGGACATTCTTACATGCGTCAACGACTTCCAGCTTAAAGAACAAATCTTCCGACAGGCAAGAGACAAGCACCCTATCGAGTTCCGGGGTTTCCGACCCCTTTTGTTCCAAGATCTTGCGGCCTCCACACTGAAAAAGAGGCGAAAGTTTAGGCCAATCACAGCCCACATGTGGTCCATAAAGGTCCCCTATTCTTGGGGTCATCTCTTTCGGCTGATTTTCAGATGGGACGCCAAGATACATCATATCCGATCGCTGCAGGAGGCCAAACAATTGCTGAACTTAACAGAGGACGACCAGGGAGACCCCACTCAGGCTGAGACCAAGAGAGGGGAGATGGCAGAAAGTGGGTCGCACCCAGCTGCGTCTTTGTCCTGATCCGGAGACTATCGCTAGGGAGAGGAAGGTGGTCATAGCCTCACTTGGAGAAGACACTGCCTCCCCGGATTGAGAGACCCAACATTGCAACATGAGCACGCTGAGGGGAGGTTGGCCCTGGGACCCGAGGGCTTGATTTTCTGAATTCCCGGTCCTCTTAACTGGGAGGGGCCCGGGCAGGGCGGTGGGGCGGAATGGGTCCTGCTGACATCTCACGCCTTCTCATGGGTTCTCTTACCCAGGACTATCACTCTGTTTGTCAGTTTTCGTTATTTGCTTGTTGCAATGTTATGTTTTTTTTTAGTCTTCCTCCTCCTTCAGATATGCTAGCCACTGCTCGAAGGGACCCTCCCATAGCCAGATCCTCACCTCACAGTGCTCAACAGGTCGTAACATTGGATAGAACCCGCGGTTACACCGGTATAGCCAGCTCATCCATGCCACCCAATAAACCAAACTAGATGACCACGAACCTTAAGATAATCTCACTCAACGTAAAGGGCCTCAACAACCCGGTCAAAAGGCGGGCCATACTTTCATACCTCAAAAAAAACACTGATGCACATATATGTCTCCTCCAAGAGATGCATCTCTTGGCTGGGGATACTCACAGATTGATAGCTAAGGCGTTTCCACACAGCTTTTCTCGTCCCACTCCACCAAAGCAGCCGGGGTAGCCATCCTGGTCTCCTCCAAGCTTGATGGCAGAGTAGGCCCCAAACAAGTGGAACTTAGGAGAAGGCTACTGGCCCATACCTTCCTACTGGGATCCCACACCTTCACTATTGGCACAGCATATGCCCCGAATGAGGGGTTGGAGGGGTTCCTTCATGGGGTGGTGCTAGAGTTATCCAAATCATCAGACCGGGCGCTGATTTTGGGTGGGGACCTTAACCTGGCCTTTGATAATGACATCGACAGATCGGCTCAGCGACAGGGGCAGACCGGAGCTCTTACGGAAGAGGGAAAGCGACTGTTGGCTGAGACAGGATTGATAGACATATGGAAGGCCCACCACCCGACTGATAGAGAGTATACCTTCTACTCTCACTCCCATAAGACCTATGCCAGGATTGATTACTTCCTCACTACCGAAACAGTCGCCCAGCGGGTTCAACAGGTAGACATACTCCCTCGCTCACTGTCCGATCATTCGGCTGTGAGTATCACATTGGCCCTCCCGGATCCTGGGCCCGCACGTTGCATATGACGCTTGAAAGAAACAATGCTTCAGCGCCCTGAAGTAGTGCAACGGATCACAAAAGCGATAACTGATTACCTATCGGTGAATGATACTCCCGACACCCCCCGTAGCGACACTCTGGGACGGCTTGAAGGCAGTGGTTAGGGGTAGTTAATCGCCATTACATCATTCGACAATAAAACCCAGAGAGGAAAGCGAGAGCAACTGGCCCGGGAAGTGCAAGAGTTAGAGCGTATCCACCAGAGAAGGGCACCCCCAGGGTCTGGAGGCAGCTAGAAGCTGCGCGAACTCAATTAGCAGGCCTGGACTTAGACAGGGCAGAGTATGCAGCGCTGCGACTTAGGCACTCCTTCTACACGGGGGGACAGAAGTAGGAGACTCCTGGCTAACAGATTAAGTGTGCAGTGGCAGTCCTCCACCATTTCCACAGTTATCAACTCGTCAGGTAAGGAGCAGGCCTCCGACCAGGCTATTGCAGAAATGTTCCGACATTACTACGCGGACCTATATGGAGCACAACTACCTGCAGACGGCCCTGCCCAATACTTGCACGGCGTGAGCACTGCCAAATTAACAACGGACCAGGCCGAACAGCTTGAGTACCCGATCAAACTAGAGGTGGTGATCTCGGCCATTTACAAACAAAAACTGCTTAAGTGTCCAGGACCGGACGGCTTCTCTTTTTTTTAAAACCTTTTGTCCTACACTGGCCCCAATACTTACGAGGGTGTACAACTCGGTTGGGCTTTCCTCCCCAATCCTGTCCACGATGCTAGAGGCGCTGGTCACAGTAATACCCAAGCCAGGAAAGGACAAGCTACATTGTGCGTCCTACCGGCCCATCTCCCTCCTTAATGTGGACCTTAAATTGTTCACAGGGATACTGGCGCAGCGCCTTTCCCCCCTTCTACCGGGATTGATAGACCTGGACCAATCGGGCTTTGTGCCCAGTCGCCAGTGCTCCGATAACACCAAACACCTCTTATACATCATCGACAAAGCAGAGCGCTTTGGTACAGAACGTATGATCCTCTCTATTGATGCCGAGAAGGCGTTGGATAGGGTGCACTGGCCCTACTTAGCAGCGACTATGCGGCACTTTGACTTACCGGAGAGATTTATGGGCTGGGTCCTAAGCAGCTATACCAATCCACTGCCTCCGTCCAAGTGAATAGCTTCACCTCTACCCCCATTCCTATCCAACAGGGAACGAGACAGGGATGCCCTCTCTCCCCGCTCCTATTCGCCCTTTACATGGAGCCTATGACCCAAAGAGTATGTAATGCTGCTTTGATATCCGGGGTGGTGTTCGGTGAGGAGGAACACAAGATCAGTTTATATGCGGATGACGTAGTTGCTACCTTGGAGAACCCTAAAGTCTCCCTACCTGCCCTCATGGCCGAACTGGAACAGTTTGCGCAGGTGTCAGGCTTCAAGGTCAATTTTCACAAGTCACAAGCCCTCAAATTATCCCTCACCCCAGACACGGCATAGGAACTCAAGCGCGCCTACCGTATTCAATGGGGCCAGGAGGCCATCCCCTACTTGGGCCTTTAGCTCACAGCAAGTACGCAACGCAATGCACCACCTCACTAAATTACACAGCGCTACTCTGGCACATATGAGACTGCCTACGCAGATGGAGACCGCACTCGCTGTGCTGCTTTGGTTGTATAGCAGCGATAAAAATTACAATCTTGCCGAAGATGCTATTTCTTTTCCAGACCCTCCCATTGGCCCCTCCCTCAGGTGTGTTGCTCTCTATGCAACGCAACTTGGAACACTTTATTTGGCGAGACCGAAGACCTAGACTACGTAGAGAATTATGTTATAGACCTCTAGTAGAGGGAGGCCTAGCAATCCCAAATTTGCAGGAATACTACTGGGTGGTGCAGTTGAGAGCCCTAGTAGAGTGGTCACGACCAGAGTCCGAGAAGCACTGGTTGTTTATGGATAGAGCCTTGGCTAGACAACCCCTATGGGGATTCCCTTTCTTACTAGAGAGGCATGCCACCACAAACTTTACCTCTCAAAGGTTACTCACGCCACCCTAGCAGCCTGGGACAGAGTTGCCACATCCTGCGCACTCACGACATTCCCTTCACCGCTAACCCTTATAGTACGTTATCCCGCATTCACACCCGGTCTTGAACCGGGAGCATATGTTCAGTGGACCAGAGAGGGACGCAGGTCTATTGGGCACTTCTTCGACGCTGATGGCCCTTTGTCCTTTGATGACTTCCGTACACAACAGAGCCTCCCTGAGAGGGAACGCTTCCACTATCACCAAACCAGACACTGGGTCCTGCAGACAGGGGTTCGGGATGGGGCTCAGAGGCTCCTCATGTCATTTGAGAAATGGTTGGTGATGAAACATTTGCACTCTCGCCTGATAACAGAACTCTACGGGTTATTCGGATGCGCCCCCCAGGACTGACAAATCTCCAGGCCAACTCAGGTGGGAGGGGGAGTTGGGCAGGATGCTTTCAGAGAAAGAGTGGTCAGATATCTACCACAGAGCTCGTCATACGGCGCGCAACGTAGCTAGCATTGAGACCGTTACAAAAATCGTAACCTATTGGTATCTTACCCCGCAGAGACTCCACAGAGGTAACCCAGCCCACGACCCCTGTGCTGGAGAGCATGTGGTTCATTAGGTACACTGACCCACCTACTATGGGACTGCCCCCGACTCTTGGACTACTGGACTCAGGTACTGGATGACATTGATGCCCATTTTGAAACCCAGCTCCTTCGCTTCCCTGTGTACACCCTGCTGGGTCTCCCCAATTCTCTCACCTTTCCGCTTAAATCGCGAAGGGGTCGACAGATTGCACTGGCGCTGGGGGCTGCCCTCCAAAACATTCTAATTCACTGGGGGACAGCCACCTCTCCTCCCTATCTGGGATGGCTCCATCGGTTGTGGGGCACGCTCGGGATGGAGAGAATTTCCCTCACTCTCTCCAATCCAGGAGCCTCGTTCCGGGACCTCTGGAAACCTTTCTTGTCACTTCTAACCTCAGAGTTTAAGGAACTCACATGTCCCAGATATCTGAGGTTATTGTGACTAGCGGAACCCCCGCAGACAGCATCCGAGGAGAAGCGGGATCCTAGTGGACACATGACCCAAGTGCACGGCACCAACAGGGAACGGGGGAGAGGGGCCCCTTGTGAGTAGCTTAAATCCCCTCGCTTTAGGGGGAGTGGGAGGGGGTGGTTGGGGGAGGGGGGTTGTTCTTTTACCTACAAGCCATCCCACGCAGGTGTGATCTCCAGCGGGTCTTAAGTTAAGTGCACTTAATGTATAGTTGTTATGTTCGATGCATATGCTGAAATTAATAAAGAAATTTAAAGCTAAAAACAAAAGTCCTACCTTTATGTCCATGCCCTACATGGACTTAAGGCTCTTCCCACCAACATCCCGGTCTGTGTTTTTCCTGTCTATGAGGCGCTTTCCCTTACCTTTCGGTAGATAGGAAAGAACACAAAACAGGCCATGGGGGAGGAGCCTTAAGTCCATGTAGGTCGTGGACATAAAGTTAGGACTTTTGCTTTTAAGCGTGGTATAGGATCTGTGGTGGGCAGGGCCGCCTCACGTTTTGACGACTGGGACAAAGGGGACCATATTCGGGGTAATGAAGGTTACCGGTAGGCAATTGAGTCAATAACACTTTTAAGCAAAGCCTGGAGTGCTTGTCCTCAGCAACCAGGAGGGTCAAAAAGGCTTTCGGAAGCCAACTTTCTGAGTACCTAGGGCAATGGCCATTAGGGAACATCAGTAACCTGACCTTTGGAATTGCTTGGTTAGATACACAACTAGAAGAATTGAAGACAAAGCCTGATTCCTGCTCAGTGTTTGTGACAGTAGTTTCCCCAAATGGACCCAATGGGACACGGACTAACTCCCGCAATTAGTGGGGGAGAGGGAGAGAACAAGTAGAAGTGCTGAGAGGAAAAAAACTCTTTATACAATTTTATCATTTAATTATTTTTGTATACACACTTCTGAAATCACACAGGCCGCCAGGAACCCTTTACCGTCAAAGAATACAAGACTGCTGAAAAATAGTAAAAGTTCTCCAGACTTTCAAGTCTCAACATTCCTTCAAAGTCTATAATTTTTCCAAAAATTAAGAATATTCCACTGTTACAAGCAAGTCAGTTCATCTAACTTCCGGCATACATTCTCTTATTAAACACAACAAGAGTTCTGCAGGAAAACATGTATCTTTATTTTTGAAGTCAGCCAAAGACAGACAACTGCGATCAAATCTCTCAGATAAATTGGTGCCTGACCCTGATTGCCTGCACAGGGAAAAACACATCTGAGTTTCCTATCAAGAGGAAAATTCTAACCGATAAGACAGAAACAGAGAAAAACAACTCAGAGTTGTTAACATCTTAAATGTTTGTGAGTTTTGTGTAAAAGTAGAGTGAAAACAGGCACATTGGGAGTCTGTGGCGGTATTACAGAGAGAGCTATAAACAAGCAATGGAAAACTCAATGTCGGTCTTGGTTGCAAGCCTTTTTGCTTTGTCAGTGCTGGTTTTTATTGTCATGGTTTGAAAACTTTTGTTGTTGCGGAGCTGTCGGGTCTGCACCAATATGAAAAAACAAAAACAAAACTTGCAAAAATATTATTTTGTTCTCAAAGTATCTTCTTGAAACTCCTATTTTTGAAGATCGGGGTTAGATCAGCTCGCCAGGCACTTATTAGGTCTTTATCTGGCGAGTCGATCCCGTTGTAATGCCAATTGATAAAAATGTTACATGCAGCTGAAAAATGTTTGTTACAGTCACTTTGAGATGCATTAGATCTATATCAGTTGTACTTAAGAGACTTTTGCACAGTTTATTATTTTGAAGAACCTAGTGTCCATGTTGCTAGGGTGATAATTAGAAATGTAATAATTGAAGTTACTCTGCTATTGTAATTATTGATGCACTTTATAATTGTTTTGTACAAATGGAATTACTAATTATTGCACGTCGGCACTTTAA
Source organism: Calotriton arnoldi (assembly GCA_963921515.1). NCBI lineage: Eukaryota > Metazoa > Chordata > Amphibia > Caudata > Salamandridae > Calotriton > Calotriton arnoldi. Next base: position 309,114 of record CAWUFW010006388.1, on the reverse strand, counting down.
TATGCAATATGTGCAATATCCTGTTATGACAATTATTGATGCACTTTATAATATGAGGGATTACTATTTATTGCATGATTTAGCCCATGTTTGATAGATTTTATAACTTCCTTATTGAGATGTATAATGTATGGTGAACTGGATTGGTTTAATGATATAACTATGAATGTATTGGTGAATTGATAATAATATTCTTGGTACAGTCTTTTTTATACATTGTGTGACTGTGAAGACGTTTTGATTGCAATGATTTTTATTAATCAAGCAATAAAGACCTTATTATTATTATTATTGAATAGATTGACATAATAGTTGATGACACTGAAAAGAATTACTTTGTTGAGCATGTGCTCCTTGTGAATGTTGCAACTCATAGTGAAGCTGTCAATGGTTGAAGCGGGCTGTCCTACTGCCCCATGCTGTGATTTGCAGGAGGTGGAAGCAAAGCTTGACGGACACAATAAGAGACCAATTGATGGATAGGGCTGGTTAAAAATCTCCATTTGTAAGTATATTGTACATATAATTTTAGTAAAATCAAAAGGTCATGGCTATTGGTAGACATAAAATCAGGATGGAATCTGAGAACATCCAAAAAGACTTGGCGAACTGTCATCATTCACCTTCCTGCTCCTGCCAGAGGTCAACGGTGACTAATGTACAGGGCCGGACTGGCCGTAGCGGGCACCGGGCGTTTCCCCGGTGGGCCGCTAGGGTGGGGGCCGGTTATGGGCCCCTGGGGGGCCGTTTTTGTTACCGGGGGTCGGCAATATCGGCCCCCTTTAACAAAATCGTCTGAAACCGGCCCTCGCAAACAGCTCGGCTGCATCCCCCCTACCCCCAGGGGGACCGGCCGAGCAGTTTGCCAGGGCCGGTTTCGGTTCCCAGTCCGGCCCTGCTAATGTATCAATGAAGAGTAGATCTGAGTACTTTTATTTTTGTTTCACGAAACGGGGTAGCGAAACCGCTGCAGTTCATGGAATTTCGCTTCCGCATTATACAAAACAGAGATCCTTTCGTGGTTGTTTACTAGCCAGCACGAAACAACTAAAATAGTCATGAAATGACCGGAAACATCAAACTGTGAAATTCCATGCATTTTCACAAGGTGAAATTTCACAAAACCTGCAGCGAATCCATTTTTCATGCGAAATACCTTCAAAGGTGGAGTTCGTGCATTTCTCTTTTCTGGTAAAGATGTTGCTCATGTCATGCCTAATGGTAGATACTGTGGTATTACTGCTAATTATCTGCAAAATGTGTTACGTTGGATCTTGTTTGGTTGTTATATATTTATTTATATATTTATTTATTTGTTTATTTTTTTTAAATCAGTAACTGGTGAAACAGCTCACAAAAAAGTAAGTATTGAATGAAAAATAAAAAAAATTGGTACAGAATCTGACATTTTTGGCTGTACGAGTTTGTGAAGGTGACAATATTTGTGAAGTGAAACATCGCCAAACTTAGACTTGAGGAGCATAATTTCACACAGCCCTCAGTGCCACATAAAACGACGAGTACAATGAACTAATCTCTAGACGCTGACACACTCAAAGCCACGAAAATAATTATTTTACAATTGGTTAATTCAAATATCAAATTTCCAACATTACTAAAATACATATGACCCAGGAAAGCATGCATGAATAATTATTAGCTTGTCAGTCACATCATTGAACAGCTTGATGTAGTCAATATCTAAATCTGTTCATCTGAATTAATCCCTTGCACCCCGATCATGAAGGGCCAGGTAACCCCGTTTGCGCCCAAAGCTGTATAACAATCTGTCCACTGCCATGATTTGTGGCAGGTGAAACGTGGCATGATTCATAGGTGCAAATAACACACATACGCTTTCGTGCTTAATTTGAGCCGGTGGTTTCCGGTGCTCCACACCAGCACTTAATCATCAACACCGGCGCTTTTTAGGAGCACCAGTTAAGGACACATTCATTTACGGGGAGATTAAGTGATTTGACCAGAATCACAGGATGCTGAGCTGAGGCTCGAATCTGGTTCCCTAGCTCCGAAGTCGGCAGCTCTGGCCATTACACCCCATCCTCTCCCCACTTTCATGATCAGTTAGTTCTGTTTTAGGTGGCGCTAACAGGAGAAATGGGCTGGTGCAAGCTGCCTCCTGACGAGAGCCCCAGCACTTATTTTTTTACAAATTAACCACTGCGTCCGCTATTTACGTGCCTTGGAATCCAGAGCAACATGCACTATCAAATTGATATTTCCATTGATTGAGTGTCAAACTGTTCACGTGCTAATTTGGTCACCTGTGCGCGATTTGCATCCAACGTTTGCCGGTGAATCGTGCTCGAGCCCTTAAAGTGAGAGGACTGCCTTTGTTGAAGTTTCCTCTCATTGACCCATGCACTCCACAGCACTCCCAAAGGGATGCAACTTCCTACAGATGAATAGACTGAATTAATGACAGATGTACTGCAACTGGACCAGTTCCCTCTGATTATTCCACATTATCCTCAAATAGCGCCCTGTCTCTGGTTCCTGAAGCTGGGGGAGCTACAGGCATGTAAGATTTTTTTGCGAGGCCAAGGTTATCAAACTCAACTGGGTCCTCATAGAACAAGGACCTGTTTTAAAGTTTATAAACAATATCCTGCAAGGAAATAAAAAAAATAAGGAAGCACCACGATCTGGTGCCAACTAGTGGTATTAACCATATTAGCTGCATTAAATCAATAGGACAGTCTTGCTTTACAATCAAATAATACATTACCCCTTTGCCCGCCTCTTCTGAAAGGCCTGGGTAACAGGTGAAAATATGCCATGGTCACTATCCCTTGAGACTCTAGAGGATTTTCCTGGTTCATCACTAGCCTCATTAGGTAATCCCCATATGTACCAGAGATGGATCCCGCAAGACATCTTCATCAATGAGGGGCAAAAAGGCAGGACCCCAATTAAGCTTCCAATCACTCTTGAAGCAATTAATTTATCCTTGACTTTATCAGTTGGCCTCTATCAGGCTGCTGGAGGAGACAGCATCTTCATCAAATTTAGATAAGATATGCGGAGAAAATTTGGAAAAGGCTAATCTAGGTCTTCTGTTTTTCACACCACAAAGGAAGGACAAGCTATGGGTGCTGAGCTGTAGAGGGTAACTATTGGTCATTTTTCTGGACTGCAGAAAAGGAAACTAAACCTAATGACAGTGTAAGCTCGCCATCCCATCACCGGCAAACAATTCTGCATTTGAGACTGTATACCAGATAATTGGTCTTCCAGTTGTAATCCCTATCCACTTGTTAAGTTATTTGAATTTATTAAGCGCGCAAATCACCTCCTGTTAGACCTGGTACCATTGGCGTGAGTCTCCCTTCCACTTTTTTCTGATTGCCTCCTCTGTTTTTGATCTGTTTGCTGGTTTTAGATGCTTTGGGCACTGTGCCACTGCTATTCAGTGCCACAGTGCAAGTGCTCCCTATGTTAAATTGATGTATTGATTAGTGACTCCATGATTGGATCATTTGATTTACTTGTCAGACCCTAGTATAGTGCACCAGGTGTGCCCAGGGCTTGTAAATCAAATGCTGCTGGTGGGCTTGCAGCACTGGTTGTGCCACCCACAGAAGCAGCTTGTAAAGTGTGTCTTAGGCCTGCCATTGCAGAGCCTGTGTGCCGTCTGTGACTGCCATGTCGACTTGGCAAGTACACCCACTTGCCAGTCCCTAAACCTTCCCTTATCTTCATATCAGACACCCCTAAGGTAGGCCCAAGGGCAGGGTGCATTGTAAGTATAAGGTAGGACATGCCCTGGTGTGTGTGGTATGTCCTAATAGTGAATTACAGCCATTTTCGTTTTTCACTATTGCAAGGCTACCTGTTCTCCATAGGCCAGAATGGGCAGTTTGATTATAACATCTTATAATCCTAACTGATCCAGAGAACATGGTAGAAAAACGAATTTAGTATGCCTGAACTCAGAATGATAAAATACATCTTTTAGTAAAGTTGGTTTTAACATTCTGTGTTTGAAAATACCACTTTTAGAAAGTAGGTATTTTCTTGCCTAACTGTCCAAGCCTGCCTCTGCTAGGTTGTGTATTGTGTGTCTGGCTTTGTGAGTGACAGGGGCTGGGGGATTCCAGGAGACAGGGTGAGTCAGCACAGGGCTGAATAGACCTATCTGCATGTAGAGTAGTAGGAGGAGTTGCACCTGGGTCTGAATAGGGCTGTGCCTGCCTTCCACAATGCTGGCTCCACCTCCTCCTGTGGTGTGTCTGATGTCCCTGGCCCACTCTGTCAAAGGAAAGAAGGAGTCCTGTAAACAAAGTGCTCCAGGACTGCACAGAACTGGTTTTGACTAGGCAAAGGCCCCTCTGCCTTCAGAGGACAAAGGATTTTGCAGTATAAATATTGGGGCCCTGACCCCAGAACTTTAGATCACTTCTGGAACAACAAGACGAACCTCTGCCAAGGAGAAGAACCAAAGGAAGCTGTAGGAGTTGGACTACCCCCCTGCCAGTGTGCTGTGTTGCTGGGTTGGCCTACAGTGGTGTCTTCAGTGCCAAGGAGAGGAGAAGGAACTTTTAAAGAACTTTCATCATCTTGCAGAATATTACTCCAAGGGCTTGAACTTGTGCTTGCCTCCTGCTGAAGTCTCAGGGACAAAAGACTTCACCTCCAGCTCCCCTCTGAATTTCCTTGCTGGGAATTCTGTCTGCAGAAGCCTGCGTGTCGCTGGGAGCTGGAAGCGCGACTCAACGAGAAGAAGCGTGTCGCAGTCGCAGCAGTTGCCGTCGCATCGCAGGAGAAGCGTGTCGCCGCCGCAGAGGTCGCCGCCGCATCACCGGAGAAGCGAGCCTTCGTCAAAGCTGTTACCCGACGCATCACCGGAGAAGCGTGTCGCCACCGCAAGGGTCGCCGTCGCATCACCGGAGAAGCGTGTCGCAGGGCCTGTCGCGGCTCAAAAGTTACAGAGTCGCCGCACGGCCGCCGGGCGTGCACGCATCATCTTCACGTCGTCGCATCAAGGGCGCCATCTTATCGCATCGCACCGGATCGTCGCATCGCATCGATGCGCCACCGTGCCGCATCGCAACCGTAGCGCAGTCCGAGAATCAATGCATCACCTCCTCTCCGGTAAGGAACAAGACGCATCCCCTACTCTGCGCAAGCATTGAGGCGCGACGCATCGTCTCCCCCGAAGCAAGTAACCGACGCATCTCCATCCCTGCGAACCTTTTGTTTGTTTTGTGTTACGCATCCAGGTACTTTTGTGAGAACTTTGTCGCACTTACCATCAACTTGAACTAAGTTACTTCTACCATCTTTAAGTCAATTTTGAGTACAGTATTGTGGATTTTTGTCGTTTGTGGTCTTGTGTTAAGTCTATATAAAGAATACTTATTTTTATAAAACCTGTGTGGTGTCCATCTGTAGTTTTCACTGTATTACTGTATGTGTTCACAAATGCTTAACACACTGCCTCTGAGATAAGCCTGTCTGCTCGTGCCAAGCTACCAAGGGGGTGAGCAGGGGTTATCCAGTAGTGTAACTCGTTTGCCCTGACGTAGAAGCAAGGGTCCCTATTTGGTCAAAGGTACCTACCTCTGCCAACTAGAGACCCCCAGTTCTAACATTGGTGGTCAGCGGTGGGGATTCTGGACCTGCATTTGTGACTCATATACAGTAATTGGTGTACACTACTAGTGAGTGCAGACCAAACACAACCACATACTTTTGTTGGTAGAATTTTTTTCCTTGGACTGTTATTTTTCCTGAGAACTGCCAATTCTTACTGCCATGAGTAGACCAGCATCTGTTGCATCTATGGATCTAGATTTTGAGGAGGGGAGGTTGGAAACCTACACTTTGAAACAGCTCAAGCATCTCTGCAAGAAATTGAAAGTGGCTACACCAGGCATTTCTAAAAAGGATGACTACCAAAAGGCGCTGAGGGCCTGGGTAGAAGCAAGAAATGCCCCTAAGTTGGTGGTGGAGCCAGCTGGGGATGCAAATGGGCAACTGGATAGGCCAGAGTTTCCAGCCAGGGGAGGGGTACCATCCCCGCCTGGCAGTAGCATCTCTTCCAAAGACCTGTCCCCCAGAGAGTTGGAAGACAGGGAGAGAAATAGGGCACACAAGCTGGAGATGGCTAAGCTTAAGATGGAGGGTCAAAGGGAAATAGAGAATAACAGGTTGTCCTTGGAGAGAGAGAGAATGAGAATGGAGCATGAGAGAATGTTGAGGGAGTTAGAGATCAAAGCGCAGGGCTTAGAAATCAATCCCTCTGGTGGCAGCGCACCATCTGTGCCTTCAGAAGGCAGGGTATATATTCCCAAGGATGTCATCAAAGATTTCCATAAGCATGAAGATATTGGGCAGTGGTTTGCAGCCTATGAGATAGCAATGTTGGCCCACCGGGTCCCTGAGAAGGATTGGGGAGCTGGGTTGTGGGGCCGCTTTGTGAGTGAGGGGAGGGATACTTTGTTAGACCTACCCAGTGAAAATAGGATGTCTTATGCCCACATGAAGGAAGCCCTGATGACAAGGTATGGTTTGACCCCAGAACTCTATAGACAGAGGTTCAGGAATTGTAAGAAACTGGAGGCAACCACTTGGGTAGAATATGTATCTTTCTTTTGCAGAGCTATGGATGGTTGGGTGAAGGGTAGCAAAGTGGATACTTTTGAAGCGCTCTATGATTTGTTTGCATGAGAGCACTTGTCTAATAATTGTTTTCCAGAGCTACGCCAGCACCTTATTGTTAGCAAGCTAACTAACCCTAGGAAGCTTGCTGAGGAGGCGGACCGCTGGGTCAGTACCAGGGTCCACAAGGGTCATGTGGGAGATTCCGCCAAAGGTGGGCAGGGTCCCCAGCAGAAGAGTGGGGGGGACAAGGGTAAACAGAGGGAGTTCCAGAAAGGGCCCCAAAGTAATTCCCAAGGGAACCAAGGGAAGGGTTCCCAGCCTCCCCCTGAGAAGAAGCTAGAGGCCCCGACAGGTAAACCTGTTCAGAGGGGCCCCTACAAGTGCTTTACGTGTAGTCAAGTGGGCCACCGTTGGTATGATGCACAGTGTCCCATGAAGGATTCCAAAGCACCACCCCGTGCACCACCCCGTCAGTTGGCGAGTGTAGCCCTGGGAGGGGAGGAGATGGGTGCCCAAGGTGGGTGGGGTCCCGCAGAAATGTCCCTTGTCTCTTTAGGAGACTTTGAGATGGTCCCTGAGACCCAGCTGCCTGATAACACTAAGAAGTACAGGCAGTGGGTGACCATCAATGGCCATAGGGTGGAGGCTCTGAGGGACACCGGGGCTAGTGTGACAGCTGTCAATTGCCGGTTGGTGTCCAAGGAGCAGGTTATCCCTCATGCATTCTTCCCTGTAGTTGCCACGGACAACTCGCAGAGCCAGTGTAAGGTGGCTCAAGTTCCCTTTGAGTGGGGGGGGGTCTCAGGTACTCTCCAAGTTGCTGTGAGGCCAGCCATGCCTGTTGATTGTCTGTTGGGCAATGATTTAGAGAGCTCCCCTTGGGCTAAGGTGGAGAGGAAGTCTCATTTGGAGATGTTGGGTCTGCCTGAGTGGGCGTGTGTCACCACTCGGTCTATGGCAGCCAGTAAGGGTGTACAAGAGACCCTGGAGCCTGAAAGTATGGCCCAGGAACCTGCCGTAAAGAGAAGAGGTGGGGGGCGCGGGAAACCAGCCCCCATTGTTCCCATGGTCCAGGAGGAGGCAGACCTTGAGGGGGATGCCCTGGAACCTACAGGGGAACAAGTTGCTGAACTGGGGGACCTGCCTGAGCTGACCCATTGGCAGCAGGAAGGAGGCCCCTCCAGAGAGGAATTTTGTGCAGAGCAAAGGAAGTGCCCTTCTCTTGAGGGTGTGCGGCAACAGGCCACAGCCCAGGCAGCAGGTGATCAGTCTGGATCACATTGGATCTACTGGGAGAACGACCTCCTGTATAGCGAGCCCAAGGTTGCTGAGCCTGGGTCAGCCCGTGTGCTGGTGGTACCCCAGCGCTTCAGAGCCTTCCTACTGGGTTTGGCTCATGATGTACCTTTAGCTGGACATCTGTGGCAGAACAAGTCCTTTGAAAGGCTTGTCTCCCACTTTCATTGGCCCCAGATGTGGAAGAGTTCAGACACTCATTGTAGGACATGTCAAACTTGCCAGACAAGTGGGAAAAGTAGAAGGAAGCACAAGGCTCCTCTCCAACCTTTCCCTGTAGTCAGTACCCCCTTTGAACGGGTGGGCATTGACATTGTGGGGTCACTGGACCCTAAGACAGCCATGGGCAACAGGTTTATCCTCGTCTTGGTGGACCATGCTACCCGGTACCCGGAAGCCATCCCACTCAGGACAGTGACGGCCCCCGTGGTGGGACGTGCACTGATGGGGATTTTCTCCCGTGTGGGGTTGCCCAGAGAGGTGGTGTCAGACCGTGGTACAAACTTCATATCCAACTATATGAAGTCCCTGAGGAAGGAGTGCGGTGTTACTTATAAGTTCACCACTCCTTACCACCCCCAAGGTAATGGGCTGGTTGAGAGATTCAACCGGACCCTCAAAGGCATGATAATGGGTCTTGAGGAACCTATGAGGCGTAAGTGGGACGTCCTCTTGCCATGCCTCCTGTTTGCTTACCGTGAGGTGCCACAGAAGTCCTTAGGGTTCAGTCCCTTTGAACTGCTCTATGGTCACCCGGTAAGAGGACCTTTGAGTCTGGTCAAGGAAGGCTGGGAGCAATCTCCCAGGAAACCTCCCCAAGATGTATACAGTTACATGCTGGCCTTCAGGAACCAGACCAGGCGATTCAGGCAACTCACTGAGGCGAATCTGGAAGCCAGCCAGGAAGAGATGAAGCGGTGGTACGATCAGAATGCCACTCTGATTGAGCTTCAACCTGGACAGAAAGTTTGGGTCATGGCCCCTGTAGAGCCTGGTGCGCTCCAGGACAGGTGGACCGGACCATTTGAGGTGGTGGAGCGCAAGAGTGATGTCACCTACCTGGTGAACTTGCGGTCTCCAAGGAACCCTTTGCGGGTCCTGCATGTTAACCGCCTGAAGCCCCACTTAGAAAAGTCCGAAGTAGGCATGCTCCTAGCGACAGATGATGGAATGGAGGAGGAGACTGAGCCTCTTCCTGACCTCCTGTCTGCAACAGAGCAAGATGGGTCAGTGGATGGTGTCAGCCTCTCTGCCACACTGACCCCTGATCAGCAGCAAGATTGTCGCCAACTGTTGGGACAATTCTCTGATTTTTTTCCCCTGATTCCTGGTGTCACTGAGTGGTGCGTCCATGATGTGGACATTGGGGACAGTCCTCCTGTGAAGCACAAGGCTTACAGAGTGACTGACAAGGTCAGAGCTTACATCAAGGAGGAAGTCTCCAAGATGTTTGCCTTAGGGGTGATTGAGTCCTCTCACAGTCCTTGGGCCAGCCCAGTGGTCTTGGTCCCAAAGGCTGCCGCGCCTGGTGCCACACCCGAACTCCGGTTCTGTTTGGACTACCGAGGACTCAATTCAGTCACCAGGACTGACGCGCACCCCATCCCCAGAGCTGATGAGCTCATTGATCAGTTATGGGCTGCACAGTACCTCAGCACGTTTGATTTGACGTCTGGGTACTGGCAGATCGCTTTGACTGATGGGGCCAAAGAGAGGTCAGCATTCTCCACACCAGATGGGCACTACCAATTCCGGGTTATGCCCTTTGGGATGAAGAATGCCCCTGCCACCTTTCAGAGGTTGGTCAACCAGGTGTTGGCTGGACTGGAGGATTTCAGTGCCGCCTACCTGGATGACATTGCAGTGTTCAGCGCCAGTTGGGAAGAACATCTGCGCCAACTCTGGGAAGTGCTGATGGCACTGCGAAAGGCAGGCCTCATGATCAAGGTGAGTAAGTGCCAGATCGGGCAAGGGGTTCCGTGGTGTACTTCGGGCACCAGGTAGGGAGTGGCCAGGTGGCGCCCCTACAACCCAAGATTGATACCAGCCTGGCATGGGAACCCCCAAAGACTCAGACACAGGTGAGAGCCTTTTTAGGACTCACAGGGTACTACAGGAGGTTTGTCAAGGGGTATGGCAACATTGTTGCACCCTTGACTGAGCTGACTTCCAGGAAGCAGCCCAAGAAAGTGAACTGGACTGACACCTGTCAGAAGGCTTTTGACTCCCTGAAGACTGCCATGTGCACAGAACCCGTGCTTCAGGCGCCCAACTTCTCAAAGGAATTCATTGTTCAAACAGACGCTTCAGAGCATGGTGTGGGGGCTGTTCTATCACAGATTAATGAGGAGGGCCTAGACCAACCTGTAGCCTTCATCAGTAGGAGGTTACTTCCACGGGAACAGAGGTGGAGTGCAATTGAGCGTGAGGCATTTGCTGTGGTCTGGGCACTGAAGAAGTTGAGACCATACCTGTTTGGGACTCACTTCCGGGTTCAGACAGACCACAGGCCCCTCAGATGGCTGATGCAGATGAGGGGTGAGAACCCAAAGTTGTTGAGGTGGTCCATTTCCCTACAGGGGATGGACTTTACGGTGGAACACCGCCCTGGTACAGAACACGCCAATGCTGATGGTCTGTCCAGATTTTTCCGCCTTACTGATGAGAACTCCCAAGGGGAAGGGTAGTTCTCCCCACATTTCACACGTGTTAGACCTGGTACCATTGGCGTGAGTCTCCCTTCCACTTTTTTCTGATTGCCTCCTCTGTTTTTGATCTGTTTGCTGGTTTTAGATGCTTTGGGCACTGTGCCACTGCTATCCAGTGCCACAGTGCAAGTGCTCCCTATGTTAAATTGATGTATTGATTAGTGACTCCATGATTGGATCATTTGATTTACTTGTCAGACCCTAGTATAGTGCACCAGGTGTGCCCAGGGCTTGTAAATCAAATGCTGCTGGTGGGCTTGCAGCACTGGTTGTGCCACCCACAGAAGCAGCTTGTAAAGTGTGTCTTAGGCCTGCCATTGCAGAGCCTGTGTGCCGTCTGTGACTGCCATGTCGACTTGGCAAGTACACCCACTTGCCAGTCCCTAAACCTTCCCTTATCTTCATATCAGACACCCCTAAGGTAGGCCCAAGGGCAGGGTGCATTGTAAGTATAAGGTAGGACATGCCCTGGTGTGTGTGGTATGTCCTAATAGTGAATTACAGCCATTTTCGTTTTCACTATTGCAAGGCTACCTGTTCTCCATAGGCCAGAATGGGCAGTTTGATTATAACATCTTATAATCCTAACTGACCCAGGGAACATGGTAGAAAAACGAATTTAGTATGCCTGAACTCAGAATGATAAAATACATCTTTTAGTAAAGTTGGTTTTAACATTCTGTGTTTGAAAATACCACTTTTAGAAAGTAGGTATTTTCTTGCCTAACTGTCCAAGCCTGCCTCTGCTAGGTTGTGTATTGTGTGTCTGGCTTTGTGAGTGACAGGGGCTGGGGGATTCCAGGAGACAGTGTGAGTCAGCACAGGGCCGAATAGACCTACCTGCATGTAGAGTAGTGGGAGGAGTTGCACCTGGGTCTGAATAGGGCTGTGCCTGCCTTCCACAATGCTGGCTCCACCTCCTGTGGTGTGTCTGATGTCCCTGGCCCACTCTGTCAAAGGAAAGAAGGAGTCCTGTAAACAAAGTGCTCCAGGACTGCACAGAACTGGTTTTGACTAGGCAAAGGCCCCTCTGCCTTCAGAGGACAAAGGATGTTGCAGTATAAATATTGGGGCCCTGACCCCAGAACTTTAGATCACTTCTGGAACAACAGGACGAACCTCTGCCAAGGAGAAGAACCAAAGGAAGCTGTAGGAGTTGGACTGCCCCCCCCCTGCCAGTGTGCTGTGTTGCTGGGTTGGCCTACAGTGGTGTCTTCAGTGCCAAGGAGAGGAGAAGGAACTTTTAAAGAACTTTCATCATCTTGCAGAATATTACTCCAAGGGCTTGAACTTGTGCTTGCCTCCTGCTGAAGTCTCAGGGACAAAAGACTTCACCTCCAGCTCCCCTCTGAATTTCCTTGCTGGGAATTCTGTCTGCAGAAGCCTGCGTGTCGCTGGGAGCTGGAAGCGCGACTCAACGAGAAGAAGCGTGTCGCAGTCGCAGCTGTTGCCGTCGCATCGCAGGAGAAGCGTGTCGCCGCCGCAGAGGTCGCCGCCGCATCACCGGAGAAGCGAGCCTTCGTCAAAGCTGTTACCCGACGCATCACCGGAGAAGCGTGTCGCCACCGCAAGGGTCGCCGTCGTATCACCGGAGAAGCATGTCGCAGGGCCTGTCGCGCCTCCAAAGTTACAGAGTCGCCGCACGGCTGCTGGGCGTGCACGCATCGTCTTCACGTCGTCGCATCAAGGGCGCCATCTTATCGCATCGCACCAGATCGTCGCATCGAAGCGCCACCGTGCCGCATTGCAACCGGAACGCAGTCCGAGAATCAGTGCATCACCTCCTCTCTGGTAAGGAACAAGACGCATCCCCTACTCTGCGCAAGCATTGAGGCGCGACGCATCGTCTCCCCCGAAGCAAGGAACCGACGCAACTCCATCCCTGCGAACCTTTTGTTTGTTTTGCGTTACGCATCCAGGTACTTTTGTGAGAACTTTGTCGCACTTACCATCAACTTGAACTAAGTTACTTCTACCATCTTTAAGTCAATTTTTAGTACAGTATTGAGGATTTTTGTCGTTTGTGGTCTTGTGTTAAGTCTATATAAAGAATACTTATTTTTATAAAACCTGTGTGGTGTCCATCTGTAGTTTTCACTGTATTACTGTATGTGTTCACAAATGCTTAACACACTGCCTCTGAGATAAGCCTGTCTGCTCGTGCCAAGCTACCAAGGGGGAGAGCAGGGGTTATCCAGTAGTGTAACTCCTTTGCCCTGACGTAGAAGCAAGGGTCCCTATTTGGTCAAAGGTACCTACCTCTGCCAACTAGAGACCCCCAGTTCTAACACCTCCGAAGGGGTCTCTCGGCACTGGAGCACACACACAGGTCGGAGGTTAAAATTAATAGAATTTAAAGATTAAAAAGCCTTGTTTTTAAGGATTTTTTAAATGAACCTAGGTCAGAGCAGGAGCGTAAATGTAATGTCAGCTGATTCCAATGTTGGGTGGCCAGAAAAGAAAATAAGCATCCCCCATGCCTGGCCGTACGGATACGCCAGGGATGCAGCAGCAGTTGCTCACTGGATCTGAGCTTACAAATTGGGATGTAGGGCTGCAGCTTGTTTCTCAGGTAGCATGGGCCACTTCTATGTAAAGACTTATGGGCCAGACATTAAAAGTTAAAGAGGGCACGCTTTCTTATGGGAAGCCAGTGCATGGATCTTAGCGTGGGTTCAGAAGGAGAGCGAGAAGGTAGGTTGCAGATCAGGTGGGTTCTGTATAACCTGTAGCTTGGCAAAAAGACCCTCATTCATAGCAACAATTAGGGCATTTCCATAATCCAGTCAACTCACAATGAGTGCCTGGATGAGTGATTCCCTAGGTTGCAAAGGTAGCTATTGGAAGGCTTTACTAAGCATACGCAACAGTCCAAAGCAGGAGCCAGAGATTGAATTCATGTGTTCTTTCATGGACAGATTATTATCAATTAGGTCGCCAAGGTTTCTGACTGTTTTTTTTTTATATAGGACTCGGCCCCAATTTCATGGGCCACCAGTCATTAGACCATAAGGAATGGGCTTTCCCAAAATGCAGAATCCCCATCTTATCGGAGTTCAGTTGGAGGAAGTTGGCTGACATCCAAGAAGCAACCTTAGTCATGCATTCCCTGAATCTGAGTTTAGTGGATTCCGGGTTGGGCCCCATTGTGGTGGCAAGTTGTGTGTCATCTGCATATGAAATGACATCAAGCCGCAAGATCTTATTACTTTGGTTAGGAGGTCCACATAAATGTTAAATAGGGTGGGACCCAAGGATGATCCCTGTGGCAACCCCTTGTCTAATGCCATGGTTCTGGAATTGAAAAGATCTAGCTGTACTGAGTGAGTTCGATCGGGCAGGAAGTTTTTAGCCAGCCTTATGCTTTACCCCTGACACCAATCTCCCCTAGTCTTTTTATTAGAATTGCATGCGAGATTGTGTTGAATGCAACAGACAAGTCTAGTAACACCAGCATGGCTGAGTTCCCCCCTTCCAAGGCAAGTCTAAGTGAGTCTAGGACCTCCATTAGTGCTGTTTCCGTACTATCAGAGTCCCGAAATCCTGACTGGGAAAGATCTAACAGACAGTGGGTTTCTAGAAAAGCTATAAGTTATCGATTGACCAGGGTCTCCATAACTTTTCCAAGAAAGGGGAGCAACGGTATAGGTCTGCAATTATCCATCTCTTGAGGATCAGCTGAGGTTTTTTTGAAGATGGGTCTGACACGGGCTGCTTTCCATTTTATTTGTACTCTGATTCCAAGCTGTGCAGAACAGGGTGGGGTGTTTACCACACTTCGGCCATTTTCACAAGTTGGTCACAACAGGGTTGGGTATTTGCCGCAGCTGGTAAATTCCATTACCCCAGTGTGAGGTTTTTACCTGATGTGGTAAATACCTCCTATCACAAGTGTAAAATATGAAAATAAAACATAAAATGCAGATCTGTTTTTAAAACACCAAATTATGCATGTTTTGCCTTTTTTCCTTGCCTTTTTCCCCCAGATAGATTTCGACAGGTTTGATCTGCAGGAATGTTTAAGGGAAAACTGTGAGGCTTGATTATGAGAGCCACAGTATTTGGATTGTTACTTATCACACCTGATAAATGAAAAGTACCCTGGAGATTGTTATTTACAGGATGCAATAACTTACTCCAAATACGAGTTTCACTCAGAAAAATTGAGCATGACATGAAGAATTGTGTGCTTACCACGCCAAAATCTGATTGTCACAGTATTTTCTTGGTTTTTTTCCCCTGGTAAATAATGGCATGTTTTACCTACGGATATTTACCAGGGGAAATTGTAAGGGTGCATTGTTTGCCACCATACTCCTACAAGCCATTAATATGTGATCTAACCGGAGCTACAGCACATATCACATTAACCGGAGCAGTCGTAATCTGGGTCTGAGAGTGTGATAATTATCACACAACTCATACTTTTTATCCCTGCTTGTGCAAAGATCCGAATTTTGCCATTACCGATAATGAGGAACATGGTAAATGCCATTACCCCAGGTTGAGGTGTTTACCAAGTGTGGTAAATACCTCCTTTCCTGTATGTTCAACCTAGACATGAGGCATAACATGCAGAATTGGTATTTAAGAGTCTGAATTCTGCATGGGTTGCCTTATTTCCGACCATACTTTCCTGCCCCACATGCACACTTCCAGCAGGCTTGGCCTGTCTGAATCTATTGAAGGAAAACTGTGAGGGTGTAATAATTATCACACAACTTGTAATTCCGATTCTTCTGTAAACTAAACTCCTGATTAATGACTCTCAACCAACGTATTCTCACCAGGCCAGCCTCACCTCATTCTCCGTTCAGCAGTTCTGTAACCATCTGCTCCCTTCCACAGCTGCCTGATTCCCGGTCTATCCCCACCTGACTACCCTTCCAGATGTGCACTGCCGCCACATGTGGATACGCCATTTCATCTCCCATGCTTTGGACTCCAATACTTTTCTCTGTCCGAATGGAAGTTAAAATCCACATTTTAATAATCGTTCTGGCCACTGCTCTTGGACCTCCAGTGTAATTCTTCAATATCTCAAGTGATGCAGCTGTGTATACTTTATTCTGCCTCTGTCCTGGTTGGGAATGGAGCCTGCAGGGTGGCACATTTCTAAGGCACATTATTAAATAGCCAAACTCTGAAACATATCATTTTGGTTACTAGACACAGTGAGTACCTGATTGCTGGGCTTGTGCTGGGAAAGGAGCTACAATATTGTGGTTGACAGGTTAAGCATACAGTAAGGCATTATTTTTGGATTACTAAGCATCCTTAGAGGTTCAAATTGTTTACTTGCCACCACTTGCTGGAGCAGGCCACACAAGTGGAGGCACACTGTTTTGAACCATGGATACACTAAGGTACTAAAGTCAAAAATGTAAACACACCAATTCCCAATATCTGATGCCTATGCATAACTATGACAGATTATTTTGATGGCTATGCATACCATGGACACGATTTTCAATTGGTCGGGTCATAAAACAATCACTGCTTTTCCCACATCAACTGGTTTCTGACCCCGGCCTAATATTTCTGTGTGTGATAGATGTACAAATCTATTGCAACGCACAATGAGTGTTTGGTGCGATCTGCAGAATCTTGCACTATTAATATTAATGAGTCAGGATTCCATTTTTTGAGTCCTAGTGAATGCAGGGACAGAGAACTGCAAGGAACAGCAGGCTTATATCCCTGCATTTACAATCTCAAAATGTCATTTTTTATTTTCAGGGCAGCTCCTATCTATTAAGGGGCTACACCATACACACCGGACTGCATCCAGAAAAAAAATGGCCTGCTGCGAGGAGAGATAGGCAGAGGCGTCTCCTCCGTTAAGGCATAGGAGCATCGCCCCACTAAAAAATTGCCTCCTGAGATGGAAAAATAAAAAGGTAATAAAGTTAATTTATTATCATTTTATTTTCAAAACCCCGAGCCGAGCATCAGGAAGGGGGGTGGGGCTTTCTGATTTCTGCTGAGGCCAATCAGGCAGCAGCAGAAAGCAGTGATGGGCAGAACACTTTAAGTGATGGGCAGAGCACTTTAAGCTTGCGACGGATAGCCAGACATGCACATTTTAAACCTCTTGAACCCAGCTGGGTGTCTTTAACAGCTGGATTACAGACAGCACAGGGCTCCATGTGTCCTTGGGGGCGCCGAAGGAGGCTGCTCCCTCCAATTCTGGCGCTTCTTTTATGGTGCATGAGAGCAGCGCCAGGATTGTGTACTGCAGTTTCCTGGGTCCCGCATTGGAGCCTGCCGGCCTGGAGAAGACCGGAGCGAGGAGGACATTGCACCAGAGAAGTAAGTAAGTTTTTTTTAAAGTTATTTTTTACTTTTATTTTTGTCCCCCCTCCCCCACCCACCACCTTCTTTACATGCTAGCCACCACTGGATATAGGGGAGCATGCATTAGTCCGCTGGACCACTGTCTCTTTCCCCTGGAGCCCGCAACCGACATTCACAAAGCAGAAGCTATCCTTAAAGGATAGTTTCCACTCTGTGAATGCTTACAGCTTGCTTTCACCTTTCAGTATTTTATCAATAGTTTGTGACTGGAATTGCAGTTGCAAATCATTGGTATTTTCCATTTCAAATTGGAAGGAAAAGGGAGATGCCCATGCCCCTTTCATGCCCCCAGTGGCATAGCTAGGCCTTAGGCCGCCCAAGGCGACCCCTGCATTTATCAACTGCGGCGGCCGAATCTAAGAGCCGGGGGGTGCTGGCGATTCCTGTGGCTGCCGCCCCGCAATGGCCACACGTAAGGGGGACTGCTGACCGGCACCCCTAAAAGTCGTGCCGCCTGGGGCGGACCGCCCCCCCTTGCTACACCACTACATGCCCCGTTCACAAAAGGATGGTAAGGTGTACTTTGATGGCTACAAAGACATTTCCAACTCACAAATTACCCTTTATACATTGCAATGCAGTATTTTTCGCTTGCAAACCTTTAGATTTTGCAAATCAGTATTCAAATAGTAGAGCATAAAGTTAGAAGGGGCATTCAAACAATTGCTTGCACACTGGAGCATAATAAACTGATGGACATAACATATTCTGATGAATATAATACAGTTTGAGGGCCGAACATACACAGAGACACAATATTCTAAAGACTGAACACAAAAAGGAGCAGAGGCATTTTATAGTTGGGCCGTGAGCTCCATTTTTAATGACACATATCTCCACATTCACATTTTTTTTTCTTTCTTTTTTTCTCCTCTAGGAATATATTACGTCCCTTGGAAAAATCAAATCACCCACACTCCCACAAAGTCCTTTCACTTGTCCATCCTGTTCCTTTTCAGAGAATCGACTTAGCAGGGGCAGGGATGAGAAACAAACCCCATAAACAGCAGGAATGGACAGGTCATAAATACTCATACAGCAGTGCTACTGCACAGGCTACCGAGACCATTAGGTTTGAACAGCAGACAGGTCATACCAATTGCACAGGTTAAGGAATCAGACAGAGGGACGGATACTGGGTTAAACAGGGGTATCAATATAGACAATGAAATGCTTCAGTAAGGAGACTGTGACTACAAGCAAGCGTTATCATCGAGAAGTTCCCACAGCTCAGGTTGAGTTATTACTCAAATATCAACTTTAAATATAATCTGGGAGTGCAGTAGTTTTCTATCCAAACATTAGCACAATATGTTAAGAAATATCACCCTATATGCCATGGTGTGCATTAGTGCCTGACTAGGGCACTATCATACCATGGATGTTCACAGTGTACCATAAATTACATTTTACTAGGCCCAGGATTATGCCTGAGATCGGCACAAATAAAGCCAAAAATATACACAACATACAAAAATTAACTAATATTGTACCAGGGCCAGCATTGTGCCATAAATGGATGCATGCATGCCAAGGCTGTCCACAATATACCAAGAATAGATATGGTAAAATCAGGGCCATTATTATGTCTGGGGTGCGCCCAGTCGTGCCACAAATGGTTCCCATAAGCTGGGGCACCGGATGTTTAAAATGTCAATATTCAGGTTGGTAGAAACGAAGGAGGCACACTGTCAACCCAACAGACACCAGGCACACTCACTCTTTTGAACTGACACACATGCATACGGACAAGCACATATGCAGATATATATGCGCACAAGCACAACAACACACAGGCAGGCAGACCCCTGCTACAATACTTTTTTTTTGCATCTTGCCCAAGGTGGGGCTCGTTCATGCTGCAGCAGATCTGCCATGGTCATGCACTTACATACACAGTGATTAACAGTGTGGAGCCTTCGTCATAGCCAGTCAACGCATTGACTCAGCCACCTTGTGATAGGCTGTGTTGCATGCGCTGTGTTGTCAGTCACTCTGTGAGTGTGTTGCTCGGCCCTGCCATAGGCTGGCAGACATTTGGGTGTGGGAGTAGAGCACTTTGCTAGTGAGCTTATGTCCATGGTTTCAGACCCCATCTTATACCCCATAATGCACCCGCACCACACAAACCAGTATCTACTTGGGCGCTGGTGAACATGGCTCAACACACATGCACAGCTTCTACCTGTCTTTAGTTTAGCTGTGCCTCTGGGATCTGGAGATGTGAAACACAGCAGCAGAAGGCAGTGCCTGGCAGCTCCAGATCCTCAGAGTGACAGTCAAGCTCCCCGGTGATGGTGAGGCTCCACCTCACTGTGCTAGGAGGCAGGCTGGCACTGCAAACACAAGCGGTGAAGTACACAATCAGAAAAATACAAGTAAACCATACAACTGGTTCGATAAATATGGCGGAAAGTGCAGAGTTGATAATACCATCACTGTCAGCAATATGCGCTGTAAATCTGGTCCCATTAGTTGGGTAATACGTAGAGGAAACTCTAATTTTGCTGTTTGTTATCACATGTGTCCTCTGGTAGCAAACAAACGCTGAAGGCATTGCCATGATTTGGGAAGAAGGGGACCCCTACGGAAAACAATGAAACTTGCTAGCTGTAGGGAGAATTACATAAAGGGTAAGAGTATAGCTAGGTACAAGTTATGCAGTTATTCTTGGTGATTCAATACAGGCTATACATTCAATAACATAAATGTCTCTGAAAGTGCAAAACCAAAAATATATACACAAACATAACAAAAATGGTTTCTATTTTTCAAGAATCTTTTTTATTTTTATTTATATTTTTTGATCTGAATCTGATTTAATTTCATATTTGTATAAGTCAATTTTCAGAACGGTTCATTTGATAACTTAATTCAGTGCGATTTTAGATGATTGTTGATTTATCTATACAGTGTAATAATGCACAATCATAGAACATACATAGACAAACATACAATTTAGGAACAAACAGTTATACAAAAATATCTAAAAATACATCATTCTATAAAACATGACAGTATAAGAGATGGAGAAGGTAAATTGTATAAAGATTTCCAAGGCAGGCGTCCTTTACTGATTACCAGTGAGCAGCGATACCATTTTCTGCATTTCTATTGAACATATCAACGCCTGACAAGAAGAAAAGATGTAAATACGTTATTATATCGCGCAAATATATTACAAACAGTGAACCTCACTGTCCTTAAAATATCTCTGCCAGTACAAACTGGATATGACTATCTAATAAATGGCAAAATGCAAATGGTCCAAATCTGGATAGACACCAACGAAGGAAATAATTCCAAACCCTTGTATACATTATAAACACCCCTCGACGTATTCGCTATATAGATAACACTGTCTACGCAGGAGCTTCCATTATTAAATAGAGAGCCTTCGTCCATATCCATAACAGAGAAAGTTGAGACGGTTTTTCCTGATGAAGGCAATACTGCCGAAACGCGCGTAGTGTTCTTATCTACCGCCTGCCTTGGAAATCTTTATACAATTTACCTTCTCCATCTCTTATACTGTCATGTTTTATAGAATGATGTATTTTTAGATATTTTTGTATAACTGTTTGTTCCTAAAATGTATGTTTGTCTATGTATGTTCTATGATTGTGCATTATTACACTGTATAGATAAATCAACAATCATCTAAAATCTCACTGAATTAAGTTATCAAATGAACCGTTCTGAAAATTGACTTATACAAATATGAAATTAAATCAGATTCAGATCAAAAAATATAAATAAAAATAAAAAACATTCTTGAAAAATAGAAACCATTTTTTTTATGTTTGTGTATATATTTTTGATTTTGCACTTTCAGAGACATTTATGTTATTGAATGTATAGCCTGTATTGAATCACCAATAATAACTGCATAACTTGTACCTAGCTATACTCTTACCCTTTAGGCATTGCCATGATTCCCAGGAGGTGAAACTGTAAAACTGGACATCATGCGGTATTACCATTTGAACTCCCAGGATTATCGCAGCTGTTTTTTGCATTTTTATAAAATGTGAACTTGGCCCAACGGCATAGAGTGCTTTACAGGAGAACCAGATTAAATTGCACATATTTTATTTTTGTAGGCACAAGGAGATTAGGTGTTTTTCCTAGAATCACAGGATGTTGAGCTCAGACCGGGATTCACGATTGGTTCTCCAGGTCCAAAGTGAGCAGCTCTAGCCCACTTCTCTTCTCCCTCCCTTTCCTTCTTTCCTTCCGTTCCACCTTTTCTTAATGGTGTGAAGCAATAAAGTGTCCGTAACCCAATTATTGGATATTTTTTCCGCTGTTCACCATTGCATTTAACATATTAATGAGTTGGCTAGTGAGAATAATCACAAATCCTAGTAGAAGCCCCCTCGCCAGCGCTAAAACCTGCACTTCAACCCTGAGTCCCATCCTTTTGTCAATAATAAGACCATCAAG
The DNA here is from genome assembly GCA_963921515.1 of Calotriton arnoldi. NCBI lineage: Eukaryota > Metazoa > Chordata > Amphibia > Caudata > Salamandridae > Calotriton > Calotriton arnoldi. The sequence continues at coordinate 287,680 of CAWUFW010006388.1, read as the reverse complement.
CGATAATACTCGAGAAAGTTCTCTCACTACTTCAGACCAACCACAAGGTGGAACTTACTTGATCTATCTTCGCTCGATTATTGTCAATTTGTCTATATCGTAGACTCTAAAAACAAAATATGAAGCATCAAAGAATCTTAAAACAAGCAGCAGAGCTATCCTATAACCTCAGAAAATGTGGCCACATTCTCTAGCTCCCAGCCAAATACAGAATCAAATTCAAAATCCTGTGGGTCGTAAGTACAGGGAAAAAAAGCTTGGAGTACAGAAGATGACTCTCCATTGCACCTTCACCGTGACCCTTAGATTCAGCATCCTTAGAAGAATTCACCAGGAAACAGTGAGGATCTAAAAACAGTCATGTAACCTTTGAGGTGCAAGCAATCACCTCAAGATCTTCTTGGTAACCTACACAAGAACAATGCCTGCCTTCCAGACACTAAGTAACGCCTGAAAATCACCATCTTCAAGAAGGCCTTAAACACACAGTTCAACAATACAAGCGCCTGGCCACCTATCTCTTTTGTTTGACCTGCCGCCACTTCTGGAACCACTTAGTTACCCACCTGAGAGCCTCACCTAACATCTGGCCTCAGGAACAGCTCCCCTCAAGGAGAGATTTCCCAAATAACTCAACTGAATTAGGACAGAAGATCTCCACTCCACGAGGACATAGCACACCCCTGTGTGATGCTCATGGACAACACCCTCTCAGAGAGAAGTCACTTAACAGTACCAGGCTCCAGAAGCAGACACTGACCACAAGTCAGGAACCAAACCGCCAGTGAAACTGATGTCCTCACCCTATATTTATGTTTATGGTAAAACCTTGGCTCCTCTATATTATACACGGGATACAATTGCTATAACAAATTAAATAAATAACTAAATTGTCCACCATGGATGACATAAATGTAATGTTGTTTTGGACCATGCATTTCTCAATGGTCAAAGACACCAGACAGAACGAAACTATTCTTCATACTGAGGCGGTACGCAGTTGGGTGAGCTTTGGCACCCTCGGTGACGGGTATCTCATGGGCCCTACATTTATCTAATATAATCGAGGACTGAAATGGCAGGACAATTATGTGAATTTGCTTGTAAATGACATAAAATGCGCTCTGGTGTATCTCAAGTAAAAATTAAATGCGAGGGCAGATTTTGCACCCAACAGTCACGCGATATATGAGCATGAATACGGGTTTGCTGAGTAAACGTCTCTTGAGGCAGAATTTCTGCTCAAACCTGTCACCTTCAGGACATTTTCTGCTCTAACCAGTCCTCTGGAGCCAGTTGAGTGAAATCTCATGTTGACATTATTTCTGACTTTGCGTAATTTGGGTAACATTTAATAGCGTGACTTACGCAAGTTATGCAAGCGTAATGGAATTTTTCACATGGGGTGAAGTGAGGAACTGGTGCTTAACACAACAAATAAATATGCAGTCACAAAATGGATTTTTTTTTAACATAATGCAGGTTATAATGTTGATTACGGTATATTCAGGGCCACTAGAATTATGCGATTCTGCGGTCACAGCGTTTTCCGCATATTTATGGATTTGTTGTATTTGCCTCATAGTCCATCATCTGCTGCACAATTTGCAGGTTTTAATAGAAAATTGCTTCTAGTTCAAACGGATAAAAGGTTACTAAAAACGTGGTGACATGTTCGTGTACTGTGAAACAACCTTCACAAAGGTTGACTTCTCACCTTTCGGTTGCTTATTGGAGCAGTTGGTTGTTAAACTAGTAACAATGAGATTAAAAAATCTTTGCACAGAAAGTGTTACCATGTTTAAAAAGTACAAAATAATGAAGTAATACTATCACAAAAGGTGCCGAATTATGCCAGGCATAATTTGCCTTTTCTCGTCGCATAATGGATGTTTCCTCTGTTTACATAACGTTCAGCTGCAGTCAAAGTCATTGCGAAAATCCCTACTCGCAGTATTTCCCGAAACTGACGTTTATTCAGACTGGAGGGTCGGTGGCGGTAACCGGATGAGGTAAACGCCACGCAATGTTTATTTTGAGGGGCCTGAGTGGGCACCACTTGTAACGCTAGTACGGTCTTTCCCAGTGGGTTTGAGCTCAAAACGTTAGTACGGTCTTTCCCAGTGGGTTTGAGCCCAATGTGAGGTCGTCAGGAATTAACAATTACAACAGAGAAGTTTGCGTGCGCTGGTTATTACAGGATATTTTACAGCTGTTACAGACCATTAGCGCGAGCCGCGAGCGTGTCCGTCAGCGTGAGTTACACGAACAACGCGCGCCACGCCTCGCAGGCTGAGGTAATGCGTAGCATGCAACTGTATCTTCCCGTTTCTAGGAAACAACCGAAGTGGCGCTGTATGGGCCATGTGCTGAGCATTACAGGGTCATTATTATTTATGAAGTGCTGTGCAGTGATGTATACAATGCATAGATTATATTCTAATTGGATTTATTCTTTCATAAATGTTACAAAATACGGTGAACAGTTGACTCTAAATATTTATAGTCACAGGGCCGACCAACTATAATAAAGTACGGTTGCGTTCTGGATCACACCCTGCCTTAAAAATAATAACATATTAACATAGCGCCTCACGACTCACTTCTGCCATTTTTAAGCGCTTTGAATGATAGGTGTTACTGTTGCGGAATTTACAGTACACAATTTACCGTACTCGGAACGTTGGAAGGCTGAGTCTGACTAGTTCCAAATCGCAGGAATTAATTTGTAAAAATAACTAAATAAAAATTAAAGTATTTCTGGGGAGCCGAATGTTGGGGTAGCTGAATAACAAGGCTGCCTAACCATACTTCTTTCGTCTATCACCCAGTGCCTCTTGTGTTTTCCTCACACTGTTACTGTTTCTTTTTCATCCCTATCTTCTCCCTTTGTGCCCTGTCTTTTTCTTCCTACTCTCTTGTCTGCCTTTTTCTGTCTTGCTTTGGCATGTCGTGAAGAAGTTGCGTCCCTATAATTGAGTGTTGATGAACACCACCTGCAAAAATTAAGCATGGGGGATTCGAACCAGTGACCTTAGGGAGACTGCATTCATCAGTGACGAGCATTAACTCACTGAGCCATCCTGCTTTTCTTATATAGAGCTTTCTACCACCAAAATGCGCTAGTAACGAGAGGAGCATTTATTACTCAGGTGACGTAAGCCCCAACACCTCTTTTAAACACCTCCACCGAAACAAACTTCCTTACTTTCACCAGAAATTAGCAAAGAAAGGATCTTCAATTTCATAGGAAGCTGAGAAAACAAGCATTGGTAAAGCCAACAGTTCAGCCTTTAACAAGCAAACAACAATTCATCATGCCAATATTTGCAAGTTTTAGCCCACTTATGCCACACTTTTTACTTTGGTGGATTGGGGGGAAGGAAGAGCCTCCAGAGAGGTACTGTAATTCATACTTAAGCATCTGGCCGGAGGACAAAGGAGCTGCATCACAGTAGCTGCCAACCAGGTGCATTACTTTGTACACAAGCGCCCAGCAGGAGCGCAATACGGCTGCAAGTGGGCACAGATCCTGGCAGCAGAGGAGTCAGAGCCACATATCAAGGAGAGTGGCATTGACAGGGATTCTGGGCTCACGCTGGCATGATATGTATAAATGAAAAAGAAACAAGGCGGCCATCTTAAGGTCAGGATAAGGGTTGCCCCATAGTCCTAATAAAACCACCAAAAAATGCCTACTGCAGTAAAAGAATGATTGTTTTCTGTGTACAATGCTTGTATGAGATGATTTTTTTATTCCCCATTCTTATTTAATTCCAAACAAAGACTCACACATGAACAAAAAATCATTTTCAAACCCAGTATCACTTCTAATAACTCTTTTAACCATTTCTCTGTGCAGTGCTTTTAATGACATACCAGTCTACAATTGAAAATGTGTACTCAAATATTATTATAAAAAAGAACACAGGAAGAGAAACGTATCACTCTAGTGACTTAGATAATCTTATGGTCATATAAAAAATCAAATTATTTGCTATAACTCGGGATTCAGTTGTAATTTCCTACCAATCGATGTGGCGCTGTTTCTTAGTGAAAAGGGGAGAGATTAACACATTCTCTAGGTAAATCACATGCAAGGAGAGAAGGTGGGGAATGCTCAGGCCAGGCCATTGCACACAGATCAATATATTGAGAGCAAGAAGTGAGTCATTTCTCGGCCTAGTGGGAGGGAAACCAATAGTTCCGCCTACAATATTCTCCCATTCAGCCCTTAACAAAAAGTGAGAGGATTGCACGGCTCAGTGGCCTATCTCAGCAGCATCATGGGTACGTGATGATGAGGTCTCCAATCCATACACTACCAAAGATTTGGATTTGATCACATAGACTGTAGATGATTCTATCATTCCAGACCATTAGGGCCATTGCCTTGGTCCAATCCTTGTGTGAGTAGAGGGTCGAGGATTGAGGGTCTCTGTAATGTGTAGTATTGGCAGGGGCACAGATGGCATGAAGGACAGACCACATGTCATTGGTCCTGGACTATACAGCACTCCAATAAGAGCACAATCTCAGGCACGGCCATATTATGTGAGCCATGGAGCTACCTGTCTTACCGCGTCTCCAGCTTTGGGTGTTCTTGCGTATATTAGCTTTGTGGAGTTTGTGAGGTGGCCAGTGCCAGTCCTGCAACATCTTAAATAAACTGAGTTTGAGGTGTACTCCGTGTAATCCTATGTCCTCAGACTCCAAGAGTGCTGACTGGTCTTCTTTCGAGTAGTCCTTCTGAAGCCTATATTGCTATTTCTCCCTCAGCTGCAGGGCAAGGGCTTTTGAGTACAAGTCTTCCATTAGAATGCTGTAGAGACCAGAGAAGAAATCTTTGCAATCAATTCATTTCTTTAAGTAGTCAAAAATCAGAGAGTCTGGTAAATCTGATGGCAATGCACGCGTTTGTTGTCCCAGGCAATGCATGAGTTTGATGTACTTCGACTGGTGGTTTGGGTGTACGTGGAATTATCTTTTTAGCATTTCACAAGGATTAATTTTGCAATCGGAATATGCTATAAGTATAGAATCCCCCTGAAAGACCATGCTGGTCAGTGTATTTGGTGTCCCTCAATTATGATAAGAGCATTCTTCAATTTTAGTAATTTTTCTGTTAGGACCCATGTTGATCGTATCCTCTGCAGCATCAGGTTGGCTGGATCACTGAACGTGATGCTTGTTTCCGGCCCAAGGTGGACCTGGCTTGGTAGTTCAGGCTGGACTGTTACCTTAGGGGGCAGGGTCAAGACTGCATATGGCTGGATCCAAACTGAGATGGCATGGTGAGTAAAAAAACGATGGATTTAAACTAGATCTGTGACTGGGTGTGAATGTTTGATATGTTCGGCATTCCGTCCATCATCTTTTTGTGTTGCTGAGATAATTAATGAGCATTATAGTACAATTTGATGGTAGGACATCTTAGGCCACCTGAAGGCACTGAGGCATCCAGTTTTGACATTTACAGTGGATTTTTACACAATTCCCAAACAATTGCTTATTTCTTTGGCATTGATGGTTATGATTGAGTCGGCTATGCAGAGAGGGTGCATGCAGAGCACATAAGTGAACCTTGTGGTGGCCACCATTTTAATACTTTGGGCTGTGCCCCACAATGTCAACTGTAATGTCTTCCTTCTCACAAAGCATTCCTAGTCTTGCCAAGCAGTGGCACTATGTTGTCATTTATCATACTGGTATATCTCTGCTCACTACTATGCCAGGATAGTGTTGTGTTTTGTGTACCCAATCGGAAGGTAGATCTGATAGAGAACTCTACCAGGTGGACTTTATCATTGCTAAGGCTTTACTGTTTTCCCAATTGACTTTGCACCTGGAGATATCCAAGAACCTGGTTGTTACAGTATCATGGCCGGCAATGTGGTGTGCAGATTTGCTATCGTTAGAAGGATGCCATCGGCATCTAACATCGGCATCTGAGTTTCAGATCTCCGGCTGTTGTAGAAATGCATTTCACTGCTGCTGTTTTGCTGGCAGCTGTTACTAATGGTTCCAACGCTAATAAGAATAAAAATGGCAGCAATGGGAAACCCTGTTCCTGCTTCTGTATCTCCAAAACTTGACTTTTCCTATTGGCTCCATCTATGTGCCACATGGAGAAAAACCCGATTTTTACCATTTACAGAGTTTGATCTACCAAGCTTATGTCGAGCAAAGACTGGAATCTTATTCCTAACCCTACCTTAGACAGATCAAAATGGCTTTGGATCACTGGAAGAAACTGAGACTGAGGTCTACTGGTGGACCTAACTTTTGGCCATGCCTTACACGACCCAGTGAGCCTTACCTACCCCAGAGATCAAGGAAAGGCTACTTCTTGATGAATGGTCCTATACTATCTTTGATTGAAGACTGTGAAATAATGACTGGTGGGATATTGGACCATGCACCAATCCGCATATGGCTAGATTTGAACATTGCAGTTCCACATGACAGAAGACAGAGCATGAATGTAGCTCTCTTGCAAGAGGGGGGAATGGCATAAGTAAGAGGCTCTGCAAGGAAACCTTTTTTCTATGCACAATATAAGGAATGAGCCTTAGTGCTAAAAATATTTTTGCGCAATATGCATTATGTTTTGCAAAATAAATGATGCAAAATTATACGAATTGTGCACAATGTACTTGGCTTAACTCAGATTCTAAAAAAGTGACGCAAGACACCGAAAGGAAACTCGATTGGGGAGAAAACATTCTCTTTGCCTCAGTTTTACTGTACCTGTAACACATTTCCTACTAGAACCAGTCTCCTATAGACAGAAAGTGAAACTGCATGCCTTTTAACGACATCACATTTTGAGCAATTCGTGTAAGGCAATATTACTGAATTTCACAACCAAGATTTCACCACTGTAATAAAAATTTCGCTCAGGCCTCAATGTGCATTTCATATGTATTGGCACATAAATTATAGCCATTATTGGCAGAATTCCTGATGCCAATTGTTTTGCTATGGTAATGGCTTCAGTTGCACATGGGGATAGGCTTTTCCCAAAATATTCTCAGAGTAGGCGCAGTGTTTCGAGACCAGCATGCCTCTTATAAGAACCAGTGAGTTTGGCCTGTTTAGAAGAGTTAGCTTTAATTTTTCCTCAAAATGCAGGAGGTTTTGAGTTAGATGGATTTGGATCTGGTGAGTATTCCAGAGGAAGGAAGCCATCCCAGAGAAGCCATGGCTTCCTTGATGGTACTTTGCTGTTTTGGGGTATGGTTCAAGCAATAGTGGAAGCAGAGCGGTGCATCGCCAAAGACTAGAATTTTAAAGATATTTGTTGATCATACAATTTCTTTTCTGTATAAAGCCTTGGGTATTATGCACAGTATACAAAGTACATAAATGCTTTATACGGGGCCCATAAAGTGGATGCGGGTTAGGTAAATATGCCCCATCTCCAGGCTACTAATAACACCCATGCCACTGTATTTTGCAGGATTTGATGTAAAGCGATACGTAAAAAGATATGTAAAATCTTGAGTTTATTATGTGTAGAGAACTGTAATAAGTTAGATAGGATAGGGCGCATGTTAGGGCGGCATAACACGGGTTGGGTAGGTAGGTTTCGAATTAGTATATGAGTCAAAGATGGATTAAGAAATAAAGTGGCTTTGTATTTGGAGCATTCTGGGAGAAAAGGTGTCAAACAAGAGTCCAAGTTATTTTACCTCATTGCTGATACTTGAGGTTAAGAGGTCAAATCCACATTCGGGAGTTGGCGATGATCTTTAAATAATAGAGCTAAAAGAAATCCTCTCGTTCTCAGTACCCCGGATGTGCAGGTTAAGAGGTCAAATCCACATTCGGGAGTTGGCGATGCTCTTTAAATAATAGAGCTAAAATAAATACTCTCGTTCTCAGTACCCCGGATCTGCAGCTGCCATGCAGCGATAACTACCCCTAACATATAGACACACTATAGTGAGTGTGTTCTTCAATGTTTTCACTGGGCCCCGGGGTAATACTGTTTGAGCAATGTAGCTTTTTTAATACCCAAGGCTAGCAAGCTCAACAGTCATAAATTTAGAACATAAAAATTTATCTGACTAACAGACTGGCAAAGCCTTGTCTGTTTTATTGAGGAAGAGTTAAGGTATACCTTCATAACTCACATGGGATGCTCCTAAAACGACAGCAGGAAGTCTATAAGGAATACAGTTTTATGGTGTGAGTGAAGCCAGCCTGGAAATATCTTGGCGTGAGCACGTGTGATTGCTTTTAAAGCAGTGTGTGCACATATGTCTTCCAAGTCTTCTCTGCTTTCCAAAGACACGATGGCCACTCCTCCCCGCAGATACTCAAAGCAATTCCGCCTGCTTGACCACAGTCTTGTTAAAGGCCACAATGAATTCATTTCTACCTCATTTAGATTAACTCAGTATACCTTCTAAGTCGTTCTGGACTCAAAGAATGAACGAATGAATGACTGCACTTATAGAGCACATGGCTATTCAAGAGTGTCCTGGCACTAAGGTAATACTAGTCGCTAAATAAGTGTGTTTTTAACAGTTTCCTGAAAGCAGCCTCATCCGAAGTATTTCTTAGGGCCTCATTACGCAACTCCGACCGACACCGTCGTGGTCTCGGGATCGACCGACCTCCAGTCGGTGGTCCCGACACCGCAATTACAATGCAACCACACATGGTGCGGTCGAATACTCCCATTTCTCTATGGGAGCTTGTGCTATGGCCGTAAACCGTCCTTAGCACAAGCTCCCATAGAGAAATAGGAGATTCTGTTAATACCTGCACCGCGTGGCAGGTACCTCAAGGTGCCTGCCACACGGTGCAGGGATTAACAGGGGGGCACCATAGGCTATGGTGCCCCCTCGGCCCCCAACCGGAGGCCGAAGGGAGAAGGGGGCTCTGCTAGGGGCTCCCAAAGTCGCTTTCTGACAGGCTTTCCTTGTCGGAAAGCCCGACATGGAAAGCCTGTCGGAAACCGACATCGTAATCCCGACGGCGGAAGCTTCCTATAGGGATTACCTACGTGCCAGTTCCGACTGGCTGACGGGCTCCTTGAGCCCATTGGAATCTAGCCGGAATGACCAGCCGGTTTCACGTTTGACCACCTACATTGTAATTAGGCGGTCATAAGTGAAACCGTAGATGTCGGTCGGAAAGGCCCTTATGTTGCAAAGTAAGCTACTTGAAAAGAGAAGCAAGAACCCCCTTTCCTCTTTTTCCTAAAATGCGGAACAACCAGGAGTCGCGCGTTCCTTGAGCTTAGAGATTTCAACGGGCAGTGCTTTGGAATCCTGGTGTTGATAAGATACTTAGGACCTTTGCCATGTAAAGCGTGGTGAGCACTATTCAGAGCTTTAAAGATTATTCTTTTGCTAGTAGGAAGCCTTTGCAACTGCTTTCGAAAATCTGACACTGGCACCCGTTTTCTGAGTTTAAACAAAAGTCGGACCGCTGTATTCTGCCCCACTTGAAGACGGTGTGTCAAATATTCAGGAAGGCCTAGATAAAGAGAGATGGAATAGTCTAAACGAGACTGAACCACAATTCTCTGTGCATACCAAGGTAAAAAATAACAGATTTTTTCTTAGGATCCAGAAACACGCTTTAACCACTGAGGCAATCTGAGTCTTCAGAGCAAGAATCATCACATAACATCCGCAAATTCCTATCTACAGTCGATGGAGGGGGAGGGATGGGCAGTCTGCGGGCTAGTAGCCTGTCCATCCTGCCAAAGGGTCGGGCCAAACAGGAGGATTTAAGTTTTGTCAGGGTTACACTGGAGGTTGTTAGCCCTAAGCCAGTCTATCACCACATGTACACATGCTGTAAAATACTTTTTAGCTTCTGTCGAGTCGCCTTTGTATTAGAGCAGCAATTGTTTATCGTCTGCATATGAAATAATTTTAATACCAAAAGACTCCACTAAGAATGCAAGGGGAGTCATTTACATATTAAAAAGGGGAGGGCTTAATACAGAACCGAGAAGGACTCCACATTGTAAAGCTTTTACCTCTAAATAAAACAGTCTCATTCACACTGCTTGTTCTCTGGAATCGAGGAAGGAGCTATGCCACCGCAGGGCTGATCCATTTACCCCAATTAAAGAGAGTCGCTGTATTAATATCTTGTGTGAAACCGTATCAAACATCACCAAGCGATCCAGCCGAGCCAATGCTTATAGCTGAGGTCCAGATTCCACTTTTTTGACTCAGATCTCCAGCAATGCCGTTTCAGTGCTGTGGCGGGCTCTAAAGCTGAATTGCGAGGGGGTGTATCTCATTAAAGGTCTCTAAAAAGCTGATGAGCTGAGTGTTGATCAGTTTCTCAAAAAGTTTTGAGGGAGCAGGGAAATTGGAGGTAAATTAGACAACAGTGCTGTGTCTGCATTTGTTGTTTTTTTGTTTAACAGGGGAACCACATTTGCCCTTTTCCAGGATTTAGCCACTAACCCTGATTGTAGAGAGGTAGTGAACAGCTCCAGATACACCGGACAGATTGTGTCAATGACCTAATGCAAAATATGAGGGGGAAAAGGGTCTAGAGGGGAGCCGGATTTGAAAATATGGAAGCATTTTTTCAATTTACCTTCTGAAAGAGGTAAAAACATGTAAGGTTACCCACCGGTGCTGATGAATAATTAGCTAATGTCACTGTATCAACATCATTTGATGATATAAGATTCAATTGAATCTTTACAATTTTATCTTTAAAAAAGTTAGTAAGCTCACTGCACAAATTTGCGTCTGCTTCACATGGAGCACATATGGTAGGATCAGAAAAATTAGGCCTGGGCCGTGAACTCCGCTCCGTTCGCTGAGTTTTTTGCACTCCCCGCACTGCGGAGCTTGCGGAGTTACGAAAAACCTGTGGTGTTGAGTTTTTTCCTCGCTCATGCTCGACAACGGTAAGCTGCCAAGCGCAAGCAAGGAAAATCCAATGCTAGACCACTACCCAGCGAGATTTCTCAACGCGGGCGGCCGCAGATGATCACTACCGTGTGCTTTGAGAAACCTTCCGTTCGTGTTGAGGAAGCTGCCGCTCGAGTAGAATTTCTACTCGAGCGGCAGAAAGAAGCAGTGGCCTCTTGCGCTGCACGTGACAACCACCTGGCGATAAGTCAGTGTGAACGATGCGGAATAATGCACTCCGCCGCTCGCAGAACTCTGCGTAGCTTGGTGGAGTTTTTTGTCGCGAAACTCCGCGAACTCCGGCCAGGCCTTTGAAAAATGTGACGCAATCTTAAAAATGTCCTTAAGCCTGCTCTCTGCATCATTAATCAATTTAGAATACAAATTTCCTCTTTCCAGTTTTACATTGTTATGATATACAACTCCAACCAAGCTACCCCTTATCCTTTCGAGGGGAATGCCGAACACGCCATCCGCACGGTCACTATCAACCCCAACAGGCCAGCCACCCTCCGCAACAGAACGGTGGTCAAGAGTAATCTAGCACCTGTTCTCCTGTCCGCCCAGACTCCCGAAACTCCGTCCAAATCTTCTCTGTCTGGTCTGTTAATCAATTGCCGATCAGCAGCTAAGCACGCCGCAGATATTGCCGATCTCATCCTTTGCAAAAAACTTAGACTTAGCAATCCTAACAGAATCATGGCTCAATGAATCCTCATCTCCATGCCTGGACCTCCTAGTCCCTCCTAACTACAACATCGCAAGGCTGGACAGACAATCGAACAAGAAAGGAGGAGGCATCGCCTGCATCTACCGCTCTAACCTTCTTGTCACTGAACTTTTGGCAGACACCACCGAATCCTGCGAATACCTCGCCCTCACTATTTGCAGCCACTCCACCCAACTGTGCAACCTACACATCTTTTACCACCCCCCTGGCAGGAACGACTCCTTCACCGACCACCTCATGGAAATCATCACAGCTAAGATTCCCACCAATGCCAAAGATATCTTCCTAGGTGACTATAACTTACACTGGAACGATCCCAAGGATCCACATGTCAACGCCATCAAAGACCTCCTGGCAGATCAAGCCCTGACCCAAGCCTGCTCACTACCAACTCACTCAAAAGGGGCCACCCTTGACTGGATCATCTCCAAAGAATCAACTGTCAAGCTTATCTCTATTGACCCATGCGACTGGTCTGACCATCATGCCATCACCTTCCATCTACCTGGTACCCACAAGACTAAAGCACCGCAACCGACGATTCCTAAACGCTGGATCAGAGACACCAAGAACTTGGACCGCAATGAACTTGAGGCCCGATGCAAATCCGACCTCCCCCCCCCTCCGCATATCACAACATTCAGTGGCATCAATGATCACTACTCTGCGACTATCTCAAGCATCCTGGATGATCTAGCCCCTCTTAAACTGAAAAGAACCCAAATCAAAGACAGAAACCCCTGATTCACGGGATCCCTTAATACTGAGAGGAGAGCCCTCCGGCAAGCTGAAAGATCCTGGAGGCAGCACCCCTCTACCGCACATCTAAAACTCCTCCGCCAGGCCAGAAATGTCTACAACAGGAACATACTCAACTCAAAAAAGACTTCTTCAGAACGGAACTAGAGAAAGCCAAGAACAGACCCCACAAGCTCTTCCAACTAGTCAAACACCAATCTAATAAACTGGCCAAAACATCGAAAGAAACCCCCAAATCTCTTTTATCCGCAGAGGAATTCTCCTCTTTCTTCGCTGACAAAATCTTAGCCCTCGGAAACGAACTCAGCTCCATCAGACACCCTCAACCCCTTCCTGACCCGACGGCTCCCACCGCGACACACCCACAGGCTCCACCCAAAAATCATGCTCACTGGACTGTCTTCAAAGACTATGACGAAGACTCCATCTCTAAAATCCTTTCTACCTTAAACCCGAACAACCATTTTAATGACCCGCTCCCTGCCAACTGCCTAGCTGCCGTCGCCCAATACATTATTCCCAGCTGGACTACAATAATCAACGCCTCCCTCCAGCAGGGAACGATGCCTGACTCTCTAAACGCCAGCCAAGTCCTCCCCATTCTGAAAAAGCCGTCGCTGGATCCAGCCTCCCCCGACAACTTCAGACCCATCTCCAACATCCCACTCTTAGCCAAAGTGCTGGAGAAATGTGTGCAACAGCAGCTAAGCCACCACATCAACAACTTCCACCTGCTGGATGACTTCCAATCCAGATTTAGACCAGGGCATAGCACCGAAACCACCATGCTCCATATCGTGGATGATGCCCTCCAAGCCCTTGATCAAGGCAAAACTTGTTTCCTAATCCTCCTGGACCTATTCTCGGCCTTCGACACGGTCAACCATGAAAAACTTCTCGAACGCCTCAAACTCAGGATGGGATTGGATGGCACTGTTCTAGATTGGTTTAGGTCCTTCCTCCAGAACCGGTCACAGAGATTCCTAATCAACGGCAACCTATTGTCACCATCCCCGGTCACGGTTGGAGTCCCTCAAGGATCAACCCTGTCCCCCACCCTTTTCAACCTTTACCTAGAACCGCTTACCGAAGTATTACGTGCAGCTAACATCTCCTATCATATGTACGCTGATGACACCCAGATCTACATCAAAACCTCTTCTCTCGAAGAGATTCTCTCCCTGAACGAAGCCCTGAAACTCACCGTCCAATGGCTCGCATCCGATCAACTTAAACTCAATGCAAAGAAAACAGAATTTCTCCTGATCTCCCCTCCCAATACCAACCTCGAGATTCAATCATGGATTAAGGCTATCACAGCCTTAAATTGCCCACCGACCATTGTGAACTCGGCTAAATCCCTGGGAATTACCCTTGACAGCAACCTGAACATGCGGGACCACATCAATTCGATGGCCAAAACAGCCAGATTCCACCTGAGCTACCTTAGGAAATTGAAACCCTTTCTCGATGCCCCCGACCTAAAAATGGCAGTCCAAGCACTCGTCATCTCTAGACTGGAATACGGCTGCTCAACCCTCTCGGGTTTACCTCAGATCTCCCTGGCACCTCTTAAAGCCTGCCTCAATGCGGCCGCCAGACTACTTACCGGCACAAGGAAATACGATCATATTTCCCCACACCTGAAAGCTCTCAACTGGCTTCCCCTGGAGGCAAGAATACAACTCAAACTAGCATGCATCACGCACAAAGCTTTATACTCTCACTCCCCTGCTTATCTGACACAGAAACTTGTGATCTCCGGAGGAACCAGAAACTCCCGATCTTCCAGAGACCTCTTGCTCCAACCTGCACGCTTTCGGAAAAAAAAAACCTACAATCGGGCCTTCTCAGGGGCTGCTCCAAGAATATGGAACTCTCTACCACCCAACATCAGAAGAATCCCCTCTCTGACTCGCTTAAAAAAGGATGCCAAAACCTTCCTTATGGGCAAATTCCTCGGCTAAATATTGACTCATCCACCACTATGGCCCGACCTATGGCCGTCCACTACCTCCCTTCGGACTACCTTGTCACCCCATCTGGAACTTGGGGCCTGGCTTGAATAATTGTACATGTAATCTGTAACTATGGCTTCTCGCCTTGAGTAACTGGTCTTGTAAACTGTAAATACGTGCTCCTCTTTCCCTTATGTACCCGGCTACCCTCCCCCTTACTACTCGAGCTGCTACTGGTTGATTCTAAGTCTGTCTATATATTGCGTTGCTCTCCTGTAAAGCGCTCTGATACCCTAACGGGTCAAGTTCGCGCTCTATAAAACACATAAATAAAATAAATAATAAAATAAATATAATTTCAACGCTTGTTTATATAGCACTTTGTCTTCCGCTTTATAGTAGCGTCTCCAGCTTGGTTCCAGCCTTTTACATGATTGTCTTGCTAAGGCCAGCTCCACAGTATACCAGGTGGCTGAAGGGGAGCTTGTTTTTTTTGGCCGGCATCTTTTCAAGGGCTATGCTATTGGCTGCAGCAGCCAGCCATTTGTCTACCATTACATTATCTTCTACCACATGACCCGAAAGACAGGGCATAGTGGAAGCACGGACTTCCTGTAACTTTTGAATCTCAATTTTGTTCCAGGCACGAACTGGCCCATATATACTGTCCTCAATTTTGTGATTTAGAAAAGGCCAACAAAATGGTAACATAAAGTGGTCGGACCATACAACTTTCCTAGGTGCTTCCATAAAAATAGGCGTATTAGAACGTATTAACACAATGCTATGCCCCGCCTCGTGAGTAGGGCCAGAGGGAGTCAGAGAAAGATTCAGTGCTGTTAATGTTTCAAGAAGACATCTAACCAGTGCGTCTTCAACCATATCCATATGCAAATTAAAATCACCTAATACCAAGAAATTGCATAGTTAATGATCTTAGGTGTTAGGGCTTGGTCAAGAGAGTTAATAAAATCCCCTGCATAACCTGGGGGGACAGTAAATTAAAACCCCCAACAAAGAGTGTTGAGCAGAAGGGGAAAATGAGAAGCCCAAGGCTTTGGCATCCTTCAGCTTTTTAACCTGAAATGTTGAGCACTTAAGATGTTTTATAAAAGCAATTAGAACATTGGAATGTTGGGAGCTCCATTGAAAACAATGGAGTGCTCCGGGCTTATAATGGCTGGTATAAGCCCGGAGCTCCAACATTCCAATGTTTCTTTGTTCACGGCTGTGGCTGTGAACAAAGGCTTCAGGGAGCCCGAGGGGATTTCAATCCCCTTGCGCTCCCTGAAGCCTTTGTTTTATTTGTTAGAACATTCTTCCCTCTAGTGGCAGAATGTTCTAATAGCCTTATAGCCCTTCGTAGCTGGGCTATACCGGCTATTAAAGTCCCGCTCCCTTGTTAAAGGCCCTCGCCTTCGGCTCGGGCCTTTAACGCTGGAGCGGGCCTTTAATAGCCCGTATAGCCCGCTACGGCGGGCTATAGGGCTATATTACTATTCCCCCATCACGTTTCTCTTCTCTGTCTACATGAATGTAGGCCTAAGTGTCCAGGACAGTCAATTGTAAATCGGAACTAGAGTCTTCCTTCATCACTGTCTCAGTCATAAAAAGAATCTCAGGCTGGGTATCAATTAGAAGATTATAGATGTCTAATGAATGTTTGCATGCAATGCATGCAAAGATGGGGCAAATAAACTGTAATAATGGCAATTTGGAAAATATGATGAGCTTGCAGATTCAAAATGCCATAACATGTTGATACTAATACCTATTTCTGTAAGTTTCTGTAGTGCTCATTGTAGATGCAAATTCAGGGATCTAAGTTTTTTGGGTCCAGTGCTGGTGCTGCCCAGAACCGGGGCTGCCAGAAACCATGACTGCCTAGATTTAGTTACACCTCATTCTGCTTTTTTCCAATACCCTACGTTTGCTGTCCCTTTATTTCATTCTGACAAGTTCTTTTTCATCCTTTCTTCCTCCCTTCATCACTGTTTTCAAATCTTCCTCCTTCTTTTTCCCTTTTCTGCCTTGCTCTCTCTTGCAGTTGACCAAAGCCTGATGACGAAAAATAAGTCCAGGTTCCCTAAATGAGTGCTGGTGCCCAGCACCTCCAAGCACTGGCACAAATGAAGCACTGAGAATCCTTGGGTAAGATCCTGTGACAGACATCATGGTGTTTCAGGCTCTTCTACACTGTGACAAACTCAACAGAACTCGCCTGCTCTGTTTGGAAGGATCCAGGACAGATTGGGGAAGGCATGGGAAACTTTTGGTCAGAACACTCTTCATCAACTTGCAGTGTCCTTCAAGGTTTTCCCACCATCACCTCTACTGCATCTCTCGCCGCTCATTGCCAATCTATATTTACAAGATCGATGTGTGCAGATTCAAGTCTTTGCCATCCAAAGTGAATTGTGGTTAACTCATATTCCTGAGCATTATCAACGTCTCAAGGCATGGCCATCCAGCGTCTTAAATTTACAGTTTTTGTGAGGATTTTTTTTCCGCAATAAATCTACTTTTGTTGGCTTTCTTCTCCCACTTGTTCAACCGTAACTAGCGATTGGTTATAAGATTTTAAAATTATCAGGGAAATTTGAAGCTAGTTCTGGCATATTTGCACCCCTCATTATTAGTGTACACAGATTCCCAAAACATTTAGTTAATTTACGTATTAATATCAAACTCTTCTGTTTTTTATTGGTTTCAGGCCACATTGATGCTACTGTCAAATCTCTGTGAACCACTTTAAATAACCATTGATGACACGCGCCCACAACTAATATTTGCTGATATCTAGTTAATTGTGAAAATATGAAACCCATTATGGACGCTTTGATGAATAATGCAATGAAACACAAGGGAGGTGAGCTTGAGTAAGGGAAAACACGCTTTAAATCAAAGAGATAATGATTGCGGTCCATACTTTGTAAGTAGGGTTGGGTAAACAAAAAAAACAAAACGTGAATTGATCTAAATCTGCCTTTTTACTAATTTGCAAGTATGCGGGGCAAAATTCTTGAACAAAACCCTCAAATCAATTCTGCTGGCTGTAAGAAATTGTGGTATTAGTAATGAAGGATGCTACTCCTGCGCAAGAAATAACTCTGCAATTGTTTTTCTTTTGAGAACCAAGCACCCCATTGTGGCACATGACTCTCTCAGGGTAGTGAAGCAGAGCAGTCCAAGGACGACTCAGGGGTGGTGGTGTAGGCTAACAATCCCAATTCACTGGCATGCAACATTCAATAAATTATTGCCCAGTCACTGCTTTTTCATTTATAAAAAGGAAAAGAACTTTTATGACACACAGACTACTAAATAGTATACTACCCATAAAGTAACAAATATATTTATCAGGTAGAAATACCTACGACGACACCGTCATGTTACATTACACCACTAGTGGGTCCTGAACCTATAATCACAATACCACCCACCTACACCAGATGCAACACCATAATACAAAGGGATGTCATTTTATGTAAGGCAGGGCTATTGTCTTTGTTAAGTGTGTCACCACTTAATATCCATACCCACATGTCATGATTCATCAGTGTGTCACCATTAAAACTGAATGGAACAATAATTATATTCAAATGAACTCATTGTTAGACAACCATTGCAATGTTAATTTGAAAACTGTCAGTAATGCTTTTTAAATAAAGCATTTAAACTCAGAATAACCATAAACATAGGTTGGAATATTTCCTTAGACTCCGAAGACCACAGATTGTAGCTATAAGACCAACCACAAGGAGTCCCCAAACTCTGGAGTTGTGAAGCAAATGCTGAAGCCCAAGAAGTGCTTGAAACTTAAGCAAACCACTCCTGGGGTCATGTTCTGTAGGCCCCAGGAGACATATGTCAAGTTTTTAAAAAGCATTCATGGATGGCTGCTGCACCACCTGTATCCCCCACAATACATCTATCATGCATTGGTGGTGCCCCTCCTCATTTTGGGGCACCACAGAAGCCGATCCATATGCAGTTAAAGCCCTAGAAGGGCATTATCAAGCACTCCTTGCCTGTTTTTATAAATATTATATTAGCTGCTTCCAGGTTGCATCTTCTCTCTGTGGCAGATGCCATAACCATTTTTTTGTTGTTGTAAATTTGGTATTCCTGGGTGCCTGTGCCCACTGAGCACCAAGGTACAGGTAGGGATGGTGGGAACAGCACGGGAAAGCCATTCCTAGCTACCTCATCTGCTTCCCGCTTGCAGGCACACCTTGAGTGTGGTACGGTGAAGCTGGCACTTCTGTTGCTGCTCCCGCAGCAGTAAAAGCCTATTTCCAGTTCCTGCCTGCAGTGGGAGTGGCTCTGTGTGGTTGGGCACTCCTTCCCCAGACACGGGCAGGGGGCAAAGGCAAAGCATCCAGAGAATGAATCCCTGAACCAGGGGATGGTGTCCAGAGACAGAAAAGAATGTGCCTGCCACAGATGAGATGTGGGCCCCCGGGGCACGAAGTAAGCATGGGGAAGGGGCCTCATGCATGCACCACACAAAAGGGTACATTCAGAACAAGGATGTGCAGAACACTGTGCCCTGGTCCATCCTGTGGATAACTGAAGAAATTACAGTTCAGCACCACCTGCTTCTTTCTTTGTTTTAAAAGGGCAAATCTTTAAAAGAGAACATCTGAGGCCTGTTGGTCCAATCCTCTTTATCTTGAGCTCATTTGCTCCTGGTGGCCAAGCCTAGGGACCAGGGGCATTTTAACAGGTCTACTGGCCTCCAAAGGGGCACTATGTGTGGTAAGAAGGGTTTGCTGGCTCCCTGCACAAGCCCTTTTCCTCTACCTGGCTCCTGGTGCTCCTCTGCTTCTGGTGGGTGCCTCTTGGGCAGCCCCTTTTCAATAGCCAGAATAGGAGCATCCTCCTGCCCACACTCACCAGGGCCCAGAGCCTCCCAGCTGTCTTACAGAGCACCTGTGGGAGGGGGTAGTGGAGTCCAGGGTTTCCCCCAAACTGGTCTTCAGGGTGTTTAAGGGGGCCAGTGCTACTGGCCCCGGAGAGACCCATCCTAGTCCTTGGTGTCAGGTGGTGACAAAGTCCTTGGTTTATCTTTGCAGGGATCAGGTGACATCTCTTTCCAGCTAGGTAGTTGCAAGAAAGGCCTCTTGTGGCTTGTTGTGTCCCTGTAGCTTGAACAGTAAGTCAGGTTTATGACCCTTGGAGTCTATTTCTTTGTCCTGGGTACAAGAGGGGGCAGGTTCAGTCCTTCAGAGCCCCTCTCAGGTCAGAGACAGCAGGTACAGTCCTCCTCTGTTCGTCTTCGGGTTCGGCTGCGTTCTGAAGTGGGTTCATGGAGATGCACGTCCTAAGCAATGGGGTAAAAGTTCCCAAAGCAAGCCCTATTCATTTTCAAGCTGGAGAAGGTATTTGTCCACACTCAATTTTCTGCTCTTTCACCAAGTACGCTGTTAACGTGCACGCGGGACAACCGCACTGTAGTCTACGTGGGTTGAGCCCTGCTATGCGGCTGTACATTCTAACTGTACCGCAATTAGTACGGAGTACGGGGGACCCGTTTTTCGGCCCGACCGCATGATACGCACCACCGGCATAGGTATGGGAACCGGCAGAATATTCAGGACGGTTTCGGCACGGTCATCCTAACACATGCAGCTAAGACCGCGCGGCACCTCTTTACATTTATTTTAGTTTTAGATATCATGGCTCAACTTGCACATCATTTTGTACAGCCAGATTATTCTATCATAACTTCTCGCTTCCCGATTAACCGGAAACGGACTGAATATGCCTGAAGGGTTCGGCATATTCAACTGTGATACGCGGTTTAGAGTGAGTACCGCGGAGCAAGTACTGACTGTCCAGCACTGCTACTTCTGACATAATTTAGTGTGACTGCGATCCATACTTAAATTATTGGGCAGTTCTACACTCATGCTGTAAAGAGCACCACACCCCCTTCTCCACCAATTAATCGGCGCTTTTCCCATTGTGGGTATTACCACTACTGCATGTCGTCTCAAGCAACAGGCTTGTGATCTCAGCTAGTAGACTCACATTAGTTGATTTTGGCATGTCAACTGCACCATCAGGAGGGGCAATGTACCACCCATTAGTGTCAATTGTAGCGTAGTGAATGGGACACACTCACCGTTACACGGACACTTATCATACATGGTGCTACACTAAATAACAACGATGCGAAC
Source organism: Calotriton arnoldi (assembly GCA_963921515.1). Taxonomy (NCBI): domain Eukaryota; kingdom Metazoa; phylum Chordata; class Amphibia; order Caudata; family Salamandridae; genus Calotriton; species Calotriton arnoldi. The sequence goes on along the minus strand of CAWUFW010006388.1, from coordinate 267,147 downwards.
GCTTAGTTACAGAGCACAGAGTAATATGGTTTAATACAGACCCATTCTCGATACACCCTGGTAGGCACTCCCTAGAGGTATATGCTAATAGAATGGTTGGTGATTTTGACGTATCATGTCCTATTGTGATTAGAGACAGAGTGTTTTTGAAGGAGGAGTGGGCAAGAATTGATGGTAAATATGATCGTGTTGTGTCTGATTATGTGCTACTGTACCCCTTATACCTTTAGAGTCCTGAAACCTGCTATCTAAAGGACATAGGAAGGTGGATGCAGACTAGTAGTCTCTAATTGGTGAGACTTCATGCCACTGCTTGTTTTTATTTGCAACTATACACTTTCGCAGTGATGGTGATAGACACTGGTGTTTTATTAAGAATGGGTCATTTGAAATGCATACTGTATTTTTGATGTATGTTCTTATATCCTTACAGAGTGTGGACCGGACTTCAAGCTGGTACCACAGATCAATGCCATACCAGTAAAAGTATGGTAGTCTCTTTATAATTTATTCACATTTTTAGAGCAGAGTGACGAAGTGTATGGTCCTGGGGAATGCCAAGAACCTTTTGGGTCTTACTAGGCAGAAACATGTTGACCAGATCCTAATAAGGAACATCCATATCCCTATTCTCACTTAGCTGTTTTTAATCTATCCACTGGAGACACTAATAAAGGATTGACTTTGTCATCCAGGAGATAGTTTTAAACTCACATTTGATTTTTGCACTCTGCCCCTCACCCGACCCTACATTGGATGATACAAAACAACTCACGCTCCTCTCCTGCAGGAGAGTTCTAGCCCACACTGGGTACCTTGAGGTCCCAGTGTGCAAGAGGGAACCCAATGATGAAGCATGTCACCCTAGGGTGAATGAGGGTTCTCATCTTAATGCATGTGTGCGTCTGCCCCCCATCCTCACAGTGAATATCTGACGAATAGTGTAGATACACTATCCGGTTACCTTTTGTGAGTCCTGAATAAAATGGAGTATACAGGGAATATGTGTGTACAATTAGCACATGCAGAATGGACTGTGCCCTCTTTGCTCTTTCACTATTAGGGAGTTGAGAATTTCAGTGCTCAGGAGTGGGTAAAAGAGTACTCCATTAGTCTACTTCCCACACTCATAACTACTTTTATGAATCTGCCCTTCTATGCTGTAGTATTTGAGGCAGAGTGTTAGGAGGGCACTGAGTTTGCAGAGAGGCATAACACCTAATTTAAGGTTCAGTGGAGAACAGCTTGTCTATGCAGGGTTGTGTCCTACATAAGAAATTCTATCACCACTACCTATTGCATCCTCCTTTCTGTAAAGTATTCCACTACTCCTTACTGCTAGTTCTGCGCTCCCGCTAGCAAATTCCTTAAAATAAAATAAAATTTAACCACATGAGAAGTTTGCATTCCCATAGTGGTTCCGTTCCCAGTATGGAACACTTCATATGACGTTGAAGACACATACTACAGATGATGCCACTCAACATGTACAGCAAACTGGATAAAACAGCTGTGGACAGTGGCACACTAGCATTTACACAGTGGCATGGCCAGACTGTGAACCCAAAGCAGCCCTGGCAATTTTTTTGGACTGGCCTCCACCACTGGGGAGGCGGGGGCAAGCGTGAAGCACTGCTGCTTAATAAAAACCGGCCCCCAGCACTGCTGCTTTTTTTACTGGGGGCCAATTTTTCAGCATCGCTGCAAACCCGGCCCCAGTATCAAAACCGACCCCCAACTGCTCCAAAACCGACTCCCACCCTTCCAGCCTCCAGTTCAAACGCCCAATGCCTGCTACGGTCAGTCCGGCCCTGCACAGTGGGCTGCTATGCTCCTGTGTTCGAAACCATTCCACACTCCCATCATTGTCATAATGACGTGACACAGGCATGGCTAGTTTTAAAATACATACGAATGTGCTTTCTTGAGAAACTGATAATGTCAGCTCCACACCGCTGACTTGGCAATCTACGTCAGCAATGAATTTCAGACAGAAACTTCCATGGAAAGACTTATTTTTTTACAATCTTAAAAAGATTGTGATAAAAAAACTTAAGGCCTGAACTACTGCTCTTGATGTATGATGACTGTTATGGCAATTCCAACATTTTAAGTTCAGTAACAAAAGCACCTGCTTTTGATGCCTTGTGGGTGGGTTCATTCCATGGCCCAATAGAAGTTTAGGACTTGCTATGCTCTTATCCATGTTATGTTATGTTACATTACGTTATGTTGTGTTACAGAGATTTCTTAAGTTCCAAATTTCCATTAGGATGGTGATGCAGAGTTGTTGGAATGCATGTACCTTTATGCCCTGGCCACAGGAATTCCGTCAGTTTCCAATGGTTTGAGGTGGGTCATCAGTATTGTGGGTGTCGTCAATATTATTGCTTTATGTACATGTATTGTTGAATGTACCTTGTAGTGGTTAGTGTTGTTTGGAGTGTATACAAGCAATGGTGCAGTTTTTCAAGGGAATGGAGAAGACAAAGAGAGACGGCTGTCAGGGAGATCTGGCAAGTTGACCAGAGGGATGGGGGGGGGGGTCATAGTGATCAGATCTGAATGCCCTCAAACACCCAAAAGGGTGTCATACTTTATCGTGTACATTGAGAACATCTTGAATGTTATGTCCACTCGGACCCACATTGGACATCCATGTAATTTACGTCTGCACTAACCCCACTCCTCCCCGCTTTGTTCATTCCTCACGCGAAGCAGAAGGGCAAAGCAGCAAAGCACGGCTCATGCCGGACCCAACTTTGTGGGTGCAGATAAGCCTGAAACATAACAGCTTACGTCGCTGCGGTTTCAGGCATCAGCTGCAAACATCTGTTCATGGCACAAACCAAGGGATGTATCATGCACAAACCCAGGCCCCAGAGGGCTCCACCACTCGCCCGCCAAGGATGAAGCACTTATGGATTGTAAACAATCGTGAGTAAGGGTGGAGCCTGCCTGCTCTGGGGATCAGATCTAAGGCACACACTACAAACAAAAGATGAAAATGATACACGATTCAGCGTATAAGACCATCCATAAATAATGACACTCTTCCTCTCGCTGACCCCAGCCCCACCATCTGAACCGACCAAACAAGCCCTACAAACGCTCTTGCCCCTACGTGTCTCTCCATGTCTGCCTGAGATCTAACAGGTTTCCGAATTTTTTTGGGGGGGGACATGAGTCACATGACCCCATTTCCCCACAACAAAAGTTGTGATGTTCAAACTGAGCAAAAATAAAGAACAAGTAACATCATACCTACAACAAGTCAGGACTATTGGCTTTGTCAATGGTTGTTAGTTGCATAAGATAAATGAGAAGCAACTATGGCTTGTATACACTGTTGAAAAAGCTTCCACTTAAAGACCTGGTGACACCACGACAATGTTGCTGCTCCTGAGTTTCAAAAAGAGAAGGGAAATCCAGAGAGAAAATTACTCTCTTTAAAGGATTTCCCTTCCCCTACAACGCTCACCTGGCATGACGTCATGCCGTAACTTCTCCACTAGTGAGAAGTGAGCAGTGTGAGCACGCGCACATCGATGTGCCTGCTGTCACTGCAGTCCGGCAGGGCACAAAACAGAGCCTGATAGAGACCCGTTTCGAGGCCCCCTTTAAAAAACTGCCGGTGCTCAGCACCGGTGAGACCCGGCCCACTTAAAGTCCTGAATAACAGGCAGCGTACGGTGACCCGGGGCTGTGCGGACTGTGGGCTTCGCTTTGACGCACTTCAGCAAGTTACATGGCAAAAGGTGCAAAATTCAAGAAGTTTAGAAAAAAAAATGCCATTAAAAAATAGTTAAGATGTGCAAAAATGGGCAATATGGAAGAAAACTCAAGTCAATCAAAAATGTGCAGGTTCTTAAAAAAAAAATTACTAGAAACATTCCTTCAAGTATTTTTTTTTTTTTTAAATAAATCTAGTAAATTCCCGTTTTTTGGCGGAAAACTATTCCTGCTTAACGTTTTCTGGTAGGAAAAGAAGGCATAACTTAATGAAGTGGCAACGTGATGCACTGCGCTCAATTGTCCAAAGGAACAAAAGCTTTACCACTCATGCTTCTGACAACAATCCTGACGTCTACATGTCTTTTTCTGCATCCCCATATGTGCTTTGAGACATCAAGGTCTTATTCAACTACTTATCACGGATAGGTCGCAGATTGGTCGAGCCAGGTGGCTGAACTGAGTCAGGATGTTATAATGCCAAATGCTTCAGTGGATGATAGGAAAGCGCCCTCTGGTGAAAAAGCATGTCTGGCGATGCCTGATGACCTCACAACAATCTCTTCCAGGACAGGAGCGGCCCGTGCAGGTAAGAGCGGTGGGGTGGTGGGGCCGGGTTGGGGGGCGGGGATTCGACAGATGACCACGAGGAAAATTAAATAAATAATTAATTTTCCCTTGTCATCATCTGTCAAAATCCATCCCCCTCTCCACCCGGCCCCACCGCTCTTACCTGCCGGGCCACGGCTGTTCCAGGATGCATTTTTAGCTGGAACCACAAAGGCAGCTCTGTGTTGCCATGCCCAGCCCACAGAGCATGTCGCGCACAAAGGGCCAGATGTACGACGGTTTTTAGCGTGCGCAAACGGGTCTTAGACCCGTTTGCGCACGCTAAAAACCATGAGCCCATGCACAAACAGTATTTTGCGAGTCGCAAATTAATTATAACTCGCAAAATACTGTTTTGCGACTCGGTATTTGGAAGGGGCGTTCCCTTCCAAATAGCTACTCCATAGCCATGTACAAATGTTTTGCAACCGCAATTGCGGTCGCAAAACACTCGCAAATTACCACCTACTTCAAGTAGGTGGTAATGCATTCACAAATGGGTTGGGGTCCCCTTGGGACCCCTTCACCTTTGCAAATGCATGCAAAATTAGTTTTTAAGGGCAGGCAGTGGTCCCAGTGACCACTGCCTGCCCTTTAAAAATTAAACGAAAACGTTTCATTTTTTTTTTTTAAAGGCATCCAATTTTCCTTTAAGGAAAACGGACTGCATTAAAAAAAAAAAAGCTGCTTTATTTAAAAGCAGACCCAGACATGGTGGTCTGCTGAGCCCAGCAGGCCACCATCCCTGGGAGGGCCTGTCATTCCAAATGGGGTCGCAAAATGTGAGTGGCTCATTAATATTCATGAGCCTCGCATTTTGCGACCCCATTGGGAATCGCAAACAGTGTCCAAGACACTGTTGTACATGCCAAATAGCGAGTCGCAAATTGCGAGTCGCAAAAGCGATGCATTTTGCCAGTCGCTATTTGGCAGGTTGTACATCTGGCCCAAAGTGTCCTGTTGCCTAACTTTGAAAGGAAGTCTGTGATTCGCTGCAGTGTGTTGTCACAATGGTCTGTTCCTTTGTATGAAGAAAATTTGTATACTCGAACTAAATTCGGCACACAGGTTAAAATTGTTAATAAATATTAGAACATTGGAATAATGAGAGCTACATTGAAGGCAATGGAGTAGCTCAGTACTTATAATGGCTGGTATAAGCCGGGAGCTTCAACAGTCCAATGTTTGTCTTTCTGTTCCCCCCTTTTGTATTTTGACCATTGTACCCTTAGTGGGTAGAATGTTCTAATAGCCTTATAGCTCTTCTGCCTCGGGCTATACCTGTTGCTAAAAACCCTCACCCTTGTTATAGGTCCTTGCCAGCGACTCAGACCTATAACTTGGTCTCAGGGCCTTTAACAACCGGTATAGCCCTCAGCAGTGGGCTATAAGGCTATATTAGAACATTGGAATGCTGAGAGTTCCATTTAAGACAATGGAGTAGCTCTGGGATTATAATGGCTGGTATAAGCCGGAGCGCCAACATTCCACTGTTTGTCTTCATGATTCTCCCTTTTTAATTTTAGAACATTCTACCCTTAATGGGTGGAATGTTCTAATAGCCTTATAGCCCTTCTGGCTCAGGCTATACTGGTTGTTAAAGGCCCTCACCCTCGTTATAGACCCTCGCCGCACTCTGGTTCAAGGACTTTAACAACTGGTATAGCCCTTGGCCCTAATGCAAACAAGAATATGCTCCCCATCCCTTGGTTTGGTAGGAAAAAAGCAGCTATTGTTGGGGAGCAATTGGTCTATTACACCCCTGGTCACTAGTGCCACTCTAACTACAACTGATGATAGTTAGCCCTCTATTAATAAAGATCTGTTAATCAGTCTTTAACCTGTGTCTGTGATGAGCACCTACACTCAGTTTTGGGGACTGGGACTTAACATGCCCAAATGTGCTACCTGGCCAACAGCCCACCAACCAACCACTCTCATTAAGTCTCTTGGTTGCAGATAACAGGTCGCAGTTTATTAGTTCACCAATAGCTATAAATTACTGATAAAGTCATAAATCATGACATAAAACATAAATAACTGATAAGAAGTATAAATGACTGATAAAGTCATGAATCATGACATAAAACATAAATAACTGATAAGAAGTATAAATAATCACCACAAAGCCATAATTTAATAATAGTTGTTGTAAATCATTGTCTCCTAGAGAGGCGGAACTCAAATTGTCCCTGACATTTGACTGTACAGGGGATGTGAAGCTCCCTTGGGTTAGCACAGCAGCTTCCAGGCTTTCCTTGCTGACGATGTCTAACATCATAGGTCATCGAAGCCATGTGCAGGCTGGAAGTGCCATGTCTGCTTTTGTGACTATCCCCTTTGGTTCCTTTGCTGCACCACCACCACGGCTAGTGCCCCTGCTGCTAGGCATCCCTACTAGTATATGGTATGGCAATTTTTCTTTCCTTTCGGACTCCAGCTGCCATTGGGTGCTCTTGATGGCTATTAATACCACTGCTTCCTCCACGCTGCCTAAGATGGCATAAATGTGGACCACGTTCCCCTGCTCATCCCTCTCGCTACTCTGCCAGTGCACCTGAAATGTTCAGCAGGTACATGTACATGCCTTCCCCCACAAAGATTAACTTTGTCCTCCGCGCAGTAGTCCAGAACTGGTTGATGAGCCCATGCCTAATGAAATCCCAGACCATGCTTCTGCTTGCCCATCAATATGTTGAGCTTCCTCCTAGATTTCTCTACCACGCTGCGGCTTTCAGCCCACCTCCGTTGGAACATAGGTATTATTTCTGACCATAAGATATCTGAGTATCCCAACATCCTGGGTACTGCGGTCAGGTCTCTTTTCATCCTGTCCAGCATGTGCCTTCTTCCCGGTGTTGTCAAACCATTTCCTCCTAGGTGCACCACAAGCACATCTGATTTTGCAGCAGTAGGTCCCATTTCCTCCCTGGTTTGCCAAACTAAATCGTGTCAGTTTTGCATAGCAACATTCCCTTGAATTGCTTCTTCTCGCTCGCCTACCGCTGGACCTTTGAAATGGAGCAATGGGCCCATCACTCCCCTGGTCCCATGTGCCACTCTACCTGTTTCATTGATGAAAGCTAAGCCTCTTTCACAGAGAACTGTTACCTGGTGTTTAACTTGCGTTGGTGATGAGCACCTACACTCAGTTTTGGGAACTCAGGCTTAATTTTCATCATTAGACTTTGAGAGCAGGAGCGAGGAAGAAAAGAGAAAAAGAGACATATAGGAAAACAGTTAGAAAAGGAAAAAGCAAGAACGAGTAGGAACCTGCAAGAATGAGTTAAAAGATATGAAGTGCGGGAGTGCGTCGCGAGCGCCGCACAAGATGGCTGCCGGACTTTAATCCTCCCGGTCCGTTCTGGCGAACGCCCAGGTACACGACGCTTCTCCCTGACAACCACTCCTCCTAAGTCTGGATTCTGTTGTCGAAAGATGGGTGCCGCCTCCTACAACCTTTTTTTCAGTATTAGCGCATAGTGTTAGCATAGAACTCCTCATGCTGCGCTGCATGTGTCGGAGGGCACTGCCATCTTGATATCCTGAGAGGAATTACACAATGTGCCACGTCAACCAGAGACTTCCATTGCTCCTACTTTGGGTAATATCACGTCGCTGTTCCTGTCATTGTAAGGGTTTTTATCTATTTTTCCAATGAGCACTATGTTTTTCCTTGAAATTCTCTGAATCGTTAACACAGCATATTGCTTGCCACCCTGCTTTTGTCGGGAGGTCCTGCTATATGAGGCTCTCATGCGTATCTGAGTGGAATTATGCTTCAACATGGTGCATAGACATCCTCTTCACCTTCTCTACTTTAGCAGCTTCACAGAAATACCTTGGTCCTAAAACAGGGCGTTCTTTCAATAGTTTCAAAGAGCATTTCGTTTTCCTGATATCTTTTGCAGTTGTGTCTTTTTCTTAGTGGCCTTACCTGCTTTCATATATGCACTGCACTGCAATCAATCATGTTGTCTGTTCTTTGATGCCACTTTGGCCATATTTTACTCTTTGGAATATTAAGCCCTCCGATAGGCATATCTTTCTGGTCATCTGGACAAGCCGTACTGCAGGATTTGAACCTTATACTGGGCCTTCTCAGAGACGTAATCACAATAATTGCCTCCACTTATGTACGCTTTTGCTTGGTTCTTTATTAGTTCGGACAATTCCTTTTTCCTATATGGGTAGGTCCTTGAGGGAGAAAGACAGTCACACCTCACCCATCTTCCATCAAGATCATCACACGGCCTAAAAGTCGTCAACGGGGCCTTGTTCCCAAGACCCTGTCAGTCCTTATGGAGAGTTCTATTGACCTAGGGATGGAGTGTTCTACTGCAGCCTCTGGAGCGTTGCCTAAGAAACCCTCTGGTCCAGTTAAGAGACTCAAGAAAGACTCAGACTCTCCTTCCAAATCACCCCCTCTTTTCACCTTGAATGATGTTATGGAAGAGTTAAGAACTTTAAAACCCATATGTTGTGGAGACTAACGGTTCCCTGTTGCACATCGAGGAGAAATGGTCTGCTCATGACCAACACATCACAGCTGTAGAGCAGAGGATTAGCGATGTGGAAAATTCGCTCCCAGTTGTATCTCAGCTAACAAAGGAAATTAAATCACTCAAAAGGACTACTGAAGACTTGGAAAACAGGAATCTGAGAAATAACCTACATCTTTATGGTATTCCGGAGAACTCAGAGGGAAGTTGGAACCAACATGATTTCTTTTTTGCAAAGGATCATCCCTTCTATTGTCCAATTGCCAGACCACAGCCAGTTTAATATCCAAAAAGCTCATCGCCTTGGTCCCCAACCATCTGCTACAGCTACTCATAATAGACCTAGAGGCATTATTATCCTTTTCTGGCAGGACACCAATTTAATGCAAATCCTCTCTGTGGCTAAACAAGAAGGGCTCTTCAATGGTCTGGTCACAAGATCTATTTCTCGCAGGATGTTTCCAATGCAACAGCTGCTTATTACAAGCCATGCATTTCATTCCTAGCCCGTATAGTGTTGCACAAGCTGAAATTTACATTTTATTGTTACTTGCTATTTGTTTGACATACTATTTGTGCTGATAGTGAAAAAACCCTGGTTTCATTCATGTATCAAAATTGAAATGTAACTGAAGAATACTACCTGTTTTTGTTCTTATCTTGCTGTAACTGCTAATGTCTATAGTTGATAAAACCCAATAAAAATTGTTTACCAATCCAACGCAACAGCCGCAAGAAGGAAAGATTTACTTGAACTTCGTCCACAACTAAAATCTATGAATATCAGACACGGTCTTGTTCACCTGTGTTTTTTCAAAATCACTTATAAGGAAAACTCTTACATCTTTGAGGACCCAGGTATATTGCAGGACTTTCTTCGACAACGTTGCCTCGAGGATATGGAGATTGGTGCTGCAGCAAAAACGTGATTGTTATTTTTGCCTAGTTTGTTTGTCTCCTTGATTAACAAATTGTTCTCTTTAATTTAGTTATTGTGTTTTCTTGGATTATCTACTCTGTATAACCTGTTTCTTTAACCATGCTTTTTAGTGCCAGAGTATTATATGGTGCATGTCTCCTGTCATAGTACTTCCCGCCCCATTATTGTTGTGTGCCGCTCCCACTGCACCCCACCACTCGTAGTCCATGGTAAGTTTATTGGTATGCTATTTATTCTCTTGTACTCTACCTTCCTAACAATTGTTTAACATCACACTGTCCCCTCTTGCCTGTGTCTCCCTTTCTAGCAGTTATTTATTTTTGATGTTTTTCCTTTTAATGTTCGCTGTGTTCTCTCTCTTATTTGCCGGAGCCGAGTCTGGTTACATCCTTTTTAGGTGTTCCGTACCCTCATCATCCTTCGGGATGTTCTATTTTTCAATGTACGATAATATTGCAACTAAGGTTCTTTCTTCCTGTGTTGCTTTTATGTTTTCCTTATTTTGTGGGGGAACTTTGCCCCCTTTTATTCTTTATCTTTTTCTTCTCTCATTCGGTCTTCCTTTTCCCTCTTTGATTTCACAGTTGAAACTTCCTTCGTACACTGTTATTAAGCTTATGTATTTCTTGGATGTTTATCGATGACTTTTTCTTGAATACTGCTTAGAATAACGACTTGGAACGTAAAAAGTTTGAAAAACCACATCAATTGACAATGTGTGCTGTCTCACCTATCTAGATTACATTGTCAAATCACATTACTTTAGGAAACACACCACACCGAAGCAGACATTAACAAGCTTAAAAAATAATGGGTGCATAAACTCTACCACTCCCTCTCTGTGCAGCCTAAAAACGGGGTGGCTATCCTATGTCATAAAGGTCTAAATATATCATTTGTTGCCCAAGAGAATAATGAAGAGGGTGGATGGGTATTGGTACAACTTAAATTCGATGGTATCCTTTTTACGATTCTCAATGTTTATAGTCCTACTAATCCCGATCCCACTTTTGGAAGATTATTTCTCAAAAGGTCACTCAACATCTCACTGAAAACTTTATCCTGGGGGGTGATTGCAATCAAATTATCAACCCCTTTCTAGACCGACACTCATCCCCAAAGTTTCTTCCTCATAAAGCCCACAAAGCATTTGAGCATGCTATCACACACAATGCCCTATCAGATTCATGGAGAATAGAACACCCCTCTCTTCAAGAGGTCTCCTTCTTCTCTGCCCCACTACTCTACCCAACACCTAGTACGTTCGGAGATAGGCTCAATTTTGATCTCAGACCATGCCCCCGTTTAAACCAATTTAGACGCTCTTCGCGATACCCCACCTAGATCCCTCTGGAGGTTTAATAACTGTCTAATTTCCTATAAAGTTTTCATCACTTCCTATGAGGCATTTGTTCATGATTATTTTGAGATTAATGATTTAGGAGGGACCTCTTTTCACTTTTTTTGGGATGAGTTTAAAGCTACCTCCAGAGGATTCATTATTAACTATGCTTCTAACAAACGAAAAACTATGGAAAAAAAGTCTGTTTCCCTTCTAATCAAAATCAAGCGATTAGAACACATATACTTTACGTCTAAAAATAATAAAACTGATTTAGACATGCTGGTGGCAGCTAAGATGCAATTCAATAAATCAACTACAGAGAAAGTATGTGCTACTCTCCTCAAGATCAATGCCAGCTATTATGGAGGTAGAAATAAAACTGGTTCCCTGTTAGCTAATTACCTAAGATGTAGAAATGAAAAATCCTTTATTAAATCAATTCCCAACCAATCAGGCACTAACCTATTTCGCGATTGGGATTGTGCCATTGCTCAGTGTTTTGTTGATTATTATCAAACGATATATACCCTTGAATCCATGCCTTCTGAGTATTCTCTCAAGTCCTTTTTCTCTCACTCTTCAATGCGCAGGTCCTCACAGATTGATCTGGCTACTCTCTAGAACCCATTACGAATGGAAGAATTGTTTTCAGCCGTCAAACGTCTCCCAGTAGGTAAAGGGCTTTTGATTGTGTTAGCTGGCAATTTCTTATGCACGCTCTCCGTTGGCAAGGGTTCGGGCCTTGATTTCTCCAACTAATTTCTTTTTTATATTCATCGCATTTTTCTTCTGTACTGGTTAATGGAGTACAATCTTCATACTTCCCTCTTAATAGAGGTACGAGGCAGGATTGTCCTTTATCGCTCTAGCAGTTCATTCTTGCACTTGAGCCTTTCTTATATAAGCTGAAGCATTCTGATGTCTCTTCTGGTTTTCAGCTAAATAATGTACATATTAAATTTACAGGATAAGTGGATGACATTATTCTTTATTATCTCCAAACCAGAATCCTCTCTTACACACTTTGAAGAGTTACATACATATTCGAAGGTTATAAACTTAGAATAGAAAAGTCTGAAGTGATGCCTTTGAATAAGTTCTGTTTAAAAAACCCTTTTGCTGGTATGGGCCTCTCCTGGAACCCCCATAAGATCAAATGCGTAGGGATCTTGTATCGCAAGAACCTCGGAGACACACTTCATTTTAATATGGATGTTCTTCTTGCAAAAGTTGCAAAACTAACGCAGGGCTGGTCACCTGTATTTCTGTCATGGTGGGGCCGCCTTGACACAATCAAAATGATAGTACCTCCCATCATTCATTTCTATCTTATGATGCTACCTATCAAAATCTCTGGAAAATATTTCATAGCTATTGATAAGCTTTTATCTAGATTTTTATGGAACGCAAAACCATCTTGTATATCCCAACAGCTCCTGAAAATTCACAAATATTTAGGAGGGGCCAATTTTTCAGATTTCTTCCTTAATCACAAAGCCTTTGGTTTCAAGCAATGCCAAGATTCTTTCCTGGACTCTTCAGACTTTCAATCCAAATTGTGGCACCAGCTGGAGCTCACCCTTCTCTCCGTTCTCTCACACGCATATCGTACATATGTCCCATCCCTCTAAATATTGGATACCCACAGCTTTATCATACTCCTGTCCTCTTTTCAAGCCTGATTTAGAAGCCCATCCCTCTTTATATGAGCAATTTGTCCAAAGTCCTATTTGGTATAACAAAAGGCTTGTGGCAAATGGCAAATCGTTCTTGTGGCGAAATTGGTTAAACAAGGGTTTATTTACAATCTTTCAATTTCTTCTGCATAACAGTACAATTATTACATTTGATACTCGCTCCTCTTCCTTCAACCTTTCCCTAAAATGTCTCAAACAACATCAGCTTTTGGAATTTTTACTCTCTCCCACACTGGTCTCTCTTCCTACCTCTTTCATTCAGGGATGTGGTTCACAGCCCCCCCTAGCCCGATCATCAATCCTTCCAAAGCTGCATTAATATATAAAACACTGAGAACACTCCCGTCAGACAGACCTAAATCCAAACTAGACATTTTATGGGAATCCGATTTACTTTCCAGTAGGTCTATAACACGTTGGCAGAAAATATGGGAGAAGATCCATTCGACTGCACGCCCTGCCACCACACTCAAACGTTATATTTTTATATTTACTTTTATAACAGACATTATCACACACCAGCACATCTATTTAAACTAAAAGTGCTCAAAAAGGATACTTGCTGGCATTGCAATACCAATCCCAGTACCTACATTCATATGTTCTTCCTATGTCCTAAGCTGTCTCAATTTTGGGAGCAGGTATGGACAAGAATAGGGGAAATAATTGGTGGTCACACTCCATTCTCCATAGCCATTTCGGTTCTTAGTGGGTCAAGTAATCTATGGCCTCATAATAAAATAATTCACAAAGTAGTCGATCTGTTGATCGCGATTGGCTTCCAGGCAATTACCTCTAATGGGAAATCTACAGACAGTATGACCCTTCAACAGTGGTGGAACTTGGCATGTCACAACCATTGTTGGGATCGCTATAACTTACATTCTGCATCTTTATCGGCCAACCGTGATGAACTGTGGGAACCACTGACTCGATATTTGCCTTTGCATGCAAGTAAAACATTTTAATTACCTAATGGGTTCCAGCACATTGTTTGTAGGCTATTGTGTTGCTTATTACTCAACTTATTTTATTGTCCTTTTTATCACATAATGTGTTTATACATGGTTTTTTGGAAGTTCTTTTTTTATCTATTACACAGTTTAAAGTTTTCTCTTCTTCTCCCTTCCTTCTCTATTTCTTCTCTTTCTCTTTACTCTAGTCTCCCTTTAACTTTTTCATAACAATTCTTTCTTGGATTACATTCCAGTTTTAAGTTCAATAGTATTATCTCTATTCTCGTTGTGGTTATCCAGCCGGCTTCATGCTTGAGATATCATTGCTGCGATTTATTCCATTTTTTGAGTTTCAACCATTTGTTTTGTGATTAAGTTATTATTGGAGGTGAAGATGATATGGTGAAGGAGGGCCAAAGAGGCACAGTATCGAAAGGAAGCTGATCTAGCACACCGGTGGCCTAAGGCACGGGAAATAAAGAGATGTGCTCAAGATAAAATTGTCTTGTAATGGAGAATGAATCAGAAAAATGATCACCTAGCTCTGTACCAACACATCCACTACACCACTCATGGCTTGTGGCTGCAGCATAGGGCACTGTAAGGTAAATATGAGGTCCCTGTTAACGAGAAGATGAAGTCAGATTCCTGAAGATTTTCATTAAGGCTTCCATCTTTTAGTGGCTGACGACATTCATTTTTTAGGTCTAGCCCTAAGCTTAGGCTGTCTCTCCAGCATCATATAATTATTTAAAAAAAATAAAAGGTACATACATAGATGCATATAAAAGAGGCGGATGAGTCAGCTGTCTTCATCAGTTGGTCAGTTCAACTGCCATTTACATTTGATTCCGCCCACCGAATGAATACAGCAAGGCCCAAAGGCTGGGGCAATGGCTCAGCTCACTTCAGCCATTGAACCTCTTGCAGTGTAAGTGGCAGCATTCGCCTGATCACATGTGCATATCCACCTAAAAAGAAGTGCCCTTCAGAACCAGGGCTAGTGGGCCAAAGCTTTACTTTGCCAATGTTTTTTTTCTTTCCATTCTTTATTTTTTGTCATCCTTGTGTTTTTAAACTATGTCTTCGGGCCACAGTAATTCAAAGCCATTAGTACCTTCTATTTGTGTCAATAAGTACAATATTGTCCTGTGATGCACTATAAATTTAAAAAAGCACACCTGCTTTCTGAGGGGTCACTGCTCTATAAAAAGTATGTGAAATTGTTAATTTTTTATCCGTGTAAAATTTTTACAGCAAGCTTGTGACTGCCACATTTAGTCGGCGGCATATTTTTTTCTTTTTATTTGCGTGGCATATGCTTGCAGTAAAAAATTGCTTCGAAATTAACGGCCACGCCAACGCCAGACCTATTGGCTTCAGCAATGCTTGTTTTATTTTGTAAATAGACCTAAGTTCACCTTCGTACACAAGGGATATGTGTCTACTCCCTTCTGAGCGCCAGCCGTCACTTTACACTCCATATCACTGCATACTTCTGGCATAGTATCGTTTAACACAACATAACTTAGCGTAGCATAAAGTATGTTTTTGTAAAGCACACGTTTACCTCTTTTGGCACCTTAGTGGTAAATAACAGATGTATATATTTATCCCACTCAATGGTCCCCCTGATGATGTTACCTTAAATTCAGTAGGTACTATGTCAGAGTAGAAGGGGGTCTCATCAAAGTAGTGATTCAGTACATGTTTTTCCCAGTTTGAGAGAGGGTTACCCTTATCCTGGCCTAGAGGTAATCTTCAGGCTTCTAACACCCCATGCTGAGGTGATGACGATATGGGTTGCAATACAAAGTGCCTGCAAGAAGGAGTGTGTTTAACTCTTTCACTGCTGGTACATTTTGATAATCTACAGGGATGTTGGCCATTGGTGCAGTAGTGTCTACCAGGAAGGCCATCTCAGAACTAAATGTAGCTCATGAAAGTATTTTTAAACTAGCTTTCGGGATCTAGAACTGAGCCGCTCCTCAGACTTGGAAGAAATTGACCATTTGGAGTGACGTCCCACAACAAGCACTGTACACATCCTCTAAGGAGAAAATCCAGCTTTGGAATTCAGGACTTGCCCATCGGATACCCAGCGGTGGCCCGTAATGTGTAGCAGGTGTGGGGCGGACACACACTCTCCCTCACACACATACACTCAGCACATACACGTGCACACACCTATTCACAGCATGCATGCACAAACACTAAAACATTCATTCATACACACACATGCACCCAACATTTTAAAAAAAAATCCCCATACCAGACTGCATGTCCGGTGGCAGCAGGGAAGCCTCTGTTGTTTCCTAAAGTAAGGGATGTAAGAAAGATACTGCCACCTCCTCTCACTGGCTGACCTTGTCAAAGGTCAGCCAATCTGAGGCAGATCTTCATTACCTCATCACAGACGGGAATGGGCTCCGTGAAATTTGCTCACCCCACCCCACTCTGTGACAAGCGTCACTCATGGGCACTCGCCCTGGGCACTTAAGGGCTTAAAACTGAAGCGCCTAGGTCCGAGTCTATCAGTGACACATCCCCTCGCCATAAGTGGGAGACTCACAGAAGACTTTGCCGGGCTGAGGAGATCACGCCCACCGGGGCCGTGAAATCTTCACCCCCAAATATTTGGCTCAGGCAGCCAGGCACCTATGCATTTAGTACATATACAGCACCGGGATGCCTGACCCAAACATGAACGGTGTCTGTCAGGCTTCTCTTTCTCAGCCTGACAGACACTCTTCCAGCACCGGAAAAAGGTGGAGGAGCGGTGCCCCTTCCCTCAAAGACAAACCACTGCTGGGGATACCTCTGAAGACTCATAATGCCTTCTCCAACTGCACTAAGAGTTCTGTTAATTGAAGGTTCATTTTTTTTTATTTTTTTTTACTGCAAACATATGCCACAAAAATAAAAAGAACAAAAAAAAATATGCTGCCACCTAAACGAAGCAACCATAAACTTGCAAGAAAAAATGTACATAAAAAATAATAATTAACATCATTTTAATAGAATAGTATGAGTGTTTCCTAGCAGGCTGGTGCACTTAGAACAGGTATAGAAACCCCATGGCAACAAAGGAGCATTTAAGGGGAAGGTGTCTTTAAATTATCACTTCATGGCTATGAAGCGCTATATAAATGCAGTTATTTACAATGCATGACAGTAGAGCACATGTTTCTGTGCACTGGTTGGAATTGCGGAGATGTCTTGACTTTGGGGTGAAAACCCCATAATAAAGGACAAAGGGAAGCCTTGATAATGGAGAAATGGGAAAACGGGGAATGTTTCTTTTCTACTCTGCATCACAGTGGATTTTTGTACATTTTTTTTTTACTCGACATAGCAGTCAGACTCTCTCTCTCTCGAAAATGGAGCGAACGAACAGCCTTTGCTTATGGTGTTAAACATGATTAGTGTACTGCAGTGAGAAACGATAAACCACATTCCTCTGTTCCTGTCAGGCTCCACATTAAAACAGCATCAATCATTCGGACACTTGCCCACCCATTCATGTAGATGCCCTTTAGGCCAGAAGTGGTCCAGCAGCCACTAATGTTACCAGATGGTTCAAAGGTCCTCTTGTATTTAAGCTACAGAACTGTTAATATAGATGTGTGGTTCAAATGCCTTCTTTTATTTAAGTTACAGGAAAGTTATGATAGATGTTTCACTCCCCACCGGAGCAAGCGAGATAGCCTCAAAGCCTCCGCGTACAAATGCTCACTGCCTCATTCCTTCTACAAGCAACGCTCACAGATATACTGGAAACAGTCGGAACACCGAGGTCCGAACCACACGTGTTCCGACTAGCAAGCTCTACCACACTTGCCTTAACCACGCATATGCCGTAACCCCACATATGCGTGGGGAAGGCAGTGCGCAGTTTAGCTGCTAGAAGACGGAAGGAGGAAGACGCCGCGGTGAGGTAAGTGGGGCTGTTTTATTTTGTTTGTTTTTTTACGGCTGGGAGGGGGTAGGGGTAGGTTTTAGGGCAGTGGAAGGGGTTGGGGTCGTTTAAGGGACAGCGCAGGCGGCGGGGATCGAGGTTGTGTAAGTTAGGGCGCAGGTTTTTAGGCCTTAGGGTAGTGGGAGGGGAATGGGTAGTTGGGTTCGTTTTTAGGGCGGGGTCGGGTAGGTCTTAGAGCAGTGGAAGAGGTTGGGGTGGTTTAAGGGACAGCGCAGGTGGAGGGGTCTTGTAGGGTTTTAGGCCTTAGGGCAGTGGGAGGGAAATGGGTAGTTGGGATAGTTCTTAAGGCTGGGAGGGGGTCTGGGTAGGTTTTAGGGCAGTGGAAGGGGATGAAGTAGTTTAAGAGACAGTGGAAGGGGGGCAGGGGGGTCGGGGTAGTGTAAGTTAGGGTGCAGGGTTTTAGGCCTTAGGGCAGTGGGAGGGAAATGGGTAGTTGGGTTAGTTTTTAGGGCGGGGGAGTCTGGGTAGGTTTTAGGGCAGTGGAAGGGGTTGGGGTAGTTTAAGGGGTGGCGGGGGTCAGGGCTGTTGGGGTAGTGTAGGGTTTTAGGCCTTAGGGTAGTAGGGGGGAATGGGTAGTTGGGGTAGTTTTTAGTGTTGGGGGTTGGGTTTAGGGCAGCGGAAGGGGTTGAGGTAAATTAAGGGACAGCGTGGGGGTGGCAGGAGTGGTGGGGTGGAGGCGGGGTAGTGGCGACCTTAGCCACACATACCCCTTTACCATTCATGCCTATACACGAAATTTTGTGGTAAAGGCATGCGTGGTAAAGGAACGTGTGGTTAAGACGTATTCATGGTTGGGCTGCGTGTTAGAGGCACGCGTGGTAAAACCATTCGTGCTTCTATCATACAATCCAGACATACATATCAGTAAGAAACACTGATGCAGTGTGTGGTTTTTCAGTTGCCATTCAGTGTAATCTGCGCTTTAGCCAAATGGTTTGGATTGATGTAAAACAAGACTACAACTCCCAGAATGCCTTAGGGCCAGAGTTACCTGGTAATCCTACCTGCTGCCATCAGTAGTTAGTCACACTCATTTTTGGGGACTGATACTTGTTTTTCATCATGAGAGTTTGACCCAGAACAAGAGAGAAAATGGCAGAAAAGAGAGAAAGAAGGATTACTAGAAAGATAGTAAAAGAGGGACAAGGGGAAAAGTGAGGCTCAAAAATAATGT
The DNA here is from genome assembly GCA_963921515.1 of Calotriton arnoldi. Taxonomy (NCBI): domain Eukaryota; kingdom Metazoa; phylum Chordata; class Amphibia; order Caudata; family Salamandridae; genus Calotriton; species Calotriton arnoldi. The sequence goes on along the minus strand of CAWUFW010006388.1, from coordinate 248,213 downwards.
GTAAGAGTGAGATACAGAGACAGGGAGTGCAGGGTGGTGGAAGAAAGAGGCGTGAGGTGGAATGAAGACTAGGCAGCCTGGGAATTTGGCAACCCTGGCGTTTGGCAGCGCCGGAGGTGGGTTCCTTAGAGAACCTTTGGACACCTGCACTCCATTTTTTTTATTTATACAAATTAAGCATTGGCCAAAACCCGATGAGTAAAAAAGTGTAGTGTACTTACAGACTCGGAATCCCGCGCCGCCGTGGCCCGTGCCCTCGCCGCTGTACACGGTGGTCATGTTGCCCCTCTCGCAGCGGTTGGCACAGCGGCCCCCCTCGCAGTGCACCTTGCAGACCATGGGCGTGAAGAGCACCTTCACCCTGTCGCCGTGGCTCTGGTTGGCGGCTGGAGGGACAACCGACAGGAGGCAGAAGGAGAGAAAAACGACAATGAGTGCCGCGTCCATGGCGTCTCGTCTGGTCGCACGTCCCCCCACCCCAAAAACCCCTTTCCCCCTCGAGCCGGCTTGTGACTGAAAAGCAAGCAAGTCCCAAAGCTTTTGACAGAAACTAGAGGGGGGGAAAGAACGACAGACAGGCTGTAACGAGGTAATGCGATCACTCCCTCAAAACAGAAAAAAAAGTTACAAAGCTGGCTTGGAAGCAAGTGCCCGTTGAGCTAATTGAAAGCAGTAGAGAGAGCGTGCTCCGGGCAGCCCTCCAACAGCAATGTTTATGAGGGACGCCATCCATTACGAGGGGAAGTTAACTCTTCTGGCGGGGGGGGGGCGACGTGCAGCGCGAGCACAATGCAGCAAACAGGGGTGGGGGCAGCAGGGCATTGGTGGGACTCGCCATCCCCAGCCTGGCCAACTTTACGGGCTTATTCACTTCTTTTAGTTTCATTGTTTTATTTATTGCTTTTTTTGTGATCTCTCATTCAACCAAGGGAAGCTACAGAGCGCGGAACAGCTACGTAGGAGGGGAAGAAGACGCTACAGGCCGAGATGACGTCAATGAAGTCCAAACGCTTGAACTTGGACATTCGTATCACTTCAAACATCTCACTAACTTCAGTTATTCGACAGCACTCGTGTGGGCGTACAATACAGCTTTCCCTGCGACGCTATTCTCCACACAGTTATCAACAGTCACCTTTAAACAACAATCACCACACAAAGATGGTGTCTCATACGCGCGGCTGTCTGTCCTTACACTACTCTGCTACACTACTTTTCCCATCTTGGTCTAACTACAACCAAAACACTTTCGACTAAGCAAATTACAGTTGGAGTTCTCAAGTGACTTCCTGGGCCTACAAGGAGCTATATAAATAAGAACATAACATAATCAGGGCAATCGGAATTATGTAGCACGGGCGAGGGAAATTATGTGGCAAGGTTGAGTAAATTATGTGCCAAGAAAAGGCAAATTATGTGGCATAATACAGCACATTTTATGATAGTATAATTTCATTATTTTGTAATTTCTGCACATTCACACTGTCTAGGCAAAGGTTTCACCTCATTGGTACCAGCAAAACACCCAAATATAGCAATAAACAACTGAAAGGTGACCAGTCAACCTCTGTGAAGGGCTTTCCACTCCATGGCAGCACGTGTCACTGCGTTTTGAGCTAGAAATAACTTTTTTTGTGTTTAAATCTGCAATCTATGCAGCAAATGATGAAGTATGTGGCAAATGCAAAAAATCCATAGTAATGCGGAAAACGCTGCAGCCGCAGGATTGCATAATGTCAGTACCCTGAACATAGTACACTCCATGTTTGGCAAGGGGCATAGATAGAATGAACCATTAGCTCTAACCCTCAGAAGCAGACTTCTACAGCCCTGGAGCATGTAATAATCATTGTAATTCTATGATTTAGCCCATTGGCTTCTATTGAAGTGAATCAGAATTAAAAATCTGAGAATGTGCTGGTTTGCTAAATGGATGCCAAGCGCAGGGAACTAGGGCCGAGAGTTATTGTCACTTTGTGGAGGCGCTCATGTGACGGAAAGGAATATGACTCGTTACTACGCAAGTCATTACATCGCGTGGCATTACAACGCGGTCGTTACAACCATCGCGTTGTTACCACGCAATGCCATTACTACGCAAGTCATTACATCGACTTGCAGTAGATGGCGCGCTGACATTAGAAATGTATAATTTACTATTCCAACTCCAGCCTACCCAACAGTAGGGAAGGTGTTGGAATAGTAAACTATACTATTCCTAATGTTAGCCCGCCATCTACTGCAAGTCGATGTAATGACTTGCGTAGTAATGGCATTGCGTGGTAACAACGCAGTCATTGTAACAACCACTTTGTAATGGCATCGCAGTGGAATGCCCACGATGTAAAGGTAGTTTCCCGACGGAGAGCAATGCTAAATGACACACACAATAAAGGCGATCAACATTCGGACACAAAATGATTTTTGGGCCAAAAGTGGACGCTAGCTTAGTGCTAAACTGCATTGTGCCGTGTGGAACAAACCCCCCAATAATTCATGGCAAGTGGGTATAAACAAGCAGGTACAATGCAAACAGCCCTAGAATTCAACACAAAATCATATGAACTGAAGTCACAAAAAGTAGTGCGACTTGGCTTTGCATGGAATACTAGCCCCAAGTGAAAATAGGCATATTGGATAAAAGGGATGTCCGCATTTTTTTCACCTGTAATACATGTAATTTTTGTAAAAATGACACATAGTATACAGCTTACCCTTGGTCGGCCGTCTGTGTGAAGAGAACTGTATTCTAGGGTGTTTCTCGAGCAGAAAACTTAACGTAACACAGGACTTATGACTATACTTATGTTTTGTAGAGGTCCGTTGTTCTTACTTTCTTATGTGCACCATGTTTCCCTATTTGGGCATAAAGAGTTTAGGGTCCGTGTTGTGTACTACGACAAACAAATTGAGCATGCTGCACAGTTTTGTATATGGAAGTGCATGGACTACAACACTTGATGCACAGTGCAAGTTTGTAATCTTATGCGCTCGGCGTCCAATACTTCAGGCCGTGGTTGAGATGTCAAGTGCACGTTTCCCAATGTATCGGCGCTGGTTCCGGTTATTGGTGGATTTTGTTCACAAGCCCGACATTCTAAGTGCATGTGTTAGCATACGGGTGGTCGTACGAGGAGTACCAGGAGCTGGGCTTCAGGTCCTCCGGAAAGAGAGGTTCGAGTCTTGGCGTTGGCTCAACAGGCTGTGATTCTGGGCAAATCACTGAGGTCCTAATTACGAGTCGGACCATCAGACTCGGGAGGGCGTGGCGGTGGCGGTCCAGCCACCGCCGCACTGGCGGTCCGACTGCCCTATTAGGACTTTGGCAGTCGGACCGCCATTGCACTGCCGCAACCGTAAGGGAACCGTGTTCCCTGGCAGTCCTGCGGCGGTCTAAGGGCCGCAATATGCTTGGTGGTGCCCTGAGGCACCGCCAAGCATATTATGAATTTCCTCACCGACAGCGGTGTCATGGAGGTTCTTCCTCCATGTAACTGCTGGCATTGAGAAAATAAAGGGGGCCCTACAGGGCCACTTTTTGCCCCTGTGCACGGGGGTGCATGCAAGGGGGCCCCCCTGTAGTTTTGAACCACCAGTTCCTGCACGGGAAGGAATGCACGACATGGTGTATTCCTTCCTGTGCAGGAACGTGCACTGGGGGTCCTGCCGTGGTGCTGTTTAAGGCTCACAATGAGCCTTTAAACAGCACCACTGCTGGACGGCCACACCACCCGCCGCCCGCCAGACTACAAAATTACTTGTAATCTGGCAGCCGGGTGACAGCGACTCTTGGCGGTGCAGGTGCGCAGCAGTGGTGGGCCCTACGCTTCACCCCCGCACTGCCAAAAGTCGTAATCAGGCCCTTAATCTTTCCAAGCCACAAAACATTAAAAAAATGAATGTGTTCTCGTGTAATGTTACTGGTGAACATGTAAAGCGCTCTAATACCTTCATATTGAGTTTGCACAGTAGAAAACTGCCCCCCCAAAAAAAGACGATTTTGAAGCCAATAGGGCACACTAGGAATCTATTGCTTGGTTCCCAGCCAACAGTGGCATATATGGGTCTGTCGTTTCAGGATGTCATTTGAGGTTCCAGAGGAAGTTTTCCCTTGTCTTTTCCCTAGGGAGTTTGGGTACGACCATCTGCCTCTGATATGTAGTAGGCTTGCGCTAAAAAATTGTCCAGTCTACAATAGGTGTGGTTGCAGTTGACGGTAGGCTTTCGAATTAGCAGAGCTGTATTTTCTATCGGCCTAGGTTGTTTTTTGCAAACAGCTTTCAATCTTTTCTTCTTCAGGAACTAACAATACGGCCCTCATTATGGGTTGGGTTATCAATAATGGCTGGACTGGCCAGCTGGGCAAGCGGGCAATCCCCGGGAGACTGGAGCCTCGGGAGGCTGATTTTTTACACTTGGAGACTGGTTTGGCCTCTAGGAGTGGTGGTGCACATTACGCAATCCTGGTGGCAACTTGAAAGAGTTGCTCTGGTTGTAGCGTGCATTAGCACATCTGCACATGGGGGATAAATATTATAATTTTTGCCAGGGCTGTTTTAAGTTACCACTTTGGCCATGTTTCAATCCAGGCTTGAGCAGCTTGTTAAGACTTAGTTTTATGCTTTGCATTTGGCGCTTCTAGGTTTGTTTTTCCCCGATCCAGATGCTGGACTACATCTCCCAGAATGCAGAAGAAATAAAACGAGATGATAAGCTACCCGTGCTTGACTTTTTACCACTTGAAGTCTCTGGTATTGTGAATATGGTACAGCACTTGGGATATTAATCTTACCAAAGTTTCTCATTGAAGTGAGTTTTTAAAAATTATATTATAAAGGGTGGTCGGAACTCGTGAAGTTTCACTCCACGGAATTCTGCGGAGTTACATAAAAAGCTCAGCAAGATTTTGCAGAGTTCCACCAACGGGCAGAAATTATGCACGTCACGCTGTTTGCACTACAATTTAGCACAGGTAACGTGAGTAGCACTGAAAAATCAACGCAGACGGCACCATGCCGAGAGCATGAGCGTGCAACTATTCAAGTTGATTTTGCTACCACTCGAGTAGAAAATCTACTTGACCTGCAGCATTCTATTCGAGAAGCAGCCATCTGATCACAACCGCTCCCCACCGCCCGCATTAGAAAATCACACTAGGGGCCACCAAATCTTGCTCACGCTCACCAGCTCCCATTTCTAGAGCCTCACAGGAAAAAATTCTGCCACATGCAGTGATTGGCAGAAATTGACAAGAATTCTGCGTTGCAGGAATAACGCGAAGAGTCGACAAATTTCGCCAATTCCGTGGGCGAAATGAAACATTCCACAACCTCTATCTTTAATGCTGCATGTCCTGTTTATTAATGTCTTTTGTATATTGCACACACATTTTCCTAACTGACTGCATATCTGTGAATGACATATTATTAACCAGTGGCATGTCAAAATATACAGAGAGATGCATAATGTGAAATTTACATAATATGCAGAAGGTGCCAAGGTGTATAATAACTGTAGTTTTGTCATACTCACCTTCCTAGAAATTGCTGTCATTTATTTAATTACTGGAGCATTCTCATAATCAGAATATGAAAAGTGTGTCATCACACGCACGTAATATTTTATTGCAAGTGAGTAGTGACTTCACATAGCCACCGACTTGATACCCTGCCGCTGCTGAGTTTTAATTGCTCTCCTCCTTCCATCTCCTTGAACTCACAGATACTGCCTGGTGTGACACTCTGATCTGACAGCTCTCTGTCTCACTGCCCAAACCCCACACAGATTACTACCTCACCTCCCGATCCCTTTCATACAAATCACAATGGCCAGCTAAACTAGAGTCGTCACTGGCCATGTTGTGCACACACTTGCCCGGGGTACTCAGTTGCGGCCGGTGCAGTTAAGAGCGGTGGGCTGGTTTGGGGGGGGAGTCAACAGACGACGACGAGGAAAAAAAAAAGAAAAACACTTACCTGGTACTCGTCACATCACTCACTCAGAGATGCGGCGAACGCAAGGTAAGTGGTTTTCTTTTTTAAATATTTTCCCTCGTCGTCGTCTGTTGACTTCCCGCCCACCCCGCCCCACCGCTCTTACCTGCACTGGCCACAACTGGGGGTACTTTCTAGGCTCGTGACATGTTGAACTGTGCCACAGCCTGAAACACTTCCCAGCTGCCCAGCCAACAGCTCCAGTGTCACAAAATAGGCCACAGGTAGCTTACATCATCACTGACAATGAATTATGGAGTTCTCTCGTTGTAACACTCTTGGCTGCTTCCTGACCACGTATGAAAATAGTGCTGCCATTTTAAAAGTGGACCTGTCCCAGGTCAAGCGCGAGTTGTGAATCCACTAAACTTTTCACTCTGGGACTTGATGCTGTACAACAATACTGGAAGTCCCACAGTGCAAAAGAAAATCCAAGATTAAGCCTGATGTACGGAAAGGCAGGTCACAAATAGTGGGTGCAAGTAATTCACCAACTTTACGTGACCTCCATTTCTTTTTGCAATGTGATCTATGTACTAATGGGTCCGACATGTACAGATTGCCCTTTGCGAATCTGTTACCACCTTCTTTGATGAATTTGTAATTTTCCAATGGTTTGCAACTGTAATTGCAGTCTCAAACCATTGATAAATTTCATTGTGATTTATAATTGGAGGGTGGGCGGGGGGCACCCCTTTCACCGTCCCTCCTAATTGCAATTCAGAATGAGTTGCAAAACAAAGTTTTTGTTAAGAAAAGCATTTCTGAATCTCAGAAGGAGTTTGGTACATTAAAAATTGTCACTTTGCAGTTGCAAAACTTGTCAAATCGCAGCATTTGTAACAGCAAAATCCTTTAGTACATCTCATCCTCAATGAGATATTCAAGTTTCATCGGGGACCACTTAATACTCTACTCCACCCTATGTCTGTCTACTCCAATCTACGCAACTCCCTCTATGCCACTTCACACCACTTTACTTCACTCTACTCTGACGCACTACTCAACTCTGCCGCTCTACACCACCTGATGCCACTCCACTCTATGACACTCTATGCCACTCCACTCTATGCCACTCCACTCTATGCCACTCCACTCTATGTCACTCCACTCCCCTCCACAACACTCTACTATCCTACACTCTATGCCACTCCACTCTATGACACTATACTCTACAACACTCTACTCCACTCTGCGCAACTTCCTCTATGCTACTCTATGCCACTTTACTCCACTCTACACCACTCTATGCCGCTCCACCACACTCTACTCCACTGTACGACTCCCCACTCCGTGCCCCTCCACGACATGTCACAATGCTCTATGCCACTCCACTCTACTCCACACCAATCTATTACACTCTATGCCACTCCATTCTACAACACTCTACTCCACTTCACTAAACAACACTCTACTCCACTCTATGCCTCTTCACTCTACTCCACTCCACTCTACTCCCTCAGTGACACTCCATGCCACTCCACGCCACTCTATACCACTCTATGCCACTCTTCACACCACTCCACGCCACTCCACAACACTCTACACCACCCCACAACACTCTATGCCACTCCATTCTTTGTCACTCTACTCCACTCTATGCCACTCCACTCTACGATAATCTACTACACTCTTTGTCACGACACTCTACTCCACTTTATGTAACTCCCTCTATGCCATTCCAATATACTCTATGACACTCTACTCCACTCTATGCCGCTCCACTTTACAAAACTCAATGCCACTCCACCCTACAACACTTTATCCCACTCTACGACACTCCGCTATACAACACTCTACTCCACTCTATGCCCTTCCACTCTATTCCAACCCATTCTACTCCACCCCACTCTACTCCCTCCACGACACTCTATAACACTCTACACCACTCTAATCTACTCCACTCTATGCCACTCTACACCACTCGTCTACTCCACTTCACTCTACGCCAACCCACGACACTCTATGCCAAACCACAACACTCCACTCTACTCCACTCTACTCTACACCACTCCACGACACTCTACGCCACCCTATGCCGCTCCATGACACTCCACGACACTCCACTCTACGCCATTCCACTCTACGACACTCCACTCTCCTTAACATCACTTACTTTTAGCCAGGCTGAACAGAAGCCACCCATGTTTTCAACATGGCTAAAACACATTGGCAAAGCCAATAGCTCATGCATAGGCGAGACCTATTGGCTTTGCCAATGCTTGATAGGTCTGCCGATAGCCAAGACCTTTTGATATTACTACAATTATAAGTGTAATATAGTTATAGAAGCTTTCAGCAGGTCCTCTTGATCCAATTGGTCTGTTATTGTGCCATTCTTATATTTCTTCCGCCCACTACAGCCTTTAATAGTGGGCAATGAGTTAGCCCACTTCAGCCGCTGGCTAAAATCATTGTAAATTATGGCATTCTGCCTTTTCACAAGAGGCATGTCCATTCTCATAGAAGTTTCCTTTAGTGTAAGGGATTACTCTGGCACTGTGTGCATTTTGGGACCAAAAATATTTGTGATTTTTGGCTATTTTTTGGATTGATGAGGGCCCAGCATTTTCTCCAACAATATTGTTGTCCAAAACCATGACAAAACAAAACTAGCATTGACAAAGCCAAAAGGCTGGAGGGCAACTAGAGGTCTATTGGCTTTGCCAATGCATGTTTTCATGGTGGGGCAATTACCCTTTGGAGACTGCAGGATGCTGATGTTCCCGTCAAAGATGCGTAAAACATTCTATACAAAAGAGAAACACAGGACATTCGCCCATAGAGGCATTTCACTCGCAGAACAGATCTGGAGTTGATCTACAACATTTTTTTACCAGGGGGAAATTCAAATGGTTTGCAGAATTTCGCTAAATTTATGTACCTTTTTCCCCCTGGGTTCAAGAATGGCAAACCGCCGCCAACCATTGTGGATGCGAAAAAAGTGGGTTGTCTTTTTTTGCGTCGATGTTTCATAAAAGTAAAAATAGCGTTGACCGATGCTTAGTTCTTATAATTAAAAAAAAAAATGTGCATGAATTGGCCTGCGCCCATTTTCGTCTTTTGTGATGGCGGAATACTTCTTTTGTAGGTCATTCCAAAGTTATACTAGCCTGCCGAAAACTCCCACCCGTGTGAAATTATTACAAAATAGCTCTCAATATGGATTAAAAAGAAAACGAAAAATGTCCCAATCCGACACTTCCTTGAAATTCTCTTCTTGGTACCACTTCACCAAGACACACTGTCAGAAAAATCCTTGGGTCCAGCACTTTTTCTTTTTTTTGTCATTTTTTTTAACATTGCAGCTTTGTTTAAAGATTTGGCCCCATCCTCTCTCTGTCCTCTACTCCAGGCTGATTACATTTTTCTGTTCTTGCTTAGCTCTCTGGAGCACAGATCTGTCCTGATAACCCAGAAGGACACGTTCCAGTTCCCTGCAATGAACCCTGCCTTGAAAGCAAGCTTCTTGTGTTAAGGGCGCGCTTGTGACTTTCATTAAAATGTATTTCTTGCTGTACTTCAATAAGGAACGTTCAATGAGCAATAGACAATACAATGAGATCATAGAGAAATATGGTTTGGTCTGCATCTGTTAATAAATCAATGTTTTGAACTGGGTGTTTGTCGCGGATTTGCTTTCATTTTTTGGCATTGGACATTATTATTGTTTTCTTGAAATTTAAGCGTCAGGAAACATTCAACAAGCGCTGGCAAAGCCAATAGGTCTGGGTTGAATGTGCTATAAAGTATGCAGCATAAGAACATTAGCAACACACATGAAAGAGCCAACAGGAGTGGAGAATGAATACCTCCAGCCTGTCTCTAGGCATGTGCAACATCCCTACCTCATTTAGCAGAAAACTCAAACTGCGCAACACTGGCTGACAACCCCAGGCTGCTGAAACTCCATTTTGATGAATTTCCCAAATGAGGATAAGCATTTGCTTAAAACAGTTGAGGAAACTTGACAAATAAAAAGCAGTGTTATGGTGACACGGCAAGAAAAGAGCACAAGAAAATATGAGCAGAAATTTGGGGGATTGTTGTTGAGGAGAGGAGAAAGACATGTTAGGGTATAGTTAACTGTAGAGGTACAAGGATATTGTTGGGGGGGTACTACAGAGGAAGAGGAAGTGGTGCTAGGCTGGGTTAGAGATACTAGGGTGGAGGCAAGGGCAGAGGTACTGTTAGTAAGGGGTAGTTATTAAGGTATGAGTAGTTGTAGTAATAGTGGAACTAGAATTTAGGTGGTTAGAGGCATAAGGGTGAGATGCATAATGAATGTACAAAGATACTTTGATATAGGTAGGAATAGAGATTCAAAGGTATAGTAGGGGTAGAAGTACTAGGTTATATGTCCGGCATAGGTACTATGCTATAGGTCAGAGTAGGAGTACTAGTGTATTCTTAAGGGTGGCGGTTGTAAGGTATCGGCAAATGAAGAGGGCATGGATAAAAAAATAAGACGAACATGAGAGACAGACGGGAAACCGACTTGGGGATACAAAGCGAGAAGAGCAGAAAAGGAGAGAAAAGATTGGGGTGTGTGCCCCCCACAATGAGAAAAAAAAGAGATTGTGACGAAATGCATGCAAGAGGGTAGGGTGATGGAGTTAGGCAAACTAAAGTGAAGCCGGGTATCTACGTGATCCTGGAAAAAAGGACTGATGGAATTTGCTCCACAGTAGGGCCATTTATCTGGATGGATTTGATTTCCTGGAAAAGGTAATTTATTTGATAAAAACTCAAGGGAACGGGCTTGAGAGGCTAGTCTCTCCAAAATCGTAGTAGTACCTGTGATTTACAGTGGTTAGAAAATAGAAGAAGTGTAGTATAATGCCTAGAAAACAGCGATGATGATGATTATGCAAGGGTCTTACGGAGAGCCATTAGCGTGAATGAATGGATTCTAACTCCAGTAAATCATGGCTATGACACAGCAATAGTGGGTAACAGGACTTGCTGACCGCTGATGTTATGCCGTAAAGGAATCCCAGGTTTTTGGGAGACAAGGGTACCCCGATATATGAACCTGGGGTGGTACTGGATTTATAAGAACAATGGTTCAAGTGTGGCCTAAAAAGGTCCAATAGCAGGAGGGGTGACCCAGAGAGGGGCACTGTTTTTTTCAAAAATGAAATTAATTCAATAGGGAGCAAGAAAAAGAGTCTGTAAAGGGTCATGTAGGTCACAGAATGACAGATATTTATTCGCATAAATTTCAATTTTAGGGTGTTCACACAATAAGTGAAAGAAAGCGTGACGTGAAATAGTGATAGTGAATTTTTAAAAAAGACATCGCATTGACAACAATATAGTTGAACTCCCTAAATGATTTATACAGGTTACGAGGAGTTCATGTTGTAGAATCCATTCTACAACATGAACTCCTCGTAACCTATAAGTAAAGGAATCCCAGGCTGCTCTGACTGGGCTCTCCGAGAGCAGGCCTGAGCACCACCGGTGCAGAGCACGACTACAGAAGCGGTGGGGATGCGATGGCACAGAGTAGGTTGGGCGGGCGGCAGGAGGCCATGTTATGCATGGCATCCCAATGACTCCTCTGCCCCTGCGCATCAGTTGAAAGCAGGGGCAGATGATTTTGGGGGCCATACATAACTAAATTATAGATGGGTAAAAAGCTCTTGTCACTCAGAACCCCTTAGAGTAAAAAAACCCTGTTATTCACAGTAATCCACCTATCATTCTACATTTTGTTATGACTCTCATTGAGAGCCTATACCGTAAATAAAAAATTATAAATCTGGTTATTCACTGCAATGACATAGCAGCAGTAGGGTCAAGGGCTGTTTCCCACTGTTGCTACATCATATAGGAATTCCAGGCTGCTCTGACGGGGCTCTTGGAAAGCTTGTCAGTGCAGTGCTGGAGAGGAGAGAGCAGAGAGCACAGCTTATTCTGGGAGGGGGAGAGGGAGGGGGGGGAGAAAGCTCAGAGGGTGGTGTCAGAGTGTGGCAGGAGGCTAGGTATTATTTACTTTTTTTAAATTTGGAACAAGGGGTACAGGCCATGTTATGCACGGCTCCCCCGTTACTCTTCTGCCCCCTGCGTAGAAGCTGTAAGCAAGAGCAGGTGATTTTGGGGGCCATACATAACATATATTTATAGATGCATTTATAGATGGGTTAAAAGCAAATTATGAGATTTTCACCTCGGAGTTCTGAGTGACATCATAGACTGTTCAAACTTTGCTCTTGTTTTCTATTTGATATCACTCAGAGCCCCCCCCGGTAAAAAAACATCCCCGTTATTCACCATTACTATTGATTTTATAATATATCTTTATAAATTGTTATTTGGGCTGGTGTGGTGCTTGCACATACTCATCAGAATATGATATGAGTTAATATCTCAAAAGGACTGTTTTATTGTTCTACTCACAAAATTAGCTAGTACGACATCTGTACCAGTCTCAGTATGGCAGTCCCTCGTGTCCCCTGGGAGTACTACAGTCTGTCTTTTGGACATAAGTGGCTATTGCAGGGTCAGTAGTCAATAGAGCACTGTATATTGAGAGGCCTGCAGTCTGCCTATCTGCCATAAGAAGTTGATATTGTGCCTATATTTATCACAATATGACATTAACTAATGACCTACGAAGTCATGAAAAAACGATCTACAGGAGTGCAATAACATACATGCCAACCCGCCCCATTCAGGCGGGAGACTACCGATTTCAAGGCTAGTCTGCCATATCCCGATTCCTACATGCAAAAACCCGATTCCTCGGTGGGCTTCAGATGGCAGGGGCTGGTCTTGTGTGACTCAGATCATTGCACTGACAGTAGCCTGCTCCTGCTTGTACGTGCACATCCTTTTTGAAATATATATTTCAATTTCTGATATCCGATCCCGCAGCAGCACATGTGCAAGCCCCATACATGCCGATAGACCGGATGCAGGCCGCAATAGAAGTCAATGGGAGAAATACAATCTCCCGATTATTTTTAGAAAATCTCCCACTTTCCTCTTCCAAAATGGCATGTATGCACTAAAAGGCGGTAAGTATAGGGGGGTGGAAGAAAGAAAGCGTCATAAGGTGCATTCAAGGCTAGGCAGAATTGGTATTTGGCAACCACGCCATTCAGCGGCGCCGGTGGCAGACTGAAGACAAACTTTGGGCCCCCCACACTTATTTGATTACAAATGAAGCACGGGCCCCATATCCAGTGGCGAAACGAAACTTGAGGGCCCCCCCCCCCTGCAAAGTACATAGAGGGGGCCCCCCCCAGGGCTTTAAGTGGGCCGGGTCTCACCGGGTCTGAGCACCGGCAGTTTTTATAATGAGGCCTCGAAACGGGTCTCTATCGGGCTCTGTTTTGTGCCCTGGCCCAGCGGTCCGTTTTTTACCGGACTCCAGTGGCAGCAGCCACATTGATGTGCGCGTGCTCACACTGCTCACTTCTCACTAGTGGAGAAGTTAAAAAGGCATGACATCATGCCAGGTGAGCGTTGTAGGGGGAAGGGAAATCCTTTAAAGAGAGTCATTTTCTCTCTGGATTTCCCTTCTCTTTGAAACTCCGGGGCAGCAACATTGTCGTGGTGTCACCAGGGCTTTAAGTGGAAGCTTTTTCAATAATATATACAAGCCATAGTTGCTGCATATTTATCTTATGCAACTAACAACCATTGACAAAGCCCATAGTCCTGACTTGCTGTAGGTATGAGGTTACTTGTTGTATCATATATCTAGATGCAATGACAGAAACAGCAAAATACAAGTCGGGCGGCACACTATGCTCAGCACAGATTTTTAGATTGTGTTTTAAGCCACGGCCTTAATTACACTGGCCACGCCCCTTTGAGAGACCCCCCAGTTTTTTCATCCCACTTAAAGCCCTGGCCCCCCCACACTTTGGACCCAGTCAGGAGCTCTCAGCCACCACCCGTACACAGTCCCGGCGCCCCCACTCCGCGGGGACTGCGGGGGTATGTCACGCACCTGCCCATATGACCTATCCCATGAGGGCCTCCTGGTTCAGAAGCCTGGAGAGGGAAAGGCTTACATTGGACCACGTCCTCGCACAGAGAAAGGCTTGCAAGAGAAACAACACTTGAGAAACAGAAGGCGGCCATGTTGCTAATATTAGCGCAGTGGCAGGCGGGACAGTTGTCCTCTCCGTGGGCCCGACGCTGCAGGGCTCTGTCTGGCTGGTGCCAGTCACTATATTTTCATTAGCAATCGCGGACCCAAACAAAGCAAGCAGCCTGCAATCAATCACTCCCGGCTCGCTGCTGGTGTGTTGTTGCTTGAAATCTACGGCATCTAAATGAGTCCAATTTACTGGGAATTGTTTTGTTAACATTACAAATCCCTTCCATTACTCGAGGCGATTTCCACACTACACCCAAAGCGACTGATTACGTCCGGAAAGGAATGAGGCAGACATGTTGTTTTCGGTGCTCTGGGAGGTCAACGGCCCCGCCGGTGCAATTCCTAATATGCAACAAAAAAAAACCAGCACAAGTCTACAGTTTTTCATACGCGCCCACTAGCGTCACTGCTAAATGCCAGGGAATGGTGCCCCAAACACCAAGGCTCTCCAGACGTCATTCCACCTCCTGTCTCTTTTTTCCTCCTCTCCCTGTCTGTTTATCTCATTCTTGCAGGTTGTTTGCTATCCCTGCTTTCTTCCTTTGTCACTGTTTCCCTGTCTTTCCTCCTTCTTTCTACATTCTCTCCTTTTATTTTTCTTGCTCTGTGTCAAAAGATGGAAAAAGGCCTGCTTCCTAAAATGAGTGCCAGAGCCACCATCTGCAACCACCTCCACAAATTAAACGCTAGGACTCATAAATTATGTTTGTTATTTTGTTCTACCTAGAATAATTTTAAAATCTCAGGAACCACGTCGGGAATTCAGGAACTGTTATTAGATAAGATCGTGACGTTTCGACTCGTACTTAAGATGTTTTCCAAAAGGTCTCTGTGCATTTTGGAGGGTTAGTTTGTCCTTTTGTTGTATACACACCTGTGGATTAAATTCAGTTTTTTGTGTGTGTTTTGATGTAGTAACAGATGCAAGCGTCTGTGGTGCCACTTGGCAGTCAGTCGGATGAGGTGGCATACCAGTGGTTGCTTCTGAGATCTTTCATTGGAGTCCTGGGAGAATTGGCGGAAGAGATGGGCGACATATTTCGCCAAAACGCAAACTCCATGAAATCTGCCAATAAAACTATTTCACTCACAAATTGAACTTGCTACTTTTTTGTGAATTTGTTCCACTGGGTGAATCTTATGGAATTTTGCATAATTTTGGAACTTGCCCCCTCTTCAGGAGAAACAGACAATAGAATAAACTCAGCCATCCATCTGACCTCACAGAGGTCCTTTGCATCATCTTGGTCTTGCCCATGTTGCCCTTATCCAACACTTCTCCTCTTAGTAGATGCAGCTCTGCTTCTTGCCAAGCAAGTAGATCTTCCTTCTCTTTACATGTCCCTGGAGGAAGGTGACTTCACAGGCTTTTCACACTTAGGTTAAGGCTGGAGGGAGACTAGCAAACACACAGAGCTTCCACTCTTCTTCGTTGTATTTTCAGGCCCCACACTGGTACAAAGGCCACTTTAGTGTCCATGTGATAACCAAGGAGTGAGCTCAGTACTGGCTGAGGGGTCATTTATACATATCCCTCTGTCGGGCACGGTGAGATTCCGGAGCAGAATAGAAAGGCGGCAACATTTGAAAGTTTGTGTAACAATTTGGTAGTGAAAGAACATTTTGTCCCCAATGCTGGCTAGATTTCGAGAGGCTTCTCAGCCCCGAGTCTCCAGTAAGATTTGTTCAAATTGATGAAGGTTTGATGTGTGTTTGCCTCAGACTATAGGTTTGTGTCTAGTTTTGCCGAAGGAGACAACCACAACACAGTGGACAGTGATAGATGATCGATTTTCACCCAAGCAGAAGAACCTACACTTGTACAAAGAGAAGGGGCTGGATAAGTCGTCCACCAACCAGGTAGACCAGTTTTAAGATGGGCAACAGGGAGTGAAATGCTGGAATGCCTGAGATTGGCATCACCAGCTCAACACAAATGAGATTACCATCTTCTACAGGAGACACAGATGGAGCCCTAATGGATCCCACCACCCACCAGCTGACCAGGAAACCACACGTCAGCAATGCTCCTAGTTTATATAAATCAATCAATCAATCAGGCGTTTGTAAATTGCAGCTACTCACCCGCAAGGGTCTCAAGGTACTGGGGGGTGGGAGAGGGCAGCTCCGTTGAGTGCTGGGTCATCCAAAGAGCCAGGTCTTCTTGAGGTCCTTCCTGAACTGGAGCAGTGTAGGGCTTTGCCTAAATCCATGTACCAGACATGCCAGAGGTAAAGGACCCCTTTATGGGGAATGATTGAACCGACACTGAGGAGAGCCCATACACAATTTCCTCACAGTGTACAGGTACAAAAGCCTTTGCCCCTGAGTTAGAATCTCACTCCCACTATCGTCAGTCGCCACATATCCTAGGTTAAGAGTGAGAGGTAGCCATTCTCAGTCCGAATAGTGTACACTTTGGTGTCCCCATGACATCAGAGAGCTGCTCTGATGTTGACAAAGACCAAATTGACATGGCAGTCTTTCCATGGGCTTGACTGATTGTGGACCTCACTACCTGGCAGAGAGCACAGCGGTGGAATGTGGTATAAGAGACCAGATTCCTACCACCCTGCATGGAAATGCTAGTGTCAGTGTTTCATCGTGTCTTGGAAAAAGATACCGCCCAACGCATTAACAAGTTGCCATTTTGTTGGCAGCTTAAAACACAGAAGCAAAGTGTAACCAACATGACAGATGATTGCTTCGCCTGTCTGTGTAGCAGTAATCCACACCCATTTCTGGAAGTCAATATCAGGATTCTAAAAGCAGGTTCTAACAGTTTAAAATGTGCACATACTGTGAATCTCCGCAACAATCTAGTGAGAGTTGGGTGTGGGCTGGCTATGGGTCTGATTATGTAGCGAACCAGCTAATACAGCACATTGAGTTGAGTTGGAAATACTGTTACTGGCAGTCTTTCTGCTGTATCTAGATTTTTGGCTGGTAATACAGAAATGACTAACGTAACAAGTGTTTCTGCTTGTAATTGCACAACCTTTCCCCTGCAGCAAAAAACTGCCAGAAATCTCTCTGAAAATTACCGGAAGATGACCAGCATTAAAAGTCAATCTTTGGTATAACCACTCCCGGAGATGTTTGTTAATAGATCAGAGCGAAAACAATGCCCAATAGCACCCAATAAAGACATTTTTTCTGCTCTGCACTGGTGGGTGTGTTGGCAAAGCGGCAGTGGCACAGTTAATATAGTGGTTACCCTTTTTGTTGTCTGCATGTGTGCAGAGGCGAAACATGAAGGGCCTCATTACGATGTTGGTCAGATATCGCCGCGGCATTGGGGCCACCCGACAAGTGGTCGGAGGTCCCACCCACCAGATAATGATGTAAGCACCATGTAGGCGGTCAGAAACATCCCTTTTTTTTATTGCGGATTGTGCTGCGGCCTGTCAAAGGGCCGCAGCACAAGCCGCAATAGAAAAAGGGATGTTTTTAAACATTCATGCACCGTGTGCCAGGTTCCATGTGGTGCTGGGCACATGGTGCATGGATGCTTAGGGGGCACCGCATGTGCCCCCCAGGCCACATAACAGAGGTCCATGGGGGACGGCAGCCCTGCTAGGGGCCCCCAAAGTCCCTTTTTGACAGCCTTTCCATGGGTTTGGGACCGCCATGAAAAGGCTGCAAGAAATGGACATTGAAATCCCTATGGCAGTGCCTGTGCAGACACTGCCCCCATTGTAGGGATTATGGTCTGAACGCTGCTCTGACGGGCTCCTTGAGCCTGTCAGAGGTGGCGGTCTTCCCTCCCGCCCGCTGCGCTCCGACCACCAGTATCATAATCCGGCGGTCGGACTGCTGCCCTAGATGTTGGGCGGACCGCTAGTCCCCCTAACCTTGTAATGAGGGACAAAATGATGGGCCTACCCTGCAGAAAGTGATGAGCACCCCCTGAGCCTCCCATATCTCACAGATAGCCTAAGGCTGAATGGGGGCCCTTTGAAGGGTTGTGGGGCCCCTAAAAGGTTGCCTCCCCTGCACCCCAGGGGCTACAGAGCCTGAGTTACACCCCTGAAGGTGTGGTATTTCTCACAAAATAAGTTTTTGAGGCTCCCTCAAATATTTTAGCCTCATGCTATGTCTTACAATTATTATTCATCCACCTTCAGTGATGTTTCAGAGCTGCTGCCAACAATTAGATCCATATTCGGTATCTCACATTGTGAGGACTGCCTTTATTGATTGGCTTATACATGCTGGGAAGATTATGTCACTCATTGGCACAAAGTCTACTCTCTACAACAGATACACTGGTCCAGCTCTTCATTTCCGTTTCATTTTGTTTCCCTTCACCAGATGAGCTAAATTTAATGTGGTTCAATAAACTTTTAACTCAAAGGCGCCATAAATTCCCTAAAACCAGAGGAGATAACACACACACACACAGCATTGCAAGCAACATATTGACGTATTCCAAATGTTGCAAATCAATCCCTTACTCTATCAAAGTACAAGGGGCCGTGGCCTTTGACATTGATGAAGTCATAGCCCATATAGTGAGATAATCATTTACCCTTGCTGGCACCAGCCATAGCTATCTCATCCCACTTAATTTCATCCTACACATTGACGTCTTTCTAGGTTAGCCAAACCAGATGTGTACACACCCATAATTTATAGAGAAACTTCCCCCTGCGGGGCTTTTGTATATTACTCGATTTGTTGGAGGGCTGAATGAAGCATGGTGTGCGGGTTGAGGTCATATGCATTAATATTAGGTCTGACAATAGTGAGTTGTGAACACTGTTCGAAACAAAATAAACTAAGACTCCAAATATAACCCATAAACGTTTCGCTGACTCTTGTCCTAAAATTCATTTCACACAGCCTTCTCTATAGGAGGAACTGTCCCTCACATCAATACCTTTTAATCACCTTTCAATAATCCACCATGTTAAAATGGACATTTCGAGCAGACTCTCCCATTGAGCATCAAATATATCCAAAACCGAACGTTCTCACATTTGGGGAAATAATCAACAAAGTTGCCAATGTGAACTTTTCACCACAAGTTTGGCTTTTTCTTTAAACTACTTACAAAATAGAGTGGGGCATCAGTGCCACATGTTTTCTTATATTCCCCAAACGTATTATTTCTGTTTCATGTTCACTTAGGGGCTTATTACCAGTACAGCGGTCAATAGGACCGCCATCCTCGAAGGGGCGGTCCGACCACCACCACACTGCGGGCCCTCCCGCAGTATTACGAGTGTGGCAATATGAACGCCACAGGACCACTGCGACCGCCAGGGATCCAGGATCCCACTGCGTTCACTCAGCGCTCAGGATCCACAATATGCTGGTGGTGCCGCTGCGGCACCACCGAGCATATTCTGAGTTGACTTTCCACCGCCTCTTTCATGGCAGTGAGCCTGCCATGAAAAGGGTGGGGGAAAGGCAATTATGGGGGCCCTAACAGGACCCACTGCATCTCCTGGGCCTGGGGGTGCATGCAGGAGGCACATGATGTGCCCCCTAGTATTGCACTCCAGTTCCTACACTGTGTAGCATGCATTCCACACCGTGCACAGTTCCTGCACGGTGTGGCATGCATGCCACACTGTGCAGGAACATGGAGTACGCACTCTCACAGCAGCTGTCTGCATGCTAGGCTCTCCTATGAGTCTATCAGTCCACCGCCATCAGACCGCCCCTGTACGCCCGCCCGACCAGGATTACACTCGTAATCCGGTGGGCGGGTGCACCACAGTTTTGGCGGTCCTCCAGCGGACGGCACCATCAAACTCGTAATAAAGCCCTTAATCTTTCCAGATTTCAGAATTTTTTTTCAGAAGAATGCTGCATGTTCACCCATGATTTTCCTGGAATTTACCCAGTGAGATAAATTAACCAGGATTTTTGGATACGTAGATCAGCTTGCCTTTTGCATAACACATATCAGACCTATGCCTGGATTCTGCACAACAAAATTTAGCCAGTATTTCTGTTTTCTTATGATTTAGCTAAGAATTCTCCCTTCCAAAACTTTGCCAGCATTTTGGTGTGCCATAACATCACCAGGATTTTGTAAAAACATGATTAGCCAGGATTTCTTCATAACAGGCTTTTGGTCAGATTTCTGCACAACGTGAAGTAGTCATGATTTCTACATACAATGGGGCCGATTCCGATCTCGGTCGGAGGCGCACCCAATACTATTCGGTCGGGAAAAAAGCCATGCGAAAGCCAGTTTCCCGACCGATCCGTACAGCACACCGAACGAGCAAGTACGATGCGCACAACAGCAAAGATTCCGGCCGAGCCGTACTCACCCAAACCAGGTCCTGTTCTCCGACCGAGGCGAATCCGGGAAACGCCGAATCGAGTCGCACGGAAGGGAAAATGCAGCCCCGTCCGGCCGGACAAGTACGATGCGCTTCCGTACGCGCCGAACCCGTCGCTACGCACGGCACGTCAAAGCATCCGGGAGAGGCGCACATAAGCTCCGAATCGCGCCACAACACGATCCACGGCTACGAGACGAACACAGCACAGACGAGGACGACGCGAAGCGACGAGGACGAAGCGAAGCGACGAGGACGAAGCCAAGCGACGAGGACGACGCGAAGCAACGAGAAGGACGAACGACACGAACCAACCATGAATCCCTTCGTCCCGATCATACCAATATTCTACATCTACTACCGGAACAGGCACGGACGCGTACGGTGCAGAAGGTAAGTCAGACACCAACCACAAAACACATACAACACGTACACGACACATCACACACATACACTGGGAATCTGAATATACTTACACCAGCAGCACCATAGGGGCGGGATGCCCATCACCAATGCCACATATGCACACAGGGGCCTGAATGCGCGCCACCACCCCAACCCAGGGGGGGCAGGATGCCCACCACTACTACCACCCTTAGCCAGGGGGGGCTGGATGCCTACCACTACTACCACCCTCAACCAGGGGGGGCAGGATGCCTACCACTACTACCACCCTCAACCAGGGGGGCAGGATGCCTACCTCTACTACCACCCTCACCCAGGGGGGCAGGATGCCCACCACTACTACCACCCTTAGCCAGGGGGGCAGGATGCCCACCACTACTACCACCCTCACCCAGGGGGGCAGGATGCCCACCACTACTACCACCCTCACCCAGGGGGGCAGGATGCCCACCACTACTACCACCCTTAGCCAGGGGGGCAGGATGCCTACCTCTACTACCACCCTTAGCCAGGGGGCAGGATGCCCACCACTAATACCACCCTCACCCAGGGGGGCAGGATGCCCACCACTACTACCACCCTTAGCCAGGGGGCAGGATGCCCACCACTACTACCACCCTCACCCAGGGGGCAGGATGCCCACCACTACTACCACCCTCACCCAGGGGGGCAGGATGCCTACCTCTACTACCACCCTTAGCCAGGGGGCAGGATGCCCACCACTACTACCACCCTCAACCAGGGGGCAGGATGCCTACCTCTACTACCACCCTCACCCAGGGGGGCAGGATGCCCACCACTACTACCACCCTTAGCCAGGGGGGCAGGATGCCCACCACTACTACCACCCTCACCCAGGGGGGCAGGATGCCCACCACTACTACCACCCTCACCCAGGGGGGCAGGATGCCCACCACTACTACCACCCTTAGCCAGGGGGCAGGATGCCTACCTCTACTACCACCCTTAGCCAGGGGGCAGGATGCCCACCACTAATACCACCCTCACCCAGGGGGCAGGATGCCCACCACTACTACCACCCTTAGCCAGGGGGCAGGATGCCCACCACTACTACCACCCTCACCCAGGGGGGCAGGATGCCCACCACTACTACCACCCTCACCCAGGGGGGCAGGATGCCTACCTCTACTACCACCCTTAGCCAGGGGGCAGGATGCCCACCACTACTACCACCCTCACCCAGGGGGCAGGATGCCCACCACTACTACCACCCTTAGCCAGGGGGCAGGATGCCCACCACTACTACCACCCTCACCCAGGGGGGCAGGATGCCCACCACTACTACCACCCTCACCCAGGGGGGCAGGATGCCCACCACTACTACCACCCTTAGCCAGGGGGGCAGGATGCCTACCTCTACTACCACCCTTAGCCAGGGGGCAGGATGCCCACCACTACTACCACCCTCACCCAGGGGGGCAGGATGCCCACCACTACTACCACCCTTAGCCAGGGGGCAGGATGCCCACCACTACTACCACCCTCACCCAGGGGGGCAGGATGCCCACCACTACTACCACCCTCACCCAGGGGGGCAGGATGCCTACCACTACTACCACCCTTAGCCAGGGGGCAGGATGCCCACCACTACTACCACCCTCACCCAGGGGGGCAGGATGCCTACCTCTACTACCACCCTTAGCCAGGGGGCAGGATGCCCACCACTACTACCACCCTCACCCAGGGGGGCAGGATGCCCACCACTACTACCACCCTTAGCCAGGGGGCAGGATGCCCACCACTACTACCACCCTCACCCAGGGGGGCAGGATGCCCACCACTACTACCACCCTCACCCAGGGGGGCAGGATGCCCACCACTACTACCACCCTTAGCCAGGGGGCAGGATGCCCTACCTCTACTACCACCCTTAGCCAGGGGGCAGGATGCCCACCACTACTACCACCCTCACCCAGGGGGCAGGATGCCCACCACTACTACCACCCTTAGCCAGGGGGCAGGATGCCCACCACTACTACCACCCTCACCCAGGGGGGGCAGGATGCCCACCACTACTACCACCCTCACCCAGGGGGCAGGATGCCTACCACTACTACCACCCTTAGCCAGGGGGCAGGATGCCCACCACTACTACCACCCTTAGCCAGGGGGGCTGGATGCCTACCACTACTACCACCCCCACTCATAGGATGGACAATGCATGACACAACAAGCACACCACAACCTAGGGAATGCAAGATTAAGACATCCCCCCACCACCATGACAAGCGTGTGAGCAGGCTGTGTCAAATGCCTACAACACCGAACATGACATTGAACATACAATGTGACCCCCTAGCACATGTGCCACACATATATGTGTGTGGCACCCACAATGCAAGCAGCCCATGACCATTGTGGCAATGGGGCCTAAACCCCCATCATCACAGTGACCAAAAGGCAAGTGTGGGGTCCATAGCTGAAGCACATTTTGACCATTGTGGCAATGGGGTCTAAACCCCCATCATCACAGTGACCAAAAGGCAAGTGTGGGGTCCATAGCTGAAGCACATTTTGACCATTGGGCAATGGGGTCTAAACCCCCATCATCACAGTGACCAAAAGGGAAGTGTGGGGTCCATAGCTGAAGCACATTTTGACCATTGTGGCAATGGGGTCTACACCCTCATCATCACAGTGACCAAAAGGTAATTGTTGACAAAGAAAGAGCTGCAACTGCCAAACTGCATGGATCATTCCTGGTCACAGAACCAAAAACTCATCTGTGGCAAAGTAGTGTATGTGTCCCATTGCAACATAAATTGGGGGAGCCAAATACTGCAGTGCAAATGAGACATTCCTTTGGCCATGTGCAGACAAACAACACCCATGGGGGCTGAGACCGTCAACAGTCATCAATGACACAATGACAGAAGTGACCATCAGAATGCAGACCCACATATTTGCACCAATGGGCACACAAATGCAGATACCCTGTGGAGACAGCAGATGTGAGGTGAACAGATACCATACCATGGCAGCAATGGGACACACAAACCATGATCACTGTGCTGACCGATGACCTAGGAGTCCCAGGGACAGCAGGGGAAACACACCAAACAACATACAGCCAATGGCACACCCAAGATATGCCAATGCAGTGGTGCAGATGCACAAACACAAACAGGCAGACCAACACTGTCATCATACACAGCAGGTGAGGGGTGGGGGTGCCAGTGTCCCCAGGCAACAACACAACACATGAGGAGAGCTGAATACCAATCATACAGATGTGCATACACTGCCACACTAAGGTAACTCATGGATCCAAATCCCCTATGTGGGCAAGCAGGCATTGACAGGTGAGAGGGAGCACAAAACACACATGTCACACAGGCACGTAGGAACAACAACTGACACAGCAAGTCACAGACACACCACAGCACCACCCCCAGGGCCCCCACAATGTGGTGACCCTGGGCTGAATAAAAATACCACTGTGATGACAAAGCTAAATGTCGTTCACACTGTGAACCACAGTCAGGTGTCCTGAGCAACAAACTACCATCACACCTACACAAGCACAAATCAATCAGCATGGCCAGTAAGCCAAGGCCAACATGGAGGCAGGGGCCTAGCCGGGCAACAACTCTCATCTGCACACACTCAAGACCACACCCCTCGACCTCCAACAATGTGCAGCAGTGAAGTACACATGCACTGGTGACATTGCACATGCACCCATGACTATTCCAGGGTGGTGGGTGGGAACCAAGCTGTAGAAACACATCACACATGGACACTCAACAAGACTCCTGAATGTCTGACACACTGCACACTACGCTGTACATGGACATGACGGCAATACCACACCGACCAATGGGATCCCAGCCACAGTCACACACCAATGAAGAAGCCAAGGTCACCCACAAAGAACACACATAGACAACAACCAACATTGCAGCCCGGACCCTAAGGAGTGCCAGCAGTCACACACACAACGTGTCACAATCACTGAAAGATAACACAAACTGGAAATCACATGACAGGGGCAAACAACAAGTGCCAAAGGGAAACCTGACTGTGACCCATCTGCGTCAGCACACAAACTCTGCCCTGACAGCAAACACACCTATGGGTGACACCCTGATGACCAGTAATGTGCCATGCACCCACATCACAGAGAACACAGGGAGAAGACTTTGGGGGAACATAGCTCAAGTCAGCAAGCATCACAAACAGGTACAACACTAGGGATCACAGCATGCGCAGATGAATGGAAGTGAACACACAGACATGCACATACAACACACACCTTGGGCGCAGGCAATGTCACACGTGTACACACTGCCATGAGGGGACTCCACTCCTGTGTGAGGAAAGCTGTGCCATATGTTGCCTCAGTAGGGCCCCATCATGTCAGCTGAGCACTTGGTCACACAATCAACAATTAGCACCAAATGAGGGCTCCCATCACATCAGCCTGGTCATGGATGTGCCAACGGAATCATCAGCACAGATCCAACACACTTGTATAGCAATGTTGCACTGACTACACGGATGAGTCCCTCCCCATTGATGCCCAAACCTGCATGTCCACTGGAGATGGCAACACGGTCAGGGAAGTAGACAAATGCAACGATGGCAGGCACAACAGATGTGCAGGGGTGGAAGCCACAGATATGAAATTGCCAATGTAAGTAGGAAACCCATTGCCAAATACTGAACACATGACACCCTCAGATGCTGCTATTGATGACATGGATACACCACATGATAGGACACATTCCCCTGGACCACATGGGTTCCTGCACAGTAACACTTCATAATCATGAGACCAGATATCACCATCACTGCAGCAAGGGCATGGTTAGCTGCACCAACAACATGTACATCTGAAGCATGAGCACTAGAGAAAAGAAAGTTGCTTTATTCAGCATATGTGTTGAGGCCAAACGAAGTCCTGAAAAAGAGCAAAGGCCAATGGCCAGTCCATTGTCAAAGTTCAAACAGGGTGACACTGGCAGATGTCACCCTACGCATGCCTGCACAATACCAGGGACAATCCACTAGGAGGGGCAACCGGGGGCAGGCCAGGCACCGCAGGGACAGGATCAGGGCTCACCAGGGGGAGTCAGGGAAGGGGTGGTGGGTGCTGGAGAGCCACTGACAACTGCAGTGGAGGTGTCTGACATGGTGTGTGCCGGCACAACTGGGGGCATGACACAGATGTCGTGGGTGCCGGCACAACTGCAGTGGACCCTGCAGATGGGGTGGACAGGTCCGCCACTGCAGTGCCCAAGTCAGACAGGGCGGTAGTGGACTCCACTGCAGTGCCTACCTCCAGGGGAGGAGAATGGGGAACAGGCAAGGTGGGTTGGACAGAGGGGGGACACCCTCACCACATCAGTGGCACAGACAAGCGCAGCGGGGGGTGTGGTGCTGGGAGAGCAAGTGGCAGGGGGAGAAGGCCGGAGCATCTTGGGGATGGTATATCTGTGGGTGGGGGAACCTGGGGCAGGGTGTGGTGGGGGCACCTGTGCAGTGGGGGCCTGAGGGATGGAGGACGGAGACCTTGTGCCTGAGCTGCAGGGCGGTGGCGGGGTCTTGCTCTTAGCACTCCGGGGGACTTGCGGGTGGGGGCCTCAGTCCGTCTGCGCCTGGGGGAGGGTGTCCGGGGGCGAGGGGCACTCTGCTCCGTGTGGGTGGGCTTCCTCTTCCCCGGGATGCTGGAGCAGCTTCATCGGTGGGGAAGAGGCCGAGGTCACAGAGGAAGAGCTGCTGTGACTTTGGGGTTGCAGGTGAGGCAAGGGAGGGTGCTTTGGAGGGAGAGGGAACTGAGGACTGCGCAGTGCATGTGGATGCGTGTGTGTGTTCCAGGGCCCCATCCCCTGTGAGTCTGGCTTCAGTCCCCTGAATGTGCGTGCGTGTGCGTTTTGTCATTGGCGTGTGTGTCAGTGTGCTGGATGTGTGTGTGCTGGTGTGTGCCAGTGTGTGTGTGCCTGGGATGGGTAAGGTGCTGGGGAGTGTGGATGGAGCAGAGGCAGGAGGGGTGAGGGACCGTTTGAGGAGGGACACTGCTGCCGTCAGGGAGGAGTCCATGGACCTATTGCCCCTCTGTAGGTCAGACATGCCCGATGAGATGCCCTCCATGAACGACACCAGCTGAGTCAACAGCGCGGTGTGCGCATGGAGGACACTCAGCATGGCTGTCTGCCCTACATGGAGCTGGCGAAGGAGGTACACAGACTCCTCACTCAGGGCAGCAGGGGACACAGGGGCAGGGGGTGCGGTGCCTGGCCCAAAGGAGACACGCTCCCGGACATGGGAGCCTCCACGGACCTGGGGAATGGGAGCCGATGGGAGGGCGGTGGTGGTGCTGGTGGTGGCGGGGACAGCAACACTAGCTGGGGTGTGGTGGCTGCTGACACCCGCCTCCACAAGGGAGTCATCCTCCGAGTTGCTCTGGTCCTCAGCTGAGGTGGATGCTGCTGAGGACTCCTCGGTGTGGCTCCCTCGCCCTCCGTGCCACTGGGTCCCTCCGACCACTCCTCGGCTGCTGACCCAGTCTGGCTCTCCGGCTCCTCCTGGTCCGTGGAGCTGTCCCCTTCCGTGGCCGTGGATGTATCTGCAAACAATGGGGAAACAGACAGACATCAGTCACCTGCACATAACGCACACACCACTGTGAGCACAGCACATCACAGAGCAAGCCCTGGCATCATTAGTTGTACATTGCTAAAAGTGCACTAATTGAACAGGAGAAGTCAATTGTCAGTCTGATGCCAAGCATGGCACTCACATCCCACATGGCCTTGCACCCATCTGTCTGGTGTCTGTTGGATTGCAACACCCCAGTGTTGACACATGCACCAAGTACACAGTAGTTGGACAGTGCAGAGGACACGGTGTGGACACATCACAGCTCTTGCCACTGAGTCAGTACAGGTTTACGGATGAAAGGGATGCCCAGAGTCAAATAGGAAATGCATGTGATGCATACCAGCGACAGACACCATGATGCACCCATGTCCTGATAGCCAGCGCCACTATGGTGTGCATGTAGCACATGTCACTCCCCTAAAGGATCACCAATCAGTAGACACAT
The DNA here is from genome assembly GCA_963921515.1 of Calotriton arnoldi. NCBI lineage: Eukaryota > Metazoa > Chordata > Amphibia > Caudata > Salamandridae > Calotriton > Calotriton arnoldi. Next base: position 220,325 of record CAWUFW010006388.1, on the reverse strand, counting down.
GCCATGGCGGAGGCATGACTGCAAAGTCATACATCACTGGCTCAGTGATGTATGACTTTGCAGCCAGACAACAACACTCTGCACTGTGTCACAATAGTAGGTCATGGGGAATGCAAGTCCTGGAGCTGCACAAGTGCACATGTACATCCCCCCACAACACATCCTCTTAACCCTCATCTGTCCAGGTCATACCTATTGGACATATGGGAGACCTGTGACACTACCCTCTGAACCTGAGCCCCTCACACTCTGCTGTGCATGGGGAACAGCTGCCTGAACTTCACATTTACATGCCCCAGTCTGCATGGGCAGCTGATCAGACACCTATGTGTCACACAAGTATCGTCTCCTATGGTCACATCTCCAGTGGCATGCTGAGCCCCTACCAAGAAACTCCACAGCAGTCCTGGCGACTAATCCACAGCACACTGACACAGAGGCAGACACCTGAGGGGCAAATCACTGTGCACAATGTGTCCTCTGATACACGGGAGTGGGAGTACAGAGTGTATTGTATGGCCTGGAGTAGGCATGACTGTCCAGCCCCACATGAATGAGGGATGAGCCCTGGACTGTAGGCAGCTGGCTAAGTATGTGTGACACACGTCATATACATACTCCTGGGGCCCAAACATTGTTCCCACCCGCAGCATGGGTGTGTGCCAGGTACCCCAGCCACATGTGGTGGATCAGCTCAGCAATTGGACCACAGATCAAAGTAACACGCTGAATACATGTCAGAATACAGGCATTGTGTAAGCAATGGACCCACCCATGATGCCCACCACAGAGTCAGGGAAACAGATGCTGTCTCCCACCTTGAGTCAAGCAAACTGCAAGGACACAGTCCTAAGTGACAGGATTCCCTGCATGTAAGGGCCACACCTGGGTATCAGATGAGGAGTGGGCAGTGCACAATAGAGGGACATGGCTCCTGGACAACATGACTGCTGTACTGTGGCAGTTCAACCTGGCCCGAGGAGGGCACATAACATGTTAGACAGAGTACACAGTGCAGTCTTTGACTCACCCCCTCCTTGCTGCTCTCTGGCCTTCAGCTGCCCATCCAGGTCTGGAAAGACCACCGCCAGGATCCTGAGCATGTGGGGGGTCAGGGTCCGTGTTCCGCCCCTCCTGCGAGGAGGCGACAGCTTCAGCTGGACCCGTGCAATCCTCCGGGTCCAGCCCCGAAGGTCCTGCCACCTCTTTTGGCAGTTGCGGATCCGGCGCTTGTAGACCCCCACGGACCGGACAGCCCGGACGATGTCCTTCCAGATCTCATGCTTCCGATGGGCAGAAGCCTGTCAGGATGACAAAGTGATAAGGACATTACTACACATGCAACATATCCGTGCATGACACAGTTGCATATACATGTCACAATCACAGGGGCACATGGTGTACCCAGGCAGTGCACGGCTGCCCATGGACAGTTTTCCAGAAGTCACTACATGGTATCATAGCATGGGGAGTAAAACCCTGTTCAGAAGCACTGTCACTGCACCATACCTGTCCAGTGCAAGTCACTACACACTATGGGGGGTGACAACTACTCAGTGAGCCTGCTAGCCAGTGGTGTGCTGACTCTCAGCCTTGCTAGTCAGACAAAATGCACATTCAGAAAGGCAGTGCACAGAACACTCACCTGCTCCCCTGGTGTCCCATACAGCTTGCTGTACTGTGGAAGTAGGCTGTCCAGCAGGGCCTGGTTCTCTTCAAGGCTGAAGGCTGGGGCTCTCTCCACAGTACGTGCCATTGCAGGGTCCAGAGGGGCAGAGACAGCAGCAGTGCAGTGGCAGATGTCGTCCTGGAGCATGTAGTGCAGGCAAGTGGGCTCTCAGGGGAACATGCAGCAATATATATGTGCTGGAGAGGCAGATACTGTCCCTTGTGTCCAAAGTGATAGGTCCAAGTCGTTTGCATCTTCTGAATCTGGCCAATCCATGGAATAGCAGCACCAAAACACGCCCACAGCATCCTTCAAATCTTCAACTTCATGACATACATGATTTTGCAACATTGTTGTGGGTGACCAACTGATTTTCCAGCAACCGACTCGTTCGAATATTCGAAAACGCGTCCGTTGCCAGGCAAGCCCATTGTCAATGGGTGCGCACCGATCGGTCCATTGAGGTACAACGCGCACAGGGGTACAACGCGTACCCGCACACATTGAAAGCAATGGGCCGGCCGGAGGCACCGATCGGTCCATTGCTGTTCAACGCGCACAGGGGTACAACGCGTACCCGCACACATTGAAAGCAATGGGCCGGCCGGAGGCACCGATCGGTCCATTGCAGTACAACGCGCACAGGGGTACAACGCGTACCCGCACACATTGAATGCAATGGGCCGGCCGGAGGCACCGATCGGTCCATTGCAGTACAACGCGCACAGGGGTACAACGCGTACCCGCACACATTGAATGCAATGGGCCGGCCGGAGGCACCGATCGGTCCATTGAGGTACAACGCGCACAGGGGTACAACGCGTACCCGCACACATTGAATGCAATGGGCCGGCCGGAGGCACCGATCGGTCCATTGAGGTACAACGCGCACAGGGGTACAACGCGTACCCGCACACATTGAAAGCAATGGGCCGGCCGGAGGCACCGGTCGGTCCATTGCTGTTCAACGCGCACAGGGGTACAACGCGTGCACCGCACACATTGAATGCAATGGGCCGGCCGGAGGCACCGATCGGTCCATTGCAGTACAACGCGCACAGGGGTACAACGCGTACCCGCACACATTGAATGCAATGGGCCGGCCGGAGGCACCGATCGGTCCATTGAGGTACAACGCGCACAGGGGTACAACGCGTACCCGCACACATTGAATGCAATGGGCCGGCCGGAGGCACCGATCGGTCCATTGCAGTACAACGCATCACTGTACATGTGACTGGCATATGTCAGCATGCCTGTCTCAGATGGACATATGCCAGCCACAGATAGCTCCCAGGGAGTGAGGGGCACACCTACATCACGACAGCCTGTCCAAACCTTATCATAAGGCATGTAAGGCTGCATTTCCTATTGTGTGTATGTTGGTGTACATGTTGTCCTGTGGGTGTCACCTGTGGGCAGCCACCCCCAGGCTGTGCACGTGTTAATGGGGACAGGATCCTGGGTGTTACGTGTACGTGACCACTGTGATGTGCAACTGTTCATATCTGTGCATGTGCCATGGTCACATTTCACAGTGGTGTTTGTGTATGTCATGTCACATACCCCGTGAGTCCCATGTGGGACGGTATGTTTGAGCCAGGGTGTCCCAGTGGCACAATAGTGATGGCCCTCCACAGTCTTTGTGCATGTAGTGTTTACAATGTCTCTGATTTCATGTGCACAATGGGAGACAGTCTCCACATCCACGTTGTGTGTGCATGGACTCTGATGTTGTGCGTGTGTGTCACAGACGTCCATGGCTCTCCTGCCATGGCAAGTGTGGCCACTACCTGTGGGGGTCATGTTTGTTTTGTTGTGGTGTACACATGATACTCCAGGTGATGCCAGTGTCCATGTGGCATTACAGGGTCCCTGGGAATGTGCCTGTCGTTGAGCTGTGGTGCCTGGGGCACATCTGTCCTCACATGTCACTGGGGGGTGACTGTGACACAGCATCATGATATCCAATGGGCCAACCTGGGACAAATTGATGCCACCTGTAGGACCGTGTTGACAGATGTTGGCCATGTATGTACCATAAATGTCGTTCCGGTACTGCACACTTCATGTAGTTGTGCCTCATGATGATGTATGTTGGGATCTTGAGTGTGTTCAATGCCGCATATGTGGGGTGACTGACGATCTTGCTTACTTCTCCTCTGCACTGCAGGGCTCCTGCTGTCCATCGGCCATTCCCAGACCTGGCAACGATGGTGGAACGGGACAGCATCCGACGGTACCGCTTCACCAGGCAGCTGATTGAGGATTTTGCAGTGCAGTTGTCCCCACATTTGCAGCCTGGCCGGCCGTATCCTACAGCGCTGACCCCCAAGGTGAAGGTGATGGCAGCCCTACACTTCTTTGCCACCGGTACCTTCCAACATACTGTGGCGTCTGCTGGTGGGATGTCACAGACCATGTTCAGCCGTGTGCTCCGCGATGTTTTGGCGGCAATGTTGCTCTTCCTGAACCGGTACATCTATTTCCCTAGACTGCGACGACTCACTGACGTGAAGAGTGACTTTTATGCCCTGGGGAGGATGCCGCATGTAATTGGCTCCATTGATGGGACACATGTGGCTTTGGTACCACCACAGGCCCAGGAGCAGGCCTACAGGAACCGCAAGCACTACCACTCGGTCAATGCACTGGTGGTGTGTCTTGCAGACATGACCAACACACACGTGTGTGCCCGTTTCCCTGGTTCAGCACACGATGCCTTTGTGATGAGGAGTAGTCGCATCCCCAGGTTGATGGCACAGATGCAGAACCAGCGTGCCTGGCTTGTCGGTGTGTACTGACTTTGTGCCATTGTGTGTGATCTGATCTGTAGTATTCCGCCCACTTTTCCAAGTCAGCTGATGTGCACTTGTCTGTCCGTAGGTGACTCGGGATACCCCAACATGCCGTGGTTGCTGACACCCCTCAGGAACCCTGTGACACCTGCCCAGATGCGCTACAATGAGGCACATGGTCGGACCAGGAGAGTGATTGAGCGGACCTTTGGTCTCCTGAAGAGCCGCTTCCGCTGCCTGGACAAGACCGGAGGGTCCCTCCCATATGCCCCTGCGAAAGTGTGCAAGATTATCATCGTCTGCTGCATGCTCCACAACCTGGCAGTGCGGAAGGAGTTGCCTCTCATCCAGGATGACGATGACCAACATCCGCCACCTGTGGAGGATCCTGGCCTGGACCACGATGCCAGTGACGATGATGATGATGATGGTGATGGTGATGTCCGCACACAGCTCATCACCAACTTCTTTAGCTGAATGTGAGTATCCTGAGGTGTCATGTGAATGATGTGAGTTGGCATGATGTGTGGGTGGTGCTCTGGTGCTGTTGGAGTGTGTCCATGGGCTACTTGACAGGATGTGTGTTGCGATGTGTGGTGACAGGTGGGCTGTACTCCCCAACAGTGTTGACATGCTAACTTGGTTCTGGGTGGGTATCTTGTAACATGTATTGTGCATGAGTTTTGCTGTTCTGTCCTGTACTGCATTGCTTTTGACTGTGTGTCATTTCTGTCCTTCACAGGGTACTTACAGATTCGTTTGGTCAACTGTGTCCACCGACGACGTGATTGCACATCCAGGCTGGTAGCTGTTGTGTCCCTACAGGTGATGTGCGCCACACCCATGGACTTCCTTCTGTCTACAGTTGTTGACTGTGTGCCCGCTACCAGGTGGGGTTACCTTGCATCTGTAGTGGTTACGGCATGTTGCTACTGTGTAATAAACCTGTGCTTCACTTAGTGATGTGCGTTGTCTGTGGTCACACATTTGACTGCCATTTGCTTACTGCACCTGTGGGCTACTTGACTACAACTGGGAATGGGTGTGGTGTCTGTGCATTGCACCGTCTTCCCTGGCAACATCAGTGTAGGCAATGAGTCAGATGGCCTAGGTGTGTATGTGTTGTGTAGCCCTGGTGGTGTGTCTCCCTCATATGTGTCACGTTGCCTGTACTCACATGCCTGTGTTGTCCTTGCTGTTGCAGTTCGCATACACTGTGTAATTTTGCAGTTCATCATCCCCATAACAGCACCCACGTTGGAATCACGACAGAGGCAAGTATGGTGTATTAGTGTGTTTATTGTGATAATAGTGCATAGGATGGATTGTGCTGTACATGAATCTTGCAATCCCAAGTTCCTAGATGAATAGAAAGTCCAGGTAGACAGGATCCCCAGTATCGGGGCCACAGTTGTCTGACACATTGTTCCAACTTGTACTCCCCATGCAATGTGTGGGAGTAGTGTTGCCATCAACAGGGTGAACAGTCTGTGCACAAAGGCGAAAATCCAGAACAGGTTCAGGCTTCCTGGGAGTTGCGCTTGGCCATCAGCCTCTCACTTTCCCCTCCTCGGACGACCCCTCTTCTTGGGGGGGGCCCTCAAGTGCAGGCTGCTGCGGTGCAGGGGACTCTCCGCCAGAGTCCTCCTCCCTCCCTGTGGCAGTTGCAGTTTGTTCGGTACCAGATGTTGTTGGCACACAGGGAGGTGTGGACTGGTTGCTGTTCATCTGGCGGAGGCATTGTAAAATGTCCCTGTGCACCGCCGTCATCTCATGTAGTACATCCCACTTGGACTCCACGCGGGTCATGTGGGAGTCCACACGTGACATGTGGGAGTCCACACGTGACATGTGTGACTCCACTTGGGACATGTGGGAGTCCAAGCGGGCATGATGGGCAGCCTGCTGCTGTTTGATGTCTCTGAGGAGCCCCACTACCTGGCTGAGCTCTCCGGTGCTGGACTGGTACGCATCAGCTATGCGTACCAGTTGTGGGTCTTCATGCACACCAGCAACGTCTGCAAGCAGCGACCTCTGTCTCCCACCCTCCCACCACCCCTGCTGACATGTGCAGTGTGTGCAGTTGCACGCACAGATAACCCTGGTCCACCTTGGGGGTTGGTGGTGGTGGTGGTGTCCATGGCCCCAGGTTGGTCCAGGGTCACTGCGCTGGTGTTGTTCCTTATTCTGTCCATGTCGGCAGGGATGGTATTCGTGGTGACAGTCGTTGGAGGGGTGGGTGCAGGGGGTGCAGCTGGTGGACCTGCTGGTGCTGCAGCTGGTGGTCCTGCTGGTGCAGCATGTTGACTTGCACCGGATGTGCCAGGTTGTTCTTCATCGTCCGAGGAGGACAGAGGCTGTACGACGCCAGTGAGCTCGGCATCCTCTTGAGCCTGGGACTGGGACTCCTCAGCGTCTGCTGCTGTGTCCCTATCATCACCTGTTTTTGGGAGACACAAACAATGTATGTCATGTTTCTGCAGGCATCAGTGGTTGACACACCTGACAGTTGTGACTGTGCCTCGGGGTGCGGGACTGTACATTGTATTGTCCTAAGTCGTCACAGTCAGGGGTTGATATTGGTGTGGCACATTGTCCTGCATTATTTGGGCATTTCTATGTATTCTCTGGGGTGTGAACATGGTCTGCATTGATTGTGTTTGGTTGTCAGCCAGACCTCCTTCCCACCCACCCACCCACCCAGTCAGTTATCCCACCATGGAACGTGCTTGCATTGCAGGGAGTGTAAGTTGTCTCTCAGGATGTCAGTCAGTGGTGTCCTGCTGTTTGTTGGTGCACAGTTGGCAGCAGGGCCTTGTGCTCCCCACAGCAGTAGCCAGTGTCAGCCATCTTGTGAGTCCTTCTCCACTCCCTGTGATGTGAGCATGGTTCAGGGTGGTGTTGATGGGACAGTTGTGGGGGTGAGCTATGTCTGTGACTACGACTCCCATCATGCTATTGCCTCCACCCCCTTCCCAGCATGCCCATGCTTCCTTCCTTTTGACTCTGCTTCCCTGTGGGGTGGGCTGGCTGTGCTGACAGGATGGCTGGGAGTGTTGTCCTGGCAGTTGTTTGGCTAAGAGTCCCAAGAGTGTCCCTGTGCTTCACACAACATAACCCAGGGTGGTGGTGCTTTGTGGGATCTTGTGTTAGGATGGAGGGCATTGCATTCTACCAGGTGGGTACTGTGGAGTTTGTGTTGGGGGGGGTGAGGGGAGGTGCTGGTGACTATAGTCAGTGCTGCAAGTCCCCCTTCCCACCCAGCCAGCCAGATATCCCACCATGGAACGTGCTTGCATTGCAGGGAGTGTAAGTTGTCTCTCAGGATGTCAGTCAGTGGTGTCCTGCTGTTTGTTGGTGCACAGTTGGCAGCAGGGCCTTGTGCTCCCCACAGCAGTAGCCAGTGTCAGCCATCTTGTGAGTCCTTCTCCACTCCCTGTGATGTGAGCATGGTTCAGGGTGGTGTTGATGGGACAGTTGTGGGGGGGCAATATGTGTGACTGCGACTCCCATGATGCTATTGGCTACACTGACTTGGCCAGCATACACAGAATTCCTTCCTTTGAGTGGTCTTCACTGTGTGTTGGTGTTGTTGTGGTGGCTACATGTGTGGATGTGTGTGTTAGTTCTATTTGTGCCACTGCCTAGCTGTAGTTGTGGTTGTGTTTGTACATGTGTTGGCACAGTTGGATGTGACTTTTTTGATGGCATGTGTTGTGTTTATCTGACTGACATACACATTTTGGGATGATTCTGTTCTAGTTGCTGTGTAATTGCTATGTGTGCATGGTTTGACTCTCCCTTGACAGTGATGTGTGTGTTTTGTGGCAGTTTATTGTGTACATTTGTTGTGTACTCACCAGGCTCTGGGATGTTCTCTAGTCCATATACGCTCACTGGCGGAAGGATGGCCCGCACCTTCTCCTCCCAGGGCCTGAGGTATATTGGCTTGGCAGGAGGGCCACTGCCGGTCTGTTGGCTGTTGATGTAGTCTATCTTCAGCAGGTCCCGTACCCTCCTGCGCACGTCATACCACCTGTTCTGGATGTCGCTCTTTGTGCGCCGACATGGTGATTGGGCGTTCACCCTGTTGATGATCCTCTCCCACATCTTGGTTTTCTGCGACATGGGGGTCTGTTGGACCAATGTGCCAAACAGCTGTGGCTCTACCCTGAGGATCTCGTCTACCAGGACTTCCAATTCACAATCTAGGAACTTGGGATTCTTCTTGGGGGGCATGGTGATGGGTGGTGATGGTGAGTGATGTGTGTGTTGGTGTGCAGGTGAGGGTGTGTGAGTGTGTGTTTTGCTGGGTGTATGTGAGGTAGGTATTTGTTGGTGTGCTGATGGTGTGTGGCTTGTGTGAGGGGTGAGCTGTGGGTGTGTGGTTGCTTTCTCTTGGGTGCTGGCAGTGAAATGGCATTTGCAAAGGCTCATGGTAGTGATTTGTGTCCTTTATATAGGTGGAGTTGTGGGTGTGTCTTTGTTCTCTGTCCCCACCCCCCAGTATTTATTGGCTTGGTAATTGCTTGTTTGGCCTTTTTTTGGTTGATTTTTCCTTTGTGCTGTTTGTGTATGTTGGAAACGTTCTTGTGACCGAGTCGGACCCTGCATTGGTCTCGTACGGTGTTTTCCGTTTCGTTCACGCTGTGTTTGTGCAGTTTTGTATGCTGCGTACGCGTCGGTCGCGGTGTATTGTGTTGCTTCGGCTCGGTTTTGTATGCGTGTCGGTCGTACGGCTTGTCCTCCGTCCGACTCGGTCGTGTTTTTCGCGCCTTGCATCGTACTTTGCGGGTTGGAGTTGGCGGGTACGATTCGGTCGGATTTGTTCCGGGTGCGTGTCGGTCGGTTGGATTCGCGTGTTTTTCCGGCCGGATTGCAATTTTCCGAGCGGCTCGGTCGGTCGGCTTGGTTTCCTGACGTGTCGGTCGGATTTATCGCGGCTTGCATCGTACTTGGCGTGTCGGGCGCCACTGGTACGTGTCGGTCGGTATTTTTTCCGGATCCGAGTCGGTCGGTGCTTTTTCCGGCCCGAATCGGAATCGACCCCAATGTCTCTTCCATACAATGGCACATCATAGCCAGGATTCTGCATAACAAAGAGTCCAGATTTTAGATACCTAGGTAGAATTCTGTTCAGTAAGATGATTTATTCATGATTTGTGAACATTGCAAATTAACTTTGAATTCTCAACGCTATGACGTAGCCAGGAACTTTCCAAACCATGTATTAAATAGGATTTGAAAAAGCCAAAATATAGCAAAGAATTCTTCAATGCATGATTTCTGCAGCATTTCTAAGGTGAATGGACAAAATATCTGAAAAAAATATAGCTATAGAAAAATATAATCTCAAGAATATTGGAATGTCAAAGATATCGCCGACAGGAATGCATAAATCAGAATATTGTTTGATGTGTTGTTTTTAATATCATTGTAAGAAATATTGATTTCTAAAATATCGTATATAGTATAGTTTGTAAGTGTTATTTTGTATGTAATGTGTTTGATAATATATATTTAATTTTTTTTGTAATTTGTGATTTTGTGAAGATAATGTATTAATTATGAAATTGTTTTTATGTCTAAAAATAATGGATTTATGTTTTTTTTTAGCAGCCGGACTTTGGATTTTTAGGGATAAGGGAGTGGAGATTAATAAAAAATAGATAATTTAGTTTGAATTCCATGTTCAGTATTTTAATGATAAGCAAATTTGTATAATAAAATATTTACATTTCTTTTGTTGCATTAATAATTGTAATAAATAATAGTTTATAATACTTTTGAAGCTTTTCTCATTATATTAAATTAAAAAATATTAATTGTTAATTTTGAAGTAAACAATAAAGTTATAACACATTAAAGAAAAATACAAATATATCAAAAATGTATTTATTAAAATAAACAAAAATTTTAATTATTTTTTTAAAAAAAGTTACATTTTAATCAAAATAATTTTTGGGGAATTTTTTCATTTTCTAAATTTTTGGGACACATTTTATTTTTATATTGACATTTATTTGACATGTTTTTGAAATGTTGTTTAATTATAATATGAAAATAGTATAAATATGTATTAATTATGATGTATACATTCTTTGTTTTACATTCATATGTTATTGGTTTATTTATGAAAAGTGTGTTCACAAAAGATCAACAATCACATTATTATTATGGTTTAATATTCAATTAAGTTCTGGTTTTGAGAATATATTTTCTAAAATCTAATACATTTAATTAAAAAAAGATTTATTTGTTTTTGCTTCTATGATTGTTAATTTTGGTGTATGATATTTTTTATGGTAAAATATTAGGAATGGTAATACATTAAAAATGTATTAATTATTAATAGTCATAAGAATAATCTATTATATCTACATTTTCATTATGAATATAAAGTTTTCTATTTTGGGTTACCTTGTTTTTTTTTATATTCCTAAATTGTTTTATATACATAATCTCAACATCATTTTAACATAACTTTTTCAGTATATATTAAATAATTTTATATATTTTATACTATTATTTAATTTATACTTTACAGTTTAAAAAAAACATATTTTACAACATTTTTTGACATGTATTACATGTTTAATAATTTTTACATTTTTAATTCACTTATTCAACATTTCATTTCTATGGGGAGGTAGTCTTTTTTTTGTTTCATTTAGCAGCCATTTTCTTTATACTGCTACCTTCTATTTTATCGTTTATTTGTGTACTTTTTTCTTTTTTTTTAGTATTCAGGTTGCAGTAAGGGGCTGCTGTTCTTTGGAACAGGCAAGAATGCTTTAAATGTTTTTTAGGGATTTTGAGGGTAAGGGGGATGTAGGGGTTGGTCTAGACGTTATCTATAGTGTAGTTTGTGGGGTTTTGTATATATAGGGCCTCATTACGATGTGGGGCGGAAAGCCTCCGACCGACAGTCGGATTCTCCAGACCATGTCAGAACCCATCCGCCCGACTCAGTCAGAAACAATCCGACCGACTGATTACGATGCTCGCAGTCGGAAAGGAAACCGTTCGGTCATTCCGAATCGGTTCTGACCAGCACTCAGAGAATCTGAGTCAGTCGGAGCTGATTCGCACAGCTCTACGGACAGCGTTTCCGACCGAGCGATTACGATATCGGATTCTGACAGCCTTTCAGAGTCGGCCTGTCCGACACGAAAAGGTTGTGGGAAACTGACTTTGGAGGCCCCTAGCAGGCCCCCCTTCATCCTGATGTCTCTGGTTGCAGTCCGTGGTGGTATCCAAGGGACCCCCTGTAAAACCATGCACAGTGTGGCAGGCACCATGGTGTGCCCGCGACAGGGTGCAAGGTTTTCCGCAGACACCCATTTTCCCCATGGGAGCCTGTGTTCTCGTTTGGTACCACCAAATTTAGTCGGGGTTGGTATCAAACACTGTGCTTTTTCACCCCTGACACGATTCTCGTGTTGAGGATGAGCTGGCATGCACCCAGGTGGCATCCTTAGAGGCTGCCCACTGAGGTACCGAGTTTACTTGTGCCTTGGCAGGCTTTCTGAGTCCTTTGCTGCCAAGACAGAAGTCTGACCTCCTGCTGGTGAGTGCTATCACTCCCCGAGGACATGAGACAAAAGGCCTGGGCAGGAAGGAGGTCATACCTCCACCATCCGAGGATGGCTAGTAAACAACCCATAGGGGCAGTGAACCTCAAAGGCTTCACTGCCTCTGATATGAAAGTGACTTGTCTCCTAGTGGTACAAAGGCCCCTCTGCCCCCAGGCACTCGTGTTTGCAAGCAGGCAGGAAATTAGGTATTCATAAGGCGTTCACCCCCCAAAGGCTAGCCACTCCTCTAGGGTGGGCTAGTGGGTCTGTTCAACTGAGGATGGCTCATTCCATCTCAAAAAGTCCCCAAAATAATGGGTTCTTGGTAGTTTGGTGACATACACCCCTAGGATATGATCACCCGAGGGGCGGATTAGCCGCAGAACTAGTAGCCTATTGGCTACTAGCTCTTAGACCCCTAAACACCCACTAAATCCAGGATTTAAGGGGCATCCCTGACACCAGAACTCCAGATCTGCTCTGAATTAGAAAAGAAGAAAAGGACAAAGATGAAGCCGTGTCAGCACAAGGCAGGACACCACAAAGAAGAGGTGCGAAGTACTGTACCTGTGGCAGACCCCCTGCACCCTCTGGACTACGACTCATCCTGGACCAGAGACTGGTTCCAAAAGGAAGGTGAACCCCTCTGCGAGCCAAAGACTTCACCAGGACTCCCTACGATTAGAGGTACTAGTCTGCTGCAGTGGGCAGGCACAAAACGCACTTCCATGATCCAAAAAGGACTGATCACTGGGGTCCGTCATGGACCAGCCCGAAATTAACTGACCAGATGCCTTCTGGGAAGTGTAGTCCTGAACCTCAGTGAGTCTCAGCCCTCTATGGTGTTCCCAGGACCTCTGGAAGAAGATTTACCCAGTTGTGACCTTTGCCGGGACCAAGGCTTGTTGGGGGTCTGGCAAACTACTAACCGCTTCACTCGACGCCCCGAATGGAGGGAACCTTTTGTATCATCCCCCTTCACCCCTGTGGCACAGTTGTAGAGTTCTTGCATCCCAAAGATAGCTTCATTGGCATGCCTGGTAAAGCCAGCTCCCGCAGTCCCATTCAGCACCACGGATAACCCGGCACACCTCTGCACCTGAGACGCCCGAGCTAGGTAAAGCTGTTCTAGCTGGTGATTCCTGATCCAGGGGCTTTTCACTCAAGGGGCTCCTCTGAACTCAACCTGCAAGCACTGTTTTTGACAGCTCCCGCGGCTCCTATTCAGCACCAAGGACAACCAAGTCACCTCTGCACCCGGACTCCATGGGCAAGGTAAAATTGTTCTGACTGTTGAAGCTTGGTCCCAAAAGACCTTAACTCCCAGTGGGTTTCGTTGAACTCACCCTGCAAGTGACCGAGTGTCACCGGAGAATTTTCCCATTGACTACAATGGAAAGGTTTGAGAGCGCTGCAAAGTATTGATTTCTTGAACAATTTAAAATTGATAACTCCAATTATCCACCTTGGATTGATTTCATTTTGGTGTCAACATTTATATTAAAATACAATTAAAAAAATTGTAGCATGTTGTACATACATTTGGTTTGTTTGGTAAATGTAGGTGCAGTTTGGGTTACAGATTGCTCCATTCATAGTTTTTAGTGGCTTTGCTCCTTTTGGAATGCTTTTATAAATTTATAGAGTGTAGGTTGGGTTCTGCCTTGTGTGGATTCAAAGGCATTGTGTCATCTTTTCACAGGGTTGTTTGTTTTGGCTTCCTGTGCCAAGGTGCTGTCATAGAAATTCCACCATGGTCTTTGGAATTTGGGTTGGCTTCTGTGTCTGGAGCGATTCAGCCTGCCAACCCAAGTGTCTTCGAAATAATCTATTACGGGCATAGTTAGTCTTTGTTTTATTGGTAGAAAGGGATTTCTATTAGTAAATTGTAGTGGTTAGCTACCTCTGTGACAGGGTCATAGGCTGGTGCTATCATGTTTTTTATTTCAAAGGCAAATTGGCTGTTTATAACATATTTTACATTTAGTGCAGATTGTTGGAGGTGTCTCCATATGCTCTGATTGAAATGGTAGTAACAGCCTTGTAGGGCTGTGTGGGGGTACATTTTTTAAATGGTTTGAATCATGGCTTGTTCAAAGTCTATGATTATTTTTGTGGGTAGTAGTTATTTGTTTTATGTTGAATGTGGTTTAAGAGTTCATAGTAAGTGCTACCTTGGTTATTTGGTAGTAGGGCATATATAACAAGGATATTTGTGTTGTGATATTTTCCATGTATAGTGTATATCTGAGTGAATGGTTTGGGTCACATTTCAAAGGTCCTAGCCATCATCCAGGTTTGAGAATGGGGTGGGGGTGGGGTTTTGTTCCCATACATCAATTACAACATCATCATTTGTAGTGGCTCTCCCATAGCATGCATTAGAATAATACATGGTGCATCTGCAATTCACATTTTCTGTAGATGTACTTTCTTGGTTGTAAGTGTAGCCCATGTGACTTAGGGCCTGATTATGAGTCTGGCGGTCTTTCGTATTGCCGATTACAACTTAGAAAGTTGTATCGGCGGTGGACCACATGCTGTGCCAGGGAACGTTCCCTGGCAGTGGCGCAGGAGTGCCACAAAGCAAAATGTTGCAGGCCCGCTCAGCATATTTTGAGTTCTTGCACCACCAGCCTTTTTATGGTGGAGCCCCGTCATGAAAAAGCTGGCAGTGTAAGAACAAAGGGGGGCCTACAGGGTCCCCATGTCTCCCATGCCATGGAGATACATTCAGGGGAGGCACAACATGTGCCCCCTGTCTGTTTTCCCCCCAGTTCCAGCATGGCATGGGCGTCAGCGTCTATGTCGTGCTGGAATTTTTGGGCAGTTCCCATTGCAGTGCCTGTTTTCAAGGCACCGCCATGGGAAAGGCCAAAGAACCGCTGGCCATATTACAAGTTGCCCATTTGCAACTTGTAATACGGTCGGTGGTGCTTGCGCTGCTTTTGTGCAGCCGAGGCGGCATTGCACCATCGCCGCTGCCCCAAAGTCGTAATCAGGCCCTTAGTAGCTGCTTTCCTTTCTGGGATGTTATGT
Source organism: Calotriton arnoldi (assembly GCA_963921515.1). Classification (NCBI taxonomy): domain Eukaryota; kingdom Metazoa; phylum Chordata; class Amphibia; order Caudata; family Salamandridae; genus Calotriton; species Calotriton arnoldi. The sequence goes on along the minus strand of CAWUFW010006388.1, from coordinate 205,242 downwards.
GTTTAGCTCTCTCTTTCATTGTATCTGAAAGGAGTATTATAGAAACAAACACATTTAATGTTTGTATTTACATATAAAATTATGAAACTATTTCTATTATTTATACTTATATGTATGTTGTTTTTAAATGCTTCACACTGTTTTGCAGCTTTTACTTTGGGGGTTTTGTAATGTAGAGGAAGAGCTTTCTTTTCTGTATGCGGAAAAAAAAGTGTCAGTTTTATTTTAAATGTTTATTTGTTGGTAGTTTGTAGAAGTTGAGTTTTTAGGTTTATTTTTACTCGCTTTTGGGGTACGTTTATATTTTGTATTAATTTATGAATACTTTGTGATATCTTTATGCTGGTTTGTGATAGGTGTTTTTTTCTGACAGATAATCACTTTTCGAAGGTGTAGAGTTTTCTTTTAGGAAGTACATGTAATGAGGTAGAATTTGGAGAGTGTTTTGTTAAATATACGCTATTTTACATTTTTAATTTTATTTAGAAGTAAATTTTAGTTTCAATATAAATTGTACTTACTTGGGGGGTCATTAGGATGTCGGGCGGTTCGCCCCCGCCGGGCCGGCGGTAGCCACTGCTGGCCCGGTGGTGGCGAACCGCCCGACATCCACACCAGAAAGACCCCCTGCCATATTAGGATGGCTGGGGGGTCCGCGGCGGACGGAAAGACTGTCCACCGCATTTCCGCCGGTCGACACGTCGACCGGGCGGAAAACACCTTTAATATGGTGGCGGTGTCTGCAAGACACCGCCATCCATATTAAGATGTATGCGGAGAGCAGCCTTTCCATGGCGGCATTGCCGCCATGGAAAGGCATACGGTGTTTGCTTTTGGGGGCCCGTTGCGGGCCCCCAGGGTGTTGAGGGGGTGGGCGGTGCACATGGGGGCATTTGCATGCACAAGGTGGCAGGCACCGCACGGTGCCTGTCCCCTTGTGCATGCAAATGCACAACGTGCATTTCCAGCATTGTGGCGGGCGGTGCTATGAGCACCGCCCGCCACAACGCTGGGAATGGGTGATGCCACCGCCACGGTGGCGGTGGCATCCTAATTGCAGGTGCGGGACAGCCGCACCCCTGGCGGAAGGTCCCGCATTCCGTTACGCCCGCCATCGTAATGGACCCCTTGGTTAGGTAATTGTCGAGATGTATATACTTCTCCTTAAAGGGTCTGGCCAGAGAATCTAGCAGAGTTCCCAGTCTTGCAGGGTCAGTTGTTTTTGAAGTATTTAGTTGTTAAAATTAGTGTGCTTTTTACATTATTGATTTCTTTGCTGGTCTGATTTTATTAGTTAAGGTTAGTCATAGTTTGATTTTATTGGGTAGTTAGTTTAGTTTTAGTTTGAATTGTTTTATCAATTATGTCCTTACATTTTAAATGATAATTTGAGTTTTATTTATAATTTATGATATAAAGTTCAATAATTTTATTTATATATATTTTTATTAATATTTTGATTGATGTATACATGTTTGTAGTTAATGCAAAAAAGAAAGTTTTGAGTTATATTGTTAAAAATGTAGTGATATATTTTATTTTGGTGAATTATAAATATTTTGGTAATGTAATATATTTATTTTTCATTTGAACATGTGTATACAATGTTTTATGTTTATTTTAAATAATTGCTTTATGTAAAAAGTGCTTTTTATGTTAATTAATGATAATGTCATTGTTTTTGCCATATTATTGTAGTCAATATTGTGTGAATCAATATTTTTGACATTTTATATGTTTATTTAAAGTAGAAAACTTATTGTGTAGGATTTCTTCATACCATGACTTAAACAAAGTTTTGTGTACCATTTCTTAATAGGGCTTTTTGCAGTCCAAAATAAGCTAAGATTTCCATTGGCATGATGTTTGCACATCATGGCTATCATGACTGTAACCAGATTTTTACTTATAATATACTAGCCACGATCTATCTGCACAACGATGTGACTAAAATATATGCAGATCATGACTTGACCAAAAACTTTATATACCATGACTCAATTAGGATCTCTGAAAACCATGTAATTGCTGAATTTCATACCACAATTTAGGGGCCGATTCTGATGCGGGTTGGAAAAGCTTCCCGACCGAATCGGTTGGGAAATGGTGTCCGACCCACTCGGATCGGGAAAGTCCGACCGGCGGAGTAGGATGCATCCGGATGCTTCCAGATACGATTTGGTTGAACTCCCATTGACTTCAATGGGAACATTTGTTCCTAACTGCATCAGAATTGGGCCCTTGGTCGGGAAGACACGTTCCCGATCCGATTTGGAAGGAGCAAATGCCGTTAGGAGGCCTTCCTAACCGCATCAGAATCAGGCCCTCGGTCGGGAAGCTTTTCCAACCCGCATCAGAATCGGGCCCTTAGACAGGACAGACGTACACTGTGGGCCCGATTCTGATTCAGGGAGCATCTCTGCATACCGCAACATCATAGACACAATTTCTGCACATAAAGGGTTAGCCTGATTCCTTTTAGCCGAATTAATTTGCACAGTCTCTCCATCATCTCCACATTTTTACAGTTGTAGAATTCCTGACTTGTAACTATCTCTTTACCCAACATTACTGGTTGACGTAATGGTCATGTCAGGAACTCTACCAATTTCCCAATACCCTATTGAACCAAGCAGCCAGACTGTGCTTAAATCTCCAGTAATGTGATGATGTAAAACTATCCCTGAAAGAAATCCACAAGTTCCTGTTGGATTTAAAAATAAACTTTTAAACTCTCTACATTGGATACATCCAGAAATTTGCACCCCAAAAGGTATAATCCGGGAAGCTCCACTTGCCATATCACACAAAATAACTCTGGCTTTCAAGCCACGAAAGGCAGGTCCTTGAGATCATGGATGTTGATTCACCCAGAATAACACCAGTGACTTTGCTATGCTTTTCTAATCCCAAACAGCCCTGGGTGACGGCTTTTTGTACCTGTTGCCCCTCAACAGTCTCCTATTTATTCCTGAATGGTCAGTGGAGGGGCAGAGACTGAAAACTTCAGAAAGTAAACAGGGTTTCCAAAGCCCTGTTAATTTTATGTTGCTGTTTCTTTATTCTTCACTCCTGACATCAGGGCAGTTTCAGTGGCACTGCATGGTAAGCTAGGGATTGCAGCCGCAAACCAAAGTCCATACTATGCAGGTGGTTGCGGGTAGTGGGCACCAACACATACATGTGGGGACTGAGACCTATTTTCCATCATCAGATTTTGACAAAGAACAACAGAGAGAAAAACAGAAAAGGGAGATGGAAGGAGGAAGAGAAAAAAAGGAAAAGAGAAAGAACAGTGGTAAAAAAGAAACTGTAGGAGTGAGTTAACGAGACAAGAAGTATGAGGTGGTGGGAAAAAGAGGCATGTGTGGATTCAAGATGAGGTAGCCTTGGTTTTCAGCAAACATTACATTTTGTATCACTGTGATATATTTCTAAGAAAAACCTTTGTTGAGAAGAAGAAAGGTCCTCTGCATGGCTCTGGAGAGTGTGCGCCTGTGCATTGAATTCATCATAGCACCTGCAGCCTTTTTAACCCTATTTCATCACACATGATGATCATGCATGTATTCTAGAGGAGGCTTTTTGTGATAAGAACTGAGACCCTGAGCTGGGGCTCTGTGATCAAAGGGGCAGACCACTTGCACCCTTCTTTGGATGAGTAAGACTACTGCCAGCTCACTGGGATGTAAAGGACTCCAAATGGTTGCAGCAATCTGATTTTAATAGCAGGACAAGCCTTTTTCTTGTCAGCTTTTAAGGAAAGTGGCCAACTGGCTTCTTTCGTATTTTTTCATTGGCTGTTTGTCACCTGTTGTACAGAGTAATTTTGACCCCATCTTTACACGTCACAAACGCAAAACTTAAAATGTGCACTTAGCACATGTTTCCTGCGTGGCCTAATGGCATTAATAAGAAATGTTGCACTTGGCAACTTTATTGAAATGCATTCAAAGTAGCATTAGAGAATTCATACATGATTGTGTACCATAACTCATTTACCAATATTTATTGTTTAGGTGATTGAATAGAAACCATCCTCATATATGTAGAAGGCGATTACTCTAGAAACAATAATGGATTTATGTAATGTGAGCACTAATGTTATACGTATATTTCATATAAAATGTAGTTCTTAGTCATACTTACACATGATGATTATTAAAGATTTACCATATGCCACATGCAATATGAATCTAATGTACTGACAAAGTTATATTCGTGTACACACTCATATTATAAATAGTATTTTTATTATCTTCCATTTCAACAGATACAATAAACATTATATGTACGACTACCACCCACCACCCTTTTCCCATGGTTCGACACTAGTCCCGGCAAATACAGCATCTTTAGCAGTATCTTCTAGTTGCTCCAGCACAGTTTCTTACCAAAATCCCAGCACCCATGCTGTAAACCGTGTGACGAAGGTTTCCTGGCTCCACTCCACCCTTGCTGAAAGTAGTGCTGGTCGTGTTCCCCCTTCTTACCCCACATTCGTGTCCCATCCTCCCCATAGTTTCTCAAATGTACTCATTCACCCTCTTGCTTTATAGACTTCTTTTTCCATTATTCTGCAATAATCCATTCCCAGTTCCCAGTTTTGGTGTGTAGAGAGAATCCCAGAGCCCCATCTCTGTGATATACCCCACTTTGCTACTATACATCCCAAGTTTACTAGCAGCTTTTCATAGCGTCAATCGTCTGTTGGGCCTCATACACCTAGAAAGATCAATATGGGCTGCAGTTCCAGGGTTTAGCTCTGTTGCCTCCTCCAAAGAGTTCCCTACCACTTCCCAGATGGTTTGAATGCGGGGGCAGCGCCATAGTGTGTGTATAAAGGTGCCTTCTAAGCCACAACCTCTCAGGCAGTTTGCGTCTCTCGTCCTACCAATCCTGCAAAGCAGGGTGCATGTGTACTATACCCTGTGCATGATCTTGAGCTGGATCAGTCTGAAAATTGCTTTTATTGCCACCATCACAGGGAGCTCCAATGCTTCCCGCCAGTCACCCTCATCTAATTTCCCAGTTCCTGCTCCAATTTACCCTGCAGCATTAGCAGGGGGGGCCTGTGTGTTCCTCATCCCTGTACCAAATATCAGGGAGATCAGTTTCTCATCCACCCGCCCATCAAAGAGTCTGTTTTCTAACGGGAAGTCTTCTTGCGTTTCTTCTTCTAAGGATACACACTCCCTGAGTGTGTGTTACAGCTGACCATAGTGTAACCACTGTGATTCCGACATTTGATATTCTTGCCGTAGATACGAGAAAGGGAATACCCCGTTCGTGTCCCACACATCTGCCAGTGTAGATAGGCGGATGGCATCCCAACCCTTGAATCCTTGGGAGTTAGTTTACCCCCGTAAAATGCATGTAGGTCATTTTTTGCCCCCTTTTAAATGCCCGGTCCTCCCATTTTACATATGCCCAATCGCTCACATCGCTTACTTGTGCCCCACCATAATATTTTCGTTCATTTGGTAAGGCAATACCACCTTCGTTTTTGACTACTGAAGAACTCTCATGGCTATCCGAGGTTGTCTTCTCTCCCAAAGCAATATACATCTAGCCTATCAAAAAAACTCTTTGGTATCTTATAGGAGCTGTTCTGGAGTATATACAGGGACATCTTAAGGATTTTGGGGGCCCTGGGCCAAACATATTTTGGGGGCCCCTGTGCTGAACAGCTTTGAATTTATGATGATCCAATTTCAGCTTTTTCATACCCTCTTTGGCCAGGTCACTAACAGTATACAGACACACTCGTCCAGATTAGAAATGTGTGTACATCTAATATTCAGGGATACTGATTTCGGTTTCGATATTGTAACACAGCAGCAGCTCACTAATATTACTACAAATAATCTCTGTGACAGCCTACCATTTCTCATATGTCAGGTCCTGTTTTGAACTAAAAAAACATTTTTTATGGATATTGCATGAAACAAATACACAACATTCCTCTGCAAAATGTGTGTAATTGACTCTCAAATATCACCCACAATAAAAATAAATTAAAGGAGAACGCTATTTAAATTAATCTGTTTCTGAATTATTCAAGGTCATCAGGGCAAGACATTCTGCAGAGCAGAGCTGGCTATCAGGGGGCCCCTGAAATACTGGGGCCTTGGGCCAGAGCCCACTTTGCCCATGCCTTAAAATGTCTCTGAGTATATACAGACATCTTGGGAGTGCCGCCATTTTAAACATCGCCACTTTTCCTAACATAGAGGGTAGTAATGACTGTCAGTGCTTCACATCCTGCTCCAGACGTTTAATTAGGAGCCCCAGGTTTGCCTCGTAGTATGCCTCTGGACGTTTAGCTATCCAGATCCCCGGCTATTTGAACCTTGACTTCTCTACCCTTAACAGCAGGGTGAGTGGCTCACCTCACACACTTCTCCCCATCTGGAGCAACAGCGATTTGCCCCAATTTATAGCAAAGCCAGAATGGCCCCCGAATATGTGGAAAATATTCTGCAGTCAGTCTAGAGATTGGCCACGTTGGTCAAATATAGTAAGAGATCGTCAGCGTATAGAGAGATGCATTCATCATCACCACTGCCGCCAGCCCATCCACACACCTGTGCATCCATATGCACTCATGCAGCCAGGACATCCCTGAACTGGCGACATTGGCGAGAGCGGACACCTTTGTTTCGTGCCCCTGCAGATGCTAAACTCCTGAGATGTGTGGCCATTCTGCACTCTTGCGTTAGACCAGTCAAATAACAATTTGAACCACCTGATTAAGTTAGGGCCAAATCTCATCTTTGTCATGATCCTGAAAAGGTAGGCCCATTCAACTGAGTCAAAGGCCTTATCCGCATCCAAGGAAGCAATCACTTTCCCTGCTGGTGAATCCCAGGCTGCCGTCAAGTTATAGTGCAGCAGTCTTAAATTTAGCTTGGTCGAGCGGCCCGGTATAAACCCATTCTGGTCTGGATGTATTAACTCAGTCACCACCACCCTCAGCCTGATCGCTAATAGTTTAGCCAGGATCAAGTTCATAAGTGATATGGGTCGGTATGAATCGCACCTATCTGGGGGTTTGCCTACTTTCAGGATCAGTACAACCTTTGCACCTCGCACATTATCTGGTAGCTCCTCCTCCTGGAACGCTCTTACATACGCCGCGTAAAGAGGACCCATTGTGCACCCCGCAGTCTCCGAAACATTTCAACTGGAAATCCGTTTGGCCCTGGGGCTTCCCAGATTGCATTTGGGCCACGGCTGAGGATACTTCCTCCACTGTAATATCTACATCTCGGCCTTTCGTACGTTCTCCCCCCAACCTTCTCAAGGGACAGTCGTTAATGAAGGCCAATACCTCCCATTCAGGAGCGTGCAGGTGGGAGTCATAGATGAGTTCCAGATGTTTGACAAATTCCTCTGCTATTGCACTGCTTCCTCTCACCATATCCCCGGTATCCGTCTTCAGTTCTCTGACAGTCATACTATCTCTCTTTTTGCTTCCAAGCCACGCAGGCAGTTTGCCTGTTGTTTTCCCTCCTTTGTAAATTAGTTTCTGCTTTGCCAGATAAGACGTTCGTGCCTTATGTCTGGCTACTGTCTGATACTCTGCACTCTTTAGGCCCATGGCCGTTTTGCCTGGGGGAGTCGGAGTCTCTGCGTATTCCCTCTCTAGCTATGTCAACTCTCCCTCTAGAGTGGTTAGTGGAACACGTCTCTTCTTCATTCTATCCCCTTTCTCCCCGGTGAATATGACACCCCTAATCGTGGCCTTGTATGCCTCCCACAATGTTACCGGGCTCTTCACTGAGTTCTTGTTTTCCTCAAAACAATATTTAGTCGCTTTATCTAGACATTTAACTTCCTGCTTGTTGGCGAGAAGCCACATTTCCATTCATGATAACCCGATAAGTTTCAACAGTTAATTTTACCAGTACGGGGGAAGTGGTCACTAATACCCCTTGCTAGGCATTTCACTTCAGTGAATCTGGAGAGGGAGTCGCCTGTAGTGAAAAGGTAATCAAGCCGGGAATGCATATTATGTGCCCTCGAGTAGAAGGAGTACCCTCTCTCCTCCGAGTGGAGGGTCCTTCATATGTCACATAATCTCAGTGCCTGCATCCCTATTGTAGGCTTCCCCCTCTGCCCTGGGGCTTATCCTATCCTTAGTTGAATCAAGTACCAGATTCAAATCTCGGCCCACCATCACCAATCCTTACAGGGCCTCCATCAGTATGTTACCCACGCTTTATATCGCTTCGGGCTTAAGTCTCGGGGGCGTAAATTTTGACTAACAGCACCGCCTCATCCTCATATTCTCCTAGAATCACTATATAGCACCCCTGTGCGTATGTCCAAGTATGCTTTGCATGGAATGGGAGTGTTTTCCTAATCAAAACCATCACCCCCAGCAAGCCTGAGGTGTATTGTGCGTACCCAGCCAGTTTATACAACCCTCTCCCCATGCTGCAATGTTGCATGTCAATTAAATGTGTCTCCTGCAAGTACATGACATCAGGTTTCATCCTATTAACAGCCCTTAGTAGCAGACTCTTCTTTATTTTATTACCCAGGCCATTAACATTCCATTTTAGTAGTGTCAGTGTGTGGGAGTGTGTCATAGCGGATACAAACGACTCGTCCCTAGCAGGGTCTTACTTCCTATAGGTATCATGATCAAGGTTCTCCCCAACCTCAGGCGTGTCATGGTTTTGGGAAAATCACCTTAAATTACTCCTCATCCTACCTTACCGGGTAGTGATTACAGAACTAACTATCCCCCAATTCACTGTACGTGTAAATCTCAAACCAAGACATTAACAAACTCACTCACAGCACTTTAAAAGCAGTTCATGTTCGAGCCCCTGACATAGCCACCCTTCTTCTGCGGAGCCCAGCCTTGAAGCACACTTCTGCGTCACTCCTCTGAGTTCTTATTAAGGATGGCTGCGTACCCCAAGCTGTCTCCAATGTGTTTCTCTCCTCTGATGGTCTTCCCCTTATAAGCGTGGCTTTCAGAGGTGTGCAGTGTTTTACAATCAGTTCATCCCCACAAGGCTGGCTCTCACTCGACATCCGCTTTCACTCTGTTTGGGGCCATAAGGGTGCATAACCCTCATCTCTTTAATCAATTGGCCCCCACCTCCAAAGCATCAAAGCGCCACTTTACCGCTGCCACCATAGGGGCCCCTATATTGTCCCGAGGCCAGTCATTCTCATGGCCTCCCTGTCTTCCTCAGTCTGCATTATTGTGCTGCAGTGCGCACAAACAAGGCAGGTTGGGGGGAAGGGAAGAAGCAAGACTTGGCCTGTGTGCTTCCTCACCTCCAGCCCCTCACTGCCGGCCACAGCTGCAGGCGGCCTCTGCAGGTGACGTATCAAACAGCCGCACTTTTTCCTTCACTGCAGTACTGGTACTTTAACACCGGCTATGGGCCGCTGACTCTTCCCTCAATGAGCGGCCACGATGGTGATATAGACTGCCCATCCACCGCTAATTGGTGACGCGGCCACACCTTTGCCAGTCATCTTCCTAGGCAGTTAAGAGCCCGCCTCCCAGAGCCGGTCGGCTCCGATACTTCTCTGCGTCACTCCGGTGCCGGTCCGGGCGGGCGTACGGTGCCCCAAGTCCCCAGACACCAACACATAGGGCCACCCACAGGCTCCTTATTACCACAGGGAGAGTGACCCCATCTCAGCCGCACAGAGCCCCCGCGTCGGCTCTTAAACCAGTGATGGCAGTTGCAGCTCCGCACCGGTGAACGCGGCCTCATCCAACGTAGCTCATCACCATTCCTGGGGGCAGATGGACCCCAATATCACCTCTGCCAGTTACTGGGCACCTGTTTCCCCAATGGCAAGGCCCGCGGGCATATGAAGACAGGACAACAAGGCCTTAGGGCTCCACCGGTCTCGGGAGCTCCGAGAGCTACGTCCTACTACATGGAGAGTTAGGCCACGCCCCTACACATGCATATTAAATGTGCACCATTGATTTAATAGTTACACTTGCCCTTATTAGGCCTCCTTTCCATTCTGCATAAAATAATATTTTTCATTTCTGCTAACATGACTTTCCTTTGCAGGTACTATCACACATTCTTAGCATTCTTAGTTTTAGACTAGATACAACACTGTATTAGCAATAGAGAGAGAGCCTGAGAAGAAGACCTTGATGAAAGAACATAGAGAGCCGGAGAGTAACTGAAAAGTCCTATTCAGCAATGTTACCACATGGGTTTGTGGAGCCAGGACGCTGTCGTTCCGATGGTCAGAGTGGGATATCTTGCCGATGTTTCAGTTTACAACGTGAGAATGGAGAAGGAAAATGGAACCCCTACTGATGCGAACAGAGGAGTGGTATCTGAATGATTTTAGTGTGACTAACTGGAGTGTACATTGTCTGTTGCTGAAGCACTTTTCCTTGGACTTTGAGAGGTTTAGACATTTATGCTTATTCCCTTTGATTCTTGTTGAATGTGGCTTAGGCAAATACTCACAGTTCCACTGACCCAAGAAGACTCTTGACCGAGTTTCTGCAATGCTGGCTGACACCATCCTATACTTCTTATTTCTCTCTTCCCATACTTCCCTAGATTTTCCTATTTTTCTGCAGTTGCCTATGTTTTGAGAGTCCTTAGGCTAATGAACCTTCCTCTTAGTTTGGACTTTAACTTAGACGATTTTAGATTGACTCATGTAAAGAACTGAAAACTCTTCCCTGAGCACCAGATTTTAATGCTAATCTTTTGCATTGCTGTGACTGAACTCCTTGTTTGCGTAATACTGTTACACCTAAACTTCTATAGAAAGTTAGGTGTCCCAGTTGTTATTCTGTATCTCTATAGCATGGTACTGAGATTCATGTACCTTAATTTGAATGCTAATTTGTAATAAATGTTCCTAACCTTAGTTACTGATTCCTGTCCTTATTATATAGCCCAATGGGTTACACTGTTATTTGAAATTGACTGCTATAATGGTAACTCTCCTCACCTCTCAGTCGAATAAAAAGGCCCACTATAGGATGAATGGTAAGACCGCAGGCTCAAAACACTGCACCAACAGCACCTAGGTCCTTCCTCCATCCATCAGATGTTACATGTGTGTACTATGTAGTGTGTACATGTACTTTTAAGTGTGTGCAAAGAAGCATGTAAGACAGTGTGTGTGACACAGGTGGGCATATATTTAGACTGGGATAGATTTTGTATTTCCTATTCTAGTGGTATCTCAGACGGATGGTTAGAGGGAGATCCCAAACAGCAGATTTGAAATACAGGGCTCCCCTGAACATGCCAAGGATTCTTTGTAGTGGGCAGGTGAGGTAAGGAAAGGAGACGGGCACCCTTTGATGCTAGAGAGATTTACTCTGCCCTTTCCTAGCCCACTGGAAGGTCTATTCCCCCCCCCCCCGGCCACCCACAGGTTATTAAGTAGAGCAGCTTCCCTTAACTTTGTGCCCATATTTTGGGTTTTGCCTGAAAAGGAGACTACCAGCTTCACTACACCATCCTGCTCACCCTTTATGACAAAACTTGGCTGGATCAGTTTGAGTAGAATAAGCAAAAGGGGCGAACAGGCCAGAACTGGTATCAGAGTTGACTGTTGGAATACACAAATACTGTCTGCAACTTCAGTATAAAGATGAAGCAGAAATTTCCTGCCCGTGTCCTAAGATTTCTGAACCCGAATGTGAACCCAGTGGTGTTGGGAAACCCTTTGTGTTACAGGGTTACACACCTCCAACTCCCCTTGACAGGTTTGGGACCAGAAACCTGAGAACTGGGCTTGGACCAGCAGGAGAGGCCGCCTGGACACCACATTGAAGGAGAGCACTGGCCAACTGCTCAGGAAGGACATTGGAGGCGCTATTGAATCAGGGAGATGCTTCTCAAAATAAATGAGGGCCAGTGAAGGAGCCAAGGCAGGATGAAGATGTCTGCTGTGCCATGGTGAAGGATTTTCGCCACTGTGTGAGGGAAAAATCCTGAAGTCCCAAAAGAGCCACTGGAGCGTGATATGACTGCGTACCCTCATGGATGGAGAGTGCTTGGGAAATTAAGCCTTCTCTAAGTTCTCCTAAGTTTCAAAGCACCATGAAGCCACAAGGCACTACAAGTGATTGGACCGCAGTCTGCAGTCTTTAAAAAAGATGTGCTAAGGCAGTGTTGCTTGAGAGGCAAACACCAGGAACTAAGGGCCAGATGTATCAAGCAAAATTGCGTTCGCAAATGCCGAAATTCGCAGAATTTCGGCGTTTGCAAACGCAATTTTGCCTAGTGGTATGTATCAAGGCAAAACTGCCTTGCAAAATTTGCGATTCCCTATTTTGCGATTGCATTAAAGGAATCGCAAATTGCGATTCCTTAAATCAATGTAAGAAGCACCAAAAAAGTGCAATTTGGCCTTAAGGAATCGCAAATTACCACCAACTTCAAGTTGGTGGTAATATGCATTTCTTTGAAAAATGCACTTTTTTGCATTTTCAAAGTGCCATGTGGTGCACATACATGCCCTTAGGGCATGTATGTGCGCCACATGTGCACACACACATATTTCAGGGGTGCAACAGGGTGTCAAAGGACACCCTGGCACCTTGAAATTGCATTCTCAATTTGCGATTCTCTAATTGCAATTCGCAAATTGAGAATGTCTTCCCATTCATTCCTATGGGCCTCTACGCCCATAGGAATGAATGGGAAGGTATTCCTTAATTGCGAATCGCAATTTGCAATTCGCAATTAAGGAATATTAAGGAATCGCAATTATTATTGCTATTCCTACATACATAGCATTTTGCGATTCCTTAATAGCAATTCGCTAAAATTCGCTATTAAGGAATCGCAAATGCAATCCTTGATACATCTGCCCCTAAATAGCAACATAAACTTGCCTCCTCATATTATATGTGGTGCTGCAGATTCTGACCTCATATGGGCTGGCCCAGAGCGAGACCACTGCTCTCTGGAGGTCAGGGGCCATGTGGCAGTGTGGTCCAAAAATAACATTGAGCGAGACAGACGTGGACTGTGTCAGAGACAAAGTAACAACCCCAAAAGTACTTTTTCCTACAAGGGAGCGACAGCAGAGCAAGAACTGAACCACTAGAGGGAGGAGAACTGATAAAAAGCTAAAACAGAACCACTACGCTCTATACAATTCCCTAAAGGGAACCCCCAAATACTACAAATGGGGGGAAAACAAGGCACCAAAGCCCTGTACAAGAATGTCCTAAGGGAGGAGCCAAGGCTATCCCTATCGTAATTGACTGAAGGGTAATATTAATACCCACTATAATTTGTTGGTTCTGAAACGTTTGTGTACAGTAGTATGGCGTGTTTGCTATAAAGTAAAATACTTATTCTTTTTCAAAATACTACCTACAGGCTGGATATTAACTTATTTAGATGTGCTGGTTGGTGTACTGGGGTATAACTCCACACCACCTCCCCGAGTAAGCCATGGACTACTTGTCTTCACTAGCCAGAGGGTCAAGTGCTAAAAGATTGGAATTGGTGCTCAGTTTTGGGCTGAGTAGTAAGGTTACACCCAAGGATGCTAGTGGTAAAATGCTTTATAACAATATGAGCTCAGCAGCCATTGTCTGCCTGGGGGCTCCTGAAAAAGTTCTCACAACTTTTGACCACTGCACTTATGTTTTTTTGTTTTAACAAATTAAGCACTGACCGACAATACATCCATTTGGGCTCATTATCCTCAGACTCTCCTGCAGAACATCTGTTCTAAACTATAATAGTGTTATGATGCATCTCTTAAAAAACACCTAAATAAATAAATCTGTTAATCTCGCCTAAATAAGATTTAAATAAGGATGCAGCTTTAGAAAGGGAAAAGATATGCTGTCCCTTACTGTATTCACTCCTCTCGTACATAAGCTAGAGAATGTATCTCACATTGCTTTATGTGCTGCTGGCTAAGTTTCTCTCAACACATGAAAGAGACAACAGCAGCAAATTGTGGATGTTAAATAAATGCTAACAACCTGGCTCCAAATTTGAAGGCTGCGATCCAATGAGGAGGTGAAGAAGGCTGGGAATTGAAAAATGTGTTTTTTGGCTTCCAGCGATTAATAGAGCTGAAACTCAGCTGCAAGGAGGGATTTCCCTTCCGGCCCACACCTGTTTTTCTAAACTTTTCTCCTCTTGAATTGATAACCTCTTAGTGCACTTGAGGTTTGTCGTGGGAATCCTGACCAGAGCTAAACAGGATGTGCTGGAGGCAATGGGCGTTGTGAAGCACCAGCAATAGCGGCATTAGCCAGGATGCCACTAGGGTAGATCACATTTTTTTATAGCCCTTATTAGGGTCTCGCCTGCGAGAGCATGCGCTAGAACATGCAGCTCGCTTGCAAGACACTCTTGTATACAGAAAAGTGCTTGGAACCCGCCCATTGCTTATCATTTGTTGGCTTGCGTGGCACTCTTCTTTATAGCCTCGTAATTCGGCAAGGCAGGCCTAACATCATTTTCATTTTTCTCTGTGGAGCAGGAACCAAGCACTGATTGATTCAATTTAATCAGTGCCCGTCCGCTGCTCCCGACGTGACTGAGGTACTATTTTGTTCTTTTACATTTTTAGTGCCCTGCAAACAGAAGGCGTGTGACCGGCAAAAACAAACCCAGCAGGACAAACAAAATTGCAAAGATTTATTTTCTATAGTAACTTTCTTTTATTTTGCCAAGTCTTCTTTTCTCACTTTGCACTCATGTTTTCTATTGTTTTTGATCGTGGGCACTGTTCTCAAAAGATTAGGATTATACTATTGCATTGTTTCTTTCTTATGTGTAATTTATGAAGGGATGCTTTAACACATAACATAATCATGCAGTACACCCCAATCCACCCCACTCCAATCCGCCCCACTCCAATCCACACCAATCCACCCTACCTCACCCCACACCAATCTGCCGCACTCAATCAAGTCCACCCCAGACCAACCCAATCCACCCTACTCCAATCCAAACCACTCACCCTATCCAATACACTCCAATTCACCACACTCCAATCCTCCCACCCCACCCCACTCCAATCCAAAACATTCCGCCCCAAGTCCAATCCAAAACAATCTACCCCACTCCAGTCTGCCCCGCTGCAATCCAAAACAATCTGCCCCACTCCAATTTAAAACAGTCTGCTCCACTCCAGTCTAAAACAATCTGCCCCACTCCAATTCAAAACAATCTACCCCACTCCAATTAAAAACATTCTGCCCCACTCAAAAACAATCTGCCCCACTCCAATCCAAAACAAACTGCCACACTCCAATCTGCCCCACTTCAATCTGCCCCACTCCAATCCAAAATAATCTGCCCCACTCCAATCTGCCCCACTCCAATCTGCCCACTCCAATTTGCCCCACTCCAATCTGCCCTACTCCAATCCAAAATAATCTGCCGTCTCCAATCCACCCCACACCAATCTGCCCCATTCCAATCCAAAACAATCTGCCCCACTGCAATCTGCCCCCTCCAGTCTGCCCCCACTCCGGTCCACCCAACTCCAGTCCGCCCCACTCCAGTCTGCCCCACTCCTATCCAAAACAGTCTACCCCACTCTAATCTGCCCCACTCCAATCTTCACCACTCCAATCTAAAACAATCTGCCCACTCCAATCCTCCCACTCCAATCTGCCCCACTCCAATCCAAAACAATCTGCCCCAATCCAATCCGCCCAACTCTAATCTGTCCCACTCCAATACACCCCACTTCAATTCGCCCCACTCCAATCCAAGCCACCTCATCCCAATCCACCCACTCCATCCCAATTCACCCCACTCCAATCCACCACACTCCAATCCAATCCACCACACTCCAATCCAATCCACCCCACACCAATCCAACCCACCCCAATCCAGCCCAATCCAATCCAATCTACCCCACTCCAATCCAGTCCACCTCACCCCAATCCAATCCACCCCACTCCCTCCTCAATCCACCCCACTCAAATCCAATGCACCACAATCTACCCCAATCCATTCCCAAACAATATGCCCAACTCCAATCCAAAACAATCTGCCTCACTCCAATCCGCCCCACTCCAATCCACCCCACTCCAATCCAATCCACCCCACTCCAATCCAATCCACCACAATCCAGCCAAATCCAATCTATCCCACTCCAATCCACCTCACCTCACTCCACTCCACTCCACCCCACCCCACTCCACTCCACTCCACCCCACCCCACCCCAATCCAGTCCACCTCAATTAAATCCACCCCAATCCAATCTACCTCAATCCAATCCAATGCACCCCACTGCAATTCAATCTACCCCACTCCAATTGACCCCACCACACTCCAATCCAATCCACCCCACTCTGATTCAACTCACGTCATTCCACCCCACTCCATTCCACGTCACTTCATTCTACCCCACCCCACTCTACTCCACTCCACCCCACTCCATGCCAATCCAATCCAATCCATCCCACCCCACTGCAGTCCACCCTACTCCAATCCACCCCACCCCAATGCAATCCATCCCACCCCACCCCATTCCAATCCACCCCACCCCAATCTAATCCACCTCATCCAGTCCACCCCACTCCACTGCAGTCCAATCCACCCCACTCCACTCTACTCCAATCCACCCCGCTCTACCCCAGTCCAATCCACCCCACCCCATTTCAGTCCATCTCCCTCAATCCAAAGCATCCAGCCCACCACACTCCAATCCACCACACTCCAATCCAATCCACCCCACTTCAGTCCACTCCACTCCACCCCACTCCAATTAACCCCCAGTCCAGTTCAATCCACCCCCACCACCCCACTCTAATACACCCCACCCCACCCCAAACCACCCTACTCTAATCCAATCCACCCCACCCCAATCCAATCCAGTCAACCTCACCCAACCCAATCCATCCCACTCCAATCCAATCCAATTCACCCCACCTCATCCCATTTGAATCCACCCCACCCCACTCCAATGCAGTCCAGTCCACCCACTCCAATCCACCCTATGACCTCAATCCCATCCAACCCACTCTACCCTATTCCACTTCACTCTACTCCACTCCACTCTACAGCACTACACTCTATGACACTGCGTTCTGCTACACTCTCTGCCACTGAACCACTGGTCTACTCTCTCTACTCAACTCTACGACACTCTACACCCCTTTACTCCACTCTACAACACATTACTCTAACAAATCCAATCTACAACACTCTACTCCCCCCACTCCACCCTACGACACTCCACACCACTAACTTTTAGACATCATGCTGAACAGAAGCCATGTTGGTATACAACATGGCAAAACCACACTGCCAAAGTCAATAGCTCTTGTATAGGCAATACCTATTGCCTTTGCCATAGCTTGTTAACATTTGTGTGTGACTTGCTGGACACAAGGCAGAAGCCAATAAATACTGCAAAAAAACATATCAAGCCAAAGCTGTGGGATGTGGGCCTTGGAGTACTAAAGAAGCCAAATGGCATGAGAAAAAGAAATGTTGAAAATGTAAAGATAAATGTATACTGGGAGGACCGTCATAAGGGTTCAATTAACTGTCTTCCATCTTGTGGTTAGAAGCAGAATGTAGGGTGGACATAGTTTACTATGTCTGTGCAGTCGGGCAGGGGTTATGGTTACAGACCAATATTTCATTAGGCTAGTTGCAAGTGCTTAAAGCAACTGTTAGTGGGTTATTCTAGTGTTGATTAGAGAGGCGTTGTCAGTACATTCCATTGGTATTTCAAGATCATTGTGAGGTTAGGTCGAGTGGAGATCCCCAATTTGGGTTGAATGCCTCTGACTGTCTTCCTTGTATTGTGTGCTTCTCTATAAACTTCCATAGCTCTCGCCCATGCTTAAAATGGTAGAAGGATTATCGTTCTGGGTACTATCCCAGGATCGTAGCAGTCTGTCTTCTATACGCACCAGGCTCATTGAAGGACAATGGTAGGAGGTCAGGTACAGGGAAGTAGACGGGTAAGGGACACAGATAGGGAGGAATGGGAAAGACAGTGTTCGAGAGATATCACGGGAGGGAGAAAAGGTGAGTGAAGGGTGAGTGAAGGGTGAGAAAAAGGGGATGAAACATCTAAGGAGCAGGAAGGGAGCGGGCAGGATGGGAAGAGAGAAATATAATAAAGGTAGAGAAAGTCAAGAAACGAGGTAAAGGGATGTACCCTAAAAAAGCAGAAGGACAGAGGAGGGTGTAAGAGACATAAAATGCAAGGAAAGGAAGTTAGAGCAGCACCTCCCCTTTGAAAGCCTATTAAAAAATAACATATTTGCCAAAAAGGACAGTTGGCCAAAAAGATTCATCAGAATCCACTAATATATTTGATTGTTTTTATGGAGTCTGTTTTGCACTGCCATTTTATCTGGTAAGTCATGCCCAAATGAGAACACACAGAATTGTCCAATCCACATGTGCCTACGTTGATGTGTGACCGCTTAATTTTTTTTTTTTTCGCCCATCCTCAACCTCGTCATTGCTTAATGGCCCAAAAGTCTCCTGACTTCCTTGTGGCACTGAATGTCATTGCACCAAAATCAGGAAATGCCAATTCATCAACACTGAACAGCACAACCCATGTCACTGACTATTTCATGAGCGATGTAATATGTGAGGCCATAAGCACTGATAAGCAGTGCATTGCGGGAACGTAAGTTATAGTTAGCTAAGGTAACTATAACTGCTGAATTTCTATGGTTTTGTAGGAGTGAAATCTGAGCCTTAATATAACGTCCCTGTAACCTTTTGGTCTTTTCAGTGAATTCCCATGGTTTTTTCATTTTTATTTCCTAACTATAACATCCCTGTAACCTTTGTTTTTTATTCTATTTCCTAACTATAATGTCCCTGTAACCTTTGGTTTTTTAAGTGAATTTCTACCGTTTTTTTAACTAGTAGTCGTGTTTGCATAGTGGTAGAGAAAGGAGGCAGGGCCTCTGACCAGCTCACTGTAATCCCGCTGTGTGGGACTTACTGGCAGTAAAAGGAGGGCATTTCTTGACCCCAAGGGCCCTCAGCATCCAAGAGGACTTAATTTCCCAACTAGTAGTGCGCCAAGAGGCACGTTTGCAAGGTGGTTGAAAAAGGGGGAGGGGCCTCCAACTAGCTCTCAGCAATCTCACTGAGTGGGACTTACTGGAGGTAACAGGAGGGGTTCTTGGCCCCCAATGACCCTCAGCATCCAAGGGGACTTCATCCTCCAACCAGTAATGCACCAGGAGGCACATTTGCAGAGTGGTGGAGAAAGGGGGCGTGGCCTCCGAAGACCTCTCAGCAGTCCCGCTGTGTGGGACTTACTGGAGGTAACAGGTGGGGTTGCTGGTCCCCAAGGACCCTCAGCATCCAAGGGAACTTCATCCCCCAACCAGTAGTGCGCCAGGAGGCATGTTTGCAGAGTGGTGGAGAAAGGGGGGCGGGGCATTCAATGACCTCTCAACAATCCTGCTGTGTGGGACTTGCTGGAGGTAACAGGAGGGTTTCCTGGTCCCAAGGACCCTCAGCAGCCAAGGGGACTTCATTCCCCAACCAGTAGTACACCAGGAGGCACATTTGCAGAGTGGTGGAGAAAGGGGGCGGGACCTCCGATGACCTCTCAGCAATCCCACTGAGTGGGACTTACTGGAGGTAACAGGAGGGGCAGTTGGCCCCCAAGGGCCGTCAGGAGCCAAGGGGACTTCATCCCCCAACCAATAGTGCACATGGAGGCACGTTTGCAGAGTGGTGGAAAAAGGGGACGGTGCCTTCTGCGACTTCCCGTTATGGCTGTTTTTTCTTTTTTTAAACTTTTATTGGGGGAGGAGGGCCACGTGCCCCCCCTTCCCAGGGCTGATTTCTGCCCTGGGGATCCCTTCCCCCAGGGTCAGGCCTTTTTGGAATGGGGAGGGTGGTGCGTGACCCCCCTGCCTGGCCGATTTCGGCCCTGGGGCCATGTCTTTTTATTTTGTTAAATTTTGTTCTAATAGGAGAGGGGGGCCGCGTGACCCACCCTCCCCGGGGGAATTTAAACCCCGGGGACCCCATCCCCTGGGACCCAGGCTATTTGCAATAAGGGAAGGGGCTGTGTGGCCCCCCTTCCAAGGCCGATTTTGGCCCTGGGGACCCCATCCCTTGGGGCCCAGCCTTCTTCAAATGGTGGAGGGGGTCATGTGGCCCCCTACCCGGCCCGAATTTGGCCCCATGGACCCCCCCCCAGGGCCTGCTCATTTGTTATGGGTTGACTTGCTAGCACTGGTCAGTAAGAAATCCTTGGAACATTGACCTGGCGACGCCATCCTATATTTATACAACTTCATTTGCCTTTTGCAATGATCTAGGAGCGACATACAATCTACTTCTCTTTTCCAGCAGGCCCACGCCAACCTCCAGTTTGTGAACCACTTACATAGGAGATTCAAGGTGTATTCCTTTGTTGCTTCGCACTCTTTGTATATAGACTTACTTTGTCCCAAACCTGCAGAGCAAACATTCACGCACCATTCACGCACCACTTCTATGGATTGAAGGACTTGATTCTTCTGTGCGCCGAGGTAAAAAATAATAAAGGTTCAGAAAAGTGCTTTGGGGGGCTAACGGCAGGGATGCGCTCTTCCTTCAGCATCCCAGCTCTACATTTAATTAAATGGCCAGCAGGGCAGAGGAATAGGGAGGGTTCAGTCTGAAGCTAGCTGCCCCTCAACTCGTTCACCACCCAGAAAGGCATGCTTCCACAGCCACAGTCTGAAGCTAGCTACCCCTCAACTCGTTCACCACCCAGAAAGGCATGCTTCCACACAGTGGCGGCTGAAAGTCCTCCGTTCCGTCGTATGTCCGAGTTTACTACCCCCCCCACCCTGCCCCTCCCCCACCCCGCCTCACCACCCCGCAGCACGCCCAATGCGAGCCGCCACTGCTTCCACAGCCACAGTCTGAAGCTAGTTACCCCTCAACTCGTTCACCACCCAGAAAGGCATGCTTCCACAGCCACAGTCTGAAGCTAGCTACCCCTCAGCTTGTTCACCACCCAGAAAGGCATGCTTCCACAGGCCTCCAGGTATTATCATACAGTATAATTATCTCATCTTTGGTAACCCAGCTTAAGCAGAAGGGCTATCAAAACTGGATCAGCGGGTGAAACGTTATTATCATAAGAGTTGAAGCAAGCTAAGTGTATTTAAATGGTGCAAAGGGAAATTAGATTATGAACAACAACCAGAGTCAACTCGAATCTTTGTTGAGCCTACTACGCATATGCAAATTTATGCATATTGCCTGTAAACATTTCTAATCCTTTGGCAATCTCCAGAGACGTCACAGAGTGCCAAACACCATCCTGTCTCTGATAAAGTCTGCTTAGATCAGGCCTTCCACTAGAGATCCCACACTTTCTGATCTCTTGCCCAATATGTAGCCATACACAGTCAATATTGCTTCCTACTACAGTGTCATTTATCTGCCTTCGGTAACACCAGAGTGGGCGTGGGACATCAACACAGGTCTGAAGCAACAAAGATAGTGTTAAGTAGCTAACACATTTCCTACACCATTTTGGCTGACAGGGATACAGAGAACTCTGGAGATATGAGGCAAAGGGAGGGAAGTGTGCAAGTTTTAAAAAACATTTTTAGTAGTGAGCTTCCAGTACATACATAAGCATGCTGTTCTTTTTTAGAGGGTGTTGGGTTGCTACGCTATCAATTTTTCTTTTAAGGGAATTAGACCTTAACATGATTGTAGCACTAGAGCAGGTAGAGTGTCCAGTTGTGAGCAGTGACACAAAATAGGTATGTTCTTGCTTGTCAGGCTCACTACATCAGCTTTTCAGGGTACATACAACTTTTCTTGCCAAGGTTGCGGGCTAGGTGGTCAAGCGGCAATCCATCACCATATAGGCAGTATTTAATTTATTGTGTTTGGTGTGGTGCATGCTGGCAGCTGGTGACACATGGTAGAGGACAAAATAGGCATTTCTTGTTTTTAGGTCTCGCCTGAGCCAGTGCATGCGCTGCCCTGCGAGGCATTTAGTAAGGGCTTTTGAGCTCTGAACACACGCTCGTGCGTGTGCTTTTTTTTTTATTAGCCCGCAATTGGCCTGTGCATGCGTCTTTTTAAAATCATAGCACGCAATTGGTCCAAGGCGGGTGATTGTCCCGCCTTGTTTGTTCCATGGCCTAGGGTCCTCGGGAGTGCGTGTTAATGCCATCTGTTTCCAATTATCGCGTTGGCGTTAATTGGAAACAGATGGTGCTTGCGTTTTTTTTTCCCCCTCGAGGTAGCTATAAACACTGCCTCGGGCTAAGTCTTTGAAAATGGAGACTACACCAGGCGTCACAGATTTACCTGGATTTTTCCTATTTCAGTTTGGCAATTTTTCCAGGCAAATGTTAGTAATATTAGCACATGTGCACATTTTTCTTTTCTACCCCAACTAACCTTTTATTTAATTACATTAGGATGATGAAAGAGTGGTGATAAAACATTAGTTTTCCAGCCTGCAGCCTGAACGCGAGCCCGCCCCAAAGGCCCTGTGACCTTTTGTGCGCGTTTTTTTTTCCCCCCCCTCGTGGTAGCTATAAACACTGTCCTTCTCCTGCATCTCTGTCCTTCTCCTGCACCTCTGTCCTTCTCCTGCATCTCTCTTCTCCTCCTGCATCTCTCTCCTCCTCCTGCATCTCTCTCCTGCATCTCTGTCCTTCTCCTGCATCTCTGTCCTCCTAATGTCCTTATCTCCTCCTGCACCCCTCGCCCTCTCCTGCACCTCTGTCCGTATCCTGTACCTCTCTCCCTCCTGTTCTCACCTCTCCCTGCATCTCTCGCATCCCGCATTTCCTACCGTCTCATCGCTGCCCCCCTCCCCGTTTCTGTGCCAGGGCGTCCTTCTCCCACCACCTCTCTCCCCACAAATCTCCTTCACACCCTCCTGCATCTCTGCGCTCCCCCCCCACCCCCACCCCGGCCTCTGGGCAGGCCTCCTGCCGTCTCTCGCTCTCTCCAGGCTCTCTTCTCTTCGGATGTCTCTGTCACCACCTTGCAGTGTATTGTATGTAGCGTTTCTATAGCGCTTTCCTGCCCCTTGACGTTTACTCCTCTGTGTGACCCTCTACCCCCTAACACCCCCTTCCCCCACCCTCCTTCTCCTTCCCTCGACCACTACTGCCCCCCCATTTTCATTCTCACGCCCCGTCCCTGATCTCGTCTCATCCCGAGTTCTCCTTTCCACTTCCTGCATCCTCGTGTGTCTCTCTCTCTCTCTCTCTCTCTCCCCCCCCCCCCCGCCCTCTTCTCAATTTTTCCTCCCCCTTTCGGCATTGTCTCACTTTCAAACTCATCCAGAATCTTTCATTATTTTCCAACTAGCGCTTTGAAACCCGCCGGGTGGAGTTCGCGCTCACCCACAAGTCCTCTCCCCCTACCCCGTTTTCCTCATTCTCTGTGGTAAGCGTTCGGAAGAACCCGCAGAGCTACAAGGCGCTATATAAATGCAATTAAGATCCAGTCAATGAAAGATGGTTCACTCGGGGTGAGCGTTACTCAGCAGCAAAGCAGGCTGTAGCTCTCTTTCTCTGACTATCTCTCCAAATTCTCAGAGTCGCAGGAACTACAATCTCAGAAGTGCAGAGTAAGACCCCATAGACACAGACAAGTAAGCACTGGAGAACGCGTCATCGCCTTAAGGTGACGACAGCCTAACAGGAGCCGGACGCAAGGGTCGCTCCTTCGCAGCCACTTTGGGACTCTACTGATGCATAGGTACGTAGGTCTGAGGAGTGCGCACCAGTAATGGAAGAAGGAACAAGCATCTGCAATGCAATAGGTCTCCCATTTACGCGAGTTTGAGCTATTGGCATTTTAAATGACCATGCCTTTTATATATGTTTTGGTTTTAAAAACATAAATAAAAGGAATTGTCATTTAGGAAACGCATTTAGGAAACGCATGTTGTCTGGTTCTAGCTGTTGTCTGCCTAGCTTTTTTTCTGTCTTTTCTGTCTTTCCAGCGTTTCTCTTGATAGTTATATCTCTATCACACTGTCTTTCCCTCGTATTTCTCCCCCCATCTCCCTCTGTCCCATTCTTGGTTATCTCTGCTCCACCTTCTCTCTCTAACTCCCTTATTCTCTCTCTCTGTTATTTTCAACCCCAATCGCTCTTAGTTCTTGCCACATTACACGCCACATACTTACACTCAACTCAATGCAACATAAATACACTCCACATAATACCACACAGTGCCACATAATTATATGCTACATACTTACATTGCACTCAATGCAACATACACTCCTACTACCACTCAGTGCCACATAATTACACTCTACTGAATGCAACATACACTCCACACAATACCACTCAGTGCCTCATAATTATTTGCTACATAATTACACTGCACTCAATGCAACATACACTCCAAATAATACCACTCAGTGCCACATAATTACATGCCACATAATTACACTCTACTGAATACAACATACACTCCCCATAATACCACTCAGTGCCACATAATTACACGCCACATAATTACACTCTACTCAATGCAACATAAATACACTCCACATAATACAACTCAGTGCCATATAATTACATGCCACATACTTACACTCTACTCAATGCAACATAAATACACTCCACATAATACCACACAGTGCCACATAATTATATGCTACATAATTACATTGCACTCAATGCAACATACACTGCAATTACCACTCAGTGCCACATAATTACACGCCACATAATTACACTCTACTGAATGCAACATACACTCCACACAATACCACTCAGTGCCACATAATTACTTGCTACATAATTACACTGCACTCAATGCAACATACACTCCAAATAATACCACTCAGTGCCACATAATTACATGCCACATAATTACAATCTACTGATTACAACATACACTCCCCATAATACCACTCAGTGCCACATAATTACACGCCACATAATTACACTCTACTCAATGCAACATAAATACACTCCACATAATACCACTCAGTGCCATATAATTACACGCATCATACTTATACTCTACTCAATGCAACATAAATACACTCCACATAATACCACACAGTGCCACATACTTATATGCTACATAATTACACTGCACTCAATGCAACATACACTCCAAGTACCACTCAGTGCCACATAATTACACACCACATAATTACACTCTACTGAATGCAACATACACTCCACAAATACCACTCAGTGCCACATAATTATATGCTGCATAATTACACTGCACTCAATGCAACATACACTCCAAATAATACCACTCAGTGCCACATAATTACACGCCACATAATTACACTCTACTGAATGCAACATACACTCCACACAATACCACTCAGTGCAGGAAGAAGTTGCCAGCAGTGCAAGTACAAAAGTAGAAGACATTTTTTATGTTAAAATCTTTTTTTAATCAGGTTTTTCAGTTGTATATAATGTCGTTTTCGTTTGTATAAAGGTAACAAAAATGCTTCACACTTTTTAATATAACTTTTCAACATAATGCACAGCAGCCACAATGCTCTACAACATAGCCAAAAGTTCTGGCTAAACACATAAGGTCCCAAAGGCGAGACCTATTGGCTATGCCAATGCTTGTTTCCAGTGTGGCCGGTGAAAAGGCATGCCAATGTGGGGCAATTTTGTTGAAGGTGCAAGGTGCAGTGAAGCCATTTGGTGTGGAACTAGGCGTGTATTTGTTTTGGGATAAAACAGCACTATTTTGATAGCATGGAAGGTTGGTCTGAAGACCCTTCTGGGCGTATTGGGGGGGATGCCTAGGGTAGCTGATAATTTGATGGTGGGTTAATGGGGGTTTTAGGAGTAGCAGACAGGGTTTTCATTGTGGTGGGGAGGATCTGAGACCATAATTGTGTACATATTTATTTTCTAGTTTTGACTAGGTTACTTAGTTTTGGAGGTGTTTTGACTGTAAGTGCATTCATGCCAACATCTAGAACATGAAAGGCTTAAATGTCAATCAGTTGCTTTGCAGAGTTCACATTGCTGCCTCTCTGACCACTGTAGGCCAAGAGACACAGTTCAGACCCTCCTGTGAAATGCGAGCAGCTGTTGTAAATCGGCGCATTCGTTTTTGGGCAGTGAATACAATGTTTTGCAGGAGCTGCCTACTGTGCTAATCGCCAAGTAAAATGGATCAGTCTATAAAGCAGAATTTACAATTTAGTGATTATTTTTAGGCATAATTTGAGCCGGGTCATTTTCCCCGATGAATAACTACAAATAAACTGGACATATGTACATAAAACTATAACTGCAATGCATCAAATGTCAGTGTGTTTTTGCCTTGGAAATGTCATGGAGGGACAGGACTCCTCATGGCAGCTGCTGTAATACCCTTTTAAACAAAGGAATGTTACATAGTGTCAGTGCTTAATTTGAGCCGGTGGTTTCTGGTGCTCGGCACTGGCACTTATTTGTCAACACTTTCATTTATAGGAGTCTGCCACCAGTGCCGCAGCAAGGGGGGGCGGTCCGCCTTGGGCGGCACGAGCTTTGGGGTCGGCAGCTCACCCCCGCTCTTACATGAGTTTGCCGCAGGGGCGGCAAACGCAGAAAATCTCGCCAGCACCCCCGACCGCCACGGGCACGAAGTGCCTAGCTACGCCACTGTCTGACACAGTAGTTTATTAATAAAATTATAAATTAAAATCACTAATACTTGCTGCCCAAGACGGTTTCGCAGAACTGCTTCAATATCGGGCCCCTGTAACAAAAGCGGCAGCAGTGCTTGACACACGGCCAACCGACTCCCTCCCCCAACCCGGGCTCGGTCGAGCAGAATTGCCAGGGCTGGTTTCTGTTCCCAGTTCGGCTGTGGTTCTGAATGTTTTATTAACAGCTCCAAGACAGATATTTTGTAAGCTGGATGTACATGCGCCATTGCATATGTGGTGCTGATTGTGTGAGAGTTCTGATTGGCTGCTAGGCTGACAGAATACAATATTTTTTGTGTGTGAAAAAGGCAACTGGAACTGGTAGCTGAGAGGCGGCAGGAGTTGTTGATGGACGCTTTGCGAACTAGGAGCTGCGAGAAGTAGGTGCTCCTTGAGAGCTTCTGAGAGCTGACCGCAGAGCTTAATTTGTAAAAAAAACATCTGTGCCTGGGCCCATGTCAGGAGCCACTACAGCTTACACCTCACATTGCACATCCCAGTGCTGCCAATGGCAATGCCAACACAATTACTAATCATCACACTCTTACAAGTAGGGACAATTCAGCCTATTCCACACCCCCAAAGCTAGAAGAATGGCTTGGGCGGCAGTCAATAGTCATTGTTAGAGTATGTTGGATTATTAAGCAACTGTTGTTGTGCTCAGCTTTAAATTAGACAGACAGCGCCACCATGTGGCGGACTGTTACAAGCCCCAGCGTTGACAATTAAGTACTGGTGGCACCATCTCAAACTAAACACTGGAGCTGAGAAGACTAGAGTGAGTTGATTTCACTATAATAAGACAAGAAAAGATATTCAGATATCTAAACCCAAAGCCACAGATAATATATTTTTGCTAAAGATTAATAAGGAGGGTCAGTAGCTGCCTTGTCAGGAAGGGGACCATTAACTGAAAGGCTAACAGAACTTGGTGAAAGCAGAGATACAAAATGCCGGAATAGAATTTAAGAGCTGTCTTTCCAGCATAAAGACAAATCTGGCTTTGAATAGGCCCTTGGAGTGGCCAGCACGTGTTTCCCTTGATAACATAAGCAACAGCTGTTAAGCAGCCACAGTTCTAAACTTGTAGTCGAACAGAGTGCTTGCTGAACTAGATAATGAACATCAAGCCTTTCCGTTTCAACAGAAGTTAAAGATAAGACTTTAAAACATGCTTTGCTACTGAAATGTTGACTAACAAAGGCAGGGAAGAAACGCAGTTACTTAACTCCCATGCTGCCATGAAGTAAACTCACAAGGGTTATTTGGAGGCACAAAGGAACTTTGTAATTATTTTTCCTGCCCTATACCAGAGAATCCTGGATAAGTTCCATAGACAAGAGTTTTAAAAGACATATTATCTTTTGCTGGGCCATAAAAGGATGGTTTTGGAAGAGAAGAATTCAACAGATTGCTTGGGAACTTATTTCAAAGGCACAATCACAAGAGTTAAACAAGTTGCATCAATATCTCCACCTTTCATCCGAACTCTGGACCATGCAGTTGTTTAAAATTCTAGGACTGTTTACTTTGCTCACATGCTTAAGCTTATGTGAAGACATTTTGATGTGTACATGTGCCCATAGAATGTCGTAGCTCTTTGAAATTGCAATTTAAAAGTCAATATCTGCAAGCAAAAGCAAACATTTTTTTATCCATCTTCAAGTTAAATTTTTAGTTTTATTTTTGTTAACTAAAGAGTCCATGCTTTTGGTTGTGGTCGTACAGGCACTGTTAATTTACATTAAAAGTTTGTTTTATATGAACAGCAAAACATAGATGCCCTTTATTGATGAATGCATTGTTGTCGTTTCCTGTTTGAGCATACCCGTTTTGAATGTTGACTGTGTTTCGCTTTTGAGTGTTCTTTCAAAATTAAAACATTAAAGTCTTCTGACAGATGGAGGCACTGATTACAATATTTGCACTGAGATTCCCACATGGTTGATACACTTTCACCATTAACCATTCATTCATTCATTTGCAGGATTTCTATGGGTTTGCATGAATTGGTGACTGAGAGCAGAGGGTTTACAAAATTCACCACAGGCATACCCAGGGCCGGACTGGCTACCAGGCGTTTTGGTGTGTTGCCAAGCTGGGGGCTGATTTCGTTGATGGGGACCTGCGTGTGCTTAAAACCATTCGTTTTGCTTTGTTTATTTAGAATCACACGCAGGTCCCCATCAACGAAATCAGCCCCCACCGCAGTGAAATCAGCAGTAGCGGCCCGTGGTGGGAGTGCTGCTGGGCGGTGACGTGGGGCGGGGGAGGGGCAGGGTGGGGGGTAGTAAACTACGAAATTCGGCCGAATAGAGGTAAGTAAACATATAAATAAATAAAACGAATTTCGTTGCGCACCCTGCCCCACCCCACGTCACGGCCCGGCAGCACTCCCACCACGGGCCGCTACTGGAAATCTGCCCCCAGCCTGGCAGCACACCAAAACACCCGGTAGCCAGTCCGGCCCTGGGCATACCCATAAGAGAACCCTGGCCAGGCTGGTCTCTGTTTCAACAGGTGTGCGCCTTTAATCCCTTCGTAGACCCCACCAAGCCGAAGTCAAGCATAGTCAAGCAACCACATGGTCGGTAGATGTAGGTAGCATTCCATGGGCAGACTAAAGTGTTGGACATTAGACTGTATTAGAAGAAGATATTGGTGAACAGCAAACTGTCTGTAAATATGGGCCACCCATATCAGCTACAATCATGCATTTCATAGGTGTCCTTTGTATTAAGAGTGCATTCCATGTGTAGAATTTTTACTAATAGTAGCAACTGAAAATTGGGAAGATTTTTTATGATAGCTTAGGAAGCTTGTCCTGTTTAAAAATAAGATGTGTATTTTCCGTGCAGGAAGTTGCCCTTCCTCTGTATGATCGGATGAGGTCCAACAGAGGTCACATATAAATGTCATACAAGATAAGAAAGAGGGACGAGGCGTGTGGAACACCACACACAACCTCTCACATTTAAGACTACAAGAGGGGAGAGATAAGGTCTCATAGTGTCCCCCCATGAAATGAGTGTAGCCATCCATGCACAACACTTGCAGTGCCTGCATCCCAAACCTTCAGTTATGAACTTCCCATCTATTGCACCATTAAGATGAGAGGAGTATATATGCGGGCATTAGGTGTGATCTTTTTACCCAGAGAACAGTCTCTGTATCCACCTCCCAGCACATGGGCTAGTCTCAGTAGAAGGCGTTTTGGCTCACCACTGAGTAGGAGCTATTAACAGCAACTGTGAGAAAGAAACCTGGCTCCTCTGAGGAGCCATGCCCTCTGGCTATCTTGCAGGAACTGGCATTAGGCATTGCCAATGTCACATAGGTAATTAGCCCAGGTTTATTCACAGGGTGTTACTTAAATCCCTGAAGAACAAGTTACTTACCTTCAATAACACACTTTCTGGTGAAAATTCTATCTCACCTCAGATTTCTCACCTTAGAAAACTTCCCAGACTCCTGACTGGAGTTGGAATCTTTTTCATAGCAGTGCCCCTTTGCACCTCTAGGTGGCATTGTGTGGCTTTGCACTGAAGCCACCCTAGCACTCGACATCATTTCCTTTTCTTCCAGGCTTTCCCGAACAGATCCAGACCTCTGCTTCGTTTTTAGGTTGAGCCTGGGCAGCGCATGTGCCGCTCTGCGAGGCATGCTGTATTCGAGTATGGACTCGAAGCTCCGCCCACTCTCCGTCCATATTTTTCATTGGCTTGTGACATTGTCCTTTGTAAATGCCAGCTTCTGATTCGTTAATAGGCTTGTTAGGCCCTCCTTAGTACCTCCTTGTCTTCATTTGTAACCTCCCATGAGGACTGCCCCTTTTACTTCTGTTGTTACACGGTATGTCTTATTTAGTCTGTAAACACTATTTTCTTTAATGAGTTTCTCCTACTGCAGGCACGACATGCTTTCCTGCAACATTCAGCACACCATGCGTGCTTTCACTTTCCATGCAGCCCGGGACAATGGCGGGCGCTTCTTTGAAGTGAAATAGGTCTCGCATTTACAAGAGTTTGAGCTATTGGCATTGTAAATGACAATGCCTTTTATTTATGTGTTAATTATCAAAACAGATAAATAAAAGGCTTTGTCATTTACAATGCCAATAGCTTCAACTCTCGCTAACGCGAGACCTAGTGCATTGCAGCTGCTTGTTTTGTCAGTTAGAAACATCCCTCAGAATGTAAGGGTAGTGAACCCTTCTGAAAACAAGCCAAATTTGGTCCCAGTAACACAAACTTTTAATAATCCATACCTACTTCCAGAACTAGATAAAACTCATGAGAGAATGGGGCTTGGCCCAAATTGTTAAATCTCAGGAGTGAATAGATTATTCGGTTTTTTTATAAGCATTCTCTGTCTTATAGTCCACCAGCTGTAAATAACATTACACAAAGTACCAGAAAACAAGGAAGAAATTAGGATGAGCTACTCACTCCAGGGAAAAGCCAGAGAGCTATTTGAGCTCTGCTGCACTATCCATAGCAGATTTTGATAGTATCCATCTCTGGGTGTATTTTATAACATAGTTTGCAAGTGGTGTTTCTTATGGGTCACACCTTCAGCAGTCAAAGTTTAAGGCAGCATTATTTTGCTGTATTTTGCTATTTATATGCAGCATGACCTGTAGCACGAGGGTATGCTGACTTCCTTGTTGCATAGTCCACTGCCACAGACATTTCAACACCTGTGCTGCTATGACAACAAAAACTATGTAGCAATAACAGATGTCCAACTGTTTGTTGCAGCACAGCAG
The DNA here is from genome assembly GCA_963921515.1 of Calotriton arnoldi. Lineage (NCBI taxonomy): Eukaryota > Metazoa > Chordata > Amphibia > Caudata > Salamandridae > Calotriton > Calotriton arnoldi. The sequence goes on along the minus strand of CAWUFW010006388.1, from coordinate 173,836 downwards.
AAAGGCATGGGAGGTACCCTCCCTAAGGAGTAGATATATGGAGGCACCGCCATATTAAAAACAATAGAGCGAGGCATGGGGGCACCCCTGTAAAAAACAAAATAAAAGGCAGACTGCAGAAATCTGTGATCATATCCAGGTTGTGATCCTACCACCAAAGAAGAGAAAAACACTCTTCCAAAGTAACCATGGAAGTGGGCAAAAAATAATAATAGTATGCAAACAAATGGGGGATGGAATCAGTGAAAATGGGAGTGATGGAGATATCACTATCAGATACCGGCATATAGAATGCATTGGTATAAGTCCTGCAGTGAAATCTTCACACATCTATCAACTACAATTAGAAATATTAGGTGATGCTGTTCACCCCAGGATACCTCTCCCCTAGTGACAACTAGGTAGTGTGAAAACTAGTGGGGCAGAAAGGGAATATCAGAGGATGGGGAGTATGAGAAAGAAGTGGCGAGAGAGAGATATGAGAGAAGGGAAGGAATGCATGAAAAAGTGGGAGGAAAAGAGAGAAACAGAACTGGGGAGTGTTGGGACCCTCAGTGGACTACTATCCCTGTGTAGGTTTAGCACACAGAGCAGCAGTGGCAGCACACCATGATTTCTGTATCCATAGGTGTTACCAGACCTTTTTATTTCTGTCCCTATTGTGGAGGGCGTACTGGCCCACTCATATAAAGTTCAACTTCTGTGCGCTTATCAAAATCCTACTGCTAACATCCCAATTGTATGTTGTGCATGTTTGTGTATGAAGCCTGTGTGGTACATGTATGAGGTGTGTGAGTGAGCCAGAGTCATGGAGGCCTGTGGGATCCATCTTGGATACCCTTGGCCTGACCTTTTGCACAAGATAGAGGTGAGAATGTTTTCCCAAGCAGTGGAAGTGTATTGCTGACATTCTTAAAGCTGGAGGGAGTCCTAAACACTTGTGTGGGAAGTGGAGACAAGTCTCCTTCAAAAATTCAATTAGGCCTTTGGCCCAAGAAGCTTCTGATTATGTTTCCTGAACTGCCATTTGGTGGATAGTAGGGGTGAAGGGTGGGACAGCAGAATCTGTTGAGCAAGGTAAAGGAGACACCAGAGGTGAGGCGCAGCATTTTGCCTTTCCCAGATTACACTTCCAGTTGGCTGGTGACAGCCAGGTGAGAAACCTCATACCTCTTTGTGCCTCTGTTGTGGATGCTCCTGGCTGGATACAACCCAGCTGTGAGAAGCATCACTCTAAGCAAAGGCTATGTCTGGAGAACTTCCTGTAAAGGACACTTGAAGTGTACCAACCATAACTGGCTCTGAAAGTGCATAAAGTGGATATACATCTCTGTTAAAAGTGCAACCCCATTTGTTGTCCAGTTCGGAGGCCTTTATTACCAAGGAAAGGAGTGCGCCACAGAGTACTCAGAGGGATGCTGGGCAACCATGCTGGCATCTGCCTGAGTCTCCTAGAGGTGAGGGGGGAATCACCTGAGTTTGATCACTTTCTGGAAGAGCTGTATACTTGTCCTGAAGCACCCAGCAGCAGGCTTGCCTGCTGAGAGAGGGAAGGAGCCTGCCTACCCTACAGGAGGAATGATTCTGTAGAAGCAGATCCCCAGTGCTGGTGGGATTTCCAGAAGAGGAGCACTGAAAAGAGCAATCTGAAGCTCAACTCGGAGAAGACAGAGGTCCTCGTCCTCGGACTCTCCCCTACCGCCTGGGACAGCACCTGGTGGCCCACCGCCCTCAGTAGCCTGCCCACCCCCACTGACCACGCCCGGAACCTCGGCATCGTACTCGACTCCGCCCTCTCCATGACCCGACAGGTCAACGCTGTTGCCTACACCTGCTTCAACATCCTTCGCATCCTTCGCAAGACCTTCAAATGGATCCCCCCCGAATCAAGAAAAACCGTCAACCACGCACCCATAACCAGCAGACTAGACTACGGAAACATCCTCTACGCCGGAATGAACAAGTCTCTACTCTGCAAACTGCAGACCATACTGAACACCGCAGCCAGACTAGTCCTTGGCATCCCTCGACAAGAACACATCACCCAACACCTGTGAGACCTCAAATGGTTCCCCGTCGAGAAGAGAATAACCTTAAAGATACTTACCTACCCCTTCAAATGCCTCCACAACACCGGACCCCAATACCTCAACAACAAAATCTCCTTCCACGCACCTAAAAGAAACCTCCGATCCGCCGACCTCGCCCTCGCCGACACCCCGCGCATCCGCAGAGCCAGAATGGGTGGAAGGGCCTTCTCCTACATCGCGGCCAAGACCTGGAACAAGCTTCCGGTCGACATCAGACGTGCCCCCTCTCTGAACATCTTCAGGAACACACTCAAGACCTGGCTCTTCGACTGAACGGAGCTGCTTACCCCCCCGCCCCCCAGCCCCTTGAGACCCTCACGGGTGAGTAACGCACTTACAATTCCCTGATTGATTGATTGAATCTGTACTCTCAGGTACCTTCAGGCTTACAATCTCTCCAGAAGCAGTTCCTGGTGGGAAATGCAATGGCTTATCCTGAGATTACTGAATTCCAGTAGGAGCTGTGATCTGATTCAGAATCGGCCTATGTGTTGTCTCATTGCCCAGACGAAGATCAGCCCGGTTGAGGCCGTATTTCCCAGAAGAAGACTGGCCTGTGCATTGTCTCATTGCCCAACAGAAGACTGCACTGTGTGTGGGACTTGTTGCCCAGATCTGTCAATGTGGCACATTTGTCAAGAAGGAGACTGGCCGGTGCGTGGCCACACTGCCAGAAGAAAGTCGGCCAATGGGAAAGAGATTGGCCTGTGTATGGTCGCACTGATCCCGGTTAACCTCCCTGCACAGCATGTAAATGTTCTGCACTGAGATTCAGCCTTCCATAGGGATCACTATCCCCGCCTGCTCGACCGCTTCAAGCAACCAACAGAGACGTGCAGAAGCTGGATCACAGGAGCTGCATCTGCCGGTTGGCCACCCAAGGCCAATGAGGATACCCCAGACTGAGCTGTTGGTGAGCGCTCTTCCACTCAAGTGGGAAGGAGAGGGCATGCTAAATTGAAGCTAAGCAGCTGCCAGAAAGGACTGCACAGCATAGTTAGTAGCAATTGAGCAACTGAACTGTATGGGAACTAAAGTTACTGAACTGTGAGAGGCTGAGCGAGTACAAATACCTTAAAGAGGGGAGATCTGCACTGGAGATATAATCATGCTAGTTCCCTGATCCCACAGGAGTGCTGCTCAGATCACAAGGGGGGTGAGGGTACCAGGGAGAAATACGACATAGGGGCACAGCCCTGCCCATGAGCACCCAGGTCACAATGTTTGTGTGTAGTATTTTCTTCAAGTGTGCATTAAAGCACTTTCTTTCATGAAAGATAAGCACTGGGATGGGCATTCAGTTATTGTACTGCATTTGATCACCGAATCCTGAGCTGGAGGCATCACCACACTACCTGCCTGTGAAGCCTATGTTGCTCGCCACTGCTACCACTGATAGTCAAGTGCTGAAAGATTTGCAATTGACACATTTTGCTAAATAGGATGGATCATGGGACATCAAGGAGCAGTAGCCTTTGCTTACTCCCTGTCCCTACTGAACAGGGTATTACAGAGAGACAGAAAGGAGATGTGAGCGATAGTAAGAGGGTGATAAAAAATGGATGTGAGACTTTTAGGGATGCTGCTGGGCCCGCTAGCTGACAAGGACTTGCCAGTCGACTGCAGCAAACCAACCAAGGATGAAATACGGCAAGCCATCAAAACTCTGAGAAATGGGATGGCAGCAGGACCCAACATCATTCCTGCAGAGGCACTGAGGTCAACATTGAAACATCAGTGGACATGCTCTACCCCTTGTTTGGAAGGATCTGGGAATATTAAAAAGGTGCTATTAGACTGGAAGGAGTGATATCAAGATCCCCAAGAAAGGTGACCTGAGTAACTGCGAAAACTATAGAGGGATAATGCTTCCATCAACCCCAGGTAAAGTGTTGAACAGAGTCATCCTGAACAGAAAGAAGGAACAAGTCAATGTTCAGTTGCAAGACCAGCAAGCTGGCTTCCAAAAAGATAGATCCTTCAAAGACCAGATTGCAACACTGCACATCATCATTGAGTAGTCGATGGTATGAAATCCCCCCCATGTCAACTTCATCGACAATGAAAAGGCATTCAACAGCGTGGACAGAGAGGCCCTTTGAAACTCCTCCGCCACTACAGTGCGACAGATAACCTTGTAAGAATCATCAGGAACTCTTGCAAGGGAATGACCTGCAAGCTAGTCCATGGAGGACAACTTACAGAAGCCTTCCAAAGCCTTCCAAGTGAGTACCTCAGTCCACCAGGGTTGTTTGCTCTCAACTTTTCTCTTCCTGCTGGCCATAGATGGTATCATGAAGACATCCACAGCAAGGAGAAGAAATGGGATCCAGTGGACACCTTGGATGCAGCTTAATTACCTGCATTTTGCAGATGACCTGGACCTACTCTTCCATATCCTGTAGCTGATGCAAGAGAAGACCAACAATGTGGCAGCCATGTCAGCACAACTTGGCCTCCACATCCACAGGGGAAAAACCAAGATCCTGAAGGCTAACACGATCAGCACAACTGCAGTCACTCTTGAAGGTGATGCACTGAAGAGGCTGAGGCCTTCACAACCCTGGGCAGATGTCAAGGCAAGAATTGGCAAAGCAAGGGCTGCCTTCATTCAGCTAAAGAAGATCTGGATCTCCAAGGACTTAACTCTCCAAACCAAGATCAGGCATCAACATAACATTCATACTTCTGTATGGAGCAGAAACGAGGAGGTCAACAGTGATCACCACCAACAAAGTCCAGACCTTTATCAATACCTGTCTGAGAAAAATCCTCGAAATCCACTGGGCAAAAACCATCGGCAACAACGACCTATGGCAGCAGACTTTGCAACTCCCTGCTCCTGAAGAAATCATGAAAAGACGCTGGTGCTGGATAGGTTACACTCTCCCCAAGCCCGCATCAAACACCACCAAACAAGCCCTGACTTGAAACCCTCAAGGGAAAAGTAAAAGAAGAAGGCCAAGAAACACCTGTCGCGAGGCTTCGAGGCTGACTGCAAGAAGATGGGTTACACTTCAAGTCAGATTTAAAAAAAAGTCCAGGACAGAGATGGCTGGAGAGTCCTGGTTGATGGCCTATACCCCTGAAGAAGCAGTAGGCATAAGTAAGTAAGCTGGCTGTAGTGAAGAAGTTTGTAATAGACGTAGGGAGACAGATGTTCTTCAAGTATGGTATTTATTAGCCACAGCTTCTCATGTCCCAGAGTAACTGCCCAACATAGAATCCCCTACTTAGCAACCCTCACAGGACATTCTACATTCCAAGGACATGATGTCATGAAGCCATGAACACTAGATCACCACAATATCTCCCTTCTTTACAACAACAGAAACAGAACACAAAGTGAATAAAATAGCATTACACGAATACAAGAATATGCAGTAAAATATACAATTGAACAGGAGCATCAGTGAATAGAATAACATTACACAAATACAAGAATGTGCAGTAAAATATACAATTGAATAGGATCATCAGTCACGAAACCTTACTGGTTTGGTAATATTCCGTTTACTACTCCTACGCTCAGGTTCAGAATGAAAGGAACACCATGGCTCAGCAGTATCGATATCAAGAGAAGAAGATGAGGAAGGAACAGCACGAGATTGCAAAGACGGCTTGAATGAAACACTAGAATCATGGGGAGGAACATCAACGTGCACCTTCACCACTCTTCCCTTGTTCCACCATTCGTTTCTGCTGGTTCTCACCGCATTCCTGGTAACAACCTCAACTCTGACCGGAGATTTGAATTTCGACATCCCCTTAGGAACATGATTAGGATCTTTGACACGAACCCAATCTCCAACACATAATTCCTGTCTTACAGGTTTGACTCTGTGTAGAGTGTCATAGTGACTTTTCATTTTACTCTGATATGCTTCAACTTTGGGTCTCACCACTTGATCTGTAAGTGACATGTGATCGCTTTTATGCTGACACTCTCTTAACCATGCAGGACACAACCTAGAAGCAGGTGGACGTCCTCGTAACATTTCAAAAGGTGATAAACCTGACACAGCATTTGGACAACATCTATGTGACCACAACATTTCCTCAACGGAGTTGCAAAGATCAAACTTGTTCTGAATGGCCCACTGGATACACTCTGACAGTGTGCGATTCATTTTTTCCACCAGACCATTGGCCTGAGGGTGATAAAGAGCAACGCACTTGTGTTTGATAGCATTGCTGTCAAGGAAACTTTTCATTTCTTTTGACACAAATTGGACACCATTGTCCGAGACAATTTCTTTAGGAAAACCCTCTCTTAAAAATAGATTTTTCAGAAATTTTACGACAGAAAGAGTGTTGGGTTCTTCAACAAATTTTACTTCCCACCATTTGCTGTAGTAATCAACAATTACAATAGCAAATCTTAACTTTCTTGGGAGAATACCGAAAGGGCCAATAAAGTCAATGGCAGCTTAGACCAAACGGTGTTTGGTAATTCAACAGGCTGTAAAGGCACTGCTTCGGTTTTAAGTCCTTTGTCACTAGACGCACAAACAACACATCCCCTGACACTGGCTGTAATGGCAGAATCCATCCCTGGCCACCAATAACTATCTCTGATTTTCCTTTTAGTTATGGTTTGGCCCAAATGTCCTTCGTGACCATACATAATGATCCTTGGCCTCAAAGAAACGGGTGGAATGAATTTGTCTCCCGTACTAACATCCCCTTCTCTTCAATAGACAATTCATCCGCTACTTTGAAGTAGGGTTGTAATTCTTGTGCTAGTGTTTTTCTTTGGGCCACCCATACATAACATACTTCCTCACACTTTCTAATTCCATATCTTTTGAGGATTCTGAAAACCATTCATGTTCTGAAAAGTGGTGTCATGACAAATGTCAACACTGGCAATTAAGCATTCTTCGACATTTTCTTCACAGTTTTCAGAATAATCGGTAAAACTTAAAGGTGAGCGAGATAAGTAATCTGCTCTTATGTTTTTACCACCAGGGATGTGCTCAACAGTGAAATTGTACTGTAGTAGTTTTGAGCTCAATCTTGCTATTCTTGGGGTATGATCTTTGATGGTTGTCCCACTCAAAATACTGACTAAAGGTTTGTGGTCGGTTTTGAGCACAAATTTTCTACCCCATATAAAACATTTGAATCTTTCCACTGCCCAACAACAACTCAAGAGTTCCTTTTCAATGACAGAGAAGATTTTCTCATTAGACCTCAAGGATCTAGAAGCGAAACCTATAGTCACTTCAGTTTTTCCTTTAATCTGTGCAATGGTGGCACCCAAACCCTCATTGCTTGCATCCACAGTTATTATACACTCTTGTGAAGAGTCGAACGGTGCAAGGACTCCAGCTGAGACAATTTCTTTTTTAGACCTTCGAACTCATCTTGACAGACTTTCTCCCATGAGAATTTTTTTCTTTTCTTTAATAATTCTCTTAACACTACAGTTTTGGCCGAGAAGTTATGAATACATTTTGAGTAAAATTCACAAAGGCCTAAAAATGAGGCTACATTCTCCTTACTCTTGGGGGTAGGTGCTTTGGTTATAGCATCAACTAAACCGTGTCTTGGTTCAATCCCTCTCTCTGAGATAACGTGACCCAGATACTCTATAGTATGTTTTCCAAATTCACACTTCCCTCGATTAGCTACAACTCCAAATTTTTCTAATCTTTCTAAGACTTCACACATGCGTTTATCATGAACGGATTGGTTTCCTCCTGCTATTAAAATGTCATCTTGGAATGTTACCACCCCTTCAATCCCTTTCAAAACATTCTCTAATACACGTTGAAAAACGGCCGCCGCCGAAGCAAGACCGAAAGGCATCCGTTTAAATTGATAAGAGCCCATAGGTGAAACAAAAGCTGTAAGATGTCGTGAGCCTTCTTCGAGCACTATCTGATGATAGGCGGAAGCTAGATCAATTTTTGAAAACAATTTTGATCCTGAAAATGTGCTGATAATGTCGTCTATCCTGGGTAGTGGGTGTGAGTCAACCCAAATGACCTTGTTGAGACTCCTCAAGTCCACACACACTCTCAATTGCCCATTCTTATTACAAATCTAATGTTCTTCAAGTATGGTATTTATTAGCCACAGCTTCTCATGTCCCAGAGTAACTGCCCAACATAGAATCCCCTACTTAGCAACCCTCACAGGACATTCTACATTCCAAGGACATGATGTCATGAAGCCATGAACACTAGATCACCACACTGGCCCAAGGGGGAGAACTATCACAGACTTTTTTAGCTGACCCTTTGTTATTCTGCTGGCTTTTATGTTCTGTTTTGGAGTTAAATGATCTAACACAACCTAGTAATGATAGGTTTAATAACCCTTCTTTAAATGATAAGTCAGCATTGTGGCAAATTTGATCTTTAGGCAGTTCTCAACTCCAAGATGTCTGCTACTCTGAATCTCCAAATCCAAACTTAAATTTGTACCCGTTAACCCCTACACTTCCTGTCTCCAGAGTCCTTATTGCAAACAACTCCCTGGACATTTCTTTTTATATTTGTGTAATTTGTCAACTTTATGAGTTGAACGCACTACATGTATATACTGTACACAGTACCTCTGATGTGTATTACAGTAGTGCATGTGTGTATAGCACTAAGAATAGAACTCTCCATGACGTCTTGTGTCAGAACAAGTTCTTAAAGAACATTAGCACTACCTACTCATGTCTGCATGTGAGGAGCCACTGCTATCCCCATTACTTTGAAATCATTTCATGCCTATAAATTGCTTATTTTCCACAAATTGGGGAAATTACGTTATCCCTGTGAATAATGGATTTAAAAAACTGAAGAGATTGAAAGTAGCACAGTATACAACAGCATAGAGCTGAATTAAGTAGAACTGTTTTCAATACACATGTTCCTAATTCAAAAACTAAAGGTATGGTGACATTTAAAAGCTACTGTACCTCAGAGTTTATTATCATGTCACAAGAACAGCACATTGACACGATTGAACAAGGGATGAGTAAACTACAAATGGTATCTCCACTGTTTTGCATCGTACCTGTCCTAATCCTTTAGGGCAGCGGTTCTTAACCTTTTGACTTCTGTGGACCCCCCCACAAATCATTACTGGAATCTGAACCCCCCACCCCCCAAGTCATTATTGGAAGCTGGGGACACATCGCCAAAGTAATTTCTATGATTTGAACTTCAAAACAATACACAAAAATACAAAAACAAGTATACTCTAAACACATGCTCAAATATTTAAATACTTTGTTTAATTCACAATCAAGTATAGAAAACAGTTTTGCTTCTTTAATTGTACATACTTAATTCATTTTAATATATTAATTTGAACATTATTTAATTTGGTAACACAGTCGCGGATACACTGAGTAAGCCTTGCGGACCCCTGGGTCCCTGGACCACAGGTTAAAAACCATTGCAGTAGGGGTTCCAGCTGCAGGGAATTGATTTCTGTGTTGGTAGTAAGGCTTGCCAGCATTAAGTGGCAGTGGGGAAACCCACTCTGCCACCTGGCAAAACGCATACTTCCCGTTCCTTGTTGCCGGGATTCCGAACATAGGACTTTCGGCATCGAGAACGGGCAATATGAGGATCATCAATTATGGTAGGTTGCGGCTCGCTTACAGTATGCTTGTGGCCCTATATGAGAGCAGGAACTTTGCTGCTATCTTTTTTTGCTTTTTTAAGGTCTCCAGATCAGTAAAGTTCACCAGTCTGCTTCTCTGTACATTCTCACATGCATATAGATATTCTAAAGGGGCAACAGTGGAGCAGAGTCCTATAGTTAGGTTTAAGTGGTGTTATCCCGGGGTATGACTAAACAAATCTTTGACTATAATTCTCCAAATTTTGAATAACCCACCTGAAAATATCTTGCAGTTAAACCTATGACATTTGGGGAACACTGCTCTAGGATTTCGTAGCTTAAAATATACTTTTTAAGATGATTTTGAGCATTCTCCTAATATCAGGTTCAGCATAAATCAAATTAAAGCAACTGCTTGTATCAAATTTCCCCCAAATTGGCATGCACATATAATCCACTTGTCCCATGTATACATCAATAAATGGTAGAAACCACTTACACCATTTGAGAAACCACAATTTAAACATGCTCAAGAGTGATCGATGTGGGTGTGCAGGAAGAAGGAATTTATATTCAGTAAGTATCTGAAACAGTTTCTGCAAGTTCTGCTCATATTCCCTCTAAATGGAATGGGCCTTCCTTAAAGATGCTAGTATAAAGTCTAGTTTAAAACCTATATGAAGCAAATTGAACGGAATCCAATCAAATATACAATGGCTGTAAGGAATGTACCTTCAGACAAGCAAATGTAGACGTGTATTTGGACTTACAAATGTCCAGTTACACCAAAGAATGTACCTGTAGGTCAATAAATGTAGTTGTATAATATAAATGTATTGTACATTCATACAAGATCTACCAAACATCAAATTTAGATAATTCAACTTAACATGTTAGTGAACTGACCGTAAAAGAAAACTTTTTAGACATAAAAACAGCCTTACATGTACATGCCCCCTACTAAACAAACATTGAAAAAATACATTGTGTGACTTGAAAACTCTGTGGAGTGTGCTACATAACCCTACCTGGACCCTGATCACAGTGATCCACACCCGAGGCACATGCTAATTACCATTTGTGAGTTGAGCGGTAATTAGAAGGCGAGCAACAGCCACCCAATTCTGTGGTTTTTTGCCTCGGGTGAGGAATTACGCACACACTGTACATGCATTCAACCCATTCTGGGGTGGACATACTTGCAGTTTAACTCTGTTTGTTCTCCCTGTGTAGGTAGGGCAGATTTTACCAGTTAAAAACTGAGGGCCTCATTTATGTTTTGTTTTTTTTGCCGTAGGGCAGCGCAGCAGGTCTTGCTGCTGCGCCTCCATATGGCAAAAGAAAAAGGGGAGGAACGAGCCATATCTATTAGATACGGCGCCTTCCTTTCCTTTTTCCCTGTGCCAGCACACAATGGGCTGCCATGCGCCAATGCAGGCACCTTTGCACCATGGTGCAAGGGTGCCTGCGTTGCAGGGATGATTATTTTTGTGCAGGAAGGGAAACCTTCCTGCACAGAAACAGTTACAAGAGGCTTTCTCCGCTTTCTATGCGTGCTGCATTCATGCCCCTTTCATGCAGTTTTCTGCGTGAAAGGGGCACATATTAATAAGGCCATGAAAAGTCACGTAACATGGCTTTACGTGGCTTTATAATTATGCCATGGCACATTGCGCCACTGGAACGTCCAAAAAGTGACGTTCCACGGGCGCAAAAGTGCCGGTAGGGCCTCAGGCCCTGAGAATGTAAACTCTCGGGCCAAATCAATTTACGCCCCACTTGTAACCCCAATGTGGGTGTGTGTGCCAAGAACAGAATTACGTGCCAAATCATAATCATGACCTTAAACCCTGCCATTCACCCAGTACCAGTTATCAGCAGCAGTCAGTAGCAGGATGGGTGCAGACATCAACACTTCAAAAATTGGTCTCAAAGATACTGAAATAGATCAGTAAGTTCCTTTTGAAAAAACACATAATAGTTCTGAACAAAATCCTAAGCAATTTCTGAATAGTCACCAATATTCCATGTCTTTTTGCAATTTTCTGGAATACTGATTGTATGTGTACAGCCCTGTGATGTATCTTTATTTTCAAAAAGTAGCATAACTGATGTGCTTCAGTGCTTTGATGACCTGTTTTAGGTTGTAGTACACTGCAGCCAATATAACTTAAACTTCCATTGATTGATTAAGCAATCAATTATTGGTATCCTTTAAGGTCGGGTGAGGGCCTGGCAAAGTGCTCGGCCAGCCCACCGGGGGGTTGGGAGTGCGGCCGAGCTATTTGCCAGGGCCTGTTTCAGCCGATTTTGTTAGAGGGTCCGCTATTTCAGCTATGCTGCAAAAACGGCCCTGTAACAAAAACGGCCCCCCAGGGTCCCAAAACCGGCCCCCACCCTGCCAGCCCACCGGGGAAATGCCCGGTGCCCGCTACGGCCAGTCCGGCCCTGTCGGGTGGATGTCCTGCCAGCTTTGGAAAATTGAAAAAATATGGTCCTGACATTCAGGGAGTTTGTCGCTGTGTGTTGGGCCGGTGATTGATTTCCCTGAGCCGGATCACGAAGACTTGCGTAGTAGTTTGGGGCAGAGAAATTTAGTGACAACCACCCCTACCCTAAATAGGACGGGGAACCGTCACTATGACCTGGTTGCCATGTGGTAGACGGACCATCTAGTCAGAGGTTTTTGGCGACCGAGCCAGCTGCAATTCCAATCTCTAGGGCCAGATGTACAAAAACAATCAGTTTGCGATTTCCTAATTACCAATTTTTGCTCTTTGCGTTTGGAAATAGAAAACACCCTTGTACAAATGTGGCTTAGACACATTTTGCGATTCGCATGGGTCGCAAATAATTCATCCTCATTAATATTCAAGAGGTAGGTCTGACTTTGTGACCCACTAGGAATGTCCTACACTCACATTGATGGTGGCCGGCTGGGGTCAGCAGACCACCATGTCTGTGATTGCTTTTTAAATAAAGCAGTTTTTTTTTTGGTAATGTAGCCCGTTTTACTTAAAGGAAAGCGGGATGCTTTTCAAAAATAAAAATGAAAAGCTACCTTTTTGTTTTTTTAAGAGTAGGCAGTGGTCAGTGGGACCAGTGCCTGCTCTTAAAAAATGTGGGAGCCCACATTCAGGAAGGGGAAGGGGTCCCTTGGGGACCCCTCACCATTTGCGACTGGGTTACCACCAACTTGAAGTTAGTGGTAACTGCGAATGTTTTGCGACCGCATTCCTGGTCGCAAAACGTTCCTACATACCAGTGAGACTCGCTATTATTAAGGGACACCCTTAACACGCCCCTTCCTAATAGCGACTCGCAAACCCTATTTTGCCAGTCGGTAATAGGTTACCGACTCGTAAGATTGGGTTGGTACATACCCAAAAGCCTTTTACCGGTCGTAAACGGCCCGATGGGCCGTTTGCGAGTGGTAAAATGCTTCGTACATCTGGCCCTAAATGGGGTGGGGGAATCGCTAGTTTGGTGGATGTCTTGCATTTGCCAAACTTTATTCGAGCTCTATAATAAATTAAGTTGTATGCAGCACTTGCTAAAGCATATTTTGTGATTTTATATCAATGCAAATAACACATATCCTTATTAGTCGTCTCAGTGATTCCCGTGTTATCAGTCTCAGAAGAATGAACTGCTCACATGCCCATGCTATTAAAACTAGTATCCTGCAATTTACCAGCGATCCTAGCAGAAGGCACAATACTGGCACATGTACCCGAGTACACACACATGTATATCAAGGGAACCGAGTATAATGGCCCATTGAACGTTCTTTATTTAACTTAGTGCCTGGACGCAAGTTGGGAAATGCTTCACAGCAGAAAGAATATAGAAATATGCACATTTAAGATATACATTCCAATTGTATGCACATTTTTATTTACTTTCCTGCGAAGTCAAAATTCCTTCAGATTGGTTATGGAATTTGAATGTTTTTGGGAGCTTGCATTTTCTGTTTTTTGCTGCAGTTACAGTAGGAGTGTCGTGGGACACCCAACTGTTTCTTGGTGGGTGTGACTGAAGTGAAACCATCAGTTTGCATCTGTGCTGACTTCACAGCTACACACATAGGAGCTTTTCGTATCCCACGTCGTTGCTGGTTATCATGCAAGCAAGGCGGTTAGAGCGCGAGTACCTCAGGCACGCGTAAAACACCATTAAAAACAGATGCACTACGTTCTTATACCTTTGAAAGGGCCTTGGGTGGGCCAGGGGGCTCCCTTGGGGCCCGCACATGCTGCCCCCTTAGAGCCTGCCTTGCGGAATGGAGCTGACGTAGGGCAAACTTCCCGTCTCGGGGGTCCCGAGCAGCACGTGTTGTCAGTTATACCCCCGCAGCAAATCAAGTGTTTCAGTGCTGTTATGAATCTCCCCCCACGCGCCTGGGCGTGTGTCGAATTCAAACTGCGCAGCTGGAATTGCTTCACCTCAGCTCCCCTTCTGACAGCACGGGGTTGAATTGTTTTTTCTCAAGCACAATTTTGACAGAATGATTCTCCCCATCTCATTCAGCCGTCCACATTACAGCTTTCTCACAGCTCAAAACCTCAAAGAATCCACGTACTCTGAGGCCCAGTTTAATCATGTTTGCTGCCCCTGAAGAAATACAACCCCATTCTCATATGATTATGTCTTATTAGCTTTGCTCAGGGCCACGGTAATTATGAGACGGAGAGAACGAAGGTATGCGGTGAGGTGGACTACATTATGCGGCAGGAAAAGGCAAATTACGCGGCGTTATGCGGCACGTTTTGTGATAGAATTAGTTCATCATTCACGTGTTAATTCTCTCTGGGCATAGGTTTCCCCTCATTAGTACCAATTTAACACCCAAATATTGCAATAAGAAACTGGAAGATGACCAGTCATTCCTTGGGAATGGAAGAAGCAACACCTGTCGCCCTGTTTTTTTAGTAACTTTTGATCGGTATGATCTAAAAACATTTTTTGGGGTAAAATCTGCGAATTATGCAACAGATGTTGGAGTATTTGGCAAACGTGGCAAACCCATAGTTATGTAGAAAACGCCATAGCCTCAGAATCACATAATTGCAGGGGGTTTGGGTATGTTTTTTAAATCTTGGGGTGTTCTGAGTATATGGAGTCAGAGGTCCAGTACCATTCTCGCCTTTGAAGTAGGGAGACTTCAAAGAAAGGTCTTTGTAGTGCACAAGACCCTGCCCTACATGGCCCTGGCTCCATACACACTACAGGAGGGTATGCGGCTCTTTGTGTGGGACTAGGCACAGCCCTATTCAGGTGCAAGTGTCAACTCCTCCCACCACTCTGGCTCAGGAAGACCCATCAGCCTGGTGATGGGCCATCAGGATATGCAGGGCACACCTCAGCTCCCTTTGTGTGTGCCTGTCTAGAGTGAATTCACAAAACCCAGCTGTCATTCCACCCAGACGTGTATTCTAGGGATAGGCAGAGACACAGAATGGTTAAAGTAAGAAAATAGCAAACACAACAAAATGATGGATGGAGTACTGAAACTTTTCAACCACTCACCCCAGTCACAGATCCGGGTTTAATCCATTGTACGTTTTCTCACTATGCCACCCCAGTTTGGACCCAGCCATATGCAAATCAGTCTTGACCCTGTTCCTCATGGGAACAGTCCAGCCCAAACTGCCAGGCCAGGTCCTCCCTGGACCGGAAACAAGCATCCTGAAATCGGTTTCGGGGTATCACCCCTCATCAGCCAGACTAGCTTGAATCCAGTGGCGAAGTGAGCAAAAGAACGATGACAGATTTAACCCAGATCTAATTGTGACTGGGGGTGAGAGTCTGAAAAGTTACAGCGCTCTGTCCATCATCTTATTGTGTTTGCTTTGTTCGCTCTAAGTTGGCAGGGTATGCCCAGTCATGGGTCCCTTGCTCACTTTGCCACTGGATTCAAGCTAGCCTGGCTGATGAGAGGTGTTACCTTGAAACCGGTCCCAGGATGCTTGTTTCCGGTCCAGGGAAGACCTGGCTTGGCAGTTCAGGCTGGACTGTTCCCATGAGGAAAAGGGTCAAGACTGATCTGCATATGGCTGGGTCTGAACTGGGGTGGTCAAGTTAGCAAAAGAATGATGATGGATTTAACCCAGATCTAATAGTGACTGAGGGTGAGTGTCTGAAAAGTTTCAGTGCTCCGTCCATCACCTTATTGTGTTTAGCTAAAGTAAGAAAACGCCAACTTTCTAACAATGGCATTTTCAGACCTGCAATTTAAAAACCGACTTCATTAAAAGATGGATTTTTGAATTATGAGTCCAGAGACACTAAACTCCAATTTTCTATCTGCTTCCAGTTGGAAGATACACTTGCAAAATATTACAAGGCAGCTCCAATGATAACCTATGGGAGAGATAGGCCTTTTCTGTAGTGAAAAACGAATTTAGCAATTTTTCACTACCAGGACATGTAAAACTCAAAAGTACACACCCTACCTTTCAAATACACCATACCCTGCCCATGGGGGTATCTAGGGCTTACCCTAGGGGTGCCTTACATGTATTAAAAGGGAAGGTATGGGCCTAGCAAGTAGGTGAACTTGATAGGTCGACATGGCAGTTTAAAACTGTGCACACAGGCTCTGCACTAGCACGCCTGAGACAGGTTTGAAGGGCTACTCATGTGGGTGGCACAATCAGTGCTGCAGGCCCACTAGTAGCTTTTGATTTACAGGCCCAGGTCACATCTAGTGCACAGTACTAGGGACTTACCAGTAAATAAAATATGCCAATAATGGAGAAACCAAATGCCATTACATTTTTGACACAGAGCACATGCACTTTAGCACTGGTCAGCAGTGGTAAAGTGCCCATAGTCCTAACACCATCAAAAACGAAGTTCAACACACAGTCAAAAACAGGTCAGAAGCAAAAAGACAGGGGAAACCACGCCACAAGATGCCAGGTCCAACAGTTACAGTGCCATTTGGTGCTATTTAAACATTTTTGAGAGAGCTGATATGCTTCCCTCTGGGGCATGGACAGCAACTTCTGCTTAGCTCACAAAAGATGTAAAAGCCCCATCCTAATGATTCTCAGAGCCTGGGCAAGACGTATTTTGAGGCACAGTGACCCAGAACAACTTTGAATTTGTTACACATTCTAAGCTAACTCAAGCCTTCAATATGGTAAAACAATAGTAAATTATACTTTAAACTGACCAGCTTCCATCAGCCAATTGTACCAAGAGAAAACTCGAATAAGCATTCATAAAGCCATTTTAGGTGACTAGATGCATACCTATAAAAAACAAAATGTAGGCAATGCAATTAACACTTGAAATTATAGCGTTAAATGCTGGATATTAGTAATTGCAAATAATTCCCCTTTCACAACTGGCACTCTCGCTGCAATAGTGAAAATCAGAGCTCTGCTCTGAGGACTTTCACCACTCCATCGAGTGAAATCTGAGGGAGAAAGGAGGTGGAGACAGAAATGAGGTTGAGTGATAAGCAGCCATGGCGGGTCTGTATGGGTGGAGGGGCCACGCCTCTCACCTTTTTCCTCAACAGAAAGAGTGTCCGTCAGGCTGAACAAAGGTCAGCCTCAGGCGCGGCTCCTCCGTAATGGCGGAGAAGTGTCGCCTCACAGCCCGTGCCAGCATTCGATAAATAAAATGATAATAACGCAATGTTATTATCATTTTATTTATGCTGTCTGAGCCCCGCAATACAAAAGTATAGGGCGGGGCCGGGCATGTCAGGGAGGAGTAGAGTGCACCTCATAAGTGCGCATGTGTTTGGCCAGCCGTCCGAGGCTGGCTGTAGGACAGTACGATCTGCTTTCATGCTTACCCCCACTTTTTGCTGGTGTTCTACTGTTTTTCTGACTAGTCTGACTGGGATCCTGCTAATCAGGACCCCAGTCACTGTACTTCCTCCCTAAATTGAATATGGCAAGTACCTTGGTACATTCCTATTTGGCTACTGGGGCCCCCTTGTAAGTCCCTAGTATATGGTACTAAGGTACTTAGGGCATGGGTACCCCAGGGATCCCCTATGGGCTGCAGCATGTATTATGCCACCCATGAGGGACCCTCCAAACTTTGACAATGGGCCTGCCATTGCAGCCTGTGTGAGTTAGTGCATGCAATCTCTCATGAAAATTATAAGTTTCCTTGTATCTTACCTCACTGCACTTGAAACCTAAAAGTCGCCCCTCTAGCTAGCAGGCCTTTCAGTCCCAAAGGCAGGTTGCTCGGTTCCAAGTGTGAGGGTGGCCCTGCCTGAGCAGACCCCCTCTACAAACCCCGGAGTCCATTCTTCAGACTTTGCAAGTGAATCAGCCATTACGATATAGAGAGGCTCTGTGTCATTACGCGATGACCATCTCTAAACTGGATGGAATGAACCTGGGCATGTTTGGTATCAAACATGTTGAAATCATACCCTAACACCGTATCCGGTGTTGGAGGTATGATTCCATCCACAGTAGGGCCCCTCCGGGAAGCCCTCCATGCTCTCGGGATCGATCTTACAGAGCCTGACAGCAACTTAGGGCTGCTACAGACCACAGACACGATTCTGTCCTCCTGCTGCTGGGCCAAGCCCTTTCAAATTAATGGGGTAACCCAATCATAGTCCAAGGACCTGGGTACAGTATAATATGAAAAGCAATTGGTCCTAGACTAACTTTAGGGAAAGACGCAAAGTGAGGGAAATTCTATCATATGGGGGTTGCCTAGTTGGTCAACCACTAGTAATAAATACTAATAAAACCCAAATTATTTGACAAATTCGCACCCTGAAAGAAAAATATATACAAATACACAAAATGTATATACAGACTACACCCACATTTTCTGTTGAATGAATTCATTTTTTATATATTTTCAAAATTGAATGCAAATACAACGGTAAAAATATTACCACACAAATTTGAGACAAAAAGGTTGCTCGAGGGGAAGGAGTGGGGGAAAAAGTGCTTGTGCTAGGAGGAAGAGGGTGAAAATCACAAGCTTTAGATTATCAAGATATTTCTTGTTACAAGTTGATGCTGGTTATAGAGGAGAACCAGTACAGTATGACCGGTCCACAACATTATTTTTTACAGTACATTTTTCATTGTTTTGTAGGTGCATGAATGCAACATCCGATAATAGGGCAGGGATGGTCAAAAAGTGGTACAGGCCCTTGCTTGGGGGTATGCGTCGACGTTTCGACCCGACTTGTGCGTAGAGGGTAACTTATGACCTCCGCTTGTGGGTCTTCTTCAGGACAGAAGGGAAGGAGGGGCAACCTAGGGAGTAAAAGTAAAATTAATGGTGCAAACTCCAAACGTGGAGGAGTGTGGAAAAAGTGTGCGTAGGTACTGACCTAATCCTGGTGCCAAGGAGGGGCATCCCAGGTCACTATTCCCATGCGGTGAATAGTCTGTGAAGAAAGTTGAATGAATCATTGAAAAGAACTGCGCGATGGCGGATGGGATCAAGACAGGGTGTGGGGTACGCGGAAAATAACTTACCCGCAAGGATGCGGAGTGTCACGCTCAGGGCATCGAATTATATGTGATGTCCAACAGGGTATCCAAAACCCAAGGAATAGCGATTTAATCCATATTCCTAAAAATCAAAAGAAGGTGGTGATAAGTGTCTAAGACAAAGATCAACTCGAGGTGGAATGGCACGATGGTATGCAAGGCATTGGGCATACCTGTGAATTGTGTAGCGCCACGTCTCGTATCCGCTGCTCCGTCGGAATCCAAAGGAGTCTGACAGGCGCTAGCGGTGTTCCTAAAAAGAGACGGACCCAGCTGGTCCGGCTTGCACGTCGCGCGTGCACCGAGTGCAAAATGACAGCTTACGTCAAAAAACCAGCGCGTCACCAGGGCAGCGGATGATAACAGACTGAACCTTCTGATTGGGATCGATGGCTCCACTAGCAGCCAGTGAGCCTCAAGGCTAGTGTCTTGCTCGATAATAAACTTTGGAAAGCGGGCAAAAGTTCCCCTGGGTACCTGAGGCATTCAGGTTTTGCGACATGGGAAAACATAAAAGCTATATACATATGCCGGACAGGAAGTACACCACAGGGGAAGGTAGGACAATAGGTTTCCTGTCACAGGGAGGTGTGACCACCTCCCAGAAAGGATTTAGTGTATTAGGCTGGAGTTGGGGTACCTGCCAGTGCCACATAGTCTGCTGGAAGGGCACATTTGGTGCCCTCCTTGCATACTCCAGTTCAAACCAGCTCAGGGAGCCGTTGGCTCCCGTTCTGGTGCAAAACTGGACAAAGGACATGGGAGTATCCTCCCCTCTGTCCAGCCCCTCCTCTGTGAGGGACCCCTGAATCATCCCAACCCTCTCCTGTGGGTACTTAAGGGCTTACCTGTGGGTGGGACCCTAGATTCGTTCTGGGATTCGATTCAGCTCCAACTCCACTTCATCTTTGACTGTCTGGACATCCTGGCCAAGCCGTGCTGACCGTGCCGGACTGATAGCACCGTCCTTTGCTTTGGGACCGAGACTGCAACTGAGAAGACTCTGTCTACTCCTGACCTCGTCGTCCTGCAAACCCGCTGCACCATCAGTGTCCGTGCTCCATACAGGTTTTGTCCTGGGCCTGTGGACATCTAAAGACATCCAAAGGAATCTCCCTTGGAGTGAAGGAGTCACTCCCCTGCATCGGCAGGCACCGCAACACAATCGACCGGTCTGCCGAACCTGGGATCCAATGGACTCCAAAAGGCTCAGCAACACAGGTGGTGGTTCTGCATTCTCTCGAGGCCTGAGTTGACCTCTCATCGAGTTGAGACCAGCATCCCTCTTAGAACGCACTGCAATAGAACACCTGTGCACTGCGTCGCTGCATCGCTTCATCACACGGTAACCGCATCGGTTACCATGACCAACTCGTGTCAAGGGAGTCAGATACATCAAAAGGTTCTGTCGACGAGTCTGTCCTCGCTATAACTGGCCCTTGATCGACGAGGGTGGTTGGACGGACGGATTCTGTTGTCTTCAGCATCAATGTGGCTCAGGCAGAGCTACCGATTTGGTGTACCCGTACTTGAAGCCTCTTCATCAACTGACCTGTTGTTCATTGAGCTCGAGTGGCCTTCGTCTTTTGTGTCTCCTGGACATCCCAGAGCGGCATAAATTCTGCTATCAGGTACTTTTCAACACGAACCCGCGCCCGGTTTCCAACAGAATCTTTCATCCTTGTGCAACAGCGGTCTCGTCTGAAGTCCTCGAGTGTGCTGGACAGTGGTTGTAGGTATCCTGATTCCGAGGGTATCCACGGGTGCGGTGCCTCCGCAACCTGCTGTCTTCCACTGGGTATCTTCGGGGTCCACTGGGAAGGGTCTTTCCTCTTCAAGACTGCAACCGCAACATACCCAGAGTAGTACTGAGTATGCAGTCGTGTATCTTTTTGGCTTTCGACTATCATGCAGTACCTAGACTTTCACCTGGGGTGGTATCTTCGGTCCCCAACTCTCTACACCTTCTGGGTCCAGTCTCATCTACTGTCGTGGGTCACATTCCACTATTGTTAAGTATGGTTTGGTCTCCCCCTGGGGACCACTGTGTATTGGTGCTTCTTACTGTTCTATTTTTAAGTATTGTGTGCATTGTCAGTATATCTCCGGGGAGGAGATATTGTATAGTGTTAGTAAGTGACTGTAATAAATATCTATTTTTATACCTACACTGTGTGGTTCTTTTTCACTTAGCCCATACTAAAGATTGGATACTGGTGAACCGAGTTGCTTTACACTCCTCCTAGACTAAGCCTGAAGGCTGCTCTCCACAGGTACCACTTTGAGAGCCTTTCTAAGGTTGTCTAAACCACTTAAATCACCATAAGGGTCGTCTGGATTAGTGCTGGGTGCCACACTTACAAAGTGAGCATTATATACTAAGCCAGCCTCTCCCACTGGCCAAACACACATGTGCACTTATGTTTCACCAACCTGGCTGTGTTACACAGCCGTTACAAAAGGGGATGATGGACGGAACGCTTGAGCCAATCAAACACTCACCCCCAGTCAACTGATCTGGGTTTAATCCATCATCATTCTTTAGCTCACTCCACCACCCCAGTTCAGACATGGCCATATGCAAATCAGTCTGACCCTGTGCCTCATGGGAACAGTCCAGCCCGAACTGCCAAGCCATGTCTTCCCTGGACCGGAAACAAGCATCCTAGGACCGGTTTCTGGCATTTCAGCCGTCATCAGCCAGGCTTGCTTGAATCCAGTGGCAAAGTGAGCAAGGGACCCACGTCTGGGCATACCACCACCAACTTAGGGCGAACAAAGCGATACAAAAGGGGATGATGGACGGAACGCTTGAGCCAATCAAACACTCACCCCCAGTCAACTGATCTGGGTTTAATCCATCATCATTCTTTAGCTCACTCCACCACCCCAGTTCAGACATGGCCATATGCAAATCAGTCTGACCCTGTGCCTCATGGGAACAGTCCAGCCCGAACTGCCAAGCCATGTCTTCCCTGGACCGGAAACAAGCATCCTAGGACCGGTTTCTGGCATTTCAGCCGTCATCAGCCAGGCTTGCTTGAATCCAGTGGCAAAGTGAGCAAGGGACCCACGTCTGGGCATACCCCCACCAACTTAGGGCGAACAAAGCGATACAAAAGGGGATGATGGACGGAACGCTTGAGCCAATCAAACACTCACCCCAGTCAACTGATCTGGGTTTAATCCATCATCATCCTTTAGCTCACTCCACCACCCCAGTTCAGACATGGCCATATGCAAATCAGTCTGACCCTGTGCCTCATGGGAACAGTCCAGCCCGAACTGCCAAGCCATGTCTTCCCTGGACCGGAAAAAAGCATCCTAGGACCGGTTTCTGGCATTTCAGCCGTCATCAGCCAGGCTTGCTTGAATCCAGTGGCAAAGTGAGCAAGGGACCCACGTCTGGGCATACCCCCACCAACTTAGGGCGAACAAAGCGATACAAAAGGGGATGATGGACGGAACGCTTGAGCCAATCAAACACTCACCCCCAGTCAACTGATCTGGGTTTAATCCATCATCATTCTTTAGCTCACTCCACCACCCCAGTTCAGACATGGCCATATGCAAATCAGTCTGACCCTGTGCCTCATGGGAACAGTCCAGCCCGAACTGCCAAGCCATGTCTTCCCTGGACCGGAAACAAGCATCCTAGGACCGGTTTCTGGCATTTCAGCCGTCATCAGCCAGGCTTGCTTGAATCCAGTGGCAAAGTGAGCAAGGGACCCACGTCTGGGCATACCCCCACCAACTTAGGGCGAACAAAGCGATACAAAAGGGGATGATGGACGGAACGCTTGAGCCAATCAAACACTCACCCCCAGTCCACTGATCTGGGTTTAATCCATCATCATTCTTTAGCTCACTCCACCACCCCAGTTCAGACATGGCCATATGCAAATCAGTCTGACCCTGTGCCTCATGGGAACAGTCCAGCCCGAACTGCCAAGCCATGTCTTCCCTGGACCGGAAACAAGCATCCTAGGACCGGTTTCTGGCATTTCAGCCGTCATCAGCCAGGCTTGCTTGAATCCAGTGGCAAAGTGAGCAAGGGACCCACGTCTGGGCATACCCCCACCAACTTAGGGCGAACAAAGCGATACAAAAGGGGATGATGGACGGAGCAGCTTGAGCCAATCAAACACTCACCCCCAGTCAACTGATCTGGGTTTAATCCATCATCATTCTTTAGCTCACTTCCACCACCCCAGTTCAGACATGGCCATATGCAAATCAGTCTGACCCTGTGCCTCATGGGAACAGTCCAGCCCGAACTGCCAAGCCATGTCTTCCTGGACCGGAAACAAGCATCCTAGGACCGGTTTCTGGCATTTCAGCCGTCATCAGCCAGGCTTGCTTGAATCCAGTGGCAAAGTGAGCAAGGGACCCACGTCTGGGCATACCCCCACCAGCTTAGGGCGAACAAAGCGATACAAAAGGGGATGATGGACGGAACGCTTGAGCCAATCAAACACTCACCCCCAGTCAACTGATCTGGGTTTAATCCATCATCATTCTTTTGCTCACTCCACCACCCCAGTTCAGACATGGCCATATGCAAATCAGTCTGACCCTGTGCCTCATGGGAACAGTCCAGCCCGAACTGCCAAGCCATGTCTTCCCTGGACCGGAAACAAGCATCCTAGGACCGGTTTCTGGCATTTCAGCCGTCATCAGCCAGCCTTGCTTGAATCCAGTGGCAAAGTGAGCAAGGGACCCACGTCTGGGCATACCCCCACCAACTTAGGGCGAACAAAGCGATACAAAAGGGGATGATGGACGGAACGCTTGAGCCAATCAAACACTCACCCCCAGTCAACTGATCTGGGTTTAATCCATCATCATTCTTTAGCTCACTCCACCACCCCAGTTCAGACATGGCCATATGCAAATCAGTCTGACCCTGTGCCTCATGGGAACAGTCCAGCCCGAACTGCCAAGCCATGTCTTCCCTGGACCGGAAAAAGCATCCTAGGACCGGTTTCTGGCATTTCAGCCGTCATCAGCCAGGCTTGCTTGAATCCAGTGGCAAAGTGAGCAAGGGACCCACGTCTGGGCATACCCCCACCAACTTAGGGCGAACAAAGCGATACAAAAGGGGATGATGGACGGAACGCTTGAGCCAATCAAACACTCACCCCAGTCAACTGATCTGGGTTTAATCCATCATCATTCTTTAGCTCACTCCACCACCCCAGTTCAGACATGGCCATATGCAAATCAGTCTGACCCTGTGCCTCATGGGAACAGTCCAGCCCGAACTGCCAAGCCATGTCTTCCCTGGACCGGAAACAAGCATCCTAGGACCGGTTTCTGGCATTTCAGCCGTCATCAGCCAGGCTTGCTTGAATCCAGTGGCAAAGTGAGCAAGGGACCCACGTCTGGGCATACCCCCACCAACTTAGGGCGAACAAAGCGATACAAAAGGGGATGATGGACGGAGCAGCTAGAGCCAATCAAACACTCACCCCCAGTCCACTGATCTGGGTTTAATCCATCATCATTCTTTAGCTCACTCCACCACCCCAGTTCAGAAATGGCCATATGCAAATCAGTCTGACCCTGTGCCTCATGGGAACAGTCCAGCCCGAACTGCCAAGCCATGTCTTCCCTGGACCGGAAACAAGCATCCTAGGACCGGTTTCTGGCATTTCAGCCGTCATCAGCCAGGCTTGCTTGAATCCAGTGGCAAAGTGAGCAAGGGACCCACGTCTGGGCATACCCCCACCAACTTAGGGCGAACAAAGCGATACAAAAGGGGATGATGGACGGAACGCTTGAGCCAATCAAACACTCACCCCCAGTCAACTGATCTGGGTTTAATCCATCATCATTCTTTAGCTCACTCTACCACCCCAGTTCAGACATGGCCATATGCAAATCAGTCTGACCCTGTGCCTCATGGGAACAGTCCAGCCCGAACTGCCAAGCCATGTCTTCCCTGGACCGGAAACAAGCATCCTAGGACCGGTTTCTGGCATTTCAGCCGTCATCAGCCAGGCTTGCTTGAATCCAGTGGCAAAGTGAGCAAGGGTCCCACGTCTGGGCATACCCCCACCAACTTAGGGCGAACAAAGCGATACAAAAGGGGGATGATGGACGGAACAGCTTGAGCCAATCAAACACTCACCCCCAGTCAACTGATCTGGGTTTAATCCATCATCATTCTTTAGCTCACTCCACCACCCCAGTTCAGACATGGCCATATGCAAATCAGTCTGACCCTGTGCCTCATGGGAACAGTCCAGCCCGAACTGCCAAGCCATGTCTTCCCTGGACCGGAAACAAGCATCCTAGGACCGGTTTCTGGCATTTCAGCCGTCATCAGCCAGGCTTGCTTGAATCCAGTGGCAAAGTGAGCAAGGGACCCACGTCTGGGCATACCCCCACCAACTTAGGGCGAACAAAGCGATACAAAAGGGGATGATGGACGGAACGCTTGAGCCAATCAAACACTCACCCCCAGTCAACTGATCTGGGTTTAATCCATCATCATTCTTTTGCTCACTCCACCACCCCAGTTCAGACATGGCCATATGCAAATCAGTCTGACCCTGTGCCTCATGGGAACAGTCCAGCCCGAACTGCCAAGCCATGTCTTCCCTGGACCGGAAACAAGCATCCTAGGACCGGTTTCTGGCATTTCAGCCGTCATCAGCCAGGCTTGCTTGAATCCAGTGGCAAAGTGAGCAAGGGACCCACGTCTGGGCATACCCCCACCAACTTAGGGCGAACAAAGCGATACAAAAGGGGATGATGGACGGAACGCTTGAGCCAATCAAACACTCACCCCCAGTCAACTGATCTGGGTTTAATCCATCATCATTCTTTAGCTCACTCCACCACGCCAGTTCAGACATGGCCATATGCAAATCAGTCTGACCCTGTGCCTCATGGGAACAGTCGAGCCCGAACTGCCAAGCCATGTCTTCCCTGGACCGGAAACAAGCATCCTAGGACCAGTTTCTGGCATTTCAGCCGTCATCAGCCAGGCTTGCTTGAATCCAGTGGCAAAGTGAGCAAGGGACCCACGTCTGGGCATACCCCCACCAACTTAGGGCGAACAAAGCGATACAAAAGGGGATGATGGACGGAGCGCTTGAGCCAATCAAACACTCACCCCCAGTCAACTGATCTGGGTTTAATCCATCATCATTCTTTAGCTCACTCCACCACCCCAGTTCAGACATGGCCATATGCAAATCAGTCTGACCCTGTGCCTCATGGGAACAGTCCAGCCCGAACTGCCAAGCCATGTCTTCCCTGGACCAGAAACAAGCATCCTAGGACCGGTTTCTGGCATTTCAGCCGTCATCAGCCAGGCTTGCTTGAATCCAGTGGCAAAGTGAGCAAGGGACCCACGTCTGGGCATACCCCCACCAACTTAGGGCGAACAAAGCGATACAAAAGGGGATGATGGACGGAGACGCTTGAGCCAATCAAACACTCACCCCCAGTCAACTGATCTGGGTTTAATCCATCATCATTCTTTAGCTCACTCCACCACCCCAGTTTAGACATGGCCATATGCAAATCAGTCTGACCCTGTGCCTCATGGGAACAGTCCAGCCCGAACTGCCAAGCCATGTCTTCCCTGGACCGGGAAACAAGCATCCTAGGACCGGTTTCTGGCATTTCAGCCGTCATCAGCCAGGCTTGCTTGAATCCAGTGGCAAAGTGAGCAAGGGACCCACGTCTGGGCATACCCCCACCAACTTAGGGCGAACAAAGCGATACAAAAGGGGATGATGGACGGAACGCTTGAGCCAATCAAACACTCACCCCCAGTCAACTGATCTGGGTTTAATCCATCATCATTCTTTAGCTCACTCCACCACCCCAGTTCAGACATGGCCATATGCAAATCAGTCTGACCCTGTGCCTCATGGGAACAGTCCAGCCCGAACTGCCAAGCCATGTCTTCCCTGGACCGGAAACAAGCATCCTAGGACCGGTTTCTGGCATTTCAGCCGTCATCAGCCAGGCTTGCTTGAATCCAGTGGCAAAGTGAGCAAGGGACCCACGTCTGGGCATACCCCCACCAACTTAGGGCGAACAAAGCGATACAAAAGGGGATGATGGACGGAACGCTTGAGCCAATCAAACACTCACCCCCAGTCAACTGATCTGGGTTTAATCCATCATCATTCTTTAGCTCACTCCACCACCCCAGTTCAGACATGGCCATATGCAAATCAGTCTGACCCTGTGCCTCATGGGAACAGTCCAGCCCGAACTGCCAAGCCATGTCTTCCCTGGACCGGAAACAAGCATCCTAGGACCGGTTTCTGGCATTTCAGCCGTCATCAGCCAGGCTTGCTTGAATCCAGTGGCAAAGTGAGCAAGGGACCCACGTCTGGGCATACCCCCACCAACTTAGGGCGAGCAAAGCGATACAAAAGGGGGATGATGGACGGAACGCTTGAGCCAATCAAACACTCACCCCCAGTCAACTGATCTGGGTTTAATCCATCATCATTCTTTAGCTCACTCCACCACCCCAGTTCAGACATGGCCATATGCAAATCAGTCTGACCCTGTGCCTCATGGGAACAGTCCAGCCCGAACTGCCAAGCCATGTCTTCCCTGGACAGGAAACAAGCATCCTAGGACCGGTTTCTGGCATTTCAGCCGTCATCAGCCAGGCTTGCTTGAATCCAGTGGCAAAGTGAGCAAGGGACCCACGTCTGGGCATACCCCCACCAACTTAGGGCGAACAAAGCGATACAAAAGGGGATGATGGACGGAACGCTTGAGCCAATCAAACACTCACCCACAGTCAACTGATCTGGGTTTAATCCATCATCATTCTTTAGCTCACTCCACCACCCCAGTTCAGACATGGCCATATGCAAATCAGTCTGACCCTGTGCCTCATGGGAACAGTCCAGCCCGAACTGCCAAGCCATGTCTTCCCTGGACCGAAAACAAGCATCCTAGGACCGGTTTCTGGCATTTCAGCCGTCATCAGCCAGGCTTGCTTGAATCCAGTGGCAAAGTGAGCAAGGGACCCACGTCTGGGCATACCCCACCAACTTAGGGCGAACAAAGCGATACAAAAGGGGATGATGGACGGACACGCTTGAGCCAATCAAACACTCACCCCCAGTCAACTGATCTGGGTTTAATCCATCATCATTCTTTAGCTCACTCCACCACCCCAGTTCAGACATGGCCATATGCAAATCAGTCTGACCCTGTGCCTCATGGGAACAGTCCAGCCCGAACTGCCAAGCCATGTCTTCCCTGGACCGGAAAAAGCATCCTAGGACCGGTTTCTGGCATTTCAGCCGTCATCAGCCAGGCTTGCTTGAATCCAGTGGCAAAGTGAGCAAGGGACCCACGTCTGGGCATACCCCCACCAACTTAGGGCGAACAAAGCGATACAAAGGGGATGATGGACGGAGCGCTTGAGCCAATCAAACACTCACCCCCAGTCAACTGATCTGGGTTTAGTCCATCATCATTCTTTAGCTCACTCCACCACCCCAGTTCAGACATGGCCATATGCAAATCAGTCTGACCCTGTGCCTCATGGGAACAGTCCAGCCCGAACTGCCAAGCCATGGCTTCCCTGGACCGGAAACAAGCATCCTAGGACCGGTTTCTGGCATTTCAGCCGTCATCAGCCAGGCTTGCTTGAATCCAGTGGCAAAGTGAGCAAGGGACCCACGTCTGGGCATACCCCCACCAACTTAGGGTGAACAAAGCGATACAATCACCAGATCAGTTGACTGGGGGTGAGTGTTTGATTGGCTCAAACGTTCCGTCCATCATCCCCTTTTGTATCGCTTTGTTCGCCCTAAGTTGGCGGGGTATGCCCAGACGTGGGTCCCTTGCTCACTTTGCCACTGGATTCAAGCAAGCCTGGCTGATGACGGCTGGAATGCCAGAAACCGGTCCTAGGATGCTTGTTTCCGGTCCAGGGAAGACATGGCTTGGCAGTTCGGGCTGGACTGTTCCCATGAGGCACAGGGTCAGACTGATTTGCATATGGCCATGTCTGAACTGGGGTGGTGGAGTGAGCTAAAGAATGATGATGGATTAAACCCAGATCAGTTGACTGGGGGTGAGTGTTTGATTGGCTCAAACGTTCCGTCCATCATCCCCTTTTGTATCGCTGTGTTACACAGCCGGGCTCGAGAAACAGCACAGACTCCAATGCACTGTCTGAGAGTCAAACGCCGCCGCTCAATCCAAACCTGGTGCTGCTCTCTTGTGGGAGCAGCACCTGGATTAGGTGCAGAGCCTGTGCCCTGAGGGCCCATCCCCTTCCAGCCGTCGGCCGACGAGAGGAACAGCGAGGCAGGCGTCAGCTGGAGCGGAGCAACAGGTAAGTCTTTTTTTTTTATACTTATATTTTATTTCTCCCCCCCTCCCCAACCGGCCGCCCTCTCCACCTGCGGCTGCCCTACCACTTTAGGCAGACAGCAGCCACCACTGGTCAGCCTGACAGATACTCTTCTTGTTCAGGTCAGGCAGCCAGGAGCTAGACATCTGCTGAATGCACGGGTGCCTGGCTGCCTTCGCTGAACTTTGCCAGGTTGAGGATTTTACAGCTGTGTAGGCGTGAATTCCTCAGTCTGGCAAAAGTCCCTGGAGGACCTCCTGCTTGTGGGGAGGGGGAGCGTCACTGATAGCCTCAGACCTAGGCACTTCAGTTTTAAGCCCTGAAGAGCACAGGGCAGAGTGTCAATCAGTGACACCTCGTCACAGAGTGGGGTTGGGTCAGCAGTCTCACTGACCCCATCCCGCTCTGTGATGAGTGAGGGACAGCTGCCTTCCCTCAGTGGATGACCTAAGGTCAACCAAGAGGCAGCAGTCCCAACCCTCCTGGGACCTCCAATGGTTCCCTCCCGTGGACCTGCAGTGAAGGTACGTTTTATGTTTTTTTATGTTTGGTGCGCGTATGCATGAATGTATGTATGTATATTTGTGAGCAAGTGTTGTGATTGGGTGTGTGTGTGCGCATGTGTGAATGTAGGGCTGTGAGCGAGTGTGTATGTGTGTGTATGGCCCCCCCCCCCATCCCTCCAAAAATTACCAGACACTACTGGAAATAGGTGAGGCTGGAAGAGATAAAATGTAAAGAGAGAAATGTGAGTTGTCACAAAAAAAGAAGTATAGACATAGGAAAAGGAAAAGGCCCTTAGAGAAAGAGGCAGAAAGAAAGGTAAGGATTTAGGATGAGGGAGATAGGGAGAAGGAAATCTAGAATGACAGAGAGAGATGGGGTACGAGGCAAGTTAGAGAGAGGCAAGTTGGAGGGAGCTAGAGGTGGAGTTAGGTGGAGATCGGCATGCAGAGAGGTGGGTTAGTAAGAGAAGCATTAAGAGATGCAAGGTAGACAGACAGTGGTGAGAAGAAAGGAGAGGCAAAAAGAGAAGTAACATACAGAAAGACAAGCTAGGTAAATAGAACAGTGAGGCAAAGAGAAAGGTAAAGCCAGAGGGGTGAAGGGTAGGAAGAGACATGATTTGGAGAGGGAAAGAGGTGAAGTCAAGTGACAGAAATAGGGTTGAGGCAGAGGAAGGGAAAGTGTGAGGTAAAGAGAGAGGGTGATGTGTGTAGAGACAGAGAGGTGAGGTAGAAAGGTATAGGAAGAGAGATAGAGAGACAATATCTATAGAGGATGAGTTGAAATACAGGAGGTACAGATAGTAATGTTATATGTTATTTGGATTTTTATAGAGC
This sequence comes from Calotriton arnoldi, assembly GCA_963921515.1. NCBI lineage: Eukaryota > Metazoa > Chordata > Amphibia > Caudata > Salamandridae > Calotriton > Calotriton arnoldi. Next base: position 142,980 of record CAWUFW010006388.1, on the reverse strand, counting down.
GCAACTCATCCTGGAGGGTATCCTGATGCTGTATGTGCTGAGCCAGGCTCGGGACTAGGTGAAGAGCCAGGTCTTCAGTTTCTTGCAGAATTAAATTCAGGAACAGAGGAGAATGCTCTAATGTTCAAAAGCAAGTTGTTCCAGTCTTTAGGAGCAAGGTGGTAGAAGGCATGACCACCGGATTTGGATCTGTGTATGCGGGGGGTGCTTGTTGGAGATCAGCTGAGAAGACGTGTCTTGTAGCTTTGAGGAAGTCTAAGCGGTTGTTGACGTAAATGGGGCCAATGTTGTGTATGTGTAAGTGGGATGTGTATGCCCAGACGTGGGTCCCTTGCTCACTGTGCCACTGGATTCAAGCTAGCCTAGCTGAAGAAGGGTGACATACCCTGAAACCGGTCCCAGGATGCTTGTTTCCGGTCCAGGGAGGACCTGGCCTGGCAGTTCGGTCTGGGCTGTTCCCATGGGGCACAGGGTCAAGACTGATTTGCATATGGCTGGGTCCAATCTGGGGTGGCGTAGTGGGCAAAAGAACGATGGATTTAACCCAGATCTTTTGACTGGGGGAGAATGTTTGCATTGTCAGCATTCCGTCCATCATTTGTCTGCTGTAACACTTTTCGCCCTAAGTGGGATGGGTATGCCCAGACGTGGGTCCCTTGCTCACTGTGCCACTGGATTCAAGCTAGCCTGGCTGAAGAAGGGTGACATACCCTGAAACCGGTCCCAGGATGCTTGTTTCTGGTCCAGGAAGGACCTGGCCTGGCAGTTCGGTCTGGACTGTTCCCATGGGGCACAGGGTCAAGACTGATTTGCATATGGCTGGGTCCAAACTGGGGTGATGTAGTGGGCAAAAGAACAATGGATTTAACCCAGATCTTTTGACTGGGGGCGAATGTTTGCATTGTCAGCATTCCGTCCATCATTTGTTTGCTGTAACACTTTTCACCCTAAGTGGGATGGGTATGCCCAGACGTGGGTCCCTTGCTCACTGTGCCACTGGATTCAAGCTAGCCTGGCTGAAGAAGGGTGACATACCCTGAAACCGGTCCCAGGATGCTTGTTTCCGATCCAGGGAGGACCTGGCCTGGCAGTTCGGTCTGGACTGTTCCCATGGGGCACAGGGTCAAGACTGATTTGCACATGGCTGGGTCCAAACTGGGGTGGCGTAGTGGGCAAAGAACGATGGATTTAACCCAGATCTTTTGACTGGGGGAGAATGTTTGCATTGTCAGCATTCTGTCCATCATTTGTTTGCTGTAACACTTTTCGCCCTAAGTGGGATGGGTATGCCCAGACGTGGGTCCCTTGCTCACTGTGCCACTGGATTCAAGCTAGCCTGGCTGAAGAAGGGTGACATACCCTGAAACCGGTCCCAGGATGCTTGTTTCCGGACTCAGGGAGGACCTGGCCTGGCAGTTCCGTCTGGACTGTTCCCATGGGGCACAGGGTCAAGACTGATTTGCATATGGCTGGGTCCAAACTGGGGTGGCGTAGTGGGCAAAAGAACGATGGATTTAACCAAGATCTTTTGACTGGGGGAGAATGTTTGCATTGTCAGCATTCCGTCCATCATTTGTTTGCTGTAACACTTTTCGCCCCTAAGTGGGATGGGTATGCCCAGACGTGGGTCCCTTGCTCACTGTGCCACTGGATTCAAGCTAGCCTGGCTGAAGAAGGGTGACATACCCTGAAACCGGTCCCAGGATGCTTGTTTCCGGTCCAGGGAGGACCTGGCCTGGCAGTTCGGTCTGGACTGTTCCCATGGGGAACAGGGTCAAGACTGATTTGCATATGGCTGGGTCCAAACTGGGGTGGCGTAGTGGGCAAAAAAACGATGGATTTAACCCAGATCTTTTGACTGGGGGAGAATGTTTGCATTGTCAGCATTCCGTCCATCATTTGTTTGCTGTAACACTGTTGGAGATCAGCTGAGAAGACGTGTCTTGTAGCTTTGAGGAAGTTTAAGCGGTTGTTGAGGTAAATGGGGCCAATGTTGTGTAAGGCTTTGTGTATATACGTGAGGAGTTTAAAGAGTGCTTGTCTGTGAATTAGGAGCTAGTGGAGGTCCTGAGATGGGGGTTTTGCTGGTGGAGCTTGCTGCTGGAGACGTGAAGTCTTTCGCTATAGTAATGATTTCCTTGGCACTGTTGGTTCTGCTTTTGATGTGGTCGGTGAGCGTAAAGTGTTAAATAACTCTGATGTGCTGATAGCTGCATCTGAGGGTGGATTTGTAGTTTCTCTTGTTGGTGTTTGTCTTCTTCTGCACCCAAGTTGCTTGCTGTGGCGCTTAGTGAGCCTGAGCTCTTCCGTGCACCAGCTTTCTTGCAGTCTGGTTCTTGTGGCTTTGCTGACCTCGAGAGGAGCCAGGGCATCTGCAGAGGCAGTTATCCAATAGTTGAAGTTCGAGATGCTTTTGGGGACATTGTTGTTGTGTCCAGTTCGGTGGTGTAGGAGTTCAGAAGACTAGGATGCTTATATTTTGTGCCTGTCCTGTTGTGAAGATTTGGTGATGGTGTTTCAGCGGTGGTGTGAAATGGGTATGCTGAAGTTGATGAGGGTGTGATGAACGAGTGAGTGGGGAACACAAAAAAGAGCAAAAGAGAGGTGCTGAGAAGAGAGTAAGTTAGTGAGAAGGGAGGTAGAGGTAGCAGAGGTAGAAAGAGAGGGGATACTGTGAGGTGAGGTAATGAATATTTGGATTTATTGTGAAGTACATTGAAAGGTTAGCGAGAGACAGGGAGATGTGTGGTAGAAAGAGTTGAGGCAAACAGAGAGTTGAGGTCAAGGCTGGTGAGGTAGAGGAGGAGTGATAGAAACATAGTGAGAAGTAAGATATAGAGAGATGGAGGGAGCTAGAGAGGTGAGATAAGGGGATGTGAGGTAAAAAGAGATAAGGTTGAGAGTGATGTGAATTAGTGAAGGAAATAGGCAAAGAGGTATGATGGAAACAGAGCGATGAGGTGAAAAGAGGGAGAGAGAAAGATGACGTTTAGTGGAGATGGAGAGGTAGAGAGAGGTGGAATCATGAGAGAAAGGCATAGAGAGGCAGGATAGCTAGAGGCATATTTGAGAGGTAAGGTAGCTGAGATACAGAAATTACAAGTAGATAGTGAGATGGGGTATGTACATAGAGTAGTGGAGATAGGGAAAGTAAGAGGAGTGATGATGTGGAAAGGTGAGGTGAAGTAAGGACAGAGGCACGAGACAGAAAGGTAGGTGAGACAGAGAAAGAAAGGTGAAGGGTGACAGAAATTGGTGACATAGAGGTAGTCATAAAGAGGGACATATAAGGAAGTGAACTAGATAGAAGGGTGATGATATAGCCATTGGTGAGATAGGGAGAGATGACATACAACATGGTAGAGGTATGGAGACAACAATGAAGTAAAAAAAAGTGAGTTAGAAAGAGAGGGAAGAAAGAAAGGCAACAGTAACTGAAGATGGTGAGGTGAAGAGTAAGTTAGAGAGAGATAGACAGATGCAGAGAAAAAGAGAGAGTTAGAGGGAGAAAGAGAGAGAGAAGTAAAGAGTGGTCAGGGCAGGTAGGGGGGAGAGTGACAGCAGAGCAAGAATTAGGTGAGGAGAGAAGTAGATTTAGATTTAAAAAAAAGGTTGAGAATGGTGTGGTAGGGGACAAAGTCAGAGGCAGAGGTAGGCTGCAAGAGGAAGAGATATTGAGACAGAGAAAGAGACAGAAGTGAGAAAGACAGATTACTTTACAAGGTAGTCCTTTGGAACGTTTTGATGTATGTTCAAGTTTGACCATGCATTAAAAAGTCTCTGAGATGTAAGAGTGAAGCAAACACAAACATTTTGTGATTGGTCTTAAACTTTGCAGGGGCCTCAAAATGAGTGCAATGTGAATTTACCACATTATTGGGTGTTTGCATGGACCAAATGGAAAATTTACAAATATTTTGAGTTTTATTTTGGTTAATAAAAGTGTTGAGGGAAAAGCTCAAACTTTTCTTTACAAATCTCAGTTTTTCTGACACGCCTACAATGACATGTACTTGCTTATGATAGAAATTTAAGCCAGGGATATGAATCTAACAAAAACATGAGATATATATATATTTTTTTAAACTTTAAATGAAAAGTATTGTGGCTGGAGAGGCACCGCCCCTCAGAATAATGTGCCCGGAAGAAATCTTATCACTTCCACTCTGCCATACACACACTGGACGATCTGTTAATCCTTTTGACTTCACCAGGCAAAGGAGCATGAATAGAGAGTGGCCCCAGGGAGAGGTGGCCTCCTGATTAAGGTGAAGGCTTCAGCAACAGGAGACCTAAGTATGAATCGGTTTTCTCCAGTATAGCGAATTGTGTAATCCTGGGCAAATCACTTTGCCTCTCTAATTAGGAATGCATATATGTGATTAACTTTACAGTATATGCGATTTAAGAACAAGTATTGGCAAAGCCCACACGTATCGCCTTTCAAGGGCATTAGCCGACCTTTTTGGCTTGGTCAGTGCATTTTGCTTATACCGTAGAGCATCTGCAAAAAGAAAACAAGCATGCTTGTTACTGATGGGGAGTGGCAAACATATATGTGGCATTCCCCAACGCTGAAAGTAATGATGTAGTTCCCACTTGTGAACTTGTTGATGCATCCGGCAGAGCAGGACAAGCCAGGATTGTGTCCACCCCAGAAGGTACTCTGCCATGAGATAAATGCGGTTGTGGAGAGCCCAATGTCATGTCCTTTGTGACAGTAGCGACAGGATGAGAGAATACCACCCTGTTTTGGATGCAGTACATGGCTGTCATGTTGTCTGTTTTGAATATTGCTAACTTGCCCTGAATGAGGGAAGGAAGACTTTGAGGGTGAGATGTATGGCAAGGATGTATGGCAAGGAGCTTAAGGTAATTGATGTTGTGTTCCTGGTGATGAGCAGCACACACAGCTTGTATGGTCCTGTGGTCTAGGATTGCGCCCCAGTCGGCTTGGGAGGGGTCCGTGGTGATGGTGATTTGTGGAAAGTGGTCTAGGAAGTGCCTGCCCTGCAACAGGTTGCTGCTGTTCCACCACTGCAGAGAACGCTGGAAGCTGGCATTTACCAGCACTAGATCTCCTGTTGACCCACCATTTGTGACCATGGAGGCATTCCTGTGGCAGGTACATGTGCAGCTGGGTGTGGGGTACTATGGCATTGCAGGAAGCCATCATGCCCAGTATGCGAAAATAAGTTCTGGCTGAGAGTTGACTATCTGGCTGAAAAAGAGGTCCTAGCTGTTGGAATGTGAGCACCCTCTGTGGGCTGGGGTTGGCTTTGCCTATAACTGAGTTTGGTATTGTCCCTACAGAGGGAAGGATTTGAAGGGATTGAAGATGGGATTTGTTTGCATTTGTCATGAACCCTTGGGTGTGTAGGAGTGAGATGGTAGCCTGGGTATCTGTTTGACACTGGTGCTTGTTCGTGCTCTTGATCAGTCAACTGAAAAAGTAGGGGAAATGTGGATGCCCCCTCTGCTGAGGTACACAGCTACTTCTGCTAGGCACTTTGTGGAGACCAATAGAGAAGTGGAGATGCCGAAGGGGAGTATCTTGAATTGATAATGGTGGCCACCTCCCAAGAAGAGGAGATAGTGCTGGTGGGAGGGGAATGTGGAAGTAGGAATCCTTGAGGTCTACTGCCATCATGTACTTGCCTTGTTGAAGCAAAGGGATAACATTTGCAGCATTACTACATGGAAGTGCTTGGAGAGGGTGTTCTGATTTAGGGGCCTGAAGTCCAAGATAAGCCGGACGGAGACGTTCTTCTTGGAAATGAGGAAGTAAAGAGAATAATTCCCCTTGCCCCGCTGGTGGAAGGGCAATGGCTATATGGCTCTTTTTTGGAAGAGCACTTATACCACTTCTTGTAAAAGGGTAAGGTTGTCATTGCTGAGAGCATGGTTGTGGGGTGGTATGTTGGGAGTGCATGTGAGAAGTTCTAGGCAGTAGCCGTGGTGAACCATCATTAATACCCACCTGTATGAAGTGATTTCCTGCCAGCATAAAAGGAAATCGGTTAGTCTTCAAGTGACAGGTGTTTTATGATCGGGAGCAAAAAGAAGGGGAGCCAATGATTTGAGGTAGAGGCTCCTTTACCGGAACCTCCTTTGCCCCTGTATAGTTGCCCCTATATCCACTCCTAGCAGTCGCTGCCGGCATGGCTCGCAGGTGGCGGGGCGAGCGCGGGGGGAGGTCGCCCGGGGGGTGGGTGGGGGGGAATCGCGCATATAAAAAAACCATTAAAAATAAACTTACCTTGCCGCCAGGTCCCGTGTCTCTGCTCCTTCTCTCCTCGTGGAACTTGAGGAACAGGAAGCAGGCCCCACTGACCGATCACAACGCTGCAATGCAGCATTGTGATTGGTAAGCACCCAGGCTCCCCTGACCAATCACAATGCTGCAGTGCAGCGTTGTGATTAGTCTGAGCGTCCTAGTTGGGCGCTTAGCCAGGGAATGGGGGCCTGGGCATGTTCTCAACGCAAGCTGTAATGCAGCCTGCATGAGAACAGGGAAAGTGCGCATGACTGTTTTGGGCGGCTCAAGAGGGCCGACCAAACAGTCATTGCGCACTTAGGAGTGGGCAAACCACTCCTCCGCTGCCCTGCTCTGAGATCAGAGCAGCCCGGACCACCCGCCCACCCGCAAAGCAGCACGAAGCATAAAATGATAATAACTCAAAGTTATAAGCATTTTATGTTTCTTCTTTGCACTGCTTAAAAGCAGTGAGGCGTCTCTCCTCCGCCATAGCGGAGGAGCTGCCACTGACTCCTAGTGTACCCTTGTGCCGTCAGATGATGGTATGCCTGCTGCTGCATCTGGTATGAGGAAGTAGGGTTTGGAAAAGCGGCTTTGGAATCTACTCTGAAGTATTGTCTCTAAAAGGGTCTTTTAGGTGATGGGGTTTGAAGGGCACCTATGGCTTTCACAATGTGAAGGTTCTTTTTCATTTTTTCGAACATCTGATCAACCTGCAGTCTGAACAGATGTTCCCTGTTAGACTTGTCAGCCATAGGGTGGTCTTCTCCCAAACCTTTTGCCCTACTCCTCCATTTTTGCTGCACTCATTTTTGTTGGCCTTAAGACTCAGTGCCCTTTATCACTGCTAACCAGTGATAAAGTGAGTGTGCTCTCTACTTTAAACATGGTTGAACTGGAGTACACCCAATTGGCACATTTAATTTATTTGTAAGTCCCTAGTAAAGTTGTACTACATGTACCCAGGGCCTGTTAATGAAATGCTACTAGTGGGCCTGCAGCACTGATTGTGCCAACCACTTAAGTATCCCTTTCAAACATGTCTCAGGCCTGCTATTGCATCCTGTTTGTGCAGTTTAAACTGCAATTTCCACCTGGCAAAATAAACCTTTTACCAGGCCTGAACCTTCCTTTTAATACATATAAGTTAACCTCGGGTAGGCTCTAAACAACCCATAGGGCAGAGTGCAGTGTATTTAAAAAGATGGACTTGTACTTTTAACTTTTACATGTCCTGGTAGTAAAAAACATTTAAGTTAGTTTTTCACTATCGCATAGTCTACCTCTCCCATAGGATAACATGGGGTTAACTTATTACATTTAATAAGTGATAACTTTCAATTAGGAGCACGTAGGAATATTCAGTTTGGTATCCAAACAATTGTAATTAAAAACCCTTGCTAATGGTAAAGTCAGATTTTAAGTCACAATTCTGAAAATGCCACTTTTAGAAAGTTTCAAAACCCAGATACGTATCCAGGAATACCAAGTGCACTACTAAAGGGTCACTTTGAAAAAAGTGTACATAAGTTCAGAATAAATTTATACAAATATCCTACAAATTGAAACCGTTCTTGAAATATGACACCAAACGTGAATCACTGCATCCATAGATTTAAATCAATCATGTGAAATGAAACACAGTTCAATCTGCTTTATTCTTGTAGTTTGTGGATGAACTTCAATCCATGTAGAAACTCAAAACAGCTTAAGTCAGCCAAATGTTTAACACCGTTGCTTCTCCCAATGCATTCGGGCTGATACACAAGCCCTTCTTCAGGGGAATCTATAATTAATTGATAAACTGTATTAAACTACATGACATTTCAGTTTCAAAAAGAACATACAATTTGACTCAATAGGGGGCGAGGCTGAGATACTTCAGAAAGAGAAGTGGAAGACAAACAGAAGAATTTCAGAATGTATCCTCATGCATTCCCAGTTGGTTACAGAGCTAAAAAAAAAAAGAAAAAAGAGGAAAAAGGCGAATCTACACTTAACTCTATTATGGATCAAACCCACTTATCCAATGCCATAAGTTGGGTACAGCACAGAACCATAACTAAAATATTAGTACACTTATGGCATTGGATAAGTGGGTTTGATCCATAATAGAGTTAAGTGTAGATTCGCCTTTTTTCCTCTTTTTTCTTTTGAGCTCTGTAACCAACTGGGAATGGATGAGGATACATTCTGAAATTCTTCTGTTTGTCTTTCACTTCTTTTTCTGAATGAAGTATCTCAGCCTCGCCCCCTACTGAGTTAAATTGTATGTTCTTTTTGAAACTGAAATGTCATGTTGTTTAATACAGTTTATCAATTAATTATAGATTCCCCTGAAGAAGGGCTTGTGTATCAGCCCGAAATGCATTGGGAGAAGCAACGGTGTTAAACATTTGGCTGACTTTAAGCTGTTTTGAGTTTCTACATGGATTGAAGTTCATCCGCAAACTACAAGAATAAAGCAGATTGAACTGTGTTTCATTTCACATGATTGATTTAAATCTATGGATGCAGTGATTCACGTTTGGTGTCATATTTCAAGAACGGTTTCAATTTGTAGGATATTTGTATAAATTTATTCTGAACTTATGTACACTTTTTTCAAAGTGACCCTTTAGTAGTGCACTTGGTATTCCTGGATACGTATCTGGGTTTTGATGCTTCTCTTTATGAAATAGGTGGATGGCAGAGCCCCTCACCAGGTGCACACGCAATGTTGTTTAACTGTTGAATAATATTGATGATTTTGTTAGAATAAGTAAAATTGAGTGCATTCCAGCTGCATATCTTCACTTTTAGAAAGTTGGCATTTTCTTCTCCCAACCATTTCGTGCCTGGGTCATGAGTCACTTGACTTGGTGTAGCTGGCAGTTCACAAAGGCTCTGGCTGAGCACACTCACAAAGGGTTTAACACTAGTCTATTGTGAGATACCAGACAATCGAGGGCCAGGGCAGGAAGGCAGGAGATTCCAAACAACTTTGGGGGTGGAAACCTCCAGAACCTTCTTCTACTTCAAAGTGGGCACCAGGTATAAATAATGGACCATCAGATTCAACTCTTCAGTACACCTCTGGCCCTGTCGAAGACTCAGAAGGACTGCTGTGCTGCTCTGCAAGAAGGACTGCTACTCTGTTGCACTGCTGCCTGAGTGAAAGATCTAGACCTGCATCTTGATCCCAGGACCATCAGGTAACTTCAAGGGCTAGTTGGCTGGCCTCAGGGACAGAAAAGGCTCCAACCATTTTGAACCCAGGACCTGGACTCCACTTGCTGTGAGTCTTGCTCTCCAACTGGTGCCACCCCAGTCCTGGACCGTTCAAAGTGGGCCTGAGGGTTCTCAGCCAGTCCAGCTGTGGGCCTGTTGGCAAAACTGAGGTAGTTCAACACATCTCCTCGCAACTCCACTTCAGAACCGCCGCTGTGCAGCACATCCACAACACAGTGTTTTAAATTGCAGTCAGCAGTCTCCTCGAAACTGCCACTGCGCGATGCATCCTCAACGCAGGCCTTTGTATTACAAAGCCTTTGTCGTCAGCGTCCTTGATGACAATGCAGGACTCCACATTGCAGCCCCGCAGCTTCTTCAGAACCGCTGGTGCATGATGCTTCTTCATCGCAGGACTTCGCTTTGCAAGCCCTTCGTTGATGGCATCCTCGACGACGACACAGGACCTCGCATCGCAGCCCCTCAGAACTGCCGCTGCTCAATAAAAATGTAAGGTACTTTGTTCAGTGGGCCTCACCTGGTCCCTGTATCCGGTCCGCACTCCATCGCAGTCGGCCTGAACTTTTGATTTTGTACCGGTCTGGGGCGACCAGCTAACCACAGTTGGAGCTTTGTACTTTTAGGCACTATTTTCACTTAAATGTTTAAAATTGCATATCTCCGGTTCTACTGATTGGATTTTAGTTGTTTTGATGTCAAATAATTTGTTACTTTGTATTCTATTTTTCTCAATTGATGTGGGATTTTTCTTGTGTTGTATGTTTACTACAGTTTTAAGTGCTGCATAAATACTTTCCACATTTCCTCTAAGTTAAGCCTGACTTCATTGTGCCAAGCTACTAGAGGGTTAAGCAAAGGTTAATTTCTGGTTGACTGGTGACTTCACCCTGACAGAAATTGTGACTGCTACTTATGTTGGGTTTCACCCTCCTCAACCAGTAACACAATTTCCAACATTCCCCATCCAAGGGCAGGTTGAGCAGATGTTGCTAGACCTATAGCGTGAAGCCTAAGATACTGAGCCAGGAATGTCTGATGAGGATACCGGTATTAATCACTCGTGATGGGGTGTCCACAGCATCATGGATGCGGCAGATGACATTAGAGATGGGTTTTCACTCTGCACTATCTCCTCTGCCCTCTCTTTGAACTCATGTGGGAGATGCCTGACTAACTCGTGAATCTCATCCCATTAAGCCCTGTCAGAGGGAGAGAGAAGGCCGATGGAGTTGGCTATTCTCCAGTGGGTAAAGGCACCTACTATCACTCTCTTACTGGCAGCATTCAGCCTTTTCCTTTCTTTATCTGGCAGGGGAGCGTCGCCTGTGGCCTTAGCAGAAGCTGCTTGCATGCGGTATGTATGACCAAGGAGTCTAGTGGGAAACGACCACTGACGTAGTCCGAGCCATTGGGAAGACCTTTTTTTTCATCCTGTGGTGTTACCACCCTGGCCTTGACTGGCACCTTACAGGTATCACAAGCTGATCTTGGCATGTCTGTAACATACTAAAGAAGTGTACATTTCTCTCCAACTTGGACATTGTCTCCATGAGGAAAGATTCTTCCTCACTGAGGACATGTGTTTCTACTTTGTGAGAGGTGGCCGCTCATTAGATCACCTTGTGGTAGGTCATAGTGCTGTCTAGGGGCAATGCCGTTACAGGATAATGACATCATAATCGTCCGACGAGTCATCTTTACGAGCGAGTTCAAAAGGTGCCTCATAAGGGTGAGCAAGGCCAAAGGGCCTTCCCCATAAGCGGAGTGAGGGTATCCCCTTGGTGATTATGGAGGCAATGGAGATGGTAACGCAGAAGGTGGTGGTGGGAAGGAGGTGGAGGTGATGGTGGTGGAGGAAGAGGAGGAGGAAGTGGAACATAAGGGAGAGGGCTGTTGCCCCTGTCTTTGCATTTTTTAGGCTTGGGAGCTAAAGGGGGCTCCAAAGCTGATTGTTCCTCAATGGTTAGCTTCCTTTTCTTAGGTAAAGACTCTGAAGGTATTGAAGGAAGCTATATTGAGATCTTCCCCATTTAGGGATAGATAAAAAAAAATGTTTTTCCTTGCATCCAACTCCTCCTGCAGTCTTTGTAGGATAGTTTGCTATGAGGTGTCGGAGCCCACTGTCTTTGAAATCCACAAAGCCGATAGTGACTTCAGCACTGATGGCGGTTTCAGTTCGAAGGAAGCCTGGGGATCGAGGTTTGCCTTGGAGCCGGCATCAAAGGTGGCTTCAGTTTCATAGGACCTCAAGGTTTATTTAGGATTTTAGGGCTCCATGGCCGAACAGGGTTAATGCCAGGAGTCAGGAGCGAAGTCGGCTCCAAAGCCTTTGGTCAGTGCCAACTGGAGCAGCAAAGTGGCAGATGTCTGGTAGGTTGTGCATGAGGCCTTCTGGGAGGCTTGGTGTGCGTATCAGTGCTGACCATACTTACAACCCTTGTGGAGGTCTTCATTCGAGGGCCAGAGATTGTTGACGTGAGAGAACCTCTTGTTCTTTTTCCTCCTGGTCTGACTCGGAGGAAAAGACCTGGGCAACAGTATATGGGGTGAGATGCCTGAAGGGCTGGCATCCTCACCTTCATTGATGATGAGTTGGCTGGTTTCCTAAAGATGTTGGGGCTTTCGTTGGAGACTTGCTGCTATATCTTCTGAACAGGGCTCCTTCTCTCTTGTTGATACCGGAGGGTCTTTTTCAAGCTGAAGGTGAGACAGGCCGGGCATGTTGTGTCGTTGTGGTGGGGGGAGACATGGAGGTCACATCCCTTGTGGTTTTGCGAACACGGATATTTGGCGTGACACTGGGAACAGTATTGGATTGCCATCCGTTCCATCATCGTGATGCATCCTTTGCGGCGAAATCGTCGAAGACGAGGGGTCCCAACCACAAAGAGGACCTGAGGCCCTAACATTTGGTGTCGATGGATGCACAGTCAGTGCTACATTAAGTTGTTTGCAGTGCTTAATTTGAGCCGGTGGCTTCCGGTGCTTGTGAAGGCTCTTAATTGTCAACACCAGCCCTTATGATAGTCCGCCACAAGGTGGCACTGTTTGACTATTTTAGAGACATGCACAACAACAGTTGTTTGTTCATTCAATATATCTTATAAATGACTAATACCTGCCTCCCAAAGCCATGCTTATAGTTTCGAGGACTGGAATAGTGCGACTTGTCACACTTGGAGGTGCAATGGTTAGTCGTTGTGTTGTTACTAATATTGGCAGCGCTGGCAGTGCCTCCTGACAAGGGGCCCTGCAGCTACCTTAGGGAACCACCACAGATGCCTACAAGACTACAACAAATGGTCCCAAATGGCCTTACAGCTAGGAAGGGGGAGCAATCAAATGGCAAACTGTTATTTTTCCAGGGGCTCGGAAAATGATTGCACCAGATCTGACCCTATGTCCAATCGAATGTAGTAGAACTGAAAAAATGCTTTACAGTACTTTTGTTCTCATAGCTGTCTCGAAGCACCCCTACAGGCTGAGGAGTAATGTTCTTTCCCAAGAACATTGATATATTTAGCATTTGGAGGAGTGCCTGTTCTTAGTCACTGTTACTAATGTGATTTCTTCCAACAATTTTCAAAGGGTCTCACAGGGACTAGCACTGACCTCAGAGTAGAAGCAAATGTGGCCCACCCATCAGAAACCTCCTCAGAAACAGGCATTTTGACTGTATGTATGTGTTTCTACCACAGGGAGTATGCAATTTACAGCACAATTCTGACAGTGAAGGCACTGTACCGCATAATGACGTCTTCTGGGGACTTAGGAGCATTTCAATACAATGCACATAGGCCCTTTAGACAGACCCTGTCGCTTGTGATTTACCATGTTTATTGCAAATGTATGGAAATAATTTAATTTCGACCACCCTTTTACAGCTGAGAAATCATTTTAACTGCCACATTTCTCATTTCGTTTTTTTGCTTGAACGCTAAGGTCTATTAAAATTCACCAGATTTCACGTTCAAATTCATTAAATGTTATCCCAAGCAGCTAGACGGTAAGACTTCCTAATTACAAGCAGCCTGTTAATTCTGGTGTTACCGGTATTGGGAGTAATCGGCATACATATCAACAATTTAAAACTAGAAAGTGGGAGATTTTGAAAGAATTGTAAGAATGTTTTTTCCCCATTGACTTATATTGAAGCAGAGGCAATTTTTGGCATGAGACAGCTAAATAAACCCATTTTTTGCTTCAAAAATCGAAAGTTTCTGGCCTGAATAAGGCCTGTTGGCTTGTAGGCATCAGGCCCATGGGAATAATTTGGTCCTCTGAAACGCTGCGGACTCTTGCTTCCCCCAGACCTTTCAGATGCTCAAAACAACTGAAAACTTTGTCAGGAACTGTGGGGAGAAATAGGGAATTACCAGTTAAATCAGACCAGGAATAAGTAATTCACCTCCATGCAGGCGCGGCAGGCACAGGTAAGAGCGGTGAGACGGGGTGGAAGTCGACAGACGATGGGATAGGGAAAAGTAAATAAAAAAATTAATAGAACCACTTACCTTGAGCTCGCCGTCTCGCCGAGTCGGCGATGTGGCTAGCGCATGGTAAGTGGTTTTATTTATTTATTTAATTTTGCCTATCCCATCGTCTGTCAACTTCCCCCTCACCCTGCCCCGCCCCTGCCCCACCGCTCTTACCTGTGCCAGTCGCGCCTGCCTCCATGCCCATCTCCATGTCTTATTGAAATCTCAAGGTTCCACTTACTTAGAAATGGGGGAAGTAAGGGAAACATACACAGCACAAAATTGTAGATGATCAGTTGTCGCTAATAGGATTGTTTTTTTTCCAAGTGACATCATAGACAACTCGAGCTTTGCACTTGTTGCTTCTCTTGTGCTCTCAATTTGACATCATTTGGATCCCCTGGGTGGAAAACCACCCTGTACAGGGACCCATATTTTTCTCAGGTGTCGCCATTGGCACGGCTAATTGTTAGGTTTGCCGAATTTTCAAGGCTAACTAGTCTTGATTCCACCTCATGAATCTTTATTCCAACACCCTACATTTCCTGTCCCTTTACCTCACTCTGGCAGATCCGTTCCGCTCCTTCTTTCTCCCTTTGTCCGTGAGTTCCAATCTTTCTCTTATCTCTTTTTTTTGTCCTCAGCTCTTGGTCAAGTCTAAAAATGAAAAATAATCCCCGATTCCCAAAAACAAGTGCCGGTAACCACTACCTGCAAGTACCGGTGCCCGCAACTTGCAGCCCCAGGCAAAAAAGGTGGTATTGTGTCGAGAGTAATATCGAGCTTTGTCAGCAAGTTTGTGTTCTTTTTGCAGTGACGTCACTGCAGTGATACTAACCATTAGACCTTCCTTGGCAGGCGTATCTTCAGGATTCTGTAAGCAGGACTGTCTTCATGGCTCTGATGTTTGCAGGGCCTGGATCATGTCATTTGACACTCCTGGGCAAGGAGGGCTCGCAATATGGCGCCCACGGCCACGACGCACGGACTTGACGCCTCTATGGTGTTCTTGGCGAGGAGCAGGCCGCTCACTGAGGGACTACGATGTCTGAATAAGGTGGAGAGGGGAAACCAGTCTGGAACTAAAAATGCTTTGACTGGTCACTTGTTGACTGAAAAAGCGCCTAGGAGGCCAAGAATAACTAACTGAAGGGGTACCTGTGGCAGAAGTGGGGCAGGTGTTCGCCTCAGGCTCCTACCTCATAGCTAAGGACTGAGCCAAAGCAGTCTTTAGCATAAACTTACTGTATAACAAGCGGGCATTTCAAAGCATACCAAAGCCAGCACCAAACCGCAGGCACGGAGTCGAATGGAATTAAGTTAGTAATGCTATACACCTGTATTCTCTGTGCACAGAGTCTTTTTTCACAAATATTTTAAAGTAAAATGAATGTTGTGCTGATTAAGGGGTCTGGGCAGCACTAGGAGTTGATTTAGATCAAACAGCTTTCATAAAAGTTTATGGGAACCTTGGATTCACCAAAAACCCTACCATTACAACCCTATATCACCCACATCCTGCACCATCTATGATGTGCATCACCTCGTGAACTCTAGTTTTCACCCTACTGCACTCTATAAAACTTGGAATCTTACACCGCCTACACATGAAACCTCCCACACATATAACATTATCACCCTACAAAACGTATATGCTACATCACTTCTCACCACCTAAACCCTAAACTTCCCCTTCACCAACTACACCTCACACCATCACATTTATTCTATACCATCTACAACACTTATACTCTACATCAGCTATACATTACACCCAATTCCACCTAGACTGGCTACGCCCTTACACCACCGACGCCCACCTGCATATAAACTGGACACCCCCAACAGTCTGTATCACCTACGCCATAAATCCTCCATCAAGTGCACTTTCGTCCCAGCGCTCCCACCTCCTCCTTACGATATGCCCCACATCACCTTAGTCCTATACGACCATGTACACCACCTGCATGTTTTGCACCATACTCCCATTACCCGGTAAACCCCAGACACAGACAACACCTTACGCATGTGAAAGCACATATATGTATTCTTTTACAATGTATAATAAAAGCAAGTTGGTTTCACAAACGTTTACATGAAGTTCTCCATGCATTGCATGAATATAACTATAATTTCTCATTTGTAAAGCACAAACTTATCACCCCTAATGGTATCCAGGTGCTGGGGGCCGTTGGGGAGATTAAGTGAGCTATTGCCCAGAGTCACATGATGGTGAGCTGAGCTGCCGCCGGCGTCGAGGATCGTACCGTGAGCGCTGCGTTCCAGAGTCAGCCGCTCTGGTAGTTGCGCCACACCTCTGCCATTCCAGGGTGAACGACACATAAGAGTCACTAAGACAATCGTTAATAAAGTTCAGCTACCATTCAAGGTCTTCTTCAACCTCAGAAACACCAGGTGTATATGTCCTGTATTGTGAGTAAGGAACGTGTGTACGGCAGTGTCCGACGCAGGATTGCTGATCGCCCAGTGCATATGAACATGGGTCTCAGTGGGGACAAGTACGATTTGTTCTGAGCCTGACTTTTACATGAAGAATATACTTCAGTAAAATGATAAATAAATGAAGTGCCTTAGAGAGCTCGGGCTGGACTGTTCCCATAAGGAACAGGGTCAAGACTGATTTGCATAAGGGTGGGTCCAAACTGGGGTGGTGTGGTGAGCAAAAGAACGATGGATTAAACCCAGATCTTTTTGACTGGGGGAAATGTTTGCATTGTTCAGCATTCCGTCCATCATCTGTTCCTTTTGCTTTAGAGAGCCCCAGCACACAGGTAAAGGGGACCATTTCTGTATATTTCCTTTTTAGGTCTTGTCAAAAGACAGCTTTGGGTACATTGCAAATAATTACAGTGGGCTTTAAGTGAGTTGGTTGCTCATCATTGGTTGGCTTTCCTGTCAAACTCATTTGCTTTCTTCTTATTTAATAGCTTTCCTTCCTCTTCTTGCGTTTGTACCTGTCCTGGGTCACACCTTCTTTACCATTATTTTGAGTGGATGACGTGTATCCTTCCAATGCTTATATTAAGGGAACTACTTTTTTCTTTTACTATCAGCAATGCATGCATGTGTTTTGGTTTTGTTTTTTGCTCTCTGCCTTGTCTGCTTTTTTCCTGCTGTGAAGTTTTAACTGTCCATTTGAAGCAGTTTTCTGTTACTAACTGCTCGCTTGCACAACATTGTTTTGTAAATCCATTCATACACAATATTTTCTCTCACTGTACAGCGAAGCGATGTTCTCTGGCCTCCCCCACACCTTCAGTGCTCTTCCTTTTTTATTTTGGTCAAACTTTCTTTATTGAATTTTCCACAATTCACATCGATACAATGCATTTTGTCACAATCTATATCTCATAATACATTCATGCTATTGGAAGAATCAGTAGCTATTCCCTTCAGGATTGTCTTTGCTCTATAAACGTTGTCGATGTCTGGTACTATTGATAATTGTAACAATAAGTCAATCTATCTCCCCAACTTCCCTTTTACGACCCAAAAACCCACTAACATAAAGTTATATGGGTATATCCCTGTTGTACGATGGAGAGATTGGTGTATGCAATATGTATCCAGTACTAGTCAGGAGTGTGTCCATGGGGGCCATCCCTCTCCTCCCATGACGCAACCCGGGTCTGCTTGTTAGAACTGGACACGGTAAAGAGCCCATGTTCATGATGGGCATGCACACAAATGAAGACCCCTAGAGAGGTAGGTCACCAGTGGGCCCCACACATACTCAAAGTTTCAAAAGGTCTCAGAGAGGATATCTGACATGTGTTCTATCGTGAGGTCCTTCCATAGTCGGGAATGCCATTGCATCAGTGAGGGTGCCTCCCTTTGCTCCCAAGCTGCAGCCACTGCCATATTTGCAGCACCTAGGTATAATCATAGTATTGATCGATCTCCTATAGTCTAGCGCTAAAGAGAGTCAATGTGCAGTCCTAGGAGCGTAAAGCCCAGGTCATCCGGTGTTGGGTAGCCTAAAATGACCTTGATCTATGCCAGGATTTCAGACCAGAAAGGGCGAATCTTAGGGCAGTCCCACCAGATGTGCCTAAAGTCAACCAGCATGCCACATCCCCTCCAACATAAATCAGAAG
This sequence comes from Calotriton arnoldi, assembly GCA_963921515.1. Taxonomy (NCBI): domain Eukaryota; kingdom Metazoa; phylum Chordata; class Amphibia; order Caudata; family Salamandridae; genus Calotriton; species Calotriton arnoldi. Next base: position 124,894 of record CAWUFW010006388.1, on the reverse strand, counting down.
TATTAGGAAAGATTCTCCTCAGTTTGGCAGGGTAGAGGTACCAGTCATAGAGTACTTTATAGTGGGCTTCCCGCATCCCCATCGAGCGACTGAATTTGGGAATGTCTCTCCAGAGCCTGCCCAATTGCCTATCTGAGATTGTAGAACCCAGAGTCCGCACCCAGAAGGCCATGTGTCGTGGCTGGAGGGTGTTGAGGGTAGAAAGCAATAGGGAGTAAAGGAAGGAGATACTCCCTGTGGAACCACCCCCACCTTTCACATATCATTCAATGGGGGTGAGGTGTCTGGTGGCAGGCTCTCTCATCTTGGGGCCAAGAATCCAGTGTCTAAGTTGAGTGTAATGATGGTGTTCTAACGCTGGTAGATGAAAGTCCCCTTGACAATTCTCAAACGTTAGGATGTCCCAATTATGGAAGAGATCCGAAATAGTAAGACATCCCCCCTCCCTCCACCCATCAAAGGCCCCCGGGAGTAGGGCTGGAGGGAATGCGGGGCTATAATGAATCAGCGTAAGGAGTACTTAGGTAAGCTTCAACAGGCATTCCGCTTTGGGCTGCCACAGGAGGTCCCAGATGTATCACCCCGCTACCGTCCTGTCCATATGGAGCCAATGTTTATTGGACTCCAGTGCTGACCATTCCGAGATTACTCTCAGTTGGAATGCTTTGTAATAAAGATGGAAATCAGGCAGTGCAAAATCCCCTGAGTTCTTCGGAAAACGGAGTTGTTTGTATGGGAGACGGGCCCTTTTGTCCTGCCAAATAAAACGTGTGATCATGGAGCGCAGGTTGGGTAGGAATCCCCAATCGAGGTCGATTGGTAAACCCTGAAAGAGGTACAATAGCTTGGGCAAGACATTTATTTTTATAGCATGTATACAGCCCAGCCATGAGATGTACATGGGTGCCCATCTTCGGAACTCTGACTTTAATTGTTGAAGGAGTGGGGGATAGTTGGCTTTGAAAAGGTCAGAGATCCTGGGAGTAATCTTAATGGCAAGATATGTAATCTCTTTTTTAGTCCATTGGTAGGGGGTAGTTTCCACCACAGACTCCATTTAGCGCTGCAGCAGATTTAGATTAGGCAGGAAAGATTTGTTTAGATTAATACGAAAGCCCGATACCTGTTCAAAGTTTCATAGTTCCATCTGTGAAGCCTCCAGGGTAGGCCTTGGATTTGTGATAGTCATTTGCCCATCATCGGCGAAGAGGGAAATCTTGTGCTCCTCTGTGCCAAAGATGATGCCTCGGATGGAGGGTGCCACATGTATCTTAGCTGCAAGGGGCTCAATACTAAGGGCGAATAATAATGGCGAGAGGGGGGCCCCCCTGTCCTGTTCCCCTCCCCAAGTGGAAGAGATCAGAGCTCACTCCATTAACCATGACACAGGCACTACGTAGGGCATAGTTGGATTTAATCATATATAAGAATTGGTCGCAAAAACCAAACTTCTTCAAAGTGTGGAATAAGAAGAGCCAATCCACCCAGTTGAAAGCTTTCTCTACATCTAATACCAATAAGGCTGCTGGAATTGATTTTTTAGCAGCTTTTCCGACCAGGTGGATCACCCTTCGAAAATTATCGTGGGTTTGCCTACCTTTGATAAAGCCGGATTGGTCCGGATGTATTAAATCCTGCATGAGGTCCTCGAGTCTAGAGGCTAGGATCTTCCTGTATAGCTTGGCGTCAGAAGCGCTATGAGGCGATATAAGCCACATTTTTGGAGGTCCTTCCCTGGTTTGTGGATGACCGAGATGAGGCGTTCGCTCATGGATGGAGTAACCACCTGCGATTCTGCTATATAATTAAAAAGGGACACTAGATGTGGTATGAGCTCTGAGCCGACGGTCTAATAAAACAGTGCCGTAAGCCCATATGGGCCTGAGGATTTGTGAAATTTATGGGTTCTCCTAGGAGCTCATTTTGAACCTTGGTTACCTTCGGAAGCTCCACCTCAACTAGATAGTCGAGCTGTGCCTTTTAATCATAGCCCTCAGCGGTATATTGGCTCTTATAAACATGGCCAAAGGCTTGGGCCTTCTCCAGGTCTGTGACTGCCCTTCCCTCCGAATCTTGTTAAATGTCCCCTATGTATTCCTTCGCCCTCTTGATCCTCAATTGGCTGGCTAAATGTGACCCACCTTGTTCCCCTGTTCGTGCATTGTACGTTTAAGTCTTAAGAGAGCGGAGTTCAGCCCTGTTATTTTAAAGGGCATTGAGTTTGCCCCTGAGTGCTGTGAATTTTCTCTGGAGTAGAAAGGTGGGTGGCCCTTATGTGCCCATTCTGCGGTTTGCAGGTCTGCCTCTAGAGTGAGCCTTTCTATTGTTCTCTGCTTATTTAGTGTCACTGTTAATGCAATGCATTTACCACGGAATACCGCTTTAAAAGCGTCCCAGTTGTTCACTGTGTTGGTGTCATGTGAATCATTCAGGAGAAAATAGTCTCTAATGGTGTTCCGCAGTTCCTCCCGCAGCAGTCTGTCACGAGCAAGGGACACAGGGAAAAAAGAGCGGCTGTATTTCAAGGGGGCTATGTCCCAAGTCATGGTCAATGCTACCGGGGCATGATCGGATGTAGTGATCAAGTGAAGGAGGCAGTTTGCAATGTTGGTATCAGAGCCTGACTCGCAAATACAGAATCCAATTTGGAGTAAGTGCAATGTGAATACAAAAAAAGGTATAATCTCGGGTCGTGGGTGCATGGTGCCCCAGGCGTATTAAATCCAGCATGAGGTCCTCATGCCTAGAGGCTAGGATCTTCCTGTACAGCTTAGCGTCAAAGTTGAGAAGTGCTATGAGGTGATTTGAGCCACATTTTTGGAGGTCCTTCCCTGGTTTGGGGACGACCGAGATGAGGATTTTGCTCATGGATGGAGTAACCACCTGCGATTCCGCTATAGAATTAAAAAGGGGCACTAGATGTGGTATGAGCTCTGAGTCGATGGTCTTATAAAATTGTGCCATGAGGATTTTTGAAGTCTATGGGTTCTCTTAGGAACTCATTTTGAGTCTTGGTTACCTTCGGGAGCTCCACCTCAACTAGATAGTTGAGCTGTGCCTTCTAATCATAGCCCTCAGCGGTATACAGTCTCTTATAAAAATGACCAAAGGCTTGGGCCTTCTCCAGGTCTGTGACTGCCCTTCCCCCCGAATCTTGTTAAATGTCCCCTATGTATTCCTTCGCCCTCTTGATCCGCAATTGGCTGGCTAAATGTGACCCACCTTGTTCCCCTGTTCGTGCATTGTACGTTTAAGTCTTAAGAGAGCGGAGTTCAGTCCTGTTATTTTAAAGGGCATTGAGTTTGCCCCTGAGTGCTGTGAATTTTCTCTGGAGTAGAAAGGTGGGTGGCCCTTATGTGCCCATTCTGCGGTTTGCAGGTCTGCCTCTAGAATGAGCCTTTCTATTGTTCTCTGCTTATTTAGTGTCACTGTTAATGCAATGCATTTACCACGGAACACCGCTTTAAAAGCGTCCCAGTTGTTCACCGGGTTGGTGTCATGCGAATCATTATGGAGAAAATAGTCTCTAATGGTGTTCCACAGTTCCTCCCGCAGCAGTCTGTCGCAAGCAAGGGACCCAGGAAGAAAAGAACAGCTGTATTTCAAGGTGGCTATGTCCCAAAGCATGGTCAATGCTACTGGGGCATGATCGGATATAGTGATCAAGTGAAGGAGGCAGTTTGCAATGTTGGTATAAGAGCCTGACTCACAAATACAAAATCAGATTTGGAGTAAGTGCGATGTGAATGCGAAAAAAAGATATAATCTCGGATCATGGGTGTAGGGTGCCCCAGGCATCTACGAGGCCCATGGAGTTAAACTCCTGTTTCAGTATCTTGTGGAAGCTTCCCGCGTGAGCTCTGTGTGGATGCCTGCTATTCATCCCCAGGTCCCTGGTGAGGTTGAAGTCTCCCATCAGGACTATATCCCCTTCTGCAAACCCACCCCCCCCCCCCAACATTGATAGCATAAAATTTAGGAACAGCCTCTAATTAGAGTTAGGGACATAGACAGAGGCAAACGTACACAGGCACCCGTGTATTTGGCCCTTTACCATATCCACCCTCCCTTCTTTATCAGTTTTACATCCCTCAGGTTGAAATTTCAGAGAGGAGTGAAAGAAAAAAGCTACCCAATTATGTTTAGAGGTAGCAGAGGATTTGTACATTATGGGATATGCTCTATGACATAGTCTATGGTCTTCCGCTCGTTTCATATGTGTATCTTGTAGGGCCACCACATCACGTCTTTGATCAAGAAAGTATTTCCAAAGTTTGTGGCATTTGGCAGGTGAATTAAGCCCTTTAATATTCCAGATCAGTGTGATGACAACCATGACTAGTTATGGTGTGGAGGTGCAGTTGTAGGATTGTAATGGGGGCCTCGGCCAGCAAGTCTCTACTTCCCTATCCCCCCCACTGACCCACTGTTTGTGAAACCACCTCCCCCCATCTCTATGTGTGTCAGTTGCAAGAGAAGAATCTCATGTACAATTAATCAGCTAAACATGTAAACATATGGGAAATTAATGTCCCAATCGAACATCTTCTCTGTAGAGAAGTACATTATACCAGACGTTTAGGTCATTTTCCGCTAGTGCATGCTAGATATGGCATAAAAAGGTCCAGGTATAGTATAATTTCATAACTGCATTAATTCAGCTTCTTATAGTGATGAGTGCATTTTGAACACTGCACCGTGATCCTACCACCAATCCCCCCACCCCAAGAGGCACAATCACATGACAAATCCTCACAGTGAGACTAGGGAGTGCCAACAAAAAAGAGTATGGTTATCAACTTCTTATCAGTTTTTACCCATCCTGAGGCTTTGTAGTTTAGTGACCCCTCATATTGTGAAAGGCTAAGGCGAGGTCGAAAGTGTAGGTCCAACGATACTTGATGGAGTCCTGCCTTAGTCTTTCCAAGATGGGATGAAATTGCAGGCGTCATGCCAAAGTGGAGGGGGCAATATCTTGAAAAAGAGAACAGTTGGCGCCTTGGAAGGATATTGCGTCGGTTTCCTGTGCTGCTTGGAGAATCACCTCTTTCATTTTAAAGGAGTGAAGCTTAGCTAAAACATCCCATGGATGTTTTCATGTGGCAAAGACACATGGCCGGGCCCCTGGGGATGGGGTCCCTGGGGCAGAATTCGTGCCGGGCAGGGGGGCCGCACGGCCCTCCTCCCCTATTTGTATATGGCAAGGCCCCGGGGGATGGGGTCCCTGGGGCTGAAATCGGACCGGGAGGGGGGCCACGCGGCCCTCCTCCCCCATTTGTTTATGGCCGGGCCCTGGGGGATGGGGTCCCCAGGGTGGAAATCGGCCGGGGAGGGGGGCCTCATAGCCCCCCACCCCCATTTGTTCAAGGACGGGCCCTGGGGGATGGGGTCCCTGGTGCCAAAATCGGTCCAGGGATGGGGGCCACGTAGCCTCCTTCCCTTATTGAATTATAGTCGGGCCCTGGGGGTCCCAGGGGTCAAAATCAGCCCAGGGAGGGGGGCCACGTGGCCCCCTCCCCATTAAGTAAAGGCCAGGCCCCGGGAAAGGGGTCCCCTAGGGACCTAGTGTGGTGAGTGAGGTGAGAAGATGTGTGCGGAGGTGTGCAAGTTATATGAATTTTTAGGTGGTTCATAAGTATAAATATGAGTAATAGGCATGAATTATATAAATTTGATAGTGGAGCATAAATGGTAAATTAAAAATATAACTATAACTCTAGAATGTCTAATGTTCGTGTAGTTAAAGTTGGGTTTGTATAGCAAACATATATAAAGTTTTTCTAACTATAATTTATCTTTAACCTCTGTTTTTGTGAATTTCAATGGTTTTTCTGATGCTGGTCGCAAATTTGGAATGCTCGCCCAGTTTAGTTTTGTGGAGTGGAGTTTTATTAAGTGGAGTGTGGTACAATATACTGGAGGAGAGTGTTGTAAATTCTACTATGGCACAGTATATTGTGGTATAGTGGAGTGTAGTAAAGTGGAATCAGGTATACTGGAGTGGCAAACAGTGGAATGGCCATCAGTGGAGTGACGTAGAGTGAATTAGGATACAGTACATTGGCATATATCGGAGTGGTATAGAGCATAGTGGCATACACTACATTGGTATACAGTGTGAAAGCATAGAGTGGAGTGTGAGAAAGTAGAGTTACATTTTGTAAATATTTTATAGAGTGTGTTTGCATCCCTGTACTGAGGTACAGTGAAGTGCTATAGAGTGTAGTGTTGTACTGTGTAGGAGCATATATTGGAATATCGTATACATACATTGCGTAGAGTCGAGTGGCATACAGTGGACTCTGGTACAGTGGAATGCCGTAAAGTGGAATAGTATACAGTGGAGTGGAGTACAGCGGAGTACCATACAGTGGAGTGGCGTACAGTTCAGTGGTGTACAGTGGGCTTACGTAAAGTTGAATGTGGTACAGTGTAGTATTGTAAATTAAAAATCCATAAAGTGCAGTGACGTATATTGGAATGAAGTAAAGTGCAGTGGTGCAGAGCTGGAATAGTGTACACTACAGTGGGGTACAGTACAATAGGGTACAGTGCTTTGGGGTATACTGGAGTAGCATAAAATGTAGCACCATACACTGGAACACTGGAGAATTGAGTAGTCTTCCACGTAACAACGTTCGGTTTAGTGGAGTGATATCTTCAAATATATTGCATATATTGGAATAGCATATACTGGAGTACCGTACAGTAGAGTGTTGTACAATTGAATAAGATTTATTATCGAAGCATAAGATCTAGCAATATACAGTGAGGTGTTGAATAGTGCAGTGGCGCAGAATGTAGTCTTGTAAAGTGTAATAGCGTACAGTGGATTGTAGTACAGTACAGTAACGTACACTGCATTTCAGTACAATAGAGTGCCGTAGAGGTAAGTAGAATACACTAGAATAGCGTACACTCTAGTACTGTACTATGAAGTGGGCCATAGTCGAATAGCATATAGTGGAATAGTCAAAAGTAGAGTTTCATGCAGTGAATACTGTACATTTATGAGCATTACAGAGCACGGGTGTCCAGAAACTGTCATACACAAAAGTGTAATGGAATACAGTGGTGGACAGTATAATAGCGTAGAGTATAGTGTTGTAGACTGGAGTGGCGTACAGTATAGTTTGGTGGAGAAGAGTGGACTAACATACAGTAGATTAGAGTACAATATAGTGGCATATACTGGAGTGTCGTAAGAGTGGAGTAGCTGTAAAGTGAATTGTTATATAGTAGAGTGGAATAAAGGGGAGAGTGTAAATTAAAAGAAACATAAGATTGAAGTGTGTGAAAAAATTTCAATGTTATATCTGCAAAATATATATTATATTATGTAAATGTAAATGTTCTGGTTGTATATGTAAATAATGTAATGCCCCTTTTTGTATGGTCACCCCCACGTTTTGCTCCAAATGCTGATTGTTATGGCTCTAATAGTGCACTGGAGTCTCCTGCCCAGATCCCAGACCCCAGTGCATGTGCTCTCTCCTAAAACTGTTATGTTCGACTTGGTAATCCTAAATTGGCAAAAGCTTTGCCCCTTATAAGTCACTAGTATATGGTACCAGGGATGCCCAGGGCATTGGTGGTAAAGGGTCCCTAGAGCTGCAGCACAAATTTGTGCCACTGTGCATGACCCATGCAACCTACTGACAGCAGCCTGCCATTGCAGACTGCAGGAGCAGTGCAAACTGTTCGGACTCGACTTTGCCCTCACCATGTGTAGCACAGTCACCTACACTGCCTTTAATGTATATAAGGCACCCCTAAGGAAAGCCTTCTTAGCCCAGAAGGCAGGGTGCATTAAATTTAAGGTGTGGACATGTAAGTGCAAGCCTATATGTCCCTACAGTGGCGTTCCCCATTGGAAACTACTATATGTGTTAGCGGTCTATAGGATAACATGGGCTGCTAACCGGGCGCCCTCGAGATTGGCAGCTCCATTATGGTACCACTAAAATAAGTAATGTTTGGTGTCAAACAACGTGCCTTCTCACCCCTGATATGATTCTTGTGTCCTGGGTGACGTGGCATGCACCCTGAGGGCACCTTAGAGGTTACCCCCTGTTTGCCCCCAGCTTTAATGTGTTCTGGCTGACCAGCCCGCGCTTTCCCATGCCTGCTGCCACCAAGACAGGATTCTGACCTCCTGCCAGGCAGTGTGATCACTCCCAGGAGTCAGACACAAAGCCTGGGCAGGAAGGAGGTCACACCTCCCTCCTCCCCAGATGGCTAGGAAATTGGCACACATCAGAGCGGTAAGCTTCAAAGGCTACATCGCCCCTGATATGCTTCTGGGCTGTCCTCCTGAGGATGAAACAGACCTCCCCTTGCCCCATGAATGCTTGCACCTGGGCAAGGTGGGAAATTAGCTATGCAGGAGGTGTACACCCCCAGGAAGGCTTGCCACAACTTTAAGATGGGCAGCCTGGTCTGTACACCTAAAATTGAATTCTGCCATCTTTAGGAGGGCAGAAATAGTGGGTCCTGGGTAGAAAAGGTGACCTACACCACCGGATGTGGTCACCTCTGGGACTAGCTGCAGGGACTAGCTGCCCATTGGCTACTAACCCCCACACCCCTAACTCCCTTAAATCTAGGATTTAAGGGACCCCCTGACACCTGAACCTCAGATCTAAACAACTTACTTCAAGGAAGGACCAAGAGGAGAACTGTGTTGCCGACTTTGCCCAGCAGCACAAAAGCAAAAGAAGGATACTTTGTACCTGAGGCAACAGACTTGGAACTGAGTGAACGACCCTCGTCCTTGCCTAAAACTCAACACTCTCGAAGAGAGGGATCCTTGTAGAAGCCAGACCCTTGTGGAAGCCAGAAGCACCCTCAGTCTCCCCTGGCTAGGGACACTAATCCCCTGCAAAATGCAGGTAAAAACACTCACCAGCTCTAAAGAATCACTGGCCATCAGCTCCTCCAAGGGATCGCCTAAATCCAGGTGGTCCAGTGCATTGTGAGAGTTGTAGTCTCATCTGACCCGAAGTCTCAGGCACTACGTTACTCCCCCGGACCCAGTGAAGTTCCCAAAGCTTTTTGCTGTGCTTACCGCTGCCAAGGCTTGTTGGTCACCAATCTGGTAACCGACCCCCACACTCGACGCTGCAGCTAGAGAGAACATTGTGCAACCATCATCCAACGTCAGCAGCTGTGTACCTGTTGTATTTTTGCATTTTGTTTCTTGCAGCACTGTGTAAGCGGTAAAAACAGCACGACCCGCAGCTCCTGTTCAACACCAAGTACAGTCAGAACAACTCTGCACCCTGACAACACAGGCTACGTGAAATTGATCTGATTGTTGCGGCCTGGTCCTGGGGCCCACATGACCCTAACCCTATAAGGGTTCCGAGTAACTTGACCTGCAAGTGACCAATTGTCACTATTGGATTTTGCCATTGACCACAATGTTATTTTGTCTATGTATTTTACTGCACTGATTTAATATTGCTTCAAAAATCTATAACTCTGGTTATATATATGATATCCTGTTCATTTTGGCTTCTAAATTAAGATAAAAATACACTTTATAAATTGGTGTCGGATTTGTCTTGAATTGTGTCAATTACTTATCGTCCATGTTGGTACTATGAAATGCTTAACATATGTTCCTCTATTAAAGCCTGACTGCTCTTTGCCACTCTACCAGGACTGAGCTAAGGATGTTATTAGTGTGACTCCAAAGACCATCTTTGGGGTATTGTGATGATATTACATGGTAAGGCCACCCAGCCATACAACATAATATTCCACTTTCCTACAAGCGTTTTGCTGACTTATGGCTAAAGTGTTACTTATAATTAAGTATTGCATTTTATTGTGATGAACAATCTATTACCACTTTATTTCAGTGGTAAAAGGTTACCTTTTTTGTTTAAAAATGTGTGGATATTATGGACCTATGAATTCTTTAATATTTTCTCCCTTAATAATTTTGGACCCGTTTTCCAAAACTCCATGAAATTCATCATACTTGTTCCACCCGTTTCATTGTGAAAGGAGTAAAGATTTTGTGGGGATAAGTCTAGGGAAAAAAGAAAAAGCCCAAAGAAAAAAGGGAGTCCCAAAAGGTGCTTAATTGCAATGTATTCCACATACACTTTTGTATTTTCTGTTCCACGAAAACTGTCAGTCGCATTTTGTTACAATGTGCCAGAATTACATATTATAGTGCTCACATAATTATTTTGTGTGGCTTAGGTAAGTAGTGTAACTAATTTATAAGTTTTAAGGTATTTAAAGTTAGTGATATCTGTTGTTTCGTTATTTTAGTGAATACGAGGGTATTTTGCGACAGTACCACAGTACATAGTTATTACAAGTCATTAGCTGATTGTCTAATCGTTGGCTTTTGAAAAGTTGAACACAGCTATGTTTTTTTGGTACACTTTGCCCATGTTCTGCGTTACGCATTCCGACGTAGGTAAGTATTAGATGAGGTATTTTTGCCCTAACTATCAACACTTTAGTAAAGTGGTAATAGGTAGATCAAAATATTTATAAGTTTTTATATATTTTTTTAAAATATGGAGTGCGCAGTAGTACCGCGGTACCCCAAAAACATTTTGTAAGTTTAAAACATTTTTTTTTAAATTTCTATACATTTTTATAGCAGTATACCCTGAACTGCGTTTTTTTTTTTAAGCAGCGCAGTAATTTTTAGTAATTAGTGCGCTACTCCGTACAATTTTTTTGTAGATAGTTGAATATGTAAAAAAATGAAAATACCCTTTAGCGCACTATATTTATAAAATTGTGGGCCTGATTCACAAAGCGCATCCGCACTCATGGCAGAGGCCCCCTACAAGTGCAGAGACCCTTCGTGAATCAGGCCCATAGTGTATTTGCAATTTTTTTCTTTTTTTCTTTTTTTTCCAGTACCACGGTACTCCCGATTTTTTATAAATATATATAAACTTATAAATATTCTTCCTTACCTATAACCACTTTACTAAAGTGGTAATACATATGAAAAAATACCAAACCTAATTCTTAATACCAAACCTAATTCTTACCTACATTGAATGGCATAATGCATAACATTGGAAAACTCGAACTGATGACAACATGGCTTCCTTCAACTTTTGTAAAGGCAGTCATTAGCCATTCAGCTAATGACTTGTCATTGCTATATACCTCGAAAGTACCACGGTACTACTGTAGTCACAGATATAGCTACATTAAAAACCCTTAAAATGTATAAAATACGTACTCTACTTATCTGCAGTACCCCAAAGAATCATCTGCACACCATGATATATATTCCTTCCAAATTTCGAACAAATCTGACTGAAGGTTTCTGCGCTACGCGAAATACAAAGGTCTATGTAAAATGCATTGTATTTTATGCCCGTTTTGGGAGTCCCCTTTTTTCTTTGCATCCCCTTGATGAAACACTGTAAAACTTTCAGGACTCCAAGAATGAAATGGAAGCAGTAGGTCTGCATTTGTCACACGGGTACAAAGTTATGAAGGGGCAAAAATCAAGCAAATCCCTATCTACGGTCACCCTAACTACAACTACAGAGTGACAGAGTTGCTACTGCTACTCTGCAATATATAAATATACTTACCTTGTGTGGTAAAGGCATTTGCATGGTACAGGCATCTTCGTTGTAAAGACTATGTGCTAAAGGCTGTTTCCTGTTTCTGGCACTGATTTGCAGCCTTGAACATATTATGTAGTCACAGTCACAAAACTACAAGTTCAAAATAATGTTTTGTGGGATTTATTGGGCCCATAAATGCATACTCTGTTAATAGCCCTGTGTTTTTTGTGAATGGAGAGCTTTATTTAGCAATTGTTACAATGCGTATGACAGCACTGTAGAAAGTGCTTTGTTGGTTGATATGTATTTTGTTTTCATTTGTTATTTTTGTTAATTGAAAGATAGATAGATAGATAGATAGATAGATAGATAGATAGATAGATAGATAGGTAGATATACATATATAATATGTATAGACATAAATATTTAAGTGTAAGGTGATATATAAAGTATAAAATATACAAACACACAGATAAACACACACACACACAATGTATTTATTTGAGACCTATTGTACACTGGCATATGGAGACAAAATAGAAGAATGTCAGGAAACGTATAAATGATAATCTGCCAATGACAAAAATACACTGAACCAATGATTTGAGTTTGACCAGTAGGTCTTCAGTGATTTATCCCAGAGGAAATTTAGATTGTAAACTATCGTCATCTGCAAGAACCACTAAGGGGACAACCACATCACATACAAAGCTATACATGTATTATTATAACAATGAGTGACTGTTTTATGCTCATTGTCATGACCTCTAACTTGGCTGAAATGCTTTTTTAATTTCTACTTTTAACTAACCTTGACGTCTTCATTTCTGCACTTTTTGAACTAAAATCTGCTTGTATCTGCTTTTTCTGTGTGTTTTGTTACCCATCTGAAAAGGTTATTTTTAGGTCGGGCCTTCCAGACAGCATGTTGCCTGATTGCAAAAGACATATTGTAGGCTTACCAAGAACATACAGGGGTTTGGAGCCCACCCATTGCTTACCATTAGTTTCTTTCCTGCCACTCTCATTTACTGATTCTTATTAGATTTTTTTTGTTAGTTTTGCATTTGTCCCTGCCATGAAACACATCCTCTTTAGTCATGTCTTCTACTTTTTTCTGTTTAAGCACTCCATGAGAGTGCATGTGATTTTCTGCTGTCTTCCTTGTGTGCTTTTATCCCCCCTCGCTCTCTCTCTGTCGATGTGCTTCTCTTCCACCATCCACACTTTTTTTGCTCTCTCGCCCCTGTGCTTCTGCCCCCGCACTCCATGTTGCTTTCTTTCACCATATGCTTCTGCACCCCTCCCCCCCACCACTCGACATTGCTCTCCTTCGTCCATGTTCTCTCCGACTTATTGCTTCTCCCCACCGGCCACGTTGCTTCAACCCGGCCACTCCTGCAACCAGCTCATCCATTTTTTGTTTTTTAAAGCGCTTCGAGCTCTGTTTTAAAACAGCGCTTTTGCATTTCTATTATTTAGTTTGCGGACCCATCGTGGATCTGTAAATAAAAAGACTAAACAGTGCCTTTTGTAGGTGCATACAGGTGTGTTGAATGCATGCCTTGCCTACAAAATGATGCAACAGTCGTGTCATTAGGGGTTTTTTTTCGCCCTGGTACACAGCAGCTGCAAGGCTCATTGGCTTTGCCAGTGATTGTTTATAAGAAGAAGCTGACATGCTTAATGCTCTAAAACCATTGCATGTTTTTGTAAATGTATGCTTAAAAAAGCTACCACACCTTAACTGTCCTTTATTTAATTATTCTTGAATATGACATGATGTGTCATGCTGGGTTTTCTGTTGCTGAAAAGCATTACCAAAGCCAAAAGGAGACACCTCGCGGCTTTGCCGATGCTTGTTATATTTTTCATACCACTGATAACTGAACTCTTACTCCATCGCCCTGCGGGGGTTTTAGTCTTGTCCCTCGGAATCCACCCACACACCCTCTCTCTATCATTCTTGTTACCTGTCCTACACCAGATATGTGCGTGAGTCTGAGTATGCATGTGCTGGGCACACCTGAGCATGCGTAAGAAACCTTTTGTAGCTACTATGAGTACTGTATCAGTTCTGCATGTGAGTGAAGTTTACACTGCTTCTGCCTTGCTGTGCCTAAGAGACGCTAGTGCTGCTTTTGCTTGAGCTGCACCTGTCCTGCAAGCGTAAAGAACACTGTGCTGCTGCTAACCAGGGCCAGACTGGGAACTGAAACTGGCCTTGACAAAGAGCTTGGCTGGCCCCCGGGAAGGAGGAGGGGGATTGTGGCGGAAAGCTTTGTGCCGCTTTTGTTGCTGGGGGACGATATTGCTGCAAAACCGGCCCCCAGGGGTCTAAAACCGGTAGATGAAGGATATAAGTCATCCATAGAAGAACACAAACACATGAAGAGGAAAGGGAAAGCAGGTTATCAAATAAAAAGCAAGCAAATGATAATGAAAAGAAAGCCAACAATGAAAAGCAATGGTCTGACCAAAAGCCTAATGTAAGTATTGGTATTGTATGCAATAGGCCTTTCAGCCAACAAACAGCTGACCCTATCTGTAGGTGAGACCTAAAAATGAGTGCCGAAAGCTATCACTGGCAACCTCTGGTACAAAATAAACACTGGAAGCTTGACATAGACCCTTCCATTTATTTCTGCAGGTGCTTTTTGATGGTGCTATAGTTTCCTGGGTCTAAGAGACACATATTGGATGCGTTATAGAACAAGAACATGATTTTGGTTGTAACCATACAGAGAAAGTAGTGTTTCTTTCACCAAATACCTAGAAAGGGGAATGTCTTCGAGAAGAGAAGCAGCAGAAAACTACAGTTAATATGCAATTAGATAGAATGGAAATGTCCCATCCAGCCCGTCCAGGCCAGGCACTGACAGCCAGTTTCCCAGCAGTGCCGCACCCAGCCTCCCCAGAGCCGGCTCCTTGGCGCTTGGCACTGCAGCTCGCCTAATCACATCGACTTGTTGTTCCAATCCATTAACATCATGTCAGTATGAAATTAAAGGAATATGTCAGTGAAAGCTGATGTCATCCGGGAAAATAATATCTGGTTTAATAACAAAATATTCCGAGAGAGAGCAGTTGTGGGACTCTGGCGGGGTGCCCGGCTGCAAGAAAGAACAATGACAGGATCTGTGGCGCAGCAAAAGGGAAAGTCATAACACAAACGGCTCTGTTCCGAGAACCCGGTCTATGATAAGGCTATCGGCCTGGTTCTAATCTGGAACCGACCCAAGATGGCAGGCCCTGTGCGCGAGACTCAGCAACGTTCTGACGTTCCGTCTGATGGGCAGCGCTTTGCTGAGCTCAGAATCAAAAGCATAACATCCCTCAATACTTCACACCGAGGGCGTGGAAGCAGCGCCTTGGAAATCCGTTTCCGTTCCATAGTGGCTTTACCCTGAGATATGGACAGGACCCGGCTGTCAATCAAAGCGGAGCCTCTCTCTTACCGTCGTGAAGGCGGCGAGACTCACATTTCACCTTTCAAGAACAAGTTCAAAAACATCTGTGTTGTTGGCACCCACCCTGTCAAGGTCCACGCTGCCCTTGACTACCGTGAAGAGTTGTTCCTTACTGGCATGAGCAGTATTTTAATGGAGCGGTCAGAACAAAAATGAACAAAATTACCAAAAGCTTGTATTTTGTCCTTACAATACATACTTAAATCATTTAATATAACTCGAAAGCAATTTAAATGTTTTGTGCAGATGCCTTAACGATCTCTGACTGTTAATTTAAGTAAAACAATTTTATGTAAAGCTCTTTCTAGGTATCATGTCCGTGCTTTTGCAGACTCTTAAAACGAGAACATGTTGGTATTTTGCCAGTGGAAAACTGGAAACCCTAGTCCCAGGCAGATAAAACATGCCTTTACGTATAGGCATGACATACACGTCTAAACATAGGTTTACCAAGCAACACCCTATCACCACTGACAACACCATGGCGCAGTTTAATCACACCTTTAGGGGCATATTTATGAGCCCCTTGTGCCACTGTAACGTCACTTTTTGTGACAAATTCATGTCTAAGAGGTCACACAAAGCCCCTTTGCGTGACTTATAATGGCCTCATATATATGGAGTAATGCAAGGCAGCGCAAATCACGGCATTGCCTTACTCTGTATTATGGAGGCGTTCCATGGGCATTGCAGTGGGTGTTCCCACACAACACCCTTGGATTTTGACACTTCCTCAGAGTTACAAAACCATGTAAACCTGGGGATACGCCACCCCAGAGGAGGCGCAACTAGGAGAAATAACTTTATTTCTCATCGTTTTTCCTCTCTCCTTGTGTGCTGCATTCTGCAACATAGGAAGGAGAAAGCCTCCTATGATTGTTTTTGTGCAGGAAGGTGACCCTTCCTGCACAAAAACAATCCTGCCGACAACACAGATACACTTGCACCATAGTGCAAGGGTGCCTGCATTGGCCCTAGGCTGCCGAAACGGCGCCAGCAGTGGTGGCTCTCCGAGGGAGGGCTGCGGATGCGGTGGGGCGGGCAGGGGCAGGGTAGTAAACTCCGGCATACGGCGCAATGGAGTTAAGTAAATAAATATAACAATTTACGTTGCACGCGCTGCAACGCCAACTCGGCGATGCAGCGCGCGCAATGTAAATTGTTTTATTTATTTATTTACTTAACTCCGTTGCGCCGTATGCCAGAGTTTACTACCCCCCACCCTGCCCTTTCCCCGCCCCGCAGCACTCCCTCGGCGAGCCGCCACTGGGTGCAGCGCTGGGGAAAGGACAGGAATGAACTGTATTAGATAAAAACGGTGCATACCTGTCCTTTCACTTTGACGTAAGGCAGCGCAGCAAGTCACCTTGCCACGTTGACCTACGTCAAATCCCCAAAAATGAAGCCCTTAATACGGATGTGCGCTTCAACCAAAGTGGCCCAAATGTCTGCATCAATCATCTTTGCCCTTAAATGGATTTTTTGCGCAGTAAGACGACCATGCTCTGCACTGAACCGCTTAGTACTGTGTACCGCTAAACATCAGACAATGCAGACTAAGCAATATAACGGGCGGGACTCAAAAAACCACAGGATTCAAATTAAAGTCCAAAACACCACAAAAACCATAGCGATCCATTTAAAGTCCAATCTGCCAAAATAGCCTGGAAAACACAATGTGCAAAAGGGAAATCACATGATTTTCTCATGTGTAATATGTATAATTTCAGTAAAATTACACATATTTCGTAATTGATGCTTGAGCAATTGTCTTGAGTGCAGACCATTGTACTCTAAGGGGCATATTTATGAGCCCTTTGCGCCACCGGAGCGTCTCTGTCACTTTTTGGCAAAAACTACAAAATCATATCAATGAGGCCACGCAAAGCCATTATGCACAAATCGCTGCATTGCCTTACTCTGCACTCAAGAGGCATTCCATGGGGGTTGTGCTGAGTTTTCTCATGCAACACCCATGGGTTTCAAACTTCGCCAGATTTACGAGAGCATGTAAACCTGGGGAAGCGCCAAACCCCTACGCCTCCCGAGTTGAGGTGTAAGAAGGAGAAATAACTTTATTTCTCATCATTTTTTCCTCTTTCTATGTGTGCTGCATTCTGCTGCATACATAGAAAGAGGGAACACCTCTTAGGATTGTTTCTGTGCAGGAAGATGCCCCTTACTGCACAAAACCATCCTGCCGACAACAGAGGCACCCTTGCACCATGGTGCAAGGGTGCCTGCGTTGGCGCTGGGCTGCCAAAAGGGGAAAAGGACAGGAATGCACCGTTTTGCATAAATGCGGTGCATTCCTGCCCTTTCACTTTGGTATAGGGCAGCGCAGCAAGCTGACTTGCTGCGCTGCCCTACGCCAGATCCCCATAAATGAGGGCCTAAGTGTTCCCCAACCGCAAAACTAGTGAAAGATACTGCTCACTTACCTATGCGCTGTAGCACACCGCCTAGCGGCATGCTAACAGGGCATTATTTTTGCAGACGTGGTCGTTGACATTATTGGACACTTACTCACACTAAGTATGGCCCAGCACAAGCTCTTTCCCATGCAGGCACTGCAGCACTAGATTTCAACTTCGCATTTATCATATCTTATTCTTAACACGTTTCCAGGCCTGAGCTTTCATTTTGAAAATATTTTAAATTGGTATTTTCGTTCTTTTGGACTGGGAACCAAAACTGGCCTTGGCAAAGTTCTCGGCCGCCCCCCCCCGGGGGGTTGGGGGTGCGGCCGAGCTGTTTGCCAGGGCCGGTTTTGGCCGATTTTGTCACAGTGGCCGATATTGCAGCTATGCTGCAAAAACAGCCCTGTAACAAAAACGGCCCTCCAGGGGCCCAAAACCGGCCCCCAACCTGGCGGCCCACCGGGGAAATGCCCGGTGCCCGCTACGGCCAGTCCGGCCCTGCCTGTGAGGTGAATTAAAACTCCAATTCCAAGAAGGCTCTAGCTTCAGAACTGCCAACCTATAAACAAATTTCACCGTGAGGAAGGGGCGTGGCTTTGGAGGGGGGAAGCCTTGTGCGAGAGCTACCTGAAAGGCACTTTTCCCTTCACAAATCACAAATGCACCCACCCCCTCCAAAAAATGAATAAAATAAAGAGACTCTGAGGCTGTCCCCAATGTCCTGGGGTGTTTTCACACCCCTCAATATACATCGGCTGCTTACAGACTCGAAAGACAAGTTGAAAAGCCACTCTGCAGTGCTTTCCAGCTTGTCTTCCCTGACACTGCGTGATTTTGACTCCTCACCGCGAGACCGAGCGAAGGGAGCCGAAATCGTTTGACACAGAGTGACACCGTGTGAGTTGGCAGGGCTGTCTAAGCTTGTTAAATGAAAAGCAGGACTAGACCTATAGAGCCTGTTTTTCTTTAAAACAATTGTAACCTTGTACTGAAGATTCAGTTTCTCTTTGGGTGCTGCTTTACGCAGCTTTACAATTCACAAATATTTCAAAGAGTGCTGCTGGGACCCTATGACAGTCACAGGTTTTCTTGAGTATTTCTGAAAAACTATTGTGTATTTCCACTTATATCCATGCAAAGACAGGCCCACGTGCCTTAATTTATATGATGTACAATTGAGCATTCACCAATGCTTTGCAGTTGTTCAACTGCATGTTTTCTCCACCAATTATTTTCTTCCCTGAAGAAACCCTTTCAATTACATCCCTACCAATTTGCAGGTATTCCTTAGCCAGGGCTTTAAGTGGGTTGCAAAAAGTGAGGGGGATTCTAAAAGGGGCGTGGCCTATGCAATTAATGCATAGCTTAAACAAGTAAACTACAGTTCTGTGATCCCTATAATGTGCCATCCTGCATTTTGGTGCAAGACTAAGGAAAACGTGAAGTATAAACAAGAACTAAATCGCTGATATGGATTACCTTAGCGTTTTTACATTAATTGTTCAGAAATTGATCAGTGTTATTCACCAATACAGTTAGGAATGTGAATAGAGGGCCCGATAGGGACCTGTTTCAATGTCCTTTTTAATGATTAACGCATCTAAGACCTGGAGGGACCAGTACCACTTAGCGCCCTGTCCCTACCAATTCCAAAACCTGCAAAGTATTTACTTCTCAGCTTGGCAGGAGAAAATCTTCATTTCCATTTTGAGAATGGCCTTAGAAAAAGTTTGTTAATGCCCACCAATTCACAAGTGTGTGGGTGTTCCCAAACTTTCCAACGCAGAACAATTACACTGTTTAGATGCAGGGCCGGGCTGGCCGTAGCAGGTATTGGGCGTTTCCCCGGGAGGCTGGAAGGGTGAGGGCCGGTTTTGCAGTGGTGGGGGGTGGTTTTGTTACTGGTGGATGGTTTTGCAGGCTCCTTCCTCCGCCCCCCCAGGGCGCTGGTCTGACAAAATTGCCAGGGCTGCTTTGGGTTACCCGTCCGGCCCTGTTTAGATGATGCATAGTATTATATCATACAGGAGTATTATTATGCACTTTTTAATTTGCACTCGTAAGTCAACTTACATAGAACTTGAAAGTTCAGCTGATATGTGCAGATGGTTCTGTAATGCGGGCCCATAGTGACCCTCAAAGACTTCAAATCACCTAGTAATATTATTAAAACCAGTATACTTCTGTGCAGTAGGGGTGATGGTGCTGTCTATGTACTGACATGATAGACATCACAGCAGGGAAGGAAACCCTCTGGTTAGGCTCTGAGAGATTTTGACAGAGAAAACTTTACATTATTGTGTTGTAGCTATATTTACATAGTGCTTCAAATCCCTGACGAGGAGCCGAACAGGAGCGACCCGTGCAGGTAAGAGCGGTGGGGCAGGACTCGACAGACAACGACGAGGGGAAATTAAATAAATAATTAATTTTCCCTCGTCGTCTGTCGAGTCACACCCCCCACCCCGCCTCACATCCCCACCGCTCTTACCTGCACGGGCCGCTCCTGGAGCTAAAGGGCATTAGAAGATAGGTAATGCATTAGTCGTGGGCCTGCTATTGTTGGCAGAATGTGTGTTTGTCTTGTGGCCTAAATGGGAAGTGTTTAGGTGTTGTGCGTGAGGACCAGAGTTGTGCTCTTATTGTGATTTTTTGCATAAGACTGAAGCAAAATGGTCGGACCGAGGCACAGAATGCTTCAGCATTAAAACCAGTGAGAGGCTGGGCAAAGAGTGTCTCAGGGCCCTGCAGCCAACAGGGGAAGTGTTTTCATGTCTTGTGTGTATGGCAGAGATTTCTCAGCCATGTCACAGCAAGGGTTAGATTGCACAAAAACAAGTGTTTTAGAAACTGTGCTGAGAGTAGACCCGGGTATTGAAGAAAGAAAAGAAACTCACCATCTTATAACAGTCTGCATCACACAATGGAAGCACCTTCAGTGTGAACCGCCCCCTTATGGTGGGTGCTTTCATTGAGTGTAGAGTTACACTTACACAACCTTATTCACCAGTCACAAGGCTCAACCCTGCAGGCTGTTGGGTGATTTTTTGAATCACAAGTCTTCAGCGTTTTAAAGTTTGCAAAGATTCCCAACTTCACTTGTAAAATAAGTTTTCAACAAGTTATTTTTTAATAAAAAAAATTCATAAAAACTTTTTTTGAAAATTAATTCTTCTCCTAAATGATTGTTACATTTAGAGTCTTGTCTTGCAACCCTACTTTTCACATATGCATTGTTTTTGTACATACATGTTAAGCATGAAAAGCTTATGCTGTTCTAAACAAAATTCACTAATCTGCAGCAGAAAAACATTTGCAGTTTGCAAGACATAGTCGTAAAATGTGTCGCATAATTTATAAAAAAAATAGAGAAGGGCCCAGAGTTTTCTTAGGAGCCTGCTGCCAGCACTGCCAATAGCCAAGTTTGCTAAAAACCTGGTCCTCTTAGGCTGTTATTATGAGTCAGGTAGAGCGACTTACCGTATGGAATTCCGCTCTGCCTGATCCTGAGTGGGCTGGTGTTCCTGTACCCATTTTCCCAAGTATTGGAACACCAGAGCCAATTTTACCAGGCAGTAATTCCTCTTGGTAAAATGGCATGAGGCTTTGACTGCAAAGCCAAAGAGCATGTGGTGAATGCATACATTAAACCCCATTAATTTGGGAATTCCTGTATTTTTACAACCAATAAACATGATCATTCCCAATTCCAGTTTGATAGTTATTTGAACCCTATGCAATGGGGATTACCATGTCAATGTTACCGGTCCAATCTCCCACCAAATTATTTTCCCAACTCGATGAAACCTTTTCAAAATGTATATGGAATAATACAAAAACTAGGATATGCTACAAAAAACTACAAAGAGGTAAAATAAATGGTGGATTGGGATCACTCATATTTCTCAAACTATCATGCATCTTTTTTAGAGAATGCAAGCACACTTTGGTTGCATAACATTTCTGTTGACTCAGAACCCAAATAGTTTACAATAAAGAAATTTAGTTAGCCCTTTTCCACTGTTGGCTTTATTTTCTATATCTAAAGACATCAAGTTACTTTCCTCTCTTAATATTCGACATGACGAGGAAACCTTTCTTACAATTTGACTCTATCTTTCATACTAATATCCTTTCTTCAAAACACATTTCTCTCTAGTATAATCCACATCTTGATTTTAACAAAAATATATTAATTTGGAAAACATGGATTTTGGTGGGTATATTTTTTGTACATGATATTTACCATAATGATATTTTTTATTCCTTTGACAAACTTAAGACACAGTATCATCTTTCTTCACAGGATTTGTATAAATATGAAATTGTATACAATGCTATTTTAAATACATTTCCCTTGAGAATACGCAAACAAAAACGTCCTGATTCTATACTCTTTCTTACAGCCTCCCTAATTCAGCACATCTAGCCTCTAAAACTTATTTAAAAATTCCACTCTTTTAATGTATCCTTACTACAAGGTAATTTTCTCACTTGGAATGAGACCGATTTATTAATCTTTCTATTGAAACATGACTGAAAATATGGTTAGATGGTATGTCTGAATTATCCCCTGTATCTCTTTCTCCGACAAAATGTGGATTATACATAAATGCTTATGGATACATGAAAAACTTTATAAGGCTAAGCTTACAAACTCTGCTTTATGTTGCCACTGTTCTAAAGTTATTGGTTCATTATCTCATATGTTATTTGAATGTTCTTTTTTTATTACAATTTTGTAAGGAAGTTTAGTATAAAATTTGAAAATTTACATATTTCTGATGACATTTCATCTATTATGATAATCTGTAGAATACTAATAACAATGGGCCTCATTACGATGCCGGTCGGACCGACCATCCGACCACCATGGCCGCGATCCGATTCCGAACGCCGAGGCCGGGAAAGTTCTCCCACCATATTACAATGCAACCGCTGCAACTGCTGTGGTCTCATCTACGGCGTTGGACATACCACCGAATATGCCGCTGCAAGTACATTCAAACTCACAGGAAACATGTGATATGTACACACATGCATGACATATGTGGGGATATGCCTTGTGCTGCATGTACCCCATTGCTGGAGTGTGGCGATCTGTGCACAGTCCTGTCAACGGGGATACATGCCACCTACGGACTTACCTGCATTCCGGCGCCCACAGGGTTGTAGTCTTCCGGGTTCAGCTGCCACGGTGTAGGGGGGACCTGGAGTAAGGGATCCATGCTGGAGACTGTCAGGGAAAAGCTGATTTGGGTGACTGTGCACCCCAAATCCTTTGTTTCCGACGAGTTGAGGCAGCCGGTCGGATCGCCATGGACGGCTCATCGGAAATACACATTGTAATTTAGACGGCGGTTGGAACTCCATGTACAGCTCTATGTCTGATGGTTTTCTCTGACCGCCATCTCAGCAGTCCGAGAAAGACTGTCTGAGTCAGCGGTTTGTCAGCGGCCGGTCAGAGTACACGATGCATATATCGGTATCCGGCGGTCATACCGACCGATTCTGTTGAGACCACGGTGGTCCGACCGCCTCCAACAGGACTGCGGAAGCCATGACCACAGAATTAGGTTAATAAACTTCTAGAAAAGACAGATGTAGGGTAGAATACACATCAGAATACCTCATATCTAAAAGTCAAGGTGGTTTGACCTAATAAATTCCTTGGATCATGGGACGAGCCACATCACTCAAATCTCATCTCGTGTCTCAATGGGACTCACAAATCAGAAAGAAGATTTCCTTCAGGATACTGTGATAGTTCACCTACAGGGAAGAGAGCTACTCTATTAAATTTAGCTTTTGATGGCATTTGGGTCGCAGTGTAACCAAACCTAAGTCTATGAAATCAGTCATTTAGCTAAAAATTCCTTCTGAAGTAGAGTTTATGGTCAAGGTCGGGCAGACAATTAGTAGGAACGATAAAGTGTTATGGACATGTAACATGCCAATTCAATTAGTTGGCTTTCCAGATAAACCTTTTTACAAGATAATGCCTATTATGAGTTTCCCCGTTGAAATGGAGAATAATATGCAGATTTTGATGCTTACTTCATCAAAATCTGCACGACCCTTTATTTACCGGGCTTTTTTAATCCTGGTAAATTTAGGCATTTTTTCAACTTGCAGAAATTTATCTGAGGAAAAATCTGACTGTCAAATTTTACCGACAAGCTCAGAATCCTAATACCTGTGCAAACTGTGATTTTCATAGGTGTCTGAATTTTACAAGGAACTCGTAACAGAGACATGAGTGACAAGAGATAGAGTTTGTAATCTGAATTAGTAACAAAAAAGTGACTGAGTACATGTTTTGCAACTGGAAGAATTCCTTCTGAAAATGGAGGGGGTTATTTTCAAAAGACGTACATGTTTTTGATGCAGTGGTCAAATGATTAAAGAAGTGATATTACTCCAGAGCGAATAGTGATGCGGGCAGAATCAAGCAAGCAGTGCAAAACAGTTCATAACTGACAAATGCTAGTGCTTCGCTATGGAGGTAGGTAGTGAATGAAATTAAATGATCGCATCACACAGTAAAGTGTACTACCACTAGTGTCAGTCCAATCAAATCAATGAGAGGGAGGAAGGCTTTGTCAAAACATAACCTAGTGTGGTTGAAGGAGGAATACTCTAATGAAACGATTGTTCATGTACAAACCTTGAAGCTGTGGTTTCAAGAAAAACAAGCATAGTATAAACAATACAACAACAATAAAATGGATGTAAAAGAAGTTGAGTGTAAAACAGGTGATGTGAGTATGGAACCCAAGAAAGGTGCAGAGGAATATTTTGGTGCATGTGTATCTAAAAAGAGTGGTATAGATTCAATGAGGTGTTGTGGAGATGGTTCTAAATTGAGAACATACTGTGTAATTAAGGAGATTGAGAAGGAGGAGTGGAAAGAGTTGAAGGCAGGGTGTGCTGAAGATGTGGCAGGAGGATGAGGGAAAAGTATAAACAAGAAGGATTGCCATTCAGGTTTTAAGCTTATTTAATAGGGTAGTTTTGGTAATTTAGGTTTCTGGTTGGCAGAGTATACACCCTGTCTAAGCAGGAGCCACAATCTTAGTCAGGGTAAGTCAGATACACAACCTAAATTAACCTGTGCTCACAATCCAGTAGCTTTGCACAGCGCAGCCAGACTTAAGAGCCAATGTGTAAAGTATTTGTGCACACTTAAATTATAGTAACAGAGTGAAAACACCACAAAAAGACTCCAGTTTAGAAAATTTTGAGAATATTTATCTGAGTAAAACAAGACCAAAACGATAGAAAATCTAATAGTAGAACTTGAAATATACATTTTTAAAGATTAAATCCAAAACAGTGCTTAGAAGTCAATAGCGCTAAAAGGCTACTTGAGGTCATGCTCGACCGGGTTGAATCCAAAGTTCAGGCCTACCGCAATGAAGGGCAGGCCGGTTACAGAACCGCTGCAGGGTCCGCTTGAAAAAGTACCTTTATATGGAGCAAGCGTCGACTTCAAAGATTCCCTGTGTCGGTTCTGATTCATGCAGTCAGGTCGATGTGTCGAAGTTGAGCCTTGCAGTCAGTGTCAAAGGGTCGGTGCTGTGTCGTAGTCGAGCTTCGCATTTGGGGGCATATACATCATTGGAAATTGCGGTCGCAAAGGGGCAGATTCACAGAATCTGCCCCTTTGCGACCGCAATTTTTGCCTTTGGGATGTATCCTCCCAAATGCAAAAATCGCTATTTAAGTAATTTGTTAAATTTGCGATTACTTAAATTGTGATTGCATTTAGGGAATCACAAATTGCAATTCCCTAAATGCAATGCGACAAAAAAATTGCGATTTCGCATTTAAAAATACAAATTACCATCAACTCAAAGTTGATGGTAATTTATAGAACTTTGAAAAATGCACAGAAGTGCATTTTCAAAGTTCTATGTTGCACACATACATGCTCTTGGGGCATGTGTGTATGCAACATGTTTTTAAATTGTAATTTCAGGGGTGCATAAGGGTGTCCTTTTGGCACCCTTGAAATTGCATGCGCAATTTGCGAGTACCTATTTGGTACTTGCAAATTGCGCATGCAATTCCTATTGATTCCTAGGGGCCTCTAGGCCCATAGGAATGAATGGGAAGCAATTCCTTATTTGCGATTCGCAATTTGCGAGTCGCAAATAAGGAATGTGTAGGAATCACAATTTTTTTTGCGATTCCTACATGCATAAGGAATTGCGATTCCTAAATTGCGATTTCTTAAAAATCGCAAATTAGGAATCGCAATTCCTAACTTTGATGCATGTGGCCCCAAGATCTTTGGATTGCCGCTGCATCGCTGTCGAACCTCGCAGTTCAGACCTGTGTCGTCGTCGAATCGGCACTGCATCAGCGTTGGAGGGTTCTGTGTCAGTTCCGATCAGCCAAAGGGGTCACTGCGTTAATCTTTGCAGAAAACAGCTAGAGAACCCACTTCTGAAGTCCAGGACTGAAGAGGGTGCATGAGGCAAGGGTAGTATTCATAGATGGCAGAGTCCAAGAACTCCAGCAGAGTTGCAGGAAGTATTTTGTGACCCTGAGAATTCAGAGAACAGGAGGCAAGCTAACAAACCCTTGGAGAAACTTGGTTTCAAGGATGTAGAGAACAGGTCAAGTCCTTCTCACTCCCAGGAAAGAATCAGCAGGCAGCAGGACAACCCAGCAATTTAGGCAGCAAAGTGACAGTCCCTCCTACAGCACAGCAGCTCTTCTTCCAGGCAGAATGTTATTGGTTCTAACAAAGTTCTGATTTGGTGGTGTCAGGGTTCCAGTACTTATACCCAAATGTACCTTTGAAGTGGGGGAGGCATCAAAGAGGCCTTTGAAGATCCCAAGGTCCCTGCCTTTCCTGCCTTGGCTCCAGACACACTACAGAGGGGTATGCAACTCTTTGTGTGGGGTACAGGCACAGCCCTATTCAGGTGCAAATATCAGCTCCTCTCCCTGCCAATCTACCTCAGGAAGGCCCATCAGCCTGGTGATGGTCCATCAAGATTCAAATGTCACACCCCTTCTCCCTTTGTGTGACTGTCTAGAGGGAACGCACAAAGCCCAGTTGTCACCCAACCCAGACCTGTATTCAGAGACAGGCAGAGGCACAGAATGGTTAAAGTAAGAAAATATCAACTTTCCAAAAGCGGCATTTTCAGACTTACAATTTAAAATCCGACTTTACCATTAAGTTGTGATTTAAAATTTTGAGTTCAGAGATACCAAACTCCAAATTTCTATCTGCTCCCAATTGGAAATTACACTTAAAATGTGTTTAAGGCAATACTCAATGTTAACCTATCGGAGAGATAGGCCTTGCAGTATTGAAAAATTAATTTAAGAGTAGTTCACTACCAGGACATGTAAAACTTAAAAGTACATGTCCTACTTTATAAAATACACTGCACCCTACTAATGGGGATACCTAGGGCCTACCTTAGGGGTGACTTACATGTAATAAAAAAAAAGGTTTGGGCCTGGCATGTAGTTTAACTAGCCAGGTTGAAATGGCAGTTTAAAACTGCACACACAAGCTCTGCAGTGGCAGGCATGAGTCGTGTTTAAAGGGCTACGGAGTGGGTGGCACAATCAGTGCTGCAGGCCTACTAGTAGCATTTAATTTACAGGCCCTGGGCACATATAGTGCACTCTATTTGAGAGTTATAAGTACATTAAACATGCCAATTGTGGATAAGCCAAGGTTACAATGTTTTGAGTGCAGAGCTTATGCACTTTAGTACTGTTTAGCAGTGGTAAAGTGCCCAGAATCCTAAAGTCAGCAAAAGAGGAGGTCAGAAGGCAAAAAGTCAGGGGAAACCACGCCAAGGATCCCAGGTCTAACAGGTAGGTTTGTTGTTGGGCTTTCAAATTTCCTTATACTGCTTTCTTTGTCTATTACGTGGAAAGGGGCGTCCAGTTTACCTTAAAATTTCAGACAAAACTGCATAATAAAAATATTGAAGTTTTTTTTTAACGGAGTTTTATATAGCGCGAACTTGACCCGGTATCGGGTATCAGAGCGCTTTACATAGCACCAGTTGCGTTACATGAGGACCCATTCATTTTTTGTTAGGCACGGGGAGATTAAGTGATTTGCCCAGAATCACAGGATGTTCAGCGTCATTGCCGAGACTCGAACTCGGTTCCCCAGATTCGAGGTCGACCGCCCTAGCCTTTAGACCAACTCCTCTCCCCTAATTTTGCTCATTAATGTTATTTCCTAATTCCTACATATGTTTAATGGCGCCTTGCTGTTGACTATTCGAGATATGTTTCTGAATGGATATGCTGCACCACAAACACTTCTCTGTTTATCCCATTTTCTGCTTATTTTGTTCCACTGTAACTGGAGGTGCTGCAGCACCCACGCACCCCAACTTCCACGCCTCATGCACAGGCAGCATGAGGCCATGAGTCACAGGAGATGTGAGAACGTGTGAGTGGGGAACTTAGAAAATAAGCTTTTCGGTATGTTATTTACTGAACACTGACAGAGATAGCCAGCTGTATCCAAATAACTGTATTCTGCCCAGGTCACAGAAAATAGCAAGATGGCGCCTGCTGGAAACAACTGAAGAAACGCACAATCAGCTGTCCGGGTCTTAAACCTGTATAAACTGAATTACTGAATGTTTATTTGTGTAGGCAATTAAAACCATTACAAAACAGTTAAAAAATAAGTGTATCGCAAGACGTAAAATATCCATTTCTCTCTTCACCTCACAAAAAGACAATTTAAAAACAACAGTTCAAAAATGCGTTAAATACAAGGAAGCCACCATGGGCCGGCAGTACACAAAGAAAACTCTTAATCATGGGCTGCATTGAATGGAGTCACACACTAAATATTATAACTGACATGATACTGCCTAGTACACTAGGGGCAACAATTCATTACATTTCTACTTTACATCGTTTGTATTCAGAAGCTTTACAACTCTCATGATTGGTCAGGGAGCCACCATGGACGTCGGTTCACCGAAATGCCAGTGGTAGAGGAAGGGACATCACATGAAATTGTGACCCCAAATAACATCAGAAGAAGTGATGCCATATGACCTTTGACCTGCTGTCACCCTCTCTTCATATGTCTCTTTCTCAACTTTATCTTTTTTTATCTCTCTCACCTGCCTTTCTCACCTGTTGCTGTCTCTTTCTCACGTTTCCGGTCGCCTCTTATTTTTCTTTTTTGAGAATATGTTTTTATTAGCTGTTTTCATAGACAATCCCATTTTCATGTTCACATATAACAGTGCAGCTTTACAACTCAAGTATAAAACAATAACAGATGATATATTTGCTCAGTGTTCACTTAACGCCAAATCAATAAGTGGTAATGGATTGGGCCCCCCCTTCACCCCCTCCATGCAAGTACAGCACATTTTGCATCATTATTCCATTTCCATGAGTACATCAGAGTCAATGGTTGTGTATTTCAGAGAACTGCTCCACCGAGCCTCCCATCCCCCACCACCACTCCTAAAGGTCCCTCAGGTTTGGTGTACGAGCTCCCCTATCTCCCCCTGGGTGAGTCCTTGTGTATGGTCAGAGTGTTCAGTTGCTTGGGATTGCGTTCCCAGAGTGCTCCTCTCACCTGCCCCATTCTGCATTGGTGCTAGCAATGTTGAAGAGACCTCTAAATCATCTTGTAGCTTGTCATCCCGTCTATTAATCTTCATGTGCACATCCTCTGCAAGTGCCCACTCCGTTAACTCCTTATACCACAGCACAGTCGATGGGGCTCTTGTGCGCAACCATCCTATAGCCACCCTCCTCATGGCTAGTACCAGGAACAGCTAAGGAAAATTCCAGTGCATCTTCCCCACTCTTGGTTGTTTAACTATTCCTATCAAACACACTTGGGGCGTAAGTTCAATTTGTTTCGCTGTCACTGTTCGTAGCTACATGATCACCGACGACCAGTAGGCTTGCACCCCAGAGCAGGTCCATGCCATATGTAAAAAGGACGCACCCTCTTCCCCACATCTCGGGCAATCTGCACTCCTGTCTCTGTACATCCTACTGAGTTCTACTGGTGTCAGACACGTGCGGTGAACATAGTTAAAATGTGACAGCTTAAACCTGGCATTGCATGAGACTTGTTTCACCAGCCCATAAAGTCACACTCCACTCCTTATCAGTCAGAAACCTCCCCTCCATGCTCGACGCACCTTGGCTCAATCCTGACCCTTGTAGCGTCACCAGGTGCCTTGCCGTCCATGCCGTCAACATCACCTGTAAAGTTTCTGTCTGCTTGGATGTAATAGGGAAATCCTTCCAGATTTCCTGCTCAGTTTTTGCTAATTTAGTGTATTGGAGGAACTGGCCACCGCCCATGCGAAGGCCTCCCAGGCCTCCACTAAGGTGAAGAACTTCTCTCCCGGGTAGAGGTTACCCAACATCTTAAAACCTCCTTCCCTCCAGCTTGCCACCGACATGTCGGCATTGATTCGGCTACAAGGCAACAATGTCCACAGGACAAGTTCCTTAGCAAATCGCCTCTTCTATTTCAACTGTCTTTCTCACAGATCTTCTAATAATATATCACATCTTCCCCTCTCTCACCTGACTTTCTTACCAGTTCTGCCTCTTTTTCACCTCTCTTTCTCCTGTCTTCTACCTCTCTAATAAACCCTTGTCTCTCTCCTTCGTACCTGTCTCTCTCAATATCACTTTCATGTCTCTCACCTTTCCTCCTCCCCCCTCAGCTATTTTTTTTAACCTATATTTGTCTTCTCATCACCGCTTTCTCTCTCTCTAAACCATATCACCTATTTGTTTTCCTTTCAGATCTGTGACTTTATCACCACTTTCTCAATTGTCTTTCTTCTTTCAGATGTTACTTTTTCCTCTGTCCACCTCCCTTTTTCTCTCAGCTTGCTTTCTAACCTCTGTCTTATCACCCCTCTGTCTCACGCCTCTCTCTTCCTCTCTTTCTGTCTCACTTTGCCATCTCTTTCTCATCTGTCTCTTTCTACGTCATATCTCTCATGCTGTAATCCCGTCTCACCAGTCTTCTCCTCTCTCTGACTTATGTCTGTCTCTTTGTCACCTGTCTATGTGTCTATCACCTATCGCTCTCACTTGTGGCACTATCTTTCATTCCTGTCTATATTTCTCTCACACCAGTCATCTCTCTCGGATCTCTGTCTATGTCTCTCTCTCTCTCTCTCTCTCTCTCTCTCACACACACGCCTGGCTTTCAGTTTCTCACCTCTCTCTTTCTAGTGTCCTCTTCCTGCTCACCCTTCGTTATTTTCCCCTCATAGCCTTCCCGTCTACCCCTCTATCTCTCTGCTTTATTTTGTATTTCTTGCCGCCTTCACATGCTCCGGGGCAGCAGGAGGCACAAAAACTAAAGTTGCTTTGCAAGTTTGTTACTTTGCTTAGATTGGCTACTGCTGAGATCTTACATGCCTTCTCATGCACACCATGTAATTGAGAAGCATAGAACGTAAACAAGGCTCATAAGAACATTGGATGACTTCTGTTTCTGACACTGCCTTTACACCTCTGAGGCCAGGGGTCACAAGGACAATGCCAAGGGTCGCAGGAGGCAAGCCAGGGGTCGCAGCTGCAGCCTCTGATGGCCCTTAAATGAAGTCCATGAGAGCCATCTTTGACACTCACAAGTAATAGAAGGACAAACACATAAAATGTGCAGTGCTGACTCCTACTTGTAGTTACATAAATTGATTCTGAGTTCTCAGTGCAACTTTCTTCCCAGGGCGTGTCATACATTAAGGCATCGGGATCCCGTGCGGGACCAAAGTAGGTACTAGAAGAGAGAAGACAACCTTGACGAATGTGTGACTACAGGTGTCCGCCCCCCCACCGGGATCAAAAATACTGCATAATCGCTAAAACTTTAATCGCATGTCTGTTGGTGGGAACCGTAAGTACGGCAACACCCCCGCACTCACAGTACACCTCAGTGTGTGTGCTGATATTTCACGTGGCCATTGATTCTGGCCACATTACACCGCTTGGTCCTGAAGAAAGCCTTTTTGAATTATTTACTTAGGCTGAAACATGTAGACCATTATTGTTCGAATATATAAGACCAATCTAGTCTTTACAGTATCCACATTTTTTACTTTTTAACCTTGTCCTAGGACCTTAGGAATAAAATTGCTCTATCTGGACGGAGGATCCTAGAGGCATTTTTAATCTGCACTTCAATATCACCCTTGTCACCAAAACCACCAGCTCCGCTGTAATCAGGCATCGCAGCACACCTAGATTGCACTCGGCTGCCCAGGTGGGAACCCAGTGATGAAGCATGCCACCAACTAGGTTGGTGGGTGAGGATTCTTTTTAAAAACATAATTGTTTTTTTTTGCTTCACCCCGCCAGCACTACTGTGCAATAGTGTTTTAGATTCCCCTCGTGGGTCCGTCCCTTGTGCTGTTTGACTTGAGGTGTTTTTATGGTGCCATCACAAGAGCCCACAAAAGCATGCCATGTAGCAACAAATAGACTTGTTGCTAAGGGGCGGGGGAGGTGGGTGCTCAAATGACAAAATGTAATTTTGCGTAGAGACTAAGAAACTCCTTGAACTGCCCACTCCTCCCGTGAGTTCACTGTGCATCTACCTAAATTCTCTAAAAACGATGGTGGTGGCAAGCAGACCTCAAAGTTTTCTGAGAGGAGAATAATGGTTGTGCTTAGTAACAAGGGAGAGAAAGCAAAAGACACACAATTGATGGACGGAATGCAGAACAAATCAAAACTTTCACCCCCAGTCAAGAGATCTGGGTTAAATCCATCATTCTTTTGCTCACCATGCCACCCCAGTTTAGACCTGGCCATATGCAAATCAGTCTTGACACTGTGCCTCATGAGAACAGTCCAGCCCGAACTGCCAAGCCATGTCCTCCCTGGACCGGAAACAAGCATCCTAGGACCGGTTTCGGGGTTTCACCCTCTTCAGCCAGGATAGCTTGATTCCAGTGGCACAGTGAGCCCAGGACCCACGTCTGGGCATACCTGGCGCACTTAGGGCGAGAAAGCAAAAGACACACAATTGATGGACGGAATGCAGAACAAATCAAAACATTCACCCCCAGTCAAGAGATCTGGGTTAAATCCATCATTCTTTTTGCTCACCATGCCACCCCAGTTTAGACCTGGCCATATGCAAATCAGTCTTGACCCTGTGCCTCATGGGAACAGTCCAGCCCGAACTGCCAAGCCAGGGTCCTCCCTGGACCGGAAACAAGCATCCTAGGACCGGTTTCGGGGTTTCACCCCTCTTCAGCCAGGATAGCTTGATTCCAGTGGCACAGTGAGCCCAGGACCCGAGTGGGACGGGTATGCCCAGACGTGGGTCCCGTGCTCTCCATGCCACTGGAGTCAAGCTATCTTGGCTGATGAGGGCTGAAAGCCCGAAACCGGTCCTAGGATGCATGTTTCCAGTCCAGGGAGGACCTGGCCTGGCAGTTCGGGCTGGACTGTTCCCATTGGGCGCAGGGTCAAGACTGATTTGCATATGGCTGGGTCCAAACTGGAATGGCATGGTGAGCAAAAAAACGATGGATTTAGGCCCAGATCTCTGTACTGGGGTGAATGTATGACATTGTTCTGCATTCTGTCCATCAATTGTTGTTTTTGCATTTGTCACCCCGAGTGGGACGGGTATGCCCAGACGTGGGTCCCGTGCTCTCCATGCCACTGGAGTCAAGCTGTCTTGGCTGATGAGGGCTGAAAGCCCGAAACCGGTCCTAGGATGCTTGTTTCCAGTCCAGGGAGGACCTGGCCTGGCAGTTCGGGCTGGACTGTTCCCATTGGGCGCAGGGTCAAGACTGATTTGCATATGGCTGGGTCCAAACTGGAATGGCATGGTGAGCAAAAAAACGATGGATTTAGGCCCAGATCTCTGTACTGGGGTGAATGTATGACATTGTTCTGCATTCTGTCCATCAATTGTTGTTTTTGCATTTGTCACCCCGAGTGGGACGGGTATGCCCAGACGTGGGTCCCGTGCTCTCCATGCCACTGGAGTCAAGCTATCTTGGCTGATGAGGGCTGAAAGCCCGAAACCGGTCCTAGGATGCTTGTTTCCAGTCCAGGGAGGACCTGGCCTGGCAGTTCGGGCTGGACTGTTCCCATTGGGCTCAGGGTCAAGACTGATTTGCATATGGCTGGGTCCAAACTGAAATGGCATGGTGAGCAAAGAAACGATGGATTTAGGCCCAGATCTCTGTACTGGGGTGAATGTATGACATTGTTCTGCATTCTGTCCATCAATTGTTGTTTTTGCATTAGTAACAAGGGAGAGCTTGAAGTCTAGATATCAGAATCACTATTCTCAGGTCAATACAATCGAACTTTTGTACTATATTGAATGGTAATTTTAAGCCTCATAGAAGGAAGTCACATGTGCCATTGTATTTTACCAAGTTTTAAAAGAATAAGTACATGTAACATTGTTATGGTTTTAATTAACAAAACAATAAAGAGTTTCATGTTCTATATTCTCAGGTTGCAACAACAGACTAACAAGTCCTACGAAGTGGTCAGAGAGCAACAAGGGTGCACTATGCAAATCCCATAAAAAAATAAATACTAACTTGAGAATGCCTTTGGGAGGAAAAAACAGTAGAGCACAAGGCGAGCTTCAAGAAAGAATGTTACTGAGGTCTACTTGGCCGAACGTGTCCTTTTGGAATGAAGCACTTAGGCGAGTGCTTAATTTGAGCCGCTGGTTGATGGTGGGACCCACTGGCACTCATTTTTAGTGACTGGCAGTTATTATTCCTCATTGGACATTTCCTGAGACCAAGACAGAGAAAATCACACAAAGGGGAAAGAAAGAGAAGAGAAAGGCGGAAAAAACACCGCAAAGGAAGGAAGCATGAACTGCACAATTGAAATAAAGCGACAGGGAGTGTCTGGTAGTTGATTAAAGAGGCATGAGGTGGGTTCCGGACTATACAGCCTTGGTGTTCGGCGCACCCTTCTGAGCAGAGTTCTGGCCACTGGCACCTATTCTTCTACAAATTAAACACTGACTTAGGCCCTCATTACCAGTGCCCCAGAAAGAGGGTGCTATTTATTGCAATCGATATATAAGGGCTCAGAATATATTGGGTGTGATAAATTACAACTATTGTGAGTTTTGGGTGAAAAATATGCAGATTCTGGTGCTTTCTGCACAAAATCCACATGGGACTGTAAATAGTGTATCTTTTCCCCTGTTTAATTCAAGCATGTTTGGCCAGCTAAAGTTTAATAAAGGACACTGACTTTAGTACCTTGTAATTATCAGCTGCAGTAAACTCTGCACAACTCAGAATTCTGATGCACGAGCAAACAGGGAGTCGGGAAACTCTGGCCCATTCATAATCAGGGCCCAATACTCACGTTGAGAACTAACGCTCTGTACCTTAACATCAATGCGATGTACCTTAACAAGCTCCAGGTGGTACAGAACGCAGCGGCGAGGCTTATTCTTAACATTCCGAAGGATCAGTCAGCCAGGAAGGGGATTCGTGCCTTGCACTGGCTCCCCATCAGGAAGTGCATCTCCTTTAAGGTTCTGAGCATGGTATATAAGGCCATGCACAGTAAAGGTTTGCCACATTTGAAAACCCTGTTTCAATGGTATACTCCTAGGAGGACCTTGAGATCCTCCACACAGAAAAAACTGGTGTCTCCTATATTTCGCAGGTCCAGATGGGGCGGCCGCTCCTTTTCTGTAGCAGCCACCAAGCTTTGGAATTCCTTGCCCACCTTTATTTCCAATGCGGACTCTTTACCGGTGTTTAAAAAACTTTTGAAAACATGGCTATTTTCATCTTAGATGGCTGCAAGTGCATTTCTCTCCTCCTTTGTCTGCCCAGCGCTTTGACACCTTTGGGTATAAGCGCGCTCTACAAATATTATCCTATCCTAAAATCGAAGACACAGTTACCATAATAGTCGCCATTGGCTTAGTATTATCTGAATGAAGAATGACATTTGTTCGACTTGGCATGTATTTAAGTACATAACCCAATTTCAAAACACCAACCAGACCAGAGACCATCTCATGGTAGGCTTTTATGAGGCAGCACAGAGCCGAACGCCTGTTTTATGTGAATTAGTTTAACCCAATATTTGCCCAAGTTTGTGCTTTATTTTCAGACAGCACCGCTCAGAAACAGAAAGAGGCAATCCTTGCTCACTGTTTCCAAACTGTACAAAGAGTATAAAGCACTAACTCAAAGAAATATTAAGTTAAATTAATTCACAACGCAATGCAGGCACATAAAACAGGCGCGCATCTCTGAGCTGAGCCAGCGCAGCCCATCATGATACGGCCTCTGATTTCCTTATTTGTGGTTTTTAGACTACAGAGGCCCTACACTGTTATGTTTAAGAGATCTGAACGAGGCAACATCATTATTTCCAATTCTACCACAAATACACCAAGCTCACTTGAAGCACTTAGGGCCAGGTTTACCACTTACTCACACAGCACAGTGCAGCAACCGCAAATGCTGCGTGAAAAGGAGAGCGCCATATTTACAGCACTGAAATCAGCAGCCGTGCTCCACGGAGATACCTTTGCGCCATAGTGCAAGGGTGTCTCTGTGAGTCTAGCATGGCTCCACCCATGGTACACCCCCTTGGCGCTAAGTAATGCGCTGCTTTGCGTTACTCTCACGTTAGTTCCAGAGCTAAACAAGTTTAGTGCTGGAAAGTAAATCAGAAAAAAAGATTTTACGCCGATTGGTGTCACTTTTGTGACACAAACACAATGTAAAATCTTAGTAAATCTCCCCCTCAGAGTCTTCTCGAAAGATTTTTGCCCAGTTTCAGTCAAAAGATTCCTTTCAAAGACTGTGGAAGAATCTGGGAGTGTGGTGGTTAAGATTAGTGGGGCAAGTACAATTTTTAGTCAAAAACAATGAAGCAAAGTTGTGCGGATTGAAGCTAGGGTGAATTTGGGGGGCAATATTTCAGAAGCTCCATCATACGAAAATTACTGACAGGGAGGAATGTGAGAGGTGTATTAGTGTAATACAGGCAACATATGCTCTTGCTGGTGGAGCTTCCCACCCCCTCGCCTCCATCAACATAACAATAATAGTAGTTCCCAGCTGCAAAACAGAACTCTTTACTGCCCCACTCTGGTGGTCAAGAAATCTCAATCTATGGATGCTCTGGTCCTGTCTGCCTCAAGATTAATTATTGTTGGCCTGAGAAAGAATCGGCATTTACAATTCCACCGATTTCGTCTTTACTGGTCTTCTTTCTAAATCGGCACTGACTGAGAGCAGAATTGCTGCAATAGAGTCAATACATAAAACTATTAGAGAGCACATTAATGGTGGATTTAAGCAAGTACTACTGATGTAGGGGCATAGCAAGGAAGAAAAGGAAAGCCAGGGGGGGCAACCCCGACACAGCAACACCACTCCCTCCCCTTCACATCTCCTCAATCTTTTGTCTGCACTCAACAAAGCAGTGGCGTAGCTAGGGGAGGTCTGGGGGTGCGGTCCGCCTCGTGCTGCACTGTATTTGGGGTGGCGGGAGTCATGTCTGTTGACTGCCACCGTCCCCGAGAACAAGTCATCCGTCGACCCCCCCAGAACAAGTCGTCCATTGGCCGCCACCCCCCCACTCTTACCTGTACCTGGGCGGCAAACTTAGGGGCTGCCCCAGGTGGCAGAACGTCTAGCTACGCCACTGCAACAAAGTCTTCTCACCTCTCCCCTCCTCCCTCCCTCAGTCTGACCTTCCCCTTCTGTGTGCCAAATGCCCATTTTCTCTTTCTCAACTATAGTTTTTGCCTCAACTCCACAGTGAGGCAGGCAAAATCTAAAAAGCAATGCTTGGCCCGGATAGGGTGTGCTCTGACTCCGGAAAGTGAATAATGACCTGCGAAAACAGATATGTTATATTTCTTCGCCTCCCTCTTTAAAGGAACATAACTAGAAAGGACCTTCAAACTGTCTCAGGTGCAGATGCGTGGGAGAACAAGTTTCCTAGCAAAGTGCAGATGTACACCTTCTATCCCAATAATCGGGGCTGTTTCTAGGGTTCTGCCTTTTATTAGGCACAGGAGAAATTTCATTTACGCCAACATAATGGTGTATAGTTTGCGGTATTTCCCATTACAGTTGTTACACAAATGCCATTAAGCCACATTGCGTAATTGAGTCTTCGGGCATATTTACAAAGAATTGGCGTAGGGCAGTGCCGCAAGTCATTTTGCTGCGCCAATTCAGGCACCCTTGTGCCATGGTGCAAGGGTATCTGCGTTATTGGCATGAAGGATTTTCATCAGGAAGGGACACTTTCCTGCACAAAAACAATCACGCGAGGCGTTTTCCTCTTCCTGTGTGTGCTGCAGAATGCAGCATACGTGGAAAGAGGCAAAAACGAGCAGCCTGTTCTAGGGTGCAAGGTTTTGGTGCTGCCCGAGATTTATGAGATATTGTAAATCTGGGGCAGTGTCAAAGTCCATGGGTGTTGTGTGGGAACACCTACAGCAACACCCATGAAACGCCTCTTTGCTGCAGAGTAAGGCAAGGCAGCGACCTGCGCTGCTTTGCCTTACTCCATATTTACAAGGCCATGAAAAGCCACGCAGGGTAACAAAAAGTGACTTTCCGGCGGCGCAATGGCCTTTTAAATATGCCCCTTTGTTCGAGTAAATTATTTTATCGCTGAGGATGGAAAGAGAACAGACAAACTGAAAGCAAGCTTCTGTTATTCTCATCACAAGCAATTTTGTGTTATTTTTAGCACAAAAAATGCAAAAATGGTTGGGAGGATGCATGCATTTCATGCTAAAATTATGTAAAATGCCAAGCCAGCATTTTTCATTATAATGTATCATTTCACAGAATGTTTTTGGGCATTTTATGCAATTTATGCAAAAGAAATTACACATATCTCGCCAGGCCTACTTTTTATTGGAAGAAATACTGCCCATGTGTCTGGGAATAAATTTAATAAAAATGTACTTGCCAGGAAGTGAGTTGTCCTCCTCAATCGTGTATTCTCCTCTAGGGGTGCGAACTGTCTTCGTGCTTCGGCCCGTCCCCATCACACCAGAGAGTGACAGCTTGCCCTGCTGTGATTCTAAGTGTTTGGTCAGCAGGAGTGCCATCTTGTCCAGGGGGCCTCCAGATTTTCGTTGTAGGACAGACTGAAGTTCTTGCAGGCTGAAAAAAGCAAAAACAAAATGGCTTTCACAGATAGGCACCTCAACTAATATAAGACACTAGTTCACATGATGAGAACACATTAACATTTTGGAATTCCACTAGAAAAAATATTCTTTCAATAATTTAACCGTATGTTTCTTGCTTTTCACATATTTTCCCTGCAATTTGACCTATTTAAAACACAATATTTAAATTAATGCTGAATGAATGTATAAAGTTCCTAAAGCCAATGAATCCAGGCAGTGGCGTAGCATGGGCGGGGCCACAGGGGCGGTTGCCCCGGGCTCAAAATTCTTAGGGGGGACAACATTTTTAAAGAAAGAAAAATCGTTCCACTCATTTTTTTTCTTTTCAAATTTTGTGCCAGGAAGTGCTAATGATCCACGGGTTAGGGGGCGCAATACTTTCTTTGCCCCAGGTGCTGGCAACACACCCTATACCGCTGCTTCCAGACTAAGTATGAACCATACTGAGTAAATGGACCATCTACCTGAACCTCATTTATGACTGCGCAGACAAGGTTTTGTGATGTCCACCCATGGTTCAGTTTTCAGTTGGAAGCAGTGCCTCCATTTTAAGCATTATACCAAGGCACTAATTAGGAGCGGCACAGTACGGAGGTGATTTTGCCACATGATAAATTGAATGCGCTTTTACTGTTTCAAGGTGGTAAAATCACCCCAGTACCATGCATTTACAAGTCAGACCCCATGAAATGGAAAATTACTGCGTGGGGCTGACTTTTCTGGCCATAAAAGCAAACAGAGGCTCCTATTCCATTCAGTTTTACCACATATATTTACAACCCGCTCAGAACAGGTGTGGGGGGCGGTGCGTTGGGTGGGGTAAGCAAGGAAAGTTGGTGGGATTAGAGGAAGGAAGTGCAAGTTTTTTTTTTTTTTTATAGAAGCCAATAGCATTGTACTATTTCCTCAGTTAGAAAAAAGCGTCACAAGGCTGGCTACTACTGCAGTCAGAGTTTCATTTGATTTTTCCAGCCGCAAAAATCGGGTCAGGTTGCTCCCGACCTGCTAAATCGAGGCGCAGAAAAACCTAACCACAAATAATCAGGCAGAGTGGAATTAACTCATTCAAGCATGCAAGTTTATTTTTGTCATGCATAGTTAATTAAAACCATTACATGTACATTTAAAACACATTAAAATGCAACCATGATAATAAAATCTTACCATTAAAACATCTTAATAAAACAGTGCATGTTATCAAGTTGGGCTTTTGATCCATCAAGGCAAACAAGATAGTAGACAAATGCAATCAGTCAAGATTATACACTCAGGGGCAGATTTACAAGCCCCTTGCGCCACTTGTGCGTCACTTTTCCCATGTTAAAAGTGATGCAAAAGTGCCGCAAGGGGCTTGTAAATTTGCCCCTCAGAATGTTAGGAATTAGCTGACGCCTACTTCAAGTAGGGATCCCCTACGTCAAGTAAAAGTAAAAATGCTGAGCGTGCTGTGCAAACCTCTTGCTATAAGGTGTTTTTGTGCTGCTTTGTGATCTAATGAATAAAGTGCTGTACTCTTGACAGGAGAATCTAGGGTTAGTTTATGATACTTTCACCGACCTGCTAGTGTAGCTGTGCAAAAGGATGGAATTACTGGCAAGTCCCAGAGTGTAAAGTGCTGTATGCCTGCTACCTCCAATGAAAGTCATTGATCTGCCCTTGGCTGGGAGCACAAGTCGAAGAGTCAGGTGCTGCATTTTTCCAGCTCCTTAGCAGCAAGGTTAAGAATCTTACAGTCTTACATGCCATTTGCATAGAAGCCCCACACAGTAAAGAGATTACAGCTGGTCACATGATCTGGTTTGCAGAGCTCTTAAAGATGGACGGAAGAGTTTTTGCCTGTGTTTCAACAATGTCAGGCAAACGCACAGTAGATGAAGCAAAGATTCATTGATTTGTCCACAGAGCCAGCACTCTGAAGTAGACCAGTGCTGTTTCCAAGGGGGCATAAGATCTTTCGACGTGAAGACGCCAAGATGTATTAGCATGAGATTGTGGGGCCTATTAGCAATAACCGGCGATAATTATCGCTAAGCGCAGTTAGCGCTAGGATAATTATCGCCGGTTATCGCAGGTTTCTATCGCGGAGATAGCGTGCTATCAGCAACGCTTATCTCCAAAGCGATAGAAACCCTGAGAACAGTGTAATATCGCTTGAAAACAAGCGATATTCACACTGTGACCAGTGTTAGCTTGGCGATAGGGCGAGGGGGATTTAGCCATGTAATCCACCTCCCATTGGATTACATGGCTAAGTCAGGTTTAGACCAGGCTTTAACAAACCAGCGCTAAACATGTTTAGCGCTGGTTCGTTAATCACCTCCCTGCCTGCTAATAGGCGATAGCGACCTTAGCGACTGTTTCCAGTCGCTTTAGGTTGGGAACGCCTACTTTGCATGCCATTAGCGATAAATATCGCTGGCATGCAAAGCGGCACCTAACCCGGTCGCTTATCGCTTAGAAGCTGTCGCTAACAGCAGTTAGCGACAGCTTGCTAATAGGGCGTTTGAATTATCGCCGCTTTAGTGGGAAAAGTCCCGCTAAAGCGGCGATAGAGCCCTTGATAATATGCCCCTCTGTTTCTTGGCCTCAGAGAAATGCTCAGATATGTATGGCTGAGGATCAAAAGCTGCGTATGATGGCATGACCACCCACGTGTGCCTTTTACTTGCTATGGTGGCCTTGTCAATGACAAATGATTAAAGTTTGGCTGCTTTGTTTGTGAGACGTTTAAAAGCAGCATATTCCATGGGGGTGAGACAGACGTCTTCTAGTCGCAGTGCTGCGATTGAGTGCTGTAATGCTGGGAACACACAGTTCTTTTTGTGGGCCTGCCTTTCTATTTCCCGCCAACACTGATGTGCGAGCGAGTTGACTTCAGCTGCCCTCGCCCTCCAGCAGAATCTCACCAGGGCGCCCTGCCTGGATGGGCGCTGGTGGAGCAGGCCAAACTCAAGTCTAATTTGGGCTTGCGAGACTTACTGCAGGATCGCAAAGAGTTTTTTTTAAAGAGGCTTGATTGCAAAGTATTTAAAGTTGGGGCATCTTTCTCTTTGAGCAATTCCAAGCCGTAAAATATTGAGGGCATGAAATTGGCTCCCACGCCCTGGAGGAGCTGGAGCATTGAGGTATTTTGTGTCTTGTGTTTCAAGGTTTTAAATGCAAATAGCAGATTATTAGCAATGTATTGTCTCGATTGTAGGTGCCGTTTGTAGGTTAATTAGAAGTCTAACTGGACTCAGAGATACTTATAGGTCTTAACCAATTCTAAGATGTTGCCGTCAGCCCGCCAGCTGAATTTAGGCTGCCTGTGGTTACCTCTTCATCTAAAACAAAGAACCTTCATTTTGCTGTAGTTCAGGCTCAGTCGCAGATTGTTGGCAAACCCCTATAATTGGTCTATCGACTGCTGCAGCCTGATTGGGTTTTTACTAAGGAGGACACAGGTGGCTGTCGACGCCAGCCGTGTACATGTTAAATAGACAAGGTGGAAGTACGCACCCCTGTATTGAAGCCCATGTTCATATAAATAGTTTTAGTGGTTCTTTGGCCGTTCCCTAGCTTGATTTGTACCCATGTGTTGGAATATAGGTTAATGATTGCCTCCAGCAGTTTTGCCAGCGCCCCCCACCGTGCCATGTTTCCCACAGCTGGGTCCGCTTGACTTTGTCGAAAGCATCTTTAAGGTCAATGAAGCAGGCGTAGAGCTTGCTGGATTTAGCAGTTGCTTGTTCAGCCAGAATGGTTACCGCCAGCAGGTTAGCTAGAGTGCTCATTCCTGCCCTGAAGCCAGACTATGTTTGAGCGGCAGACCCAGTCCTCTAAATCGATATGCAAATTTGAGGCATAGATCTTGGCTTTTACGTCTGTTAAGGTGATTAATTTATAGTTGGTCGTATTTGAGCACTCGCTCGATTTGTAGATTGGCTGAAGGATACTGCCTCACCAGGATTCCGGGGTAGTGTTTGATATATGGCATAGTCGAATTAGGGAGTTAAGTGCGAGGACCAAAAGCGGATATCCTTTTTAAATAAAGCATTTGGAAGGCCATTTGGCCCTGGAGCCCCTCAAACCCGAGCCTTTTTAGCATTTGGGCAACCTGCTTGTCACTGATCGGCAAGTAGTCCGCCTCTGGTGGGTGCAAGCTTTGCTGCTTCTCCCGGCCCAGCAAGCCAGCCTCTGAGTGTCGTAGTGGGGGGCAGGGGGTTCTAGTCCGCTAGATTATAGACTGTGGCAATGTGTGTTGACCAGGCCGCTTCCGTGAGATCGGCGTTGTAGTGCTGATTTGGCCACTGGCCAATTTGTTAATTTTGGCCCAAAATGATTTTGAATTTATTTGCTTGCATGCTTGAAGTAGTTTGATCCAGAGGCGCATGCTGAAATTATGTTTCACCTCCTAGATCGCTTTTTATAGGTTTGTTTAATTTTGGTTAATATGGCAAGTAAACCCTGGTGATGTTGGCCACCCCACAAACGGATGCTTCTGAGCTCTCTGTTGAGTTGCTTCTTCATGGAGCGCAGTTGTGGGGTGAACCATTTTTTCCCACTCTGGCCAATGCCTTGATTTCTTGAAGGTTTAAACATGTTTTTTTTAAATTGATTTTACGGAGAACATAGACGCTGAGGGGCAGCAACATGTGAGTCTACAAAGGCAATCTTAAGTCAGCTATATGAAAGTAAGGACAATGTCGTAAAGTTGTTGCGGCGGTTCCAGCAACAGGAGGGAAGGGAAAAAGAGGGTGGGGGAGGGAAAGGCAGGAGTGGGGCGGGGGGTTGCTCAGGCAGATATCCAGTCAGAGAACGAAAGCGAAACCTACAATTTTACAACTTTGAAAGCGGTATTACAATGCAACCAGACCAACACATTCAGCCTTAAAGTTGTCCAGTGTGGCAGCAGCTCTAGGTGACGCTCGGAGACTTAGCAGATTACGCATTCAGGTACATTACCAATGGAGACCAGATATTCCGAGGGTGGGAGCCAGCATGCATCCCAGTAGGTTTGCAATTGTTCTGGGCAATATGCAGCATCATGCAACCAGTCAATTTTATGTGGGACTCTACGCCATCCCCAGCACATTGTAACGCTTCATTTGGCTAGGAGAACAGCATACCCACCAATCGACGCTCGGTGTCGGGGATATCGTTGATGGAGGCCAACAATACAACCACCGGGATCAGGGGAATTACATGGCCCACAATGGCTTTCACGGCATCAAACACTTCAGACCAAAAAGTTTGCACTGTGGGTCAAATCCATGCCAAGTGTAAAAAAATCTGCTCTAGGTGGCATGCATCGCACACAGCACACATCCGCTAGGAGATCCAGTCCATGCAGCCATTCAGGGGTGTAGTACAGGCGATGTAAAATCTTTAAACGAATGAGGTGTAATCTGTAATTGGCGGAGAGGGTACGAAAATATGTGCAGCAGTATTGGCAGCACTCGGCGGAGATAGGACTGCCCAGATCCAATTCCTATGCTTTTCATGACCGGGGGAACCGCCACAGGATCAGTACCTTGCATTGTGAGGTATAGCTTGGTAATTAAGTGGCGTGGGGAAGGTGTGGTTAGTAATAATTCAAGTGCAGGAAGCGTGTTTGGGGCAATCAGAAAGGAGACAAGCTGTGAGCGGACTGCAACGTGCAGTTGAAAATAGGTATTAGAGGGTTCCAGCAAAGCTTTTTCAGGTTCAACAAATGTACCGTTTGGGTGGTAGTGAGGTTTAGTGTATGGAGGCATGCTTGAAACATGTTTTCGATGTAAACTTCCATGTGGCCCATGGAAGTGGATTCAGGGACACCTAAGATGAGCAAATTATTTCGGAGTGATCACAGTTCTAAGTCTTCGTTTTTGCTACGAATTATCTCAAGGACTTTTTTCATCTGCAGCATCTTTTCACCAGCAGTGTGTTGTTCATCGTCTAGATCCGAAGTACGACCTTCCATGTGATCGATTCTGGTCCTGTGTCCATCCAGCTGCTCTTTTAGGCAATCCATTCTTTCAGTCAGGTGATCAATTTTGGAATCAATGGATGTGAGACTATGCTTGAGATCCAGAACATTGAGAGAATGGTGGATGAGGGGATGGATGCAACATCTTCAGAAGGCTCCTCTTCCGGAGTATTCTCCGAACCCTCAGCCCGTCAACACTGCTCAAACGTGAGCTTGGGCTGTTTGGCATCTGCTTTTCCCATCGTGGCGGATCTTCTGCTACAAAGTAATCGATTGGTAATTCTGATGAGCCAATGAGAAAGCGTGCGGGCAGACCCACCTCACCTCCCTCAAAACACCCACGGGGGGCATGA
Organism: Calotriton arnoldi; assembly: GCA_963921515.1. NCBI lineage: Eukaryota > Metazoa > Chordata > Amphibia > Caudata > Salamandridae > Calotriton > Calotriton arnoldi. Next base: position 79,947 of record CAWUFW010006388.1, on the reverse strand, counting down.
GCAGACTGCGATGTGTGCGGGTACCGGTGGCTCAGCGGCATCCCATGTCAGGATCGTTGGGCTAATGTCTATCAAAGGAGGTCCTAGAGGTCTCTAGGATTCGAACGCCCCCTTGTAAGGGGTCTGCCTCAATTCCACGGAGGTCCTAGAGGCCTCTATAATTCAAACGTCCCTGTGTAAGGGGCCCGCCTCACCACACAAAGGTCCAGTGAGGGGCACAAGCATGCCCAATCCAGCAGGTGCTTGTCAATAGGGGCCCCAAATCCACAATGCGCCAATCCCTGCTGTGTCATTGGTACACAGATGAGGGATGCGAATTGATAGTGTGTTTGCGCAGTGTACTCATCCGACTGTGTGGCGAACTGGGTGTCAGCCAATCTAAAATGCCAGGGCATCCACCTCAGTGGCACTCAAGAACTTTTTTGGTGGCCAGTAGGTGTGACGCCGATAGCTGCCCTCCGGATCAGGCAGCTTCGCAAGATCCCACAGGGAACAGAGGCTGTGTCAGGTCTTCCAGTCTGGACACACTGTCAGGGCAACAGCGGCCTCAGGCACAGCCTCACAGTTCCAAGGAGTAAGCGTGGATGTCTATCGCGCTTGCCTGGGCCTAAGTATCAGCTGCCATTTTCCCAAAGGACGCCCAGGGCTGGTCCACTTTTCAAACCAGGCCGAGCAGGGCAAACCAATCACTAGCTCATTGTGGAGCAGCCTAAGCGGGGCCCAGATATCGCCGCAGCTGCGCCATACCTGTAACAGCAGCAATGGCCGCCGAGCGCCTGCCTCGCAGCCCCAGGCCCCACAGCAGAGGCCGACTTCTGACTCTGCACTTACTGGCCTGGTCAGAGTGCAGCCTTTCTCCGCACCGGCGTGCCGATCTAGGCCGTGCCAATGCCAACCAGTCCACATGCCGGTAGCAGGGCTTCAGGGGCGCGCTACCCGGGATCCCAGGTCTTCAAAGGCGGGTGCAGCGTCTCCAGGCCTTCAGGGACCGCCCAGTCTCTCAGCAGCGTGGCATGGGCTAGAGCTGTCTAGCAGGCCACACCTCTCCACAGCGGTGTCAGCCTGCAGCACATATGAATAAACAAGGCCCACAGCAGCAGCAAGATAGAATAAACATTGTCCCCTTTGAAGGCCCGGAAGTTAGGGAGAATCTCCCCCCAGTCGGGTGCCGATGCCCTCAATCAGGGAGGATAAATTGAGGATAATAGTCTTTGGCCAGCAGGGCCTCACAAAGAGGCGTCCATCGTGCTGTCGGGCTCTCGGGCACCCCCCTTTCATTGAGGTTTTGTGGGAAAGTTTGCAATGAGGGTTTTGACTAAAATCCCCCATGCCTGGGCTGGAGACATACTGGAATTGGAGCTCAGTGTTTCTTTTATGAGGCGGGTGGTAATGAAGTACATGATGGTCCCTGTTATCGTGTCCTTCCATGTGAGGCACCTCAAATTGAATGTCTAGGATGGTGTTGACAGGCCTTGTGCTTCTGGGTCCCGAGGTGGAGTGAACTCCATGGTGAACGTTTGGGCGAAATGATCATTATCTGTTCTTACTTTTATGGTGAAATTGGTAAGACCCGTGAATAGATCAGGGTCAGCCAGGGTATATTCTAGGGTGGAGCCTGACCTGTCTGTAACTCTAGTGAAGGCTGCCCGGCTATCCAATGTGCTTTGCCCATTGAGTGTATGGAAACCCAGGACTTCTAAGGCTATAATTCATGACTTGCCTTGATCTCTTCTGGTTTGATATCCAATGATATCCAGGATGCAATTTGGAAGTTTGGCAGCTGAGCATTGCAGTAGACTAATATTGAAATCACCCGATAATAATATAAAAGCTTGTAGGTGCATGGAGTTCAAGGCTTTGAGTGGACCAATCAGGGTCTGGATCTTGTCGGATTTGTCCTTATGGGCTGGGTGGATGTACAGGTTTACGATTATAAGTGTGGTGTACAGATCTGCTGCAGCTTAACACACAGAATCCATGAGAGACCTAAGTCCACTTCCTCGTGTGCCAACAGAATGTCTGTCGCTATGTAAAGTGCCATGCCCCCTTTGGCCCTGCCTGACTTTGCCTCTTTTGTTGCTGCATTACAATATTCTTTGAATCCCACGATTGGTGTTGGCAACTTCTGCCATGTTTCTTGGAGGATTACAATATCATGTACACGTAGAAACGATTGGAAATTGTCCTCCCCTACCTTTGTGCCCAGGCCGTACATGTTCCAGGCACAAATTCTGCAAGGGGGGTCCAGGTGGGGGCTGGGGGCGGCTCTGATGGGTCTGCTGTTTGAAATCCCGGCTTGCTGGTGACCATCAGGGTTAACTTGCTGCTATACTGCTCTGAGTGGAAATATTGACCTTGTTGTTTGTAGTCCTTCCCTGACTGCAGTGGGGTACTCTGGGCTGATTGCTCCTTCAACATACCTGCCATTGGCAGTAGCCGGAGCAGTGGCCTTGGAAAGCGGGCTGTTGTGAGTTTCCTCATGTTGATTCCCCAAGCTAGGAATTTTTCCCTGTGCTGCCAGACTTGCAATGGTTTCATCTGACCAAGTAATGGTGTTGATGTTGTTCCTTGGTTGTTCAGGGTTAGGTCTGAATTTGACCACTTCTATGTTGTTTGACCTGATGTGGTGCAGACCTTGTAATGCTTCGAGCAACCTTAGCACTGCACTCTGGTTTAAAATGCCACAGAAGCCCCTTGACTTATATTGGGGGGTTAACTCAGTCTTTGCGTTTTTCTGGTTTGAGATGCGCCACCCCTGACACTGTTCCTGTGTAATGAAAATTGCTTCAGGTCTCACTGGCAGCCGCACCTGGGGCTGGAGAGCTTGGATGGCAAGAGGGTGCGTCTTGGCCGCTCTTTGAATTTCTGAATGATGAGCCACTATGGTGATCCATCTTGGTACATTGTAGCCCCTACTGAAGGTGGGTGCCTGTTATGTGATTCAGGTCTGTCGTAATTGCTGATACTTCAATAGGTGACTGAGAGTGGACTGACCGGGGTGCCTTCGAGACCCCAAGATGAAGCTGGTGGGCCTATGATGTCAGCAAAAGAGACCTGAGGGTGGGTTTTGGATTCAGGCGTTTTTGAGGCTTAAGACTCAGAGCATCCATTTAGCGCAGTAGCCATGGCAAAATCAAAGGCTTCTAAGCATTCAGGCGTTGTTAGGGCTTGTGGCTCAGAGTGGCCACTAGACACAGAGGCCGTGGCAGAATCCAAGGCTTATAGTGCTTCTCTGGCCGCCAAAATATCGGGTACGGAGTGATGATAGAATCTGAGTTTTGGTCCGGCTCTGTTGCTATCTTTCTATCCATATGCCTACGATGTGCTTGCTTTTGAATGTAAGTAGCGCAGTTGATCACTTTTTTGCCTTTATTCTTTCTCGATTTTCTCAGTCGCTTACTTTCCCTTTTTGAAAGTGAGGGGCATGGGCTTGAGGGCGGTGTGGCCTCTGCCAGGTCTTCTTGTATGGCTGAGTGTGTTGACAGGATGATGACTAATCTGTTCGGTTGTGGCGCCACTGTTTGCAAGGCTGAATTTATTTGTGGCTCCTCCTGCATTTAGAGTTGGAGACATGTTCCTATTGTTGTTGGGCTCTCGAGATGGCCCTGTTCGGTGGTGGCACAATGTTTGCTGGAGGAAAATCTTTTTTGGGATGCCTTCACTTCTTCCACTAATTCTGAGAGGATTTTGGGGACCATGGCGAGAGTCTCCATGGTGTGATTAGCAGTTGGTGGATCATGCTGTACTTTTCTGATTGTGGTGTTTAACTCCTGCAATTTGAGATCAATTCCCTGGACATGCACGGCAAGGGCATTGAGTAGATCTACTTGATTATCCAGCTTGTCAGCATGCTATGTTAGTGCTGATGAAATCACCTCCATGGTGCTCAATAGCTGAGGCCAAATGTGGTTGGGGATGACCATTCCATCTGACCCAGTGAGGTGGGGGCTGTGTCGTTTTGGGCCCCATTGACTCCAAAGGTGGATCGGGTCCTCTCGTAGTCTGCTCCTCAATGGAACTCCTGCCGTGGGAGGCTTCCTCCATAGAGGTGTGGTTCCCTAGGGATAACCTAATCAGAGAGAACAGAGACTTATAGTTGTGTTATGGGGCTAGTGAGGGAGAAGAGCAGAGCTGATCTGATCTGTGGTGATACATGCGACTGTTCAAAAGGGCTTAAGAGTATCTCGTGCCAAACAGAAAACAGAGGAGTCATTGTTTAACCCGTTGTGAGCCTAATTTGGGCAGTGGGGTCTGGGTATATGCCGCTCCACATGCTGGTGACTGGTATGGGTTAGACCCCCTTCTGGTTGAATTTCTTTGGCCTGTATGTACTGAGGACCTGCACGGCCCATCAGAGAGCTTAGTCTACAGGGCCACTGATTCGTTTCATGGCCTAGGACCTCCACCAGAAGCTGGGCCCCCTGCAGCTCACCCCTGGGTCGAGATATTAAACTGGGGCTGGTGAGTCGGGGTTAAGTGTTGGCTTCTCCTGCGCCCCGTGTTTTTTACTGGCCTGGGGAATGGGTACCCCGCTTACCTTTCCTGATCTCATGCAGTCTGGCAGCAAGTTAGGCTAGTTGATCAAAGTTCAGCAGCCCTAGTTTGTAGGGCTGAGGTTGAGTGTGAGAAGTATGCAGATGATATTGGGGCGAGGGAACTTCTCAGGTAGTGCAATCCGCATCCGAACCTAGCCGGGCCACTTCCGCCCCGATCCTGGCTCTACCCTTGACTACAGCATCTAAAGCTACATCACACCCTCCAAAACCAGCCTGAGTAGTATGTCCTCCTTGTTAGCCTCTCGCCTGTGCACTGTTTCTGCGCTTCTACCACGTTTTACTCTGTTCTGCGCTTCTTTGACTTATTTTGGCCCCTACTGGCCCCTGTTGGCCCCTGCTGGCTCCAGGGGGGTAGGCTGGGTCTGGAAGGTGTGAGCTGAGGGATGGGGCTCTTGCACAAAGGGCTGGTAAGCAGGGAGAGGAGGGGTAGGAAAGGCAGAGTGGATGGAAGAAGCACCGGCAGTCACCACTTGATCTTGCTCATGTCCCTCCTGTGGTAAGTCCAAAGGCCACGACTCTCAGGCTGAAACAGACTGGAACCGCAGTCAGTAGGCCCTTGGATTGTTGGGGCCTCTGAGGAGAAGATTGGGGCAGTACAGGCAGAATGGGCCAGAGAGTGACAGGCTCTAAGCTTCCAGCGGCACCATTTCCTCACCGACACGCTCTCTCTCTTGTTCGGCCAAGTCTGCTGCTGAACCTCCGAATGGCCGCAGCAGCAGCCGCAGGCACCACCCACGAGGCACCCCCAGGCAGACTGGACAGATCTTGGTAGAACTCGGTAGCTGGGCCTCCTAGGGAGTAGAGTGCAGCTGCTGCAAGCCAGCCGCTAGCCCCGTAAGCCTCCTTGAACTCCGGACTACTGAGCACTGCTGAGCCCCGCTGCGTCTCCTGCCACACCTCCTGCCACGCCTCGCCTCTCGCTCACAGATACGCTTTTAAGCATGCGCTAATTTCTTTCCACCCAACTTTGAATCAGACCACAAGAACGCACAATTTTCTGGCTACCAGAAGGAATGGCATGGTTGGAAGTCAGGAGCATTTTCCCTAGATTCTAGGAGGGGATTTTTGCAGGTGTGTTGTTCTTCCGTGGTTGGCAATCCCTCTAACTGGATGAAGGTTCCACAGAAAAAAAGGCATGTGACCAGGAGGAAAGTCTGACCAGTGCTTATTAATTTGTTAAAAATAATTAATTCTAGGACCTACTACATACCTCAGAAGGCCACTGAAGCTTGCATCATCCACTGTCCCTGCAAGCGCTGGCAAATTCCAGTACCGAAGCTATCTGCTACCCATCATACTCTGACAAATGTGACATTTTGGAATATTCCAGGTCACCCAAAGTTCAAAGAACTGCCAGAGGGTGCTGGTATTATTATTATTATTATTATTTTACTGTATGTTTAATTATTACACATACTCTAAGGGGCATATTCTCAAGGACTTATCGGCACTTCAGCGCAGCAAAAGTGGCGAAAGAATTATCGCCCCATTCCCAAGCTGGTGCAAACTGACCACATCGCCAGTTTCCCAGCGATAGCTGCCGCAAAAAATATCGCCACGGATGAGAGAGACATCTAACGCTAATGATATGCAGAGTAGGCGTTCCCGTGCAAAAACACACGAAAACACCACTTCGCGACATTCACAACGACCAGCCAGATCTGCGATGCGATCCAAAAACAGGCGATAAGGTGCGTTAGCAGCAGGGATTTAACACCTGCCTTTTACTGGTGTTAAGCAGGACAACAAACTGCAGTAGAAAGGGAGCCCAGCCCAGAGCCACATCTGAAGACCAACAGATGCCATGGAGACAATGATCGTGCAGCCTGGAGACCCAAGAGGGCCACAACACCCACCGCAACAACCCCCAGGCCCCCCCCGTCCCACCCTGACTACCACAGAGGCAGCGCAGAACAGGACAGCGGACGTTCCCAAAACCCACCAGCCTCAGAGACTCAACGCCAGAGGAAGTCAATGCCCACTACAGGCACAAAAGGACAACCATTCTCCGCATCCTGATCCACATTGCCCACAGGCTGACGGTACCAACACGGCGGACAACCACCATCCCTCCGCAGATGAAGCTGCTGGCTGTGCTGCACCTGTTGGCCCCTGGTACCACCATCCCTCCGCAGACGAAGCTGCTGGCTGTGCTGCACCTGTTGGCCCCTGGTACCTCCCAAACAACAACTGCCAGAGTCGGAGGAGTCTCACGGCCAGCCCATCATACGTCCTCACCCATGTCATGGATGCATGTCCACAATAGCAACGGCGGGCCCCGGTCACCGCACCACACGACAGTTCCAGTTCGTAGTGTTCCTGCGCAACCAACCCCAACGCCAGCCATTGCCAGACGACACTGTGCCCCAGATCCAAAACTGTAGTAACTGAAATGGGGGTGCGCATGGTCATGAAGTCCAGTAGTCAACAGTAGTGTAAAAACAGTCCTTTATTACAAATACAACAAGAAACAATACGAAAAGCACAGCCAACGCCCAACGGGGAACTTCTTCAGGGCAACGTGTGGATTCAAGTAACTACATATGCTGCGGGAACTCCCCAATACCATTCCATACTCCGGAAGTCAGTATCCAGAAACCTGTAGGACAAATGGTGACAATGGTCAAGCGTCTGTATAGTCACAAACCTAATCTGGTACAGTGTATAGCACCTGGACAAACCGGAATGCTCACAGGAAAGACAAATCCTGCACAAAAAGACCGTAACAGAAGTACGTGTGGTTGTCACCTTCGTAGGAGAGAAAAGGAAGGTTACGGTCACACTAACTTCTGTTACGGTCTCATGATGCAGGATTACTCATACCTGTAAGCATCACGGTTTGTATCAGCATGATACCCCTGCACCTTCACTCCCCCCACCCAGCCACGAGGGCGCAGCCATGACCGGTGGTGCCTACGCGATCCTGTGCGCCTGCTGCACCCCAGCCCTGGTCCCCAGACCAGTCCGCCAGCCAGCGATGAGTGCCCGCCCCTGCGCACCCAGGCCTCAATGCTCACCTGCCGCCACTGGCGTGTCTCCAAGAGGGCCCACCACGTGCTGGTGCAACCTCCTCAGCCGATCACTGGATTCCGCGCCACAGGCCCCCAGCGCACCCTGCAGCACCGCGCCGCGGAGTCATGTCTGTGCAGCCTGCTGCCCTCGGCGTACACTGCGGTCCAGCTGGGATCACAATTCAAATTGAATCTTGATTGGCAGGACGGCGTATCGAGGCCTACGCATCATCGCAGGCTGCACACCCGCTCAGCTCTGGTGCCACTAACTCAGTGCACCGCAAGTCATCGCCACGTGGCGGTAGGCCCGTGCCGGCCTAAGTGCCTCGGATGCAATCAACTCTGTGCACCTCAAGTCATCGCCACGTGGCGGTAGGCCCATGCCGGCCTAAGTGCCTCGGATGCCACTAACTCTGTGCACCTCAAGTCATCTCCACGTGGCGGTAGGCCCGTGCCGGCCTAAGTGCCTCGGATGCCACCAACTCTGTGCACCTCAAGTCATCTCCACATGGCGGTAGGCCCGTGCCGGCCTAAGTGCCTCGGATGCCACCAACTCTGTGCACCTCAAGTCATGGGCCCTTTATGATTGAATCTCGTCGTGCGGACGCCATCATGTCACCTCCGGCAGTGGGGAATGTGATGTGGTAGGGCCCAGGCCCTCATGCATAAATAATGACCACACGGACACACTCAGCTAGATAGTGGAAATGGCCTCGGGCACATGCGCCCGGCCCCTTTTATTGGCAGGGTCACATGTCCTGTGACGCATGTGCTGGATGGGTGTGGTGTGGGTGTGAACCAGCCCTCAGGGTGTGGCTGTGGCACGCTGACAACTAGACCTGTGATCAGCAGATCACTACAGGGAAGACCTGGGACATGTAGAGTTGTCGTCCCCCCCTGTAAGCGTAAGCGGAGTGGGCTGGCCTGGCGTATGCCAGTCCAGCGTAGGGGTGTGAACGATGACCCCGGCGCTCTGGGCGTGGTTCCGTTCTGGGCCGGACAAGAAGGTGACTAATGCGTGTGTCTCTGATGTGGTGTCGGCGCCACCCGGTCCGCAATCGGTAATGTTGCACCCTGTGACTCAAGTCCCACAACATGTGCAACATTGACGTAAGGGGGAATCACTGACCCGACATTCATCCATACTTCCGTACTTGAATGATCATAGACATGACACATCTGTGTGAATTTGATTGTTTAATGCACATTCAGTGGAGCGTTGTAGCTGGAGCAGTACAGGGCCATGCAAACCCCACTTTACATTGTTGGCCCGTGGAGGGCTAGCCTTAGTCCTTCAGGGAATGACAAGTACATCGGAAGAGGAAGAGTTCAGTCCGCAGTCTGATAGCTGTGTCATTGGTGACCAAACAGAATATGGCAGTCCATGTCGGGGTCCAAGGTGAGTGTCGCAGAGTGCATCGGGGGACAGTGGAAGGTGATGATGCAGAGGGCAGAACCAAGCAGAAACAGGCCATATGTCGGAGAAGAATGCTACCGCTTCCTTACTACCAGTAAGGCAGATTTATCCGCATCTTCGTCCTCTGATGTCTCATGTGCCTAACATGTGGGTGGTGGTGTTTTCTCTGCAGCACTGTGTGGCACTGACACATCAGGGGGCGGAGATGTGGATGTCGAAGCAGCAGCAGCATTCATCTGCGCCAGGCCTTGTGGCAGCAATGCCATGACGAGGATCCGCAGGGCATGGTAGATCCCAGCTACATCACGCTGGTGTGCAGCCGTGGCAGCCATTCTTTCCACCTGCACCCGCTCCATGTTCTCCATGGTCCTCCGCATGTGTCCCAACTCCCGGATGACACCGCTGGAGACACTCTGACTAGACAGTTGTCCTTGTCTCAGAGTCAGGACTCCAGCGATGTCATCCATGGTTCGTTGGAGAGCATGGAGCGGACTGTGGGTGTCCGTCAAGGACTGTAAGTGGTCCCTGATGGTACTTAGACACCCACGTATGGCATCTAGTTTGGCTGCCATGAGGTCAAACCCCAACCACATCTGATCAGCCATCTTCTCCTGGCACCCTAACACACGGCGTTGGAAGGCCATGTGTTGCTCGTGGGGGTCCTGGGAGACAGCCGTGGTGGTGGGTGCTTCCTGCTGTGTGGTCTGTGCAGGGGGTGGGGTTTCCTCGATGCAGCTGGGCTGCCCTGCTCCTGGAGGTGGGGTGCCGAAGCTGTCCATGAGCCGTTGGAGGGCGTCGGTGTCAATGGAGGGGAGGTCCTCTTCATCATCAGTGAAGAGGTGTACCGTCTGCTCTGCAGGAGGTGTTGATTCACCCTCTGCAATGTGAAGGGGAGATGCAGTTTAACATTGTTTTCACATGTATGTTGACGCATTGTACAGGTTTCCATACAAACTGCATGACAATGTACATTGTGGCTGTTTGGGAGGAGCTGCCTATTTGATGCGGGACAGTGGAAATTTCGACGACATCACAGATGTGTGTTTGTACTTGTGCATGGGTTTGTTGTGAGATTAGTGATGTGTGGGGAGGGCCCCCTCTGGGCACATAGTCGACGGGGGCCTACTTGCAGTTTCTAGGTGTGCTGCAGTGTGCCAAGGGGATCAGGGACATGCTCCAGAGTAATCGTGGGTGTGCACTGTGCTATGCTTAATTGTGCATGTGTGCCATTGTGCCCATCTCCCCCCGTCCCCCCAGTTCCTGGTCGTTACTCACCCTCTTGCTGTTGTGTCGGCTCCTGTCGAGCAGTGTCCGGTCCCCCAACTCCTGCCACCGTCTTCACACTGATGACTGTGGAGACCATTTCCTCCATCTCGTCCAGCTCCTCCTGTGGCGCTGGACTCCCACCTCCAGTCTGCATTGCTGCCTTCTGGTTGTTGGGCGAGTTTCTGCTTGGTTTTGCGCTTCACATCATTCCAGCGCCTCTTGACCTCTTCCATTGTCCTCCTCAGCACTCCGATTGAATTCACCTTGTCCACGATGGACTGCCATGTTCCATTTTTTGTCGCCAATGACACATTGGAGGTGACAAACAGTTATTGATGGTATTTCATCACCTACGTTATCAGGATCCTGTTTTCCTGCGGACTGAACCGCGTCTTCCTCTTCTTTCTGTCCTTGCCCTTCCCTGATCCCGAGGTCCCGGCCTGGTCCTCCGGGGGGCTTGTGGGGTTCTGCTCGTCCTCTGTTCCTGCTCCGGCTGCCTCCATTGTGCTTCGCAGTTGTTTTGTTTTTGTTTGTGGTTTTTTTTTCTGCTTTTGTAGTGATTTTTCATGCCTGACATGTGTGATTTGCAGGCCTGGCGCTGCTTGTAGCAGATTTTTCTATCGCGGTTGGGCCCATCGCATCTTTTTTCACGTTCGGGTTTCCTTTTTTATCGCCATCGCGCTACATGTATCGCGGACATTTGACGCGTTCTCGGGTGACTATCGCATGTTACCGCCTTGTTGAGAATACGACGTTAACACGGAGTTATTTTCCCGCGATAGACAGCGATATGAAAACGTGCGTTAGCTTTTTTTGGCGATGATTATCGCACGTTCTTGAGAATATCCCCCTAAATGTTCTCTGTTTTAAAATAGATGGACAGCGCCACAGTGAAATGTCATAAAAATGTGCCATGTTAAAAAAAAAAAAAGTTCCAGTGCTGCGCCACAGCAAACACCAGCACAAATTAAGCATTTGGGGACAGATTTACAAGCCCCTTGCGCTGCCAGTACGTCACTTTTTGTGACGCACTGACAGCGCATTTCCCTGCCCCATATTTACAAGGACAGGAAAAGCCACCCTGCGTGGCTTTTCCTGTCCTTGTAAATATGGCCCCTTTACACGCAGCATTTTGCGTGAAAGGGGCGTTCCATGGGTGTTGCTGTGGGTGTTCCCATGCAACACCCATGGAATGATACACATTTCCAGATTTACGAGGAATCGTAAATCTGGAAATGCGTGTGAATCCTATGCCTCCCCAGGGGAGGCGTAGGGAGGTGCAACGAGGAGAAATGTTTTAATTTCTCCTCGTTTTTTCCTCTTTCAATGCGTGCTGCATTCTGCAGCACGCATTGAAAGAGGAAAATGCCTGTAGTGATTGTTTTTGTGCAGGAAGGAGCCCCTTCCTGCACAAAAACAATCTCCCCACGACGCAGGCATCCTTGCACCATGGTGCAAGGGTGCCTGCGCCGGCGCATGGCTGCAGTTTGTGCACCAGCGCAGGGGGAAGCACAGAGATGCGACATATTGTTGTAAATATGTCGCATCCCTGTGCTTTGAAAGTGACTCAGTGCGGCGCAGCCAAATGGCTTGTGGAATGCACTGAGTCACTTTCATTGTAAATCTGCCCCCTGTGTATGACTTACCACTGATAATGGTGTCTCTCGGGGAATGTGTGTGAACATATATCTTTCAGGCCAGGGGAACGAAGGTTAAGGTACTTTTCAATTCGAAATCCATAACACTATAAAATATTCTCATAAACTCTGTGAACATTAGTGAAACTAAGAATGTGCAAATTTGAGTAATTTTTATGCTTTACATTTTGTGACGTTTCTTGAAAATTACGCTTTCAGGATGAAATATGGTTTGCCAGTGACTCACATGACTTAAAGATGAATGCACCATTCACATAAAAAAATACTGACAGCGGAGTAGTTTGTAAGAAAAATGTCTCTCGTGAGACATTTTGTGCATGAGCCAGTCTCCCATGGGCAAAAATTATTCCAAATTGAGTAATGAGAAATCTCATAAATTTTGTTTAAGGCAAAATTTGGAAATTTCACGAATTTTGGCTGCATAATGAAAATTTTGTCCAGACCTAGAAACTATAAGGTTTATGTACAATGAGCAGGCTGCTAGTTAGCTCAGATGAAGCAATGTACTGTTTCTGTTTTTGAAGGTAATGGGCAGGACTGATATGCTTTGAACAATTTAAGCTTCAAGAACTTCTGATTCAAATAGCAAACGAACAATAAAACACTATAGTGCTGTGTGGGTGGCTGTTTAAGCATGTTATGAAGGACTTCTCAAATCGGCTAAAAAGCCGGAAGTCCAGAGAAGCATTTCACGGGGACCAGGGAAATGTTCGGGCTGGAGGGATTCTGACGTTAAAAGATCTATTGTCTATGCTAGAGCGCTTGAAGACACTGACTGGATGGAAATTTGGAGACTGTGAATAGAGAGATCAGGGCCAAATATATAGACAATTAAATTTCTACTAAGAATGGTAGATAACCACTGGAGTTATTAAAAGTTAGGGAAGATTGGGAATGACCTGAATCCGGATTGGACAGATAAATCTTGACACACTGGAATTATGCGATTCTGCAGCTTTGATATTTTCTGCATAATGATGTGTCTACTGCACTTGCCACTTAAACCACCTTCTGTTACAAAATTTGTAGATTTCAACAAGTTCTTCTAGCTTAAGCAGATTAGTTACTGACAAAAGCAAGACTTGGTGCTGCACAGTGGTAGACCCTTTGCAAAGCTTGACAGGTCACATTTTAGATGAAGATTGCTGTGATCAGATGTTAAAATAGTACTAATGAGACTAAACGTTTGCTCACACTATTAATGTTTGTCAAAATGACAAAATAGTAACTTAAACTGCCTATAATCTACCACATTATGCCACATCAATTTTTCTAGCCATATAATTTAGTCAACGCTGCTGAAGAATTGATCCTTTATTGCTGCATAATTCCAATGCCCAGCATAAAGTGCATTAAGGTAGTTCACCATCTGCACCAACATGCATAATTCCTGCTTTGTCAAAAAAGTCGTAGTAGTTTATTCAGTAACTGAACTTATTTGACATCAACCAGGGACCAACTCCTAACCTTGCAATAATTTTACAGATTTTCAACAGTTCTTATTCTCAAGCCCGAGGATTAGTTATCTGTCACCTCCAAACCATACATGCCAACTCTCCCGATTCAGGCGGGAGACTACAGATTTCAAGGCTAGTCTCCCGCCTCCCGATTCCTGCATTCAAAAACCCTGGCGGGCTTCTGCTGACCCTGATTGGTCTAGTGAGACTTGTAGTATTCACTGCCAGTAACCTGCTCCTGCAGGCCAGTACACACCATTTTTGTCACGCACTCTCTGCCTGCCATAGCGTTTCTCCGTGCTCCTAAAAGGTAAGGGGGAAAAATAGGTTTCGGCATTTCTGATATCCGGTCCTGCAGAAGCACACTTTCATGTCTCATACTAAACAACAGACCCTATTCTGGCCTCGATATAGTCAAAGGGAGAAATACATTCACACTATTATTTTTCTAAACTCTCCCACTTTCCTCTCTAAAATATTGGCATGTATGCCACACATATTACAGACATACTTGAAGGCACAGTGGGGATCACAAAGGGGAAATGCATAGGCAATGAAAGGGTGAGAAATGAGATCAAACTGGGTGGCACCCTCAACTCAGGTGGTGCAGATCCGGAGTATGACACTTTAAAACAAGTGCCCTCAAGAAAGCGGTCAGAATGACTCGGTGACCTAAACACTCGCCACTGAGATTTTTAGTGGTCTGCAACTTACAAGTTTGAATGCTGGCAAGGCCCACTCACCCTTCTATCATCCTTCTGAAATCAGTAAATCGAGTGCCATTAAATTAGGTAACAGTAGCATTTGTTATCTACAGTGCTTAGAAATGTCAGAAGTATGGTATGAAGCGGTACATATAAAGCGAGTTATTGTTGTTATAAAGCCAGTTATTATTGTTAAGGGGGGATTTAGTTAGCAGTGTGTGTGCCACTTGGCCAATAAAAGCTTCTCTAGTAAAACACCGATTTCCAAAGTGTCTAAACCAGTGGTTCCCACTTTTTAAAACAACAAACATTGGGTACCCGCCTACATAGACATGAGGCCGGCAATTTTTGAATATAACTAAAGCTTGTATGGAAGCACATGTCATGCCTTGTCATTCACAAACAACACATTTTCCATTGAAATAGCAACTAACTTTGCACAGACATACAGTTTTACTAATATAATTATATAGCACACAAATGATAATGTGTGGAGATCGGATTTGTGTGAATATTTATCATTTGTGCATCACCAAGTAAAGTGTCTTGATTTGTTTTGATCTTATTAAAACTTCTGTTTCCAGCACACTTCAGAATTACAAAAATTGTGCTTCATTTTTTGCTTTCCTAACTGCTGAAGCCATACAGTTCATTTACAGGTATTTACATTTTATTGTGTGTTGCAAAAAACAACATCCTAGTGCCTTTTGTTTCACATTCCCTGTACTATCAAGATTGTTACAGAATTCACTTTAAAAACTCCTCTCACTTTGCAGTCAGAGAAAGAAAAGTAAACACCAATCCCACCAGAAGACAGCCTGACATTTGACCTCTGTCTTTGAAGCATCAAATGTGACAAGTTAAATGCAGAATTTAAAGGCACCTTGATTCACCAGTGGGTCGCGACCCAGAGTTTGGGAAACACTGGTCTAAAGGAACCCTCTGAAGCAAAGTTTCTTAACCTTTTGACTGCTGTGGACTCCCCAGATCATTAAATGGAATCCAGGCATCCCCACCGAGTCATTATTGAAAGTTGGCGACCCAATTGTGATTATTGGAATCTCAAATCAATACACAAAAACAAGCATACACCAATCAAATGCTCATATATTGAAATATTTATTCACATTCAAATATAGAAAAAGTTTTCAACTTTTCAATTTTGTTCCTTTATTTGTAAATACATTATTCATTTTAATTTATTCATTTTAATATTATTTAATTTTGTCAAAGAGTCACAGAACCCCTGATTAGGCCTCGTGGACCCCAGGGGTCCTAGGACCACAGGTTCAGACCCACTGCTCAGAAGGATTGAGGTGTGGTTGAGCCCACACAAACTCTGCTGTCTATGCTGCTCTTACTGCCTAACAATGCCACAAGAGCAGACTGAATCTCGGCTAAGAGGCTTTTAAACAGTTTGAAGAGAATGGTTTAGATCTCTCTTTTTGGTTAATGAGTCACCCAACAAGCCTTCGAAAAAGGTGCATTTTTTAAAATTATCTATCGTTTCCACAAATGGAGCCAGGCGTAAGCAAACAGCCATTATTGTTTGAAAGAACAAATGGGGAGGATATTAATAGGAAACCAATCATTTTAGTAAGATCGTGATCAGAGCAGTGAGCATGCAATAGAAACAGGCATTGGCAAACTCAGCAATTTTCATGCTTGCACTCGAGTTTTGAAGAAAAAAATGCCTGCTGAAATGAAAAACAATTTAGAAAATGATTGTGTTATATGGATGAGGTAAAGAATTACATGTCTGATGACAAAATGTACCATTCAGATGTGAAGTAGTCCCTCATGCTCTGTGATAGTGGCAGAAGGATACACAAAATCAGTCAATAGGAAGAAGGTGAAACTAAAACACGCCTGTTTGCTGATTCAGGCTCTGATGGGCATTGCCTCACACCGTGATTGTAGGCTCCTGAGCCAAAGAAGCCAATGACTGCAGAAAGCTGAGCCAAAATCGTTTTTAATGCGTATTGAATACAACATGGTCGCCATGAATACTGCCATCACCATTACACATCAAATTAAAAAAAATACACACATTGTGATTTTATGGAAAAGTGTTGTCACTGGAGATACCCATGGAAGACTGAGGCACACTTGATCTTGTTCAATTTATTTAACAAATTGGACTGATCTGAGAGTCAGCTGTGTTTTGAAGCAGCTCCCTGGACATGTTTGACGTTTGTAGTAGGCTGGACATAATATGAGAAGGCTTGGCAAGAAGACCACTTCATGACATAATTTCTTTGGTTTTTATTTTCATGTTTATAGATATTGGAGTGGAGTGAGAGTGTCTCCAAAGATGTTCATCCATCTGGTTCTTATTTAGAACATCTGGATGGCCTTTGTTAAACCAGGTGCTGAACTTCCTGTTTGTTAAAGGAAGTTTTCCAATCAAGCTATTAGCTCCATTACAAATAACAGATGGTCAATAAGATGAGTAATGTAGTTGGAGCATGACAATAGAGTTTCCTTCAGAGTGCCCTAGTAATTCCGACGTAAGTGCAAACATATTCTGCCCTAATTGGAATTACAAAACATTCACAAAGTTGGCACACTGTAATTTTTCCCCCTGCAGATGTTTCGACATGTAATATGGGACAACATTTATGCAAAACACAACATTCCGGGGTTTGCAGCTCAGAACTGAGGAAATGTGCAGTGTGGCTACATTATTTCCCATTCGTACCTGCAAACTCCTAATGAGGAGGTAATACCACACCCAGCAAATATTAAACACCTCAGTTATGAGATTTACTGGAAGCGGTATTGCCTAGCAAAATAGTGGTTTTAGATCACAGGGGCTGCCCAAAAACCATTCGGAACCAAGGGCATGCAATTACAAAAAGTAACAGTGGGTTCCTTGTGGTACACAGAATTTTAAGATATAGAGTCTATTAGACTACTTAGGTATCCGTCTGACTCCATCGATCCACTGGGGTGCCCACATGGAGAAAGCAAAGCTACAACAAATCCATCAGTGCGCCCAAATTAGCAAAATCCATAGGAAGACGGTTTCCCGCCAAATTGCTCCAGCACTTGAAATTTACAACATCAAGGTCCTAGGGGGGGTACTCTATGGTGCAGAGCTGTGGGGTTCGGGCAATTCAACCTGCCTTACTACCATTGAAAACCGTTTTTTAAGATCACTGGTAGATCTCCCCTCTAGCTCCCCTTTGATACCCCTGTACATGGACCTTGCCCACAGACAGCTGGTACACAAGTTGAATTATAAACTTTTAATGTTCTGGTATAGGTTATGGTCGGTGGAAGAACTTGAAACCTATCGAGAGGCTTTGTCTGACCTTCTGAAATTGCCTAGGGCTACATCGATCAGGTGGTTCAACTCCTTAAGGGAACTACTGGGGAGGTTGGGGATGGAGGCATTCTGGTCCATCCCGGAAAGTATGGTCCGAATTCCGAGGGCAAAGTTAAAAGAAATGTATTGAGAATTGATACTTGTAAAGGACCTGGTAAATCCTGTGACCAGTCTGACTAACATTTTTTTTAATTTTAAACCTGTCCCCTGTTTCGAGTCTAGTATTGATGAAATAGTTACCCCTTTGGCCCGCAAACGTTTCTTACAGTTCCGTTACAAGACTTTGCCCACCAGACTGTTTTGTTCCAAGTGGTGACGTAGTGCTTTTACTGACGATTTGTGCCCTGCATGTAAAGCCTGCCCGGAATCTATTGTTCATCTACTTTTCTTCTGCCCACACTATTCATCTCTGAGGAAAAAATGGATACTCCCGCTGTGTAGATTGGCAGGCCCGGGTCATTATCTCGAGGTGATGAGAATCTTCTGTACTGACACTCGAAGAGTAATTGTTTTTGGCCTCTCAAGATTCTGGTATGCGCTGTGGATCAGGCGTGGGAAATCATTTGCATGAAGCACTTTACTCTCTTCAAGTCGTTGTACCCTGTATTTTGCACAACTATTTTATGGAACTGTTTTTTTTAACATATTTATCTGATAATGTTTCATACTTCTGTCTTTATACTTGTGCTGTGTACTTTTTTGGATCTGTGTGATCGAAATAAAGTTATGATGATGATGATACCACACCCAGCAAGTACTAAACACCTCAGTTCTGGTATTTATTGGAAGCAGTATTACCTAGGAAAATAGTGGTTTTAGATCACAGGGGCTGCCTAAAAACCAATTGGAACCAAGGGCATATAATTACGAAAAGTAACAGTGGGTTCCTTGTGGTACATACAATTTTAAGATATAAAGTCTATTCTGTAAGAAATTAATCAAATCCACAAATTAATTTTATAATGTCAAGATATCAACAAATGAAGGCGAAAACCATTAGTATTACAAATTATAATATTGAGAGAGAAAAGAGGTGCTCAGCGCTCCAGCGATCACACAATGACAGTTAGAGAACAAATAGTAAAGTACAATGGTGTGTATAATATATTCAAACAATGGAATCATTATGTTTTGTTTGTATGCTTGGGTACCAGAACTCCGGGCACAGCGACAAATCAGTTCCTATTGTTCTAGTCGTCTACGGTGGTTTGACCCATAATGAATGATCATCAAGACAAAAACACATTTGTTGAAGCAAGGGAAATGGTCTACTTGTGGAAAAATATGAGAAAAAATATTTGAATTAGAAAAAATATATTATCTGAACTCATCCGATAAAGGGTAGTATATGATAGCGGTTATTCCAATATTACTCACTCTGTCGAAATTTGGCAAGTAGGGAAATCTGAAAGGTCAAAAAGTAAAAAAATTAAATTATGATTTGGAAAAAAGTCTTCATCCCAATAAAAGAGGTGAGTGCTAGCTCGAAAATTGCTCTCGTTAGCCACCACAGAGGAGTCCAATCAGAAAACTTTTACACAAGAAAAAGTGCTACAAAAATCACGCCAATTCAAAAAAGGACTTCCGTGTAAAAGTAAGGTGCCCCGCTGTACATCACTGTAAATCCCTGGGTCACCTGGGCCAAGAATGGCACAAGCCATGAATGAAGCAATAAGGCAATATATGATGCCAATGTATCACCAACATATAGCAAGGGTTACCTCTATTAGCTGCTCAAAGAATCAGTTATCAGGAACGGAGCATGCGTGTGAGTCAGCGTTCTGATGCCATCACTGAAGAAGGGATGTGCGAGAGAGTCAGAGCATCCTAAATATCCAAGATGGCCGCCCGCAATGAATTGAGTGTTTAAAGAGAAAAAAATAGTCTCATTTGAGGTCAATTCTCTAATACCAGGGAGAAAGGAGATATTATTGGACAAAAACAATAGACAAATTCTGTATATGTTCTGACATTTCTTTTGTGTGTAAGGAAAAGGTTTCGGCGCTGATTTTTTGTACAACCTGGATCGAAATAGAATCTCATCATAGCGGTTGAATGTAAGTGAGGCGGAGAGCCTTCTACCGCCCTTGAGTTGCACAGAAGGGGAGTCAGCATTTACAATATATGACTAAGATGTAATTGGAAAAAAACATTAATACATAACAATAAATAAACATCAGAACTTACAAAACATAATCAATATCTTATGAAGGAGACAATCCAACACAATTTTATGATACATGATAATGAGCACTTAGTCTTCCCCAAATGCATTTATAAAATAAATGTCTCATGTATTCAGTATCAACAATATTGTTTGCCACGATATAGTGTCATTGATTCCTTTCCAGCTCAATTTATGTCGGAAAATAAATCTCTCAACAATATTTCCGCTCCTCTTCTCAGAAAACAATCTGTGACCATATAACCTGCTAATCTGGGGACACTATTGTTCTCATTGCTACCCTCTAAACGCCACCACTTTGTCTTCTGTGTTCTTACTATAACTCCTCTCAAAGGGCCCTGATTCTATAGTATGAAATGTGAGAATAGTCCATGCACCTGATTCACTGCTCCTCATTACAACTTCTGCAGCTTAGAATCACCAGAAATATTTCTGCTGATCCTGGCTAGAGGTGTGACGCAGGGCTGTTCGAATAAACTCACTGAAAATTAACCTGCCACCATGAGTTTCTTATGCTGTCTGAGAGAAAGTCATCCGTTTTTACCCTGATCACCCCCATTTGTTTTACTAATTACTGGTGGTAACTGACCCTGACTGCGCCTTGAGCTCTGATAACCATGCACAGGGCCAGTGATATTATTAAAAGGTTTATGGTAATTAGGAGTAATTACAATTGGAACTGACAACCTACCTGCAAGTCCCTAGTATATGGTAGGCCAGGGCGTGTAGGTTTAAAGGCCCAGCGGATTTCATGCCCTTAATTGCGCACTGCTGTGTTGCCTGCTGTCATTTTAAAAGTCAGCCCTGCTATGCAAACTGCTTTTAAATTGAAATTATATGCATATTCGACTTTGGCTATAAAGGTACTTCCAAAATATTAAACTACCTTATTTTTACATATAAGTCACCCCTTAGATCTACCCTAGGTGCCCCCAGTGTAGGATGCCATGTGAAAATAAGCAGGGACTTTTTAAAAGATGTTTTATATGCCCTGGTGAAGGAAAAACTACCAATTTGTTTTTTCCCATTGAGGCATTTTATACCCATAGGCTAACATTGAAATACTGTAATAAAGTATAACTATTGACAGGAGTGAGCTAAAATAATATTTCAAAGACTTAAAAGATTGGGAATGATAAATCAGCATTTGCCTCTGTTGAATTTATCATAACTAGCACAGAAAAGAAGTTATAGAACTATCTATTCTGTGAGTCAAAATCCAACCTTCTATCAGCCTGTACTGATTGGCCAGCCCTTGACAGGTTTAGCCAAATTGCTCTGATGAGGTGGTAAGTGGCCTGCACAGAGACAAAGGATATCTGGGGGGGGGGGGGAGATCTGCAGCTGCAGAGAACAGGCCAGGAAGGGGGCTGGGTAAACAAACTGGTCTTCAAAGAGAGCAGGACAGTAAGGATATAAGCCAGGCTACCCCTTCTTCCTGTACCCACCAGATTTGAGCCCCAGGAATGGAATTTGCAGGAGGTCTGGAAGGATAGAGTTGAGGGAAATGAGCCACGCCAGTAGGTTGACTTAGCCAGATCTTAACCCAAAGGAGAAAGTTTCTCCATCTTGAATTTTAAAGTACATTGCTTTGAGGGACAAGAATATGCCACAGTTTGGGGGAAGCTGTCATACTTTTGGGTGGCATCCCATATGCCATTGGTAAAGGGTGCTCCCCCCACTTGTTGCCCCAGAACACTGAATAAATATGGGAGCAATGCATAGCCACTCAGATCCCCTGCCTGAAACTACAAAAAGAAGAAGGACTGACCTGCTAGAACCCTGGCCTGCACCAAAAGGATTGCACTCTGAATGACTGCACCGACTGCACACTAAGGAACTACAGCCCTAAGGACTTTGCCTTGCTTCAAAAAGAGAAGGTGTGGACTCCCTGAAAGCAACAGGGTAAAAGAGCTCCACCTGCATCATCTCCAGCAAGAAGAACCCAGCTGGCCACCTTCAGCTGGACTTTAAATGATTTGGCCATGTGCACTGTGGGAACTGTAATCCCAACTTCAGAGGAGCAACTCAGAGCCTCTAGAACCTTGGATTTGTGTTTTGGAGACTTTGAACACTCAAGAGGAACTTCAGTAAGAAGTCCCAGAAGTTTGGAGAGGCTTGGAGCAACTTTTGGAAAAAGCTCCATAAGGTGACCGACCCGACGTTGAGAGTCAAGCCGACTAAGTCAAACCGTGACCTCGCCTGGATTTCAGGTTCATCCCGCTGAAAGCTCTGGAGCTCAAGACTTCCAGGAGTTGACGGGGGCTCCTGCTGAACCAAGCCCACAAAGACACTGCGACTCTGGCCTGCTGGAGAGGCCAGCTCAACGTCGAGAGAAAATCCTCCAGAAAAGTTTCCATGGGCCAAGGTTAATTTTTGACCGAGGCCACCCGCCTAGTGTATCCAACAAGGGCTCCATCAAAGTCTACCTCAAACTTTGACTTTGTCGGGGTCAAGCGCGACCAGATGTCCCAATTTTGCGCTATTGGTTTTTAAGCACTAGAAAGTGTTTATTCTTTAAAAATTCATATTTTTGGTTCCCTACATTGGATTTTATTAGTTTAGGTTTCATTTTAATCTTAGAAATATTTACTATTGTTATAAATTGGTTCTGGATTTTTATTGTGTGTTATGTCTTACTTATTTAATGTATTGGTGTTTGTAAATACTTTACACACCTGTCTTCTAAGTTAAATCTGCCTGCTCGTTGCCAGGTACCAAGGGTTGAGCAAGGAATAATTTATTGAGACCTTGACTGGACCTTATATTGTGTTGGTGGCCTTATTGTTGGTGGTAGGTGCATACTTACCCCTACTAATAATCCACCTTCCAACACTGTCTTTAAGAACTAAGCATGCTGCTTGGGAGTAATCATTGGCACTAGCATGTGCTTCATACTGGATGGGAATCTGGCAGCAAACTCATCTTTTTGCACCAAAGTTCCTGTAAGTGATCCACCCTATCCTATCAATGCCCCAATTGCACTGATCCTCGGAGTTCTCAAGTTCAGGCTTAACTATTAAATTGGAACCTATGCCAGGTGAACTGTCAATAACTAAAGAAATGGAGGTGTTCTAGTGACTATGCTTTCAAACATATACATCTTCCCCACCCACCCCTGTTGTAAACCTCTGGACCTTATCCATGTCTCTTCCTCACATACCTGCTCATACCACCAATCTACCACTTCCCATTTCATCAATGTGCCAGTCAGCATCCCACCATCTTCTTCATCCATCCCCACTACCTTCATCTGCAGAAGGAAATTAGAACACAACACCATCTCTGACTTTCAGAACCAACTCCACAATATTTGATCTCAAAAACAGATCTCACCACCTTAGAACAATTCAGTAGCACAAACCAACCCTCGATAAACAGTCTTTATTCCCAGTGCACCTCCGGAATACCCTGACATCAATATTGGCATCAATTTTGGCTCTATCTATCCACCTACATTCCAAAACCACAAGTGCAAGCCTTTGTAGAACAATGTCATAAATTCTGCATAAGAAACTTAGACATAGACAAAGATGCCATAAATACACTAAATATTAATCTCTGCATAGCCAAGTCAAGCTAATACCAGAACCACATCACCTCTCACCATTTTCACACTTAGGCACTTTCAGGCACCCTCAAATCCCTCCAAAAGCTTAACGCAGCGCCCTATCGTGCCCTAGTGCCAATATCTTTGCCCCACATTTCTCTAATAAAATCTCTGCTTTCCATAGCACACTCACATTTCGAATTACTCTCCCTCTTTAACTTTTGTTTACTCCTTATTTGATTTAAACTTGCCCCTGAATAATGCCAATACTTAAAGTAGCCAAACCCTCCTTATAGAACCCTTTCAACCTACACATTTTCAAAGTACTTGTGCTATCTCACGAGCTTAATCTGCCTCTCGTTCATCAGCAACCTGGTCTTTAAGGATATAACTGCACCGCTGCTTATCCCTCCCTGAAGTCATAAAATGTTCTATCGCTAACCACAATGTATACTGAGCCAAACCTCACCTCCTCTTGTCATTAAACTTCCATGTGGCCCAGCTAGGTTCCAATCATTCTACTGGGCCTACTTCTCTGGAATGCTTCCAGCTCTCAAATCCTCATCATGGCTGCCATCTCAAAGGTTAAAAAAGCTCACATGCTAGAAACACAGGGGCAGATTTACAAGCCCCTTGCGCCACTTTTGCGCCGCCGTTGCGTCACTTCTGTGACGCAACGGCGGCGTAAAGCCAGCGCCATGCTGCGGGGTATTTACAACGTGACGCATCTAGGGAGATGCGTCACGTTGTAAGCTCTGCGCCACATGAAACCTGCGTCAGGTTTCATGTGGGCGTTCCGGAGCAGGGGGGGGCGTTCCGGCGCAGGAACGCCTCGCAAAAGTGGCTGAGTGAAATCTACTAGATTTCACTCAGTCCCTTTTCCGACCCCGGTGCGTCTAAACCTTGCGCCTGCTTGAAGCAGGCGTAAGGTGTGACGCACCATGTGCAAGATAGGCCGGGTCGGCACAGTGCTGGAGTTGCGTCGCGCCCGCGACACAACTCCAGCACTGCGCCAACGTTACGACGGCAGATGCGACACGCATCTGCATTTCCTTGCGCCATGATGCGCCGCATTGTAAATGCGGCGCATCAGTGGTGGCGCAAGGATGGTGATGCATGTCGCAAGTTTCCTGGCGCATCCCTGCTGATTTGCAGGGATGCGCCAGGAATTGTAAATCTGCCCCACACATCTCTTACTCAAAGTTAAAAATAAGCTTTATTCGATTTTAGTCGTTTAAAATCACAAAAGCAGACAGTTTTAAAAAACATTTCGTATATACATTAAGTTTAAAAGAGCACATAGGCTCCTCAGCTCACTCAAAATAGATTATTCCATATAACTTAATCTCCGTAAGGTACATTTAAGAAAAGCGAATAGACCCGCAGAATTAATACATTCTATTCTGTTTTCAGAATAAGTTTAACCGTTTAAACTTTTCCTTACTCTCAATATGTTTTTTTTAAAAACCAGTCATGGCACATACAGATAAGGCACTATCTAAGAATTGTAAGTATAAAAAAGCAGGTCTACATTGCCTCCATCCCCCCAGCTTTAACAATGGTAGGATCCATCTAGCTCGTTCCTTTGCATAAAATTTACAAAATAGGGTCACATGAATAGTAGATTGTGGTGCCACGTTGTCGCATGAGCAAAGGCAGAGTTCTCTAGACCAGTCATTAAGCTCTGGATAACTAACCAATCGATGGAAGCTACCAAACCTAAACCGTGTTAAAACATATCTGTCGTACCCCTCTGTACAGCATAAAAGGTATGGTTGAATGTCATTTGTTATCAGGGTCAATTGATGCTGGGCTACCGTCCCTTTGTTCATCTCCAGGGCAGCTCTAAGTGTCTCTAGGTGGGTCATGCAGATTAATTTAAACTCCTTCCTATAGAATTCATTTTCTCTGGAGAAGTATAATAATCTAAATGCCCTAGATCAATCATACATTTTTTGACATAATTCAACCAGGCGATCTTACTTGCATGGTCCAGGTTCATCGAATCCTAAATTATCTCTCTATTTAGACCTGTACTACTAGAGGTCCAAATTCTGTGCCAAAGTAGTACAGGTTGCACCTTGATAACATCGGAGATGTAGGGAATACCCAACTCACTATGACAATTAAAAACTGGGGAACTGGCTGGTACTGCTAAAATAAACCTTAAAAATGCATTTTCCACACGTTGAATCGGGGATACATCATAAAAACCCCAAACTCCCGCCCCAAATATCGCAATACTTATACACTTTGCTTGATATATCTTAAGGAGAATACCCGGGGGCCTTTTGCCCATTTTTTTGAAAAAATTAACAACAGCTGCGGTCGACTTCATAAAAAGTAGACTCCTACTCTTAACCGCTGGACCCCAGGAACCTGTATGCGCAAATAAAACGCCCAAATAAGTAAACATATTTGTGGAGTCCACCCTACTATCCCCTAATGGGAGGCTACTACATTTATTTCTCCCCCTCCCGCAGGTCATGACAAATGTTTTTTTCGCATTTAGTTTTAATTCTAAATTATCCATGAAGCTAGTATATGTGGCAAGGGCTTTCTGCAGACCTAACTGCATGCGGGCCATAAGTACTGCGTCGTCTGCATAGAGGAGGGAGACTATTGGCCGTTTGTTGACATATGGTGGATCTCTCGCCTTTCCTTCAAGTTCCTGTTCCAAAGCGCTGGTATATAAAGTGAACAGGAACGGCGCCAAGATGCAGCCTTGTCTCACACCCCTCTCCACGCTAAACGGTGCGGTACATTCCCCTTTGGATCCATACCGCACCTTAGCAGTAGCCCCGGAATATAATTGTCTTAAAAACTGAACCAATACCGGATCGATCTTCAGATTCATCAGAATATTCCACAATTTGTTGTGTATAACACAATCAAATGCGGCTGTAAGATCTACGAATGCCACATAAAATTTCCCAGCCTTTGCCTGAGTGTACTTTCCGATTAAAATACTAAGATTTAAAACCTGCTCATTTGTCCCTAACCCCTGCCTAAAACCATATTTCACATCACTTATAATATTATTCTCATCTGCCCAGGCGTGCAATTTATCCAGAACAACCCTTCCCATTACCTTCATCAGGGAATCTAACAGGGATATCGGGCGATAACATGCCGGATTTTCCCGTTCCCCTTTTTAAAAAATTGGTATTATTACTGACTCCGACCAGGTCTTAATAAAGCCTTTCGCACAACAGGCTAGGAGGACCCGCGTTATCAGCGGTGACCATACTAATGGGATTGACTTGAACAGGTCAATTGGCAGCCCGTCGTGACCTGGGGCCTTACCGTCCTTGCTTGCGTTTATTGCCCCGATTACCTCGTCATGAGTAATTTGAAGGTCAATGGGTGAAAAAATAGTAGGATCTCCCCCCTGTTGATTCAAAGAATCTGGAATGTTTTCCACATTCCCCTGAGTACTATAGACCCTTGAGAAAAAGTCTACCCATGTTTTCTCATCTATTGCAACCGCTATTGTCGCAACATCCTTTTTACTAAAAAACGGTGCATTCACTGCCCGCCAAAATAAGGAACAATCCTTACTCAGTGATGCTTCATGGAGAGTAACCCATGCTTGATCTTTTAACTCTTTCTTTTGGGTTTTTCTGGCCAGATTGTAAGACTTTCTGCATTCTCTAATCTCTCCCTGATCTCTCTCTGTCCTATGAAGGGCCTCTTTTAATCGGGTATATGTTTTTGTGCAGTTTGAATCAAACCACCCATTTTTGGAATCACGAGTACCCTTGTTTTCTACTCTAAATAGATTTTGAATAGTCAAAGTGATCTGGGAAAATGCACTCAAAATCTTTTCATGAGAAGTACTTTCCTGCAAACACACTAGAATTGATTCATAAGCCTTAGATATAATTTGCTTATTCAACTCGACTGGGTTATGACTAGCCCAGCGCAGAGTATATCCATTTTGGCGGGACAGGGAGACGCTTTGGGTCCAGACTAATTTATTATTTATTTGCTGATCAATAGCATTTGGCAAGGCTATATCAATGCTTAGGGGCAGATGATCACTCATAACATTTGAGTGGATTTTATAATTTACAATCCAATTAGCGTAGCAGTTTGGGACGATTATAAAATCTATTATAGATTGGAGTCCCCTGCCTATAAAGGTATAATCAAAATCCACTCTGGGGGAACACAACTGATTAGCAAAACCATAATCATGAAAAAACAAAATTTCATTAAACTTCTCCCCCTTTCCGAATGCTCAAAATGAGTCAGAGGATCATCCTCTTCTGTTTTTAAGCCACAAACATCGAGCCCTGCTAATGGGCATAAACTAACATTAAAATCACCCCCCAAATAGTAATCATATCTGTACCTTTAGGTGCCCTTAGCTTACCAAGATCATCGCTGAGCTGTCTTAAAATATCCCCCAACTGTCCCTTTTCTATATTATTATAAAAATGTATTACAATCAAGATACAATTAGGGTCCAAATAAATTGATACTATTTGGTAATATATTGCAGATTTTATCAATTCAATTTTTTTACCCCCAGCAGATTTGAAATGTAGACGCAAATCCCCCCTTGTGTCTCCCATGTGTTGACTGTATTGCTGGCGTATGATATGTCTTATATCCATCTATATTGACTTCGTCTAGCAACCAAGTCTCCTGAAAACACAGGATGTCAAATTTATCAATAAAATCAAGCCAAGCTAAATCATTCACTTTATTTCAGAGGCCGGCTATATTCCAAAAGAGCACGCTAATATTCTTGGGGGATGTTAATCCAGGAGCGGATTCAGTCTGACAAACCGAATCATGTCCCGACCTCTCAACCCGACTTGGATCGCTAATCGTGCTTAGCTCCGATATTTCACTAATCCTAGTGCCTAACCCGGTAACTTCTTCCCTAGTTTCCATATTCTCCCTCCGGTCTATGCTCGGGACATTATTATAATTGGTCCTAGATGATTCATGGACAACTTGATTATCAGGACCCTTCATACCAGTATTCTGATCTTTATTTGCAGGTAGTCAATCGTTCTTATCCAATGATCGGAGAGGCCCGAATCTATTTGACACCTCCAAATTATAACACATTTAATCGGTAGGCTGTATTATGGGGTAATTGTCTTTTTGCCAGTTAGGGAATTTAGGTTGATAAAAGTAACCCAGAGGGAGGACATTAATGCCTGTATCAGTAATATTTTTATCCCCCGCTCTGCATAAAACTTCCCTAACCAGGGACGGTATACCAAAAGAGAGAACAACACAATCCCCTCGAAAAGCTTTCCTGCTGTTTCCCACCCAAGTAACACGCCTTACCATCTTAAAAGCTCTAAACATTTCCGTAGTCAGACCTACTCTGTTCCCTAAGCAGTGGATAGCTTTGTTCCTCAATGAAATCCATGATTCATTTTCTCCTGGGGAGGGAGCTGGAACATTAGCCAAAATCACTGTGAAGGGAGTGGCTGCCGGGGGTAAATTTAAATTATGTGGATTACGTAAACTTTCATAAGAATTGGATGCTGTTGAACATATTCTTAATTGCGATTCACGTACGGGTCTTTCCCCCCGATATATCTCTGAAGCTCCCTTCCCTGTCTCACTTGTCGCTACCCCCTCTCTTGTTAAGCTACTATACGTGCTTGCAGCTGGTTTCATGGGTACCCCAGCCCTGTTAATCCTATCCCTTTCATCTAACTGTCTATCAGCTCCCAAGGGGTTATTATTAGGATTTGAACTTTGAGATCTAGTTGTAGTAATTACACTACTAGAAGTACCCAATCTGCATTGGCTCTCCTTTTGGAGAATAATATTCTGATTTCCAATAACTTTCTCCAAACCTGTTTCAATTTTATCTAGTCTAGCTTCCAAAGTGCCTATAGACTTTTTAACGTATCTTGTTAGCTCTATAATCAGATTTGACGTTTTATTGCTTTCAGTTATAGGGGGAGCATTGCTTTTATTTTTTGAACAAGGTGCATTGTCTTTTCCCTTTTGATTCTGCAAATTGCCTTTTTTCCCCTGCTGTTTTTTCAAAATAGTCTTAGACGGACCAATCTGCGTGGGAGCCTGGTGTATTTCTAACTGCATAGTTTCGGGATTCTTTGTTATCCTTGGTTTACAAGGTCTTTTGGGCGGGGGTAAGGTATCGGCATCCTGGTCACTGATAGAAATATCATCAATAACAACTTGGATGCAGCCATTTCTACTTTGCTCTATATTCAAATTTTCTGGTGTACGATCCTCCACAGTCTCCTTGCTAGGTAAAGTTTTAGATTTACTATTCGTTATTAACCCCTGCGATTCTATATTTAATGTTTCTTCTACTGTGGAAATCTGTTTTTCGATTACACCAACTTCCCCCGTAAGATAGTTTAGCAAGGTCATATTCGCATCTTTCGGCTTACTGAGGGGTTTCACTGAGTTATTACTGGGTAATTTTCTTTTCCCCATTTTTAACATCCAATTATATCAGCATGCAACCCCCCTTAGTTAACTTAATTTAATTAACCACAGATTTCTAAAACCAGTAATTATTGTCCAAGGAGTAAGACAGTCAGCTTAGATAATAATGTCCCAAAACAGCACCTCCACTCACTGTGTGATGGAACCAGGAGAGGGGGCCCAGCCCAGCCTCCTCCGGTCGCTGACGGGCGCAGATGGGCCCGCCCTTGGCCCGGGCACGCCCTCGAGCGTCCCGCGCTGTGGGAGAGAGCCTGAGTCTTTTAGTGCCTCCTGGCGCGTCGCGGCGGCAATGACGGCCTTCCTGTGGCTGCTGGGCAATGGAGTTCCTGGCCCCCGGTGGTGTTCTCTCACGTTCCGCGCTGCGGGAGAGAGCCTGAGTCTTTTTGCGCCTCCTGACGCGTCGCGGCGGCAATGACGGCCTTCCTGTGGCTGGGGCTACTGGGCAATGGAGTTCCTGGCCCCCGGTGGTGTTCTCTCGCGTCCCGCGCTGCGGGAGAGAGCCTGAGTCTTTTAGCGCCTCCTGGCGCGTCGCGGCGGCAATGACGGCCTTCCTGTGGCTGGGGCTGCTGGGCAATGGAGTTCCTGGCCCCCGGTGGTGTTCTTTCGCGTCCCGCGCTGCGGGAGAGAGCCTGAGTCTTTTAGCGCCTCCTGGCGCGTCGCGGCGGCAATGACGGCCTTCCTGTGGCTGGGGCTGCTGGGCAATGGAGTTCCAGGCCCCCGGTGGTGTTCTCTCGCGTCCAACTCCACAATATTTGATCTCAAAAACAGATCTCACCACCTTAGAACAATTCAATAGCACAAACCAACCCTCGAAAAACAGTCTTTATTCCCAGTGCACCTCCGGAATACCCTGACATCAATATTGGCATCAATTTTGGCTCTATCTATCCACCTACATTCCAAAACCACAAGTGCAAGCCTTTGTAGAACAATGTCATAAATTCTGCATAAGAAACTTAGACATAGACAAAGATGCCATAAATACACTAAATATTAATCTCTGCATAGCCAAGTCAAGCTAATACCAGAACCACATCACCTCTCACCATTTTCACACTTAGGCACTTTCAGGCACCCTCAAATCCCTCCAAAAGCTTAACGCAGCGCCCTATCGTGCCCTAGTGCCAATATCTTTGCCCCACATTTCTCTAATAAAATCTCTGCTTTCCATAGCACACTCACATTTCGAATTACTCTCCCTCCTTAACTTTTGTTTACTCCTTATTTGATTTAAACTTGCCCCTGAATAATGCCAATACTTAAAGTAGCCAAAACCTTCTTATAGAACCCTTTCAACATACACATTTTCAAAGTACTTGTGCTATCTCACGAGCTTAATCTGCCTCTCGTTCATCAGCAACCTGGTCTTTAAGGATATAACTGCACCACTGCTTATCCCTCCCTGAAGTCATAAAATGTTCTATCGCTAACCACAATGTATACTGAGCCAAACCTCACCTCCTCTTGTCATTAAACTTCCATGTGGCCCAGCTAGGTTCCAATCATTCTACTGGGCCTACTTCTCTGGAATGCTTCCAGCTCTCAAATCCTCATCATGGCTGCCATCTCAAAGTTTTAAAAAGCTCACATGCTAGAAACAGACATCTCTTACTCATTATATGCAGTAAATTCAAACAGTGCTCCCGCCTTACCATTTTACTTTTGTAAATGTGTATAAAAAATATCTGTGTTCTCAGAGACTGGATAACATTTCACGTTATTCTGTGCCATATGACCAGTAATTGGGATTTGTGAATGCATCCAGCCACACCATACAACAATAGCATAATAGCTGTATGAAATTATAAATAATATTTTTCTGAAAAAAATTTAAAGTGCTTAAGCGAGTGTCTTTGACGCTGCTGTTCTCCCATTCACACCACTTTCTTTAAATTTCACTGTTGCAGACTGCTCGAAGCCAGTGCTGTATGTGCTGTGGGTGGTCTTTGCAGCAGGACGTAAGTCAGGATTTAAAGGAGCAGGCATAGGCCAATTGGAGGAGTGAGCCGAGAGGACAGCACACATGTTAAAGGGACGGTGATCTGCTGACAATAGGTGCACGGCCACCATTGTTAGAGTTAAAGCGCGGCATGGCACGCTATAGAAAAATAAATAAGAATGTTTTAAAAGTTGAGTTAGGCAAGCTGCGCAGCACAAAAAAAAGCATGTGGTCGCCATGTTAAAGCTGAAGCGCGGTATGGCACATTCTAAAAAAAAACATAATATTTAAAGTTAAAGTGCAACGTTGCGGCAAGTGCTTTTTGTAAATACGAATCGGCCACTCAAGAGGTGGTGCCACCATATTTAAATTTCAAACGCGACGTTCCGGCGTGCGGCAAGCACTTTTTGTAAATATAAAGCGGACGCACAAGCACACCGCTCGTAGTAAATTGTAAAAAACCTATATTTAAAGATAAAGCGCGAGGTCCAAAGAAGCTGTAGCCAAGGAGGGGGAGCAAGTGTTTGCAAATATGAACAGCAGCTGTTCAGAATAACGAGGAGAGGGAGCAAGCGTGGGCACAAGTGAGTTCCTAAGCCTAAAAAGCAAAAACAAAAAAAGGAGTGCTCAGACAGTAATAAATAACATGACGGGTAACACCACATGTAAGGGGGGCAGTCCTTATGGGAGGTTAGAAAAGTAAAAAATGAGGTACTAGTGACCATATTAACCAATGAAAATCAGCCATTTACAAAGGACAGTAAAAAGAGCCAATTAGAACGAACGGTGTTGCTTAATGCCATACATTTTGGACATTCTACTCTTCCAAATATCATGCTGTCTGCTTAATTAATTTTTGTTTGTGGAGATGATGTCTTTTTTTCTACAAAGTACCAAGACGTCTTTTCAGACCTTTGTGAGTCTGATTTATTTAAGCTGTGACAGCTGTATACACAAGAGTACTTCTAAACAGACACTCTAAACTTGATGGGCAACACTTAAATTTTGAGGATAATTTCAAATGTCCTTTGCAACAATTTATCAAAATTGTGGCAAAGACAGAACTATTTCAGCACTTTATCAATTTTGATATGATCAGATAAGCATGTTTCTTTTTTCAGTCTTTGACAAGCTATGTGTCCTAATAGAGTGCCATGAAAAGTGTTACTATAAATTGATGTAGACATTTATTGTTTATTCCGCAAACAATTGACAAAATGGTATATATTTTATAAATATGGGAATATGGAAAGCTTACAAAAGTGTCATGTGAAGCAACTAGCAGATAGAGAAGTGACCTGTGTATATGATTACATTTCAGAAATTGCTTGTTCAATTGTCTAAAAAATAAGACATTACGCATGTTTAACAACCCTGTTTAATAAGCCTGTGCCTTTTTGTTTAATCTTTGAAACTGGAACTGTACTTTCTGTATTTGCAGATTCCATTTAATAGTTCCAAAGCAACATCGTCCTCTTCCTGTAATCAACTGTACATTGTCACGGTAGGGATCAATTTGCTATGACGGCAATTTCTCTAATAGGACCAGCCCGTTTATGAAATAAGTCTTGTTGAAATGCCATTTTGGGGGAGCTATGTTGGCACCAGTGTGAGTCATTCATCCCCTCCAAATGTCTCTTTCTTTAGACTATCCAAACCTTTAGCTCTTAACACTGGTCTGTAGGAGTGATGCAAAGCCACAAATTGGGAAAGTGGCAAGTATGGGGCCGATTCCGATCTCGGTCGGAGGTGCACCTAACACTATTCGGCCGGGAAAAAAGCCAGGCGAATGCCTGTTTCCCGACCGATCCGCACATTATACCGAACGAGCAAGTACGATGCGCACAACTGCATAGATTCCGACCCAGTCGTACTCACCCAATCCAGGTCCTGTCATCCGACCGAGGCGGATCCGGAAACGCAAAATCGAGTCGCACGGAAGCCAAAATGCAGCCCCGTCTGGCCGGACAAGTACGATGCGCTTTCCGTACGCGCCGAACCCGTCGCTACGCACGGCACGTCAAAGCATCCGGGAGAGGCGCACATAAGCTCCGATTCGCGCCACAACACGATCCACGGCTACGAGACGAACACGCCAGCGACGAGGACGAGGCGAAGCAAAGAGAAAGACGAACGAGACGAACCAACCATGAATCACATCGTGCCGATCCTACCAATATTCTACATCTACTACCGGAACAGGCACGGACGCGTACGGCGCAGAAGGTAAGTCAGACACCAACCACAAAAATAAACTACACGTACCCGACACATCACACACACACAGAGGGATGCAGAAATTACTCACACCAGCAACAGCAGCACCATAGGGGCGGGATGGCCATCAGCAATGCCACATATACACATAGGGGCCTGGATGCCCACCACCACTACCACCCCTACTCAGGGGGTGCCAGATGCCTACCACCACTACCACCTCTACCCAGGGGGTGCCAGATGCCTACCACTACTACCACCTCTACCCATGGGGGGCTGGATGCCTGTCACTACTACCACCCCTACCCAGGGGTGCCAGATGCCTACCACCTCTACCACCCCTACCCAGGGGATGCCAGATGCCTACCACTACTACCACCCTTACCCAGGGGGTGCCAGATGCCTACCACCACTACCACCTCTACCCAGGGGGTGCCAGATGCCTACCACTACTACCACCCCTACCCAGGGGGTGCCAGATGCCTACCACTACTACCACCCTTACCCAGGGGGTGCCAGATGCCCACCACCACTACCACCCCTACTCAGGGGGTGCCAGATGCCTACCACTACTACCACCTCTACCCATGGGGGGCTGGATGCCTGTCACTACTACCACCCCTACCCAGGGGGTGCCAGATGCCTACCACCACTACCACCTCAACCCAGGGGATGCCAGATGCCTACCACTACTACCACCCCTACCCATGGGGGGCTGGATGCCTGTCACCACTACCACCTCTACCCAGGGGGTGCCAGATGCCTACCACTACTACCACCTCTACCCATGGGGGGCTGGATGCCTGTCACTACTACCACCCCTACCCATGGGGGGCTGGATGCCTACCACTACTACCACCTCTACCCAGGGGGTGCCAGATGCCTACCACTACTACCACCCCTACCCAGAGGGTGCCAGATGCCTACCACTACTACCACCCTTACCCAGGGGGTGCCAGATGCCCACCACCACTACCACCTCTACCCATGGGGGGCTGGATGCCTGTCACTAATACCACCCCTACCCATGGGGGGCTGGATGCCTACCACCACTACCACCCCTACCCAGGGGGGGCTGGATGCCTGTCACTACTACCACCCCTACCCAGGGGGTGCCAGATGCCTTCCACCACTACCACCTCAACCCAGGGGATGCCAGATGCCTACCACTACTACCACCCTAACCCAGGGGGTGCCAGATGCCTACCACCACTACCACCTCTACCCAGGGGGTGCCAGATGCCTACCACTACTACCACCTCTACCCATGGGGGGCTGGATGCCTGTCACTACTACCACCCCTACCCAGGGGGTGCCAGATGCCTACCACCACTACCACCTCAACCCAGGGGATGCCAGATGCCTACCACTACTACCACCCCTACCCATGGGGGGCTGGATGCCTGTCACTACTACCACCCCTACCCAGGGGTGCCAGATGCCTACCACCACTACCACCTCTACCCAGGGGTGCCAGATGCCTACCACTACTACCACCTCTACCCATGGGGGCTGGATGCCTGTCACTACTACCACCCCTACCCAGGGGGTGCCAGATGCCCACCACTACTACCAGCTCTACCCATGGGGGGCTGGATGCCTACCACTACTACCACCTCTACCCAGGGTGTGCCAGATGCCTACCACTACTATCACCCTTACCCATGGGGTGCCAGATGCCCACCACCACTACCACCCCTACTCAGGGGGTGCCAGATGCCTACCACTACTACCACCTCTACCCAGGGGGTGCCAGATGCCTACCACTACTACCACCTCTACCCATCGGGGGCTGGATGCCTACCACCAACAACACCCCCACTCACAGGATGGCTAATACATGACACAACAAGCACACACCAACATAAACAATGCAACATAAAGACATCCCCCCAACACCATGACAAGCGTGTGTAGACTGTGTCAAATGCCTACAACACTGAACATGACTTTGAACATACAATGTGACCCCCTATCACATGTGCCACACATAAATGTGTGTGGCCCCCACAATGCAAGCAGACCATGACCACTGTGGCAATGGGGTCCAACCCCCATCATCACAGTGAACAAAATGGAAGTGTGGGGCCCATAGCTGAAGCACATCTTGAACATTGTGGCAATGGGGTCCAAACCCCCATCATCACAGTGACCAAAATGTAAGTGTGGGGCCCATAGCTGAAGCACATCTTGAACATTGTGGCAATGGGGTCCAAACCCCCATCATCACAGTGACCAAAATGTAAGTGTGGGGCCCATAGCTGAAGCACATCTTGAACATTGTGGCAATGGGGTCCAAACCCCCATCATCACAGTGACCAAAATGTAAGTGTGGGGCCCATAGCTGAAGCACATCTTGAACATTGTGGCAATGGGGTCCAAACCCCCATCATCACAGTGACCAAAATGTAAGTGTGGGGCCCATAGCTGAAGCACATCTTGAACATTGTGGCAATGAGGTCCAAACCCCCATCATCACAGAGACCAAAATGTAAGTGTTGACATTGAAAAAGCTGCAACTGCCAAACTGCATGGATGATTCCTGGTCACAGAACAACAAACACATCAGTGGCAAAGTAGTGCTTGTGTCCCATAGCAACATAGATTGGGGGAGGCAAACACTGCAGTGCAAATAAGACATACCTTTGGCCATGTGCAGACAAACATCACCCATGGGGGCTGACACTGTCAACATTCATCAATGACACAATGACAGAAGTGACCATCAGAATGCAGACCCCCATATTTGCACCAATGGGCACACAAATGCAGATACCCTGTGGAGACTGTAGATGTGAGGTGAACAGATACCATACCATGGCAGCAATGGGACACACAAACAATGATCATTGTGCTGACTGATGACCTAGGAGTCCCAGGGACAGCAGGGGAAACCCACCAAACAACATACAGCCAATGGCACACTAAAGATATGCCAATGCAGTGGTGCAGATGCACAAACACAAACAGGCAGACCCACACTGCACATCAAACACAACAGGTGGGGGGGGGGGGTGCCAGTGTCCCCAGGCAACCACACAACACATGAGGAGGCCTGAATACCAATTCCACAGATGTACATACAGTGCCACACAAAGGTAACTCATGGATCCAAATACCCTATGTGGGCAATCAGGCATTGTTAGATGAGAGGGAGCACAAATCACACATGTCACACAAGCATGTAGGAACAGCAACTGACACAGCAAGACACAGACACACCACAGCACTACCCCCAGGGTCCCCACAATGTGGTGACCCTGGGCTGCATTACAATCCCACTGTGATGACAAAGCTAGATGTCGTTCACACTGTGAACCACAGTCATGTTTCCTGAGCAACAAACTACCATCACACCTACACAAGCACAAATCAATCAGCACGGCCAGTAAGCCAAGGCCAACATGGAGGCAGGGGTCTAGCCGGGCAACAACTCTCATCTGCACACACTCAACACCACACACCTCGACCTCCAACAATGTGCTGCAGTGAAGCTCACATGCACTGGTGACATTGCACATGCACCCATGACAATCCCAGGGGTGGTGGTGGGAACCAAGGTGCAGAAACACATCACACATGGCCACTCAACAAGACTCCTGAATGTCTGACACACTGACGCCAATACCACACCAACCAATGGGATCCCAGCCACAGTCCCACACCAATGAAGAAGCCAAGGTCACCCACAAACAACACACATAGACAACTACCAACATTGCAGCACTGACCCTGAGGAGTGCCAGCAGTTACACACACAACGTGTCACAATCACTGAAAGCTAACACAAACTGGAAATCACATGACAGGTGTAAACAACAAGTGCCAAGGGGAATCCTGACTGTGACCCATCTGCGTCTGCCCACAAACACAGCCCTGACGGCCAACACACCTATGGTTGACACCCTGATGACCAGTAATGTGCCATGCACCCACATCACAGAGAACCCAGGGAGAAGACTTTGGGGGAACATAGGTCAACTCAGCAAGCATCACAAACAGGAACACCACTAGGGATCCCAGCATGCACAGCAAAATGGAAGTGAACACACAGACATGCTCATACAACACACACCTTGGGCGCAGGCGATGTCACAGGAGTACACACTGCCATGAGGGGACTCCACTCCTGTGTGAGGAAAGCTGTGCCATATGTTGCCTCAGTAGGGCTCCATCATGTCAGCAGAACACTTGGTCACACAGTCAACAATTAGCACCAAATGAAGGCTCCCGTCACATCAGCCTGGTCATGGGAGTGTCAACGAAATCATCAGCACAGATCCAACACACATGTATAGCAAGTTGCACTGACAACACAGATGAGTCCTTCCCCATTGATGCCCAAACCTGCATGTCCAGTGGAGATGGCCACACGGTCAGGGAAGTAGACAAATTGAACAATGGCAAGCACAACAGATGTGCAGGGGTGGAAGTCACAGACGTGACATTGCTAATGTAAGTAGGAAATCCCATTGCCAAATACTGAATACATGACACCCTCAGATGCTGCTAAGGATGACATGGATACACCACAGGATAGGACACATTCCCCCTGGACCACATGGGTTCCTGCACAGTAACACTTCATTTTCATGAGACCAAATATCCCCATCACTGCAGCAAGGGCATGGTTAGCATCATCAACATCATGTACATCAGAAGCAAAAGCACTAGAGAACAGAAAGTTGCTTTATTCAGCATATGTGGGTTCAAAACTTGAAGTCCAGTAAAAAAAGAAACATAGGCCAATGGCCAGTCCATCCTGAAAGTCAAAACAGGGTGACAGTGGCAGATGTCACCATACGCATGCCTGCACTGATTAAAACCAGGGACAATCCCCTCGGAGGGGCATACGGGGGGCAGGCCAGGCACCGCAGGGACAGGATCAGGGCTCACCAGAAGGAGGCAGGGAAGGGGTGGTGGGTGCTGGAGGGCCACTGACAACTGCAGTGGAGGTGTCTGACATGGTGTGTGCCGGCACAACTGGGGGCATGACTCAGATGGTGTGGGTGCCGGCACGACTGCAGTGGACCGTGCAGATGGAGTGGACAGGTTCCCCACTGCAGTGCCCAAGTCAGACAGGGTGGTAGTGGACTCCACTGCAGTGCCTACCTCCAGGGGAGGACAATGGGGATCAGGTAAGGTGGGCAGGACAGAGGGGGAGGACACCGTCTCCACACCAGTGGCACAGACAAGCGCAGCGGGGGTGTGGGGCCGGAAGAGCAAGTGGCAGGGGAGAAGGCCTGATCTTTTTGGGGATGGTGTATCTGTGGGTGGGGGAACCTGGGGCAGGGTGTGGTGGGGGCACCTGTGGAGTGGGGGCCTGAGGGATGGAGGAAGGAGACTTGGTGCCTGAGCTGCAGGGCGGCGGCGGGGTCTTGCTCTTCCGGGTCCGGGGGGACTTGCGGATGGGGGCGTCAGTCGGTCTGCGCCTGGGGGAGGGTGTCCGGGGGCGAGGGGCACTCCGCTCCATGTGGGTGGGCTTCCTCTTCCCCCTGAATGCTGGATCAGCTGGATCGGAGGGGAAGAGGCCGAGGTCACTGAGGAAGAGCCGCTGTGTCTTTGGGGTTGCAGGTGAGGCAAGGGAGGGGGCTTTGGAGGGAGAGGCAACTGAGGACTGCGCAGTGCTCGTGGATGCGTGTGTGTGTGCCTGGGCCCCATCCCCTGTGAGTGTGGTCTCAGTCCTCTGACTGTGCGTGCGTGTGCGTCTTGTTTGTGGCGTGTGTGTCTGTGTGCTGCTTGTGTCTGTGCTGGTGTGTGTGTGCTTGGGACAGGTAAGGTGCTGGGGAGTGTGGATGGGGCAGAGGCAGGAGGGGCGAGGAACTGTTGGAGGAGGGACACTGCTGCCGTCAGGGAGGAGTCCATGGACCTATTGCCCCTCTGTAGGGCAGACATGCCCGATGAGATGCCCTCCATGAACGACACCAGCTGAGTCAACAGAGTGGTGTGTGCATGGAGGACAC
Source organism: Calotriton arnoldi (assembly GCA_963921515.1). Taxonomy (NCBI): domain Eukaryota; kingdom Metazoa; phylum Chordata; class Amphibia; order Caudata; family Salamandridae; genus Calotriton; species Calotriton arnoldi. The sequence goes on along the minus strand of CAWUFW010006388.1, from coordinate 40,237 downwards.
TCAGCATCGCTGTCTGCCCTACATGGAGCTGGCGAAGGAGGTACACAGACTCCTCACTCAGGGCAGCAGGGGACACAGGGGGTGCGGTGCCTGGCCTGAAGGAGACACGCTCCCGAACATGGGAGCCTCCACGGACCTCAGGAATGGGAGCCGAAGGGAGGGCGGTGGTGGTGGTGGTGGTGGCGGGGACAGCAACACTAGCTGGGGTGTGGTGGCTGCTGACACCCGCATCCACAAGGGAGTCATCCTCTGAGCTGCTGTGGTCCTCAGCTGAGGTGGATGGTGCTGAGGACTCCTCGGTGTGGCTCCCCTCGCCCTCCGTGCCACTGGGTCCCTCCGACCACTCCTCGGCTGCTGACCCAGTCTGGCTCTGCGGCTCCTCCTGGTCCGTGGAGCTGTCCCCTCCTGTGGCCGTGGATGTATCTGCAAACAATAGGGAAACAGACAGACATCAGTCACCTGCACCGAACGCACACACCACAGTAAGTACAGCACATTACAGAGCAAGCCCTGGCATCCTTAGTTGAACATTGCCAAAAGTGCCCAAATAGAATAGGAGAAGCCAATTGTCAGTCTGATGGTCAACCATGGCACTCACATCCCTCCTGGCCTTGCACCCATCTGTCTGGTGTCTGTTGGATGGCAATACCCCAGTGTGGACACATGCACCACCTACACAGTAGTTGGACAGTGCAGAAAACACGGTGAAGCATGTGAACATGCACACATCACAACTCTTGCCACTGAGTCAGTACAGGTGTCCGGATGAAAGGGATGCCCAGAGTCAAATATGAAATGCATGTGATGCATACCAGCGACAGACACCATGATGCACCCATGTCCTGATAGCCATTGCCACAATGGTGTGCAAGTAGCACATGTCACTCCCCTGCAGGATCACTCATAGGAAGTTACATGCCATGGCACAGGCATGCCTGCTAAGTCATACATCACTGTCTCCAGTCACATGGGCAGGGCAGCCAGACAACAACACTCTGCACTGTGTCACAATAGTAGGTCATGGGGAATGCAAGTCCTGGAGCTGAACAAGTGCACATGTACATCCCCCACACACCACATCATCTGAACCCTTATCTGTCCAGGTCATACCGATTGGACATATGGGAGACCTGTAACACAACCCTCTGAACCTGAGCACCTCACAATCTGCTGTGAATGGGAAACAGCTGCCTGAACTTCACATTCGCATACCCCAGTCTGCACGGTCAGGTGAGCAAACACCTATGTGTCACACAAGTATCGTCTCCTATGGTCACATCTCCGGTGGCATGCTGAGCCCCAACCGAGAAACACCCCAGCAGTCCTGACAACGAAGCCACAGCACACTGACACAGAGGCAGACACCTGAGGGGACATATCACTGAGCACAACGTGTCAGCTGATACACGGGAGTGGGAGTACAGAGTGTATTGTATGGCCTGGAGTAGGCATGACTGTCCTGCCCCACATGAATGAGGGATGAGCCCTGGACAGTAGGCAGCTGGCTAAGTATGTGTGACACACGTAATATACACACTCCTGGGGCCCAAACATTGTTCCCACCCGCAGCATGGGTGTGTGCCAGATACCCCAGGCACATGTGGTGGATCAGCTCAGCAATTGGACCACATATCAAAGTGACACACAGATTACATGTCAGAACACAGGCATTGTGTAAGCAATGGACCCACCCATGATGCCCACCACAGAGTTAGGGGAACAGATGCTGTCCCCCACCTTGAGTCAAGCAAACTGCAAGGACACAGTACCCAAGTGACACAATTCCCTGACTGCAAGGGCCACACCTGGGTATCAGATGAAGAGTGGGCAGTGCACAATTGAGGGACATGGGTCCTGGACCACATGACTGATGTACTGTGGAAGTTTAACCAGGCCAGAGGAGGGCACATAGCATGGCAGACAAAGTTCACAATGCAGTCATGGACTCACCCCTCCTTGCTGCTCTCTGGCCTTCAGCTGCCCATCCAGATCAGGGAAGACCACCGCCAGGATCCTGAGCATGTGGGGGTCAGGGTCCGGTGTCCGCCCCTCCTGCGAGGAGGCGACAGCTTCAGCTGGACCCGTGCGATCCTCCGGGTCCAGCCCCGAAGGTCCTGCCACCTCTTCTGGCAGTTGCGGATCCGGCGCTTGTAGACCCCCACGGATCTCACTGCCCGGACGATGGTCAGCCATATCTGCTGCTTCTGGTGGGCATCAACCTGTGAGGATGACAAAGTGAGAATGCCATTACTACACATGCAACATATCCGTGCATTACACAGTTGGATATACATCACTCAATCACAGGGGCACATGATGTACACAGGCAGTGCAACGATGGCTATGGACAGTATGCCAGCAGTTACTACATGGTATCATTGCCTGGGAAGTAAAACCTTGTTTAAATGCACTGTCACTGCACTATACCTGTTCAGTGCATGTCACTACACACTATGGGGGTGACAACTACTCAGTGAGCCTGCTAGCCAGTGGCGTGCAGACTGTTAGCCTTGCTAGTCAGACAACATGCACATTTAGTAAGGCAGTGGACAGCACACTCACCTGCTCCCCTGCTTTCCCATACAGCTTGCTGTACTGTGGAAGGAGGCCGTCCAGCAGGGCCTGGTTCTCCTCAGTGCTGAAGGCTGGGGCTCTCTCCACAGTACGTGCCATTGCAGGGTCCAGAGGGTGCAGATACAGCAGCAGTGGTGGTGGCAGATGTCGTCCTGGAGCATGTAGTGCAGGCAAGTGAGCTCTCAGGGGAACAGCCAGCATTATATGTGTGCTGCAGAGGCAGATACTGTCCCATGTGTCCAAAGTGATAGGTCCAAGTCGTTTGCATCTTCTGAATCTGGCCAATCCATGGAATTGCACCACTTACACACGCCCACAGCATCCTTCAAAACTTCAACTTCATGACACCCATGAATTTGCAACATTGTTGTGGGTGACCAACTGAATTTCCAGCATCAGACTCGTTCAAGATTTTAAAACGCGTCCGTTGCCAGGCCAGGCCATAGCCAATGGGTGCGCACCGATCGGTCCATTGCTGTTCAACGCGTATTGCGAATACAACGCGTACCTGCACACATTGAATGCAATGGGCCGGCCGGGCACACCGATCGGTCCATTGCTGTTCAACGCGTACCCGGGATACAACGCGTACCCGCACACATTGAATGCAATGGACCGGCCGGGCACACCGATCGGCCCATTGCTGTTCAACGCGTATTGCGGATACAACGCGTACCCGCTCACATTGAATGCAATGGGCCGGCCGGGCACACCGATCGGTCCATTGCTGTTCAACGCGTATTGCGGATACAACGCGTACCCGCACACATTGAATGCAATGGGCTGGCCGGGCACACCGATCGGTCCATTGCTGTTCAACGCGTATTGCGATACAATGCGTACCCGCACACATTGAATGCAATGGGCCGGCCGGGCACACCGATCGGTCCATTGCTGTTCAACGCGTACCCGCGCACATTGAATGCAATGGCCAATGTGTGCGCTCCGATCGGTCCATTGCTGTTCAACACGTACCCGGGATACAACGCGTACCCGCTCACATTGAATGCAATGGCCAATGTGTGCGCACTGATCGGTCCATTGCTGTTCAACGCGTACCCGGGATACAACGCGTACCCGCTCACATAGAATTCAATGGCCAATGTGTGCGCACCGATCAGTCCATTGCTGTTCAACGCGTACCCGCGATACAACGCGTACCCGCTCACATTGAATGCAATGGCCAATGTGTGCGCACCGATCGGTCCATTGCTGTCCAACGCGTCCCTGTACAAGTCACTGGCATATGTCACCATGCCTGTCACAGGTGAACATATGCCAGCCACATATACTTCCCAGGGAGTGAGGGGCACATTTACAACACCACAGCCTGTCCACACTGTATCCTAAGGCATGTAAGGCTGCATTACCTATTCCGTGTATGGGGGTGAACATGTTGTTCTGTGGGTGTCACTTGGGGGCAGCCACTCCCAGGCTGTGCACGTGTTCATGGGGACAGAATCCTTGGTGTTTCGTGTACATGACCACTGTGATGTGCAACTGTTCATTTCTGAGCATGTGGCATGGTCACATTTCACGGTGGTGTATGTGTATGTCATGTCACATACCCCCTGAGTACCATGTGGGACGGTATGTACGTCCCAGGGTGACCCATTGCCACAATAGTGATGGTCCTCCACAGTCTGTGTGCATGTTGTGTTTAGAATGTCTCTGATTCCATGTGCACAATGGGAGTCAGTCTCCACATCCACGTTGATTGTGCATGGACTTTGATGTTGTGTGTGTGTGTGTGTGTCACAGACGTCCATGTCTGTCCTGCCGAGGCAACAGGGACCACTACCTGTGGGGCTCATGGTTGTATTGCTGTGGTGTATTCATGATACACCATGTCATGCCAGTGTCCATGTGGCAATACAGGGTCCCTGGGAATCTACGTGTCGTTGAGCTGTGATGCCTGGGGCACATCTGTCCTCACATGTCACTGTGGGGTGTGTTTGGAACGTGGCAGCAGGAGTTGGGAACTGTAACACGGCCTCATGATATCCCATGGCACAACCTGGGACTTGTTGATGCCACTTGTTGATGCCACTTGTTGAACTGTGATGTTAGATGTTGGCCATGTATGTGCCATCCATGTCCTTACGGAACTGCACACATCATGTACTTGTGCCTCATAATGATGTATCATGTGATATTGAGTATGGTCAATGCCACATATGTGGGGTGACTGACAATCTTTCTTTCTTCACCTATGCACTGCAGGGCACCAGCTGTCCATAGACCATTCCCTGACCTTGCAACCATGCTGGAACGGGACTGCATCCGACGGTACCGCTTCACCAGGCCGCTGATTGAGGTATTGACGGTGCGGTTGGCCCCACATTTGCAAGCTGGCCGGACATACCCTACAGCGCTGACCCCCAAGGTGAAGGTGATGGCAGCCCTACACTTCTTTGCCACCAGTACCTTTCAACACACTGTGGCGACTGATGGTGGGATGTCACAGACCATGTTCAGCCGTGTGCTCCGCGATGTTTTGGAGGCTATGTTGATATACCTGAACCAGTACATCTATTTCCCTAGACTCCAACAACTCACTGACGTGAAGAGTGACTTCTATCCCCTGGGGGGGATGCCGCATGTCATTGGCTCCATTGATGGGACACATGTTGCTTTGGTACCACCACAGGCCCAAGAGCAGGCATACAGGAACCGCAAACACTACCACTCGGTCAATGCACTGGTGGTATGTCTTGCAGATATGAGCATCTCACACGTGTGTGCCCGTTACCCCGGTTCTGCACACGATGCCTACGTGATGAGGAGTAGTCGCATCCCGAGGATGATGTCACAGATGCGGAACCAGCATGCCTGGCTTGTTGGTGTGTACTGACTTTGTACCATTGTGTGTGTTCTGCAATGTAGTGTTCCACCCTCTTTTCCAACTCAGCTAATGTGCAATTGTCTGTATGTAGGTGACTCCGGATACCCCAACATGCCGTGGTTGCTGACGCCCCTCAGGAACCCTGTGACACCAGCCCAGATGCGCTACAATGAGGCACATGGTCGGACCAGGAGAGTGATTGAGCGGACATTTGGTCTCCTGAAGAGCCGCTTCCGCTGCCTGGACAAGACAGGAGGGGCCCTCCCATATGCCCCAGCAAAGGTGTGCAAGATTATCATCGTCTGCTGCATGCTACACAACCTGGCAGTGCGGAAGGAGTTGCCTCTCATCCTGGATGACGATGACCAACATCCGCCACCTGTGGAGGATCCTGGCCTGGACCACGATGCCAGTGATGATAATGATGATGATGATGGTGATGTCCGCACACAGCTCATCACCAACTTCTTCAGCTGAATGTGAGTATCCAGAGATGTCATGTCAATGATGTGAGTATGCATGATATGTGTTGGTGGTGCTCTGGTGCTGTTTGAGTGTGGCCATGTGCTACATGACTGTATGCGTGTAGCGATGTGTCCTTACAGGTAGTCTGTACTCCCCAACAGTGTTGACATGCTAACTTGGTTCTGGGTGGGTATCTTGTGACATGTATTGGGCATGAGTATTGCAGTTCTGTCCTGTTCTTCAGTGCTTTTGACTGTGTTTCATTTCTGTCCTTCAGAGGGTACTTTCAGAGTCGTTTGGTCAACTGTGATCCCCGACACCGTGATTCGACTTCCAGGGTGGTAGCTGTCATGTCCCTACAGGTGATGTGCGCCACACCCATGGACTTCCTTCCTTCTACACTTGTTGGCTGTGTGCCCGCTGCCAGATGGGATTACCTTGCATCTGTAGTGGTTACAACATGTTGCAAATGTGTAATAAACCTGTGCTTCACTTTGTGATGTGCGTTGTCTGTGGTCACACATCTGACTGACATTTGCTTACTGCACCAGTGGGCTAGTTGACAAAGACTGTGAATAGGTGTTGTGTCTGTGCATTGCACCGTATTTCCTGGCAACATCAGTGTAGGCGATGAGTCAGATGGCCTAGGTGTGTATATGTTGTGTAGCCCTGGTGGTGTGTCTCCCTCATATGTGTCACGTTGCCATGACTCACATGCCTGTGTTGTACTTAATGTAGCAGTTAGCATGCACAGTGTAATTTCGCAGGTCATCATCTCCATGACAGAAACCACGTTGGAATCACAACAGAGGCAGGTATGGTGTATTAGTGTGTTTATTGTCATACATGTGTGTGTATAGTGCACAGGATGGTGGGTGCTGTACATTTTGATTGCAATCCAAAGTTCCTAGATGAATTGGAAGTCCTGGTAGCAGAAATGTCCTGAATAAAGTCCACAGTCATCTGATACATTGGTCCAACTTGTACTCCCCATGTCATGTGGGGGAGTTGTGTTGCAGTCAACAGGGTGAACAGTTTGCGCACAAAGGTGATTATCCAGAACAGGTTTTGGCTTACTGGGGGTTGCACATGGCCATCGGCCTCTCAGTTGCCCCTCCTCGGACGACCCCTCTTCTTTGGGGGGGGGACCCTCAAGTGCAGGCTGCTGCGGTGCAGGGGACTCTCCACCAGAGTCATCCTCCCTCCCTGTGGCAGTGCAGTTGTTTCAGCACCAGATGTTGTGGGCACACAGGGAGGTGTTGACTGGTTGCTGCTCATCTGGCGGAGGCATTGTAATATGTCCCTATGCACCGCCGTCATCTCTTGCAGTGTGTCCCACTTGGACTCCACGCGGGACATGTGTAAGTCCAAGCGTGCATGATGGGCAGCCTGCTGCTGTTTAATGTCCCTGAGGAGCCCCACTGCCTGGCTGAGGTCTCCGGTGCTGGACTGGTACGCATCGGCTATGCGTACCAGTTGTGGGTCATCATGCAGTCCAGATCCCTCTGCGCTCAGCGACCTATGTCTCCCACCCCTCCCACCACCCCTGGCGACACGTGCAGTACCTGAGGTGGCACGCACAGGTGACCCTGGGCCCCCTTGGGGGTTGTTGGTGGTGTTGGTGTCCATAGCCCCACGTTGGTCCAGGGTCCCTGTGCTGGTGGTGGTGGTGCTCCTTGGTCTGTCCATGTCGGCAGGGGTGGTATGTGTGTTGACAGTCGTTGGAGGGGTGGGTGCAGGGGGTGCAGCTGGTGGTCCTGCTGGTGCTGCATGATGACTTGCTCCGGAGGTGCCAGGTAGGTCTTCGTCATCCGAGGAGGGCAGAGGCTGTTCCACACCAGTGAGCTCCGTTTCCCCTTGAGCCTGGGACGGGGACTCCTCAGCGTCTGCTGCTGTGTCCCCATCATCACCTGTTTTTGGGAGACACACACAATGTATGTTATGTTTCTGCAGGCATTCAATGGTTGACACACCTGACAGTTGTGACTGTACCTCTGGATGCGGGCCTGTACATTGCATTGTCCTAAGTTGTCACAGTCAGAGGTTGATATTGGTGTAGCACATTGTCCTGCATACTTTGGGCATTTCTATATGAATGTTGGGGTGTGTACATGGTCTGCATTGGTTATATTTGGTTGACATCCGGCCCTCCTTCCCACCCAGCCAGATATTCCACCATGGAACGTGCTTCCATTGCAGGGAGTGCAAGTTGTCTTTCAGGATGTCAGTCAGTGGTGTCCTGCTGTTGGTTGGTGCACAGTTCCCAGCAGGGCCTTGTGCTTCCCACAGCAGTACCCAGTGTCAGCCATCTTGTCAGTTCTTTTCCACTCCCTGTGATGTGCGCATGGTTCAGGGTGGTGTTGATGGGACAGTTGTGGGGGTGACCAATATCTGTGACTACCACTCCCATCATGCTATTGCCTCCACCCCACTTCCCAGCATGCCCATACTTACTTGCTTTTGGGTGGACTTCACTGTGTGTGAGTGTGACAGCAATGGCAAGATGGCTGACAGTGGTGTCCTGCTGTTGGTTGGTGACCAGTTCCCAGCAGGGCCATGTGCTCCCCACAACTGAGCACCAGTGTCAGCCATCTTGTAAGTGGCTTTTGACTCCCTGTGAGGTGTGCATGCTTGGGTGTGAGCTTGCTGGGCCATGTGGGTGGGGGATGTTGGGCTGTGACTACCACTCCCATCATGCAATTGCCTCCACCCCACTTCCCAGCATGCCCATGCTTCCTTCCTTTTGACTCTGCTTCCCTGTGGGGTTGTGTGCCTGTGCTGACAAGATGGCTGACAGTGTTATCCTGGGGTTAGTTTTGCTACAAGTCCCATGTGTGTCCCTGTGCTTCACACTGCATGACCCAGGGTTGTGGTTCTTTGTGGGATATTTGAATAGAGTGTGAGGCAATGCATTCTCCCAGGTGAGTTGTGTGGAGTTTGTGTTAGGGGTGTGTGTGAGTGGAGCTGCTGGTAACTATGGTCAGTGCTGTCAGTCCTCCTTCCCACCCAGCCAGATTCTCCACCATGGAACGTGCTTCCGTTGCAGGGAGTGCAAGTTGTCTTTCAGGATGTCAGTCAGTGGTGTCCTGCTGTTGGTTGGTGCACAGTTGCCAGCAGGTCCTTGTACTCCCCACAGCAGTAGCCAGTGTCAGCCATCTTGTCAGTTGTTTTCCACTCCCTGTGATGTGAGCATGGTTCATGGTGGTGTTGATGTGCGCATTGTGAGGGTGGGCAATATCTGTGACTACGACTCCCATGATGCTATTGGCTACACTGACTTGCCCAGCATACACAGGATTCCTTCCTTTCAGTGGGCTTCACTGTGAGGTGGTGTTGTAGTGGTGGCTACATGTCTGGATGTGTTTGTTAGTTATATTTGTGCCACTGCCTAGCTGTAGTTGTAGTTGTGTTTGTACATGTGATGACACAGTTAAATATCACTATGAGATGGCATGTGTTGTGTTTATCTGACTGACATACACATTTTGGGATGATTCTGTTCTGGTTGGTGTGTATTTGCTTAGGGTGCATGGTTTGACTCTCCCCTTGACAGTGATGTGTGTGTATTGTCGCACAATATTGTGGACATTTGTTGTGTACTCACCAGGCTCTGGGATGTTTTCTAGTCCATAGACGCTCACTGGTGGTAGGATGGCCCGCACCTTCTCCTCCCAGGGCCTGAGGTATACTAGTTTGGCAGGAGGGCCACTGCCGGTGTGTTGGCTCAAGAGGTAGTCCTTCTTCAACAGCTCCCTGACCCTCCTGCGCACATCATACCACCTGTTCTGGATGTCTACCTTTGTCCGCAAACATGGTGATTGTGCGTTCACCCTGTCGACGATCCTCTCCCACATCTTGGTTTTCTGCGACATGGGTGTCTGTTGGACCAGTGTACCAAACAGCTGTGGCTCTACCCTGAGGATCTCATCTACCAGGACTTCCAATTCACTATCTAGGAACTTATGATTCTTCTTTGGGGGCATGGTGATGGGTGGGGATGGTGAGTGATGTGTGTGTTGGTGTGCAGGTGAGGGTGTGTGAGTGTGTGTTTTGCTGGGTGTATGTGAGGGTGTTATTTGTTGAGGTGCTGATGGTGTGTGGCTTGTGTGATGGATGAGCTGTGGGTGGGTGTGCGGTTGCTGTCTGTTGAGTGCTGGCAGGTAATTTGAATTTGCAAAGGATCATGGTAGGGATTTGTGTCCTTTATATGGGTGGAGTTGTGGGTGTGTCTTTGTTCCCTGTCCCCCCCCCCCAGTATTTATTGCCTTTGTAATTGCTTGTTTGGCCTTTTTTTGTGTGTTTTTCCCTTTGTACTTTTTGTGCATGTAGGAGACGTTCTTGTGACCGAGTCGGACCCTGCAGTTGTCTCGTACGAGCTTGTCCGAGTCGTTCACGCTGTGTTTGTGCTGTTTTCTATGCTGCGTACGCGTCGGTCGCGGTGTATTGGGTTGCTTCGGCTCGCAGTTTTGTATGCGTGTCGGTCGTACGGCTTGGCCTCCGTGCGACTCGGTCGTGTTTTCCACGCGTTGCATCGTACTTGGCGGGTAGGAGTTTGCAGGTACATTTCGTTCGGGATTCTTCCTGGTGCGTGTCGGTCGGTTCGATTCGCGTGGTTTTCCGGCCGGATGGCTGTTTTCCGTGCGGCTCGGTCGTTCGGCTTGTGTTCCGTACGAGTCGGTCGGATTTTGCACGCTTCTCATCGTACTTTGCGGGTCGGGCTGCACCGGTACGTGTCGGTCGGAAAGAATTCCGGCTCCGAGTCGGTCGGTACGTTTTCCGGCCCGAATCGGAATCGGCCCCTATGTAAGTTCCCTTCATTCTACTGCATAGCCTCCACAACTCTATCTGTGAGAGAGTGCTAATGAAAGACTGCAGGTCTAACACACATATATTAATATTTAAGATAAAAGAAAATACTTAAAGAGTCACAGGACTGATAGTAGAGCTGAAAATTGAAATATAAACAGTGACAAGTAGAGACAAGTCTGATAAGTTCGAGCAAGACATAAACGTATTTTTAGGTTAAATATAACATAAGATTATTCAAAATGAGTTACAGTGCCTGCTACAGGTTCTAGAAACGGGTATGACTTGCTTATTGTGCTACTAATAAATGTGTGCTTGGATTACCATGTTTTTAATTTATGCTAGTGAAAACAGTAAAGGAAATTTTCAATTTTCTGGCGTATGCGCGGTTCGTAAGAGCGGCTTCTAAAATATTGCTATGAGGGACGATGACCTTGTGTTATGTCTCACAGGAAAAAAGAAAGAGTATCAGTAAGCTTCTGCATATATTTTGAACCAGAAGCGTTGTTCAAAATACCTTATAATAATACAGTAGCCAAGTGTCAGCCGAGCCCTCCTCATTCCATAGAAAGCAGTGCTTAAAAAAGATGTATAAGACACCAGTGAAGGGGAGGGGAAAGACAAATGGACTAATTGCTGGAAGGAATGCTGAAATATGGAGTTTTGGCTTCAGTCCAGGAGGCATAATAAGGTTTAATAAGATATGCAGGGAGGCATTGCATGACTTGGCAAATTATGCAGAACTAATCCAACCCTGATGATAGACAGCTGGTTTTAATTTAGGTGGTTAAAAACTCTGAGAATAGGGATGTATGAGGAAATATGGTTGGGGCTTATTGAAAATTTGCCCTAGTTTGCATATTTATTGCTGAGCTTATTCTAATTCTTAACATTCATTCTAATGCATGTCCAGTGGAACAACGGCGGACCACTCGTTCCGCACCTCACGCCAGTTCCAATTAATGAGTTGGCCGCGCAAACTACCCGAACGCCAGCCGTTGCGGGACGTCACTGTGCTCCAGATCAAGGAATCATTTTAATGTCAAATGGGGGTGCGCAGCTTACAAAGTCCAGTAGCCAAATGTAGAAAAAAATAATTTCTTTATTTTAAATTGCGTAAAAAACATCAAACATAGACACTCCAGTCAATGTTTGATGTTTTTTACGCAATTTAAAATAAAGAATTTTTTTTTTCAATTGAACAGGAAAACGAAACCCAAAAAAACAAGAAAAAAAGGTAAATATCGCTGGATGTGATGATTAATCACAAAAGGTGTACTATGCACAAAATTATTCGAAGACTGGGGCTTGTCATGACTCATGGGAAACCTTTATATAATTCAATATAATTGCTAAACAAAGCTAACACTGACCTTAAATTTAAAGTCTCAAGTGATATTCTTGCAGTAAACAAAGGTAATAAATTAAAAATGTGCAGGTGCTGAAATGGGAAAGCAAGCAACTAGACTATTCCACACTAACCTATGGGTGCTACTGCAGTTTGTGTTTGGTTGGTATTCACAAAGCAAATTAAATTGCCAATATGAAAAGATACAGGGGCATATTCACAAGGACTTATCGCCGAGTTATCGCCACCTTAACGCATCAAAAGTGGAGATAGATTTAACGCCCCATTCACAAGCGGGTGCAAACAGCAGACATCGGCAGTATTCCCGCGATAACTGCCGCAAAATTTACCTCCACGGGTGACACCACCAACTAACCCTAATGAGATGCAGAGTAGGCGTTCCCGTGCAAAAACACACGAAAACACCACTACACCACATTCACAACGAACTGCCAGATCTGCGATGCGAACCAAAAACAGAGCGATAAGCCGCGGTAGCAGCAGGGATTTAACACCTGCCTTCTGCTGGTGTTAAGCCGGACGACTACCTGCAGCATGAAAGGGAGCCCAGGCCAGAGCCACATCTGAAGACCCACAGATGCCATGGAGACAATGATCATGCAGCTCGGAGACCCATGAGGGCCACAACACCCACCGCCACCACTCCCAGGCCCACCCCCACGACCCCCGGACAAACACATACCGTGCACGACACAAGAGCCCCAAAAAGCGCATGATGCCGCACAATGACAACAAGAAACACACATGTGTGGTCAGAAGAACGAGAAACAGTCACACATCAATGAAGTAACAACCAAAAACTTTATTGAAATACAACACAAAACACCAATGCGGAAGACTCCTGTCGGCTCCGTCCGGGACAATCTTGATGTCACAGCCTGGAAAATAAAGCACCAAATCAGAACGTGTGTCATGCGCACATCAAAGGAGCGAGACACAGAGAAACAGAGAAGGAAAGAAAGGCAGAGAGAGAAGGAAAGGGAGAGAGAGAGAGAAGGAAAGGAAGGGAGAGAGAGAGAGAGAGAAGGAAGGGAGAGAGAGAGAGAGAGAGAGAGAAGGAAAGGAAGGGAGAGAGAGAGAGAAGGAAAGGAAGGGAGAGAGAGTGAGAAGGAAAGGAAGGGAGAGAGAGAGAGAAGGAAAGGAAGGGAGAGAGAAAGAGAGAGAGAGAGGGAGGGACACTGCCGCCCCCGCGCACCCAGGCACCACTGCTCACCTGCTGCCACCGGTGTGTCTCCAACCACGTGCCGGCATACACTGCAAGCCACCAGGTCTGCAATCTGTAATCGAGGCCAGAGTCAATCATGGCAGAGTCCATCTCACTGCACACGGCAACAACGCCTGTCTGTCCCTGCGCACACATGCAGCCGCACCCTACCCCCTCCCACCGGCCAGCGCTGGCTGTCCGCACTTACGCACCCAGGCCCCACTGCTCACCTGCCGCCAACGGTGTGTCCACCAGTGGGCACACCACGTGCCCGTGCAAGCTCCAGGCTCCGGTCCCGCCACCATGGCATGTTCCACATCATGCGGACCCGCACCGTGGCCCAGCAGGTCCCACACATGACGCTGAGTCCTGAGGCATCAATGGCAGAGACCACATCAGTGCACACGTCATCATCGCAGGCTGCACACCCGCTCAGCAATTTCGGTGCCACTAACCCTGTGCAACCCCAGTCAGCGCCACGTGGTGGTAGGCCCGTGACGGCCTCAAGGCTTCGGGTGCCACTAATCCTGTGCAACCCCAGTCAGCGCGACGTGGTGGTAGGCCCGTGACGGCCGCAAGGCTTCGGGTGCCACTAACCCTGTGCAACCCCAGTCAGCGCCACGTGGTGGTAGGCCCGTGACGGCCGCAAGGCTTCGGGTGCCACTAACCCTGTGCGCAACAACTCATGGGCCCTTTATGATTGAGAATCGTGGAACGTCCGTCATTCAGTCACCACCGGCAGTGGGGAATGTGACGTTGTCGGCCCCTTATATTGGCGGGGTCACATGGCCTGTGACGCCTGTGCTAGATGGGTGTGGTGTGTGTGCAAACCTGCCCTCAGGGAGTGGTCGTGACATGCTGACAACTAGACCAGTGACCTGCAGACCACTAGCGTGTAAACCTGCGACTTGTAGCTATGTGGCCCCCCCCTCGGAGCGTAAGCGGAGTGGTCTGGCCTGGCGTATGCCGGACCAGCGCAGGGCTTGCAACAATGACTTGGGGGCACTGGGCATGGTTCAGTCCATGTCCGGACAAGGAAGTGACTATTTATTTATTTATTTAAACAGTTTTATATAGCGCTGGCTAGACCCGAAGGTATCAGAGCGCTTTACATAAGGTCAGCACAGTAGCAACAGTAATATAAATTGCACGTTACATCCAATATTTGAGATACATTAAACAGGAGAGAAGGAGAGACCAGTAGAGCTGGGAGGGGGAGAGGGGGAGTGAGAAGGGAGAGGACGAGGGGGATGACGGATTAAGAGACAGAGGTAAAGTCAGTCCAAAGACCAAATGGGTAGGTGACGGCCAGGGAGGTAGTCCCAGGCCAGTCTCCCCTATAGCTCTCATGGAAGCTCCAACGGGTCTCGGCCAGAAGGGTGAGTAGAGGGGAGACAAGTAAGAGAAGAACAGCAAATATATAACGAGGGGGAGGGAGGGCGAGACAGGGAGGGGGGGAGTAACTGAGTCCAAGGTCCGGCTGGGCAGGTGACGGTCAGGGAGTGAACCAAGTCCGATCTCCTCATTAGCTGAACAGAGCAGCTCCACCGGGCGTCGGACAGAATGCTCGGACTCCGCTGTCAGGATAGAGGTCAAGTGTACTTAGGGGTAGTCAGGGTAGTGCGGGGGAGCCATGTTCCAAAAGAATTTTAGGAGTCCCCATGATGTCAGGCGCAGTCTTGGAAGGGTTGAGAATGTGAAGGTTCGGCAAGGGGGAGAAAGACGCCTTTGTCGGCCATGTTGGGGTCAGGAATCCTGGGACCCTTTTGATGGTGAGAAAAGCCGCCAGTGGGAGGGGTAACTGCCATTACGCGCTTCCCCCAATTGTGTATTCGGGTGATGGCGGGGGGCCGTAGGTGCCTGCCACTTGTCACTGGTGATCATAGGGGGGCATACTGAGCTTGGCCACCCCTCCGGAGTTTGGGAGCCGTTTTACTCCGAGCCGATGCTACCGGATGCCATTTTGCCCCGGCGGTCCCTCGGAGAAATGGAGACCCATCAGTCCACAGCCTTGCCTCCCCACAGCGGCCCCGTGATTGGGACCGTCAGAAATAGCAGTGATCCAAGCGCTGTGAGGGAATTCTGCCTCAGATCTCCGGCGGTAGCTCGAGTGCCCCACCAGTAGGGGGGGCGGGGGTCGCTGCACCCGCACCACAAGGGGGGGGTCACCAACCAACTCCTCAAAATTGATACCCCCAGGGGGCCAGCCGACCGGACTGCACTACTAGGGGGGGGGAGGCAGAGAGGACTGCCGCTGGGAGTTCAATTGCTAGACTAGCGGCATCACGATACCTGGCTCCGGGTCTTAGAGTGTGGTCGCGTAGATCGCCGGCCGCCATCATAGATCTCTCCCGTGTGGAGACTCCGCTGTTCGTATCGCGGTTGCGCCGGATCGCCGAAAGGCGGTTTTGGGATCGTTGTGATCAGCCAGCATTCCGATTGCAGGATTTGGGATTCCGGAGTGATTTAACACAGCGAGGCACCGCTCCGGATACTGGAGAGCGGGTCCACCATGGAGCTTCGGTTTAGAGCGGCCTTCATGGCCGCTAGCTCCTCCTAATGCGTGTGTCCCTGTTGTAATGTCTACGGCACCCTGAACGCAATCGGCAATGTAGCACACTGTGACTGGAATCCCACTAGATGAGCATCATTGACGTTAGGGGGAATCACTGACCCTACATTCATCCACACATTCATACATGAATGATGAAAGACATGACACAGCAGTGCGTTTCTGGATGTTTAATGCACATCCAGTGGAGTTTTGCAGCTGGAGCAGTACAGGGCCATGCCAACCCCACTTCACAAGATGGGCCCGTGGAGGGCCAGCCAGGGTCCATCGGGGAATGACAAGTACAGCGGAAGAGGAAGGGTACATTCCGCAGTCTGGTCGCCGTGTCATTGGTCACCAAACAGATTATGGCAGTCCATGTCGAGGGCCAAGGTGAGTGCAGCAGAGTGTATCGGGGGTCAGTGGAAGGTCATGGGGCCATGTGCGGCACCAGGCAGCAACAGGCCAGGTGGCGGACATGAATGCTAGTGCCTCCTCCTGATCTCAAGCCCATCCACGTCCTCGTCCTCGGATATGTGCTCTGCCCCACCTGTGGGTGGTGCAGTTCCGGCTGCGGCACTGTGTGCCACTGACACATCAGGGGCCGGAGGTGGATTGTCGGCCGCATTGTGTGGCAGTGACACATCAGGTGCCGGAGTGGAATGCCTGCCGCACTGTGAGGCACTGACACACCAGGGGGCGGAGATGTGGATGGTGTAGGAGCAGCAGCATTCATCTGCGCCACGCCTTGTGGCAGCAAGGCCATGATGAGGATCTGCAGGGCATGGTAGATCCCAGCTACATTTCGCTGATGTGCAGCGGTGGCTGCCATCCTTTCCGCCTCCATCCGCACCATGTCCTCCATGAGCCTCCGCATGTGTGCCAGCTCACGGCTGAGATCGCTGGAGCCACTCTGAGCGGACAGGTGTTCTTGTCTCCGAGTCATGACTGCAGCGATGTCATCCAGGGCTAGTTGGAGACCATGGAGCGGCCTGTGGGTGTCCGTTAGGGACTGGAGGTGGTCCCTGATGGGACTCAGACACCCATGGATGGCGTCAAGTTTGGTAGCCATGAGGTTGAACCCCACCCGCACCTGCTCAGCCATCTCCCTCTGGACCTCCAACACACGGCGTTGGAAGGCCATGTGCTGTTCAGGGGGGTCTTGGGAGACAGCCGGGGATGTGGGTGCCTCCTGCTTGGTGGTTTGTGGAGTGGGTGGGGTCTCCTCGATGCAGCTGGGCTGCCATGGTCCTGGAGGTGATTGGCGGATGAGTTCAATGATGTCTTGGAGGGCTTCGGTGTCAATGCTGGTGTTGTCCTCCTCGTCATCAGTGAAGAGTGGCTGGGACTGCTCTGCAGGAGGTGTTGACGGTGCCCCTGCAATGTGAAGGGGAGATGCTGTGTTACAATGTGTCCACATGTATGTAGCCGCATGGTACATGTTCACATTCAGACGGCATGGCAATGTACATTGTGACAGTCTGTAGATCAGGGCCATGATCCAGAGTCATTGTGGGTGTGCACTGTGCTCTGCTTGATTGTGCATGTGTGCCATTGTGGCCATCTCCCCCGTCCCCCAGTACCTGGTGGTTACTCACCCTGTTGCTGTTGTGTTGTGTCATGTCGAGCAGTGTCCGGTCCCCGACTCCTGCCAGGGTCTCCACACTGATGACTGTCGACACCAGCTCCTCCATGTCATCCAGCTCCAGCTGTGGCGCTGGGCTCCCACCTCCAGTCTGCATTGCTGCCTTCTGGTTGCCTGCGAGTTTCTCCTTGGTTTTGCGCTTGATGTCAATCCATCGCCTCTTGACCTCGTCCATTGACCTCTTGTGCTCTCCGACGGCATTCACCTTGTCCACAATGGACCGCCATATTCCATTTTTGGTGCCCAATGACACGTTGGAGGTGACGAACAGTTCTTGACCAGGATCCTATTCTCCTGCGGACTGAACTTCGTCTTCCTCTTCTTCTTGTCCTTGCCCTTCCCTGTCCCCGAGGTCCCAGGCTGGTCGAGCGGGGTGCTTGTGTGGTTCCGCTCGTCCTCTGCGCCTGCTCCGGCTGCCTCCATGGTGCTTCGGGGTTGGTCATTTTGTGTTTGTGTGGTTTTTCTACTTTTGTAGTGCTTTTCCTGCCTGCCATGTGTGTGTTGCAGGCCGGGGGCTGCTTATCGCTGATTTCCTCATCGCGGTTTGGCCCATCGCATGTTTTTTTGCGTTGGGGTTTGGGTTTTTATCACCGTTGCGGTTGTTGTATCGCGGACATTGTCCGCCTTTTCGGGAGACTATCACATGGTATCGCCGTGTTGTGAATTCCACGTTAACACGGGGTTATTTTCCCGCGATAGACTGCGATGTGTAATGTTGCGTTAACATTTTTTGGAGATGTTTAGCGCACGTTCTTGTGAATATCCCCCACAGTGTAGAAGGGACAAGTCATTGCCCTAGCTAGTGAAATGTGATGGGTTGAAGTCACAACCATCTAGAACAGTGCTTCCCAAACTTTTTAGAACCCTAACCCAATTTTAAGAACAACAAACTTTGCCACCCATCTAGCTTTAATGGACAGGAAGCGCACCATTTTTTAATGTTACTGTAGCGCACTGTGAGTTACAGACAGCACATTTTCTATCAAAATAGCAACTAAATTTGCACAGACACACAGTTTTACTGATAAAACCATATTGCACACAAACAATAAGATGTGGAAATTGGGTTTAGTGAATATTTATCATTTGTGCATCACCAAGTAAAGTGTCTTGATTTGTTTTGATCTAATAAAATCTTTGTTTCCATCACACTTACAAAAAACTGTGCTTCATTTTTGCTTTCTAACTGCTGAATGTGTACAGTTCACTTACAGGTATTTCCATGGTGTTGTGTGTTACAAAAATGACACTTCCTGTACCCCTGCAAGATTGTCACATAATTATTCACTTTACTTTTATTTCTCTGACTGAAAAGTGAGAGGAGTTTGTAAACTTCAATCAACATGTTAAAAAACAGGAGTTGAACTTGTGAGAATGTAGTGTGACATCTGACCTCTGTATTTAAAGCGCAGCAAATGTGGCAGGATATATACAGAATTTAAACGCATCTTTTTTCATTGCTAGGACTTTTGCCACCCACCAAAAATGGGCTCGTGACCCGACCCACTGTTACGCATATTTGCAAAAGTTTGGGAAACGCTGACCTAGAACAAGGCTTGTCAACTCACTAAATAGTAAAATCCAGTCAGGTTTTGAAGCAACTATAATTAATATGCATGAGACGAAATTACATATTTTGAATTTCAATGAGGATTATTTGCGGATTTTAATGATTTTTCTGAAAAAAACACAAGGGTTTCAGTATTGGGTTGGCTGACAGGCCCAGTCCATGATAAAACTGCTACATACAGTGGGGCATATTTACGTTTCCTGGCGCATCCCTGCATATCAGCAGGGATGCGCCAGGAAAATGCGTCACGCAAGTTTACCCTTGCGCCACGTCCGATGCGCCGCATTTACAATGCGGCGCATCGTGGCGCAAGGATAAGCAGATGCGTGACGCATCTGCCGGCGGAAGGTTGGCGCAGTGCTGAAGTTGTGTCGCAAGCGCGACGCAACTCCAGCACTGTTCCAACCTTCCTATCCCTAACATGGTGCGTCAATCCTTACGCCTGCTTGAAGCAGGCGTAAGGATTTGACGCACCAGCGCTCGGAAAAGTGACTGCGTGAAATCTTGTAGATTTCACTGCGTCACTTTCCGAGGCGTTCCTGCGCCGGAACGCACCCCTGCGCCGGTACGCCCACATGAAACCTGACACAGGTTTCATGTGGCGCAGGGGTTTACTACGTGACGCATCTCCCTAGATGCGTCACGTTGTAAATATAGCGCAACGCGGCGCATGGTTTGCGTCGCCGCTGCGTCATATGCGTGATGCAACGGCGGCGCAAAAGTGGCGCAAGGGGCTTGTAAATATGCCCCAGTATATTTAATAGACACAGATAGATAACTGGATTCAAGAACTCAGAGGTCCGATAATGGAAAATGGGGAGCCAAATGTTGGCAGTCAACAAAAGATGATTGACACTTATGAACAGATTGAAGAAGTATGTGGGCTCCTAGCATCTCACTTATGCAATTTTAATTTGAAAACAAATTGGCACATGAAGTTGCCGCCATGTTTTCAACGTTTTGAATCTGGAAAAAAAGCATCTTTCTATTGCACTTTGGGCAAATAGCATGCACTTTAATGAATTCAGGGGACTAGTAAATTCAATGGTGTCAACATCAGTTGACGTTTTTGTTCAGGAATATTGAGAATTAAAAATTGTCCTTCACAATATTGTGGTCAACATATTGAATGCTACAATATTGCGAAGAGAATTATATGCAGGCAAGTATAACTAAGCTACACGTAACTCGAGATATCTATATATATAAATACCTTGATGGAGGTCTGTGGAGCTTGGGCTGAGATTAGTTTCATAGCTGTCTGTAAGTTGTTATTTTAGATCTGATAAAAGTCTGGCTCCCTTGTTATGTGACTAGTAATGATGACAGGTTGAAAAATGGAAGTATGAAAGTCTCAGATTTTTTCTCATCTGGCATATCTAAAAATAGTTTAGGATTACCTTACATGCCAAACTGGAACAT
Organism: Calotriton arnoldi; assembly: GCA_963921515.1. Lineage (NCBI taxonomy): Eukaryota > Metazoa > Chordata > Amphibia > Caudata > Salamandridae > Calotriton > Calotriton arnoldi. Next base: position 19,786 of record CAWUFW010006388.1, on the reverse strand, counting down.
ACCAATTTGGGATCGCCAAGGGCCACATTTGCAAACCGAGTCATTGGCTAGCTAGTTGATATACCTACTCTGCAGCTAAACTCAGGGCCGGCTTTAGCGCTGGTAGCGCCCAGTGCGACAATAATTTTTTACGTCCCCACACATCATGACCCCCTCCTCAGATTCTCTCACTACCATAGGGAAAAAGTGCCCCTCAGCTCTCCAATAATAAGTTATTGCTAAACATATCACCCCCCCTGAGGTCAGTGCCCCCTCCACAGGTCAGCGCCCAGTGCGGCTGCACCAGTCGCACTGCCCTAAAACCGGCCCTGGCTAAACTGACCTGGTCTGAGAGACGGCGATTTAATGAAATCTGCTTTCAGGGCCGAGAGAACTGTTTATCACAGCCATGAAAGCAGCCGAGGGGTTCAGTCCAGCCTGCCTCTGCCCTTTTGTAGTACAGCTGAATGTACGCAGCAAGACCTCATTGTACGTGGCTCAGCTCTGGTGTCGACAGCGCTTTAAGTGAGCCAGGTCTCTCCGGGTCACAGACCCGGTAATAATTAAAAACGAACATAAAAAGGGGTCGCTATCAGACCCAATATTCACGCCCTTAACTTTATTGGAAAAAAAACTGATCAATTTCTGAACAACGAATGTAAAAGACGCTAAGGAAGTCCATGTCAGCAATTTAGTTCCTGTTTATATTTCAGATGTTTTACTTAATCTTTCATTTCCAAAGAGTGTTGGTTTGTTCCAGGATTTTGTGTTTCTGTATGTTTTTCCTGCAGCATGTTGCTCTTGTTTAGTGTATGCACTGAACCGAGTAGCCTCCAGATGTTTTTAAGGGCAACAATTGAGCGCTCTGAAGTTGAGGCTGAAGGCAGTGCGTGTTTCTCACAGGGCCAATCAGTGGGTCAAGAAGGTGTTCAGAATACATGCTCATCCAATCCTAGGCCTCTCTACAGAGTGCACAGAGCAATGATCACGTTTTCCAGTTGCAATTATGATTCTGTGCATATGTGTGTGAAGGAGGTACACATTTGTCAAAATATTGGCAAGGTAAAATAAAATGCAATGCTTACAACTTAGAGGGTGTGTGGTATGTTTGGGGCTGATGAAGTGAAGGAGATGCGAGGGAGTGAATTCAAGAGAGAGTAAAAAGAGGGTGCTAAAGAGGGAAGAGATGAGGTGTAAGATAAGAAGATGACCGAGATGGGGAGAGAAAAGGGGGAGTACACGTCTAGCATGAGTGAATGAGACACTCTGAAGACCTCTGCCCCTTTCGGAGGCCTCAGTGATGTTTAATTCACAGACCCTGAATTTCAGAACTGAAACATTTTCAACATGAATTATTCACAAGAAAGACATAATTTTTACTTGTTTATCTTAAAGCACTAACGACCTTTGCCAAAGTCAATAGTCCTTGCTGGTAGGTGTATATCAGTTGTTGTGCTATATATGTGGATGCAATAACAGAAAACTTGGAGAGGAACCAAAAAAATACCGGTTAGGTGGCACAGTGTCATCTTAAGGATTTTGGGACCCCCGGGTAAGACATTTTTTAGTGGCCTCTTTACTTAACAAATTTGAATTGTATTACCCATTGCCTTCTAATTCAAGAGCGTATGGCACCAAATAATACTAAATTATATGTTAAACTTTAACAAGGTCACAGAAAACAGTGGAAATATGTTTTGCCTGGGACCCAAATAGCCTTAAGATGATACTGGGTAGATAGACAGTGTCTGAGGTAGAGGTAAGTAGCGAGGTAGGGATGTTTAGATAGAAAATAAAATACTCAATAGTAAAATAGAAAGTTCACCCTCCCTGGGGGCCTTTTGGAAGGTGGGGCCAGGCCAATTGCCCTCTTTGCCCATGCTGTAATAGTCTCTGGTTTGGCACACTATGAGAATCACAGAAATGTAGTTTATGTCTTTAAGCTACACCATTAATAACATACGCCATGCTCCTTTTAGACACTCCCTGCTTTTTTCATTTTACTTAAAGCCCTAGACATCATATCACCAGTTTTCCATGTGCCAGTGCGTGAAAGATTGACATGTGTTACTGAGTCCCTAAATTGCAGGGTGCATTCAACAGCCCTGCTGTTTCTTTCAGTTTTAAATAACAAGCATTTGCAATATATTGTCAAGTTGGCAAACAAATGTTTTTTTTTTGTAAAAGTGCCCCATGCCTCGCTTTCACTTTAATGTCGGCCATGCCCCCTTCTTTAAGACGTGGCTCGTGTAAAGAAAGGTGTGGCCACGATTAAAGTAAAACCGCAGTATGGGGCACGTTTAAAAATAAAAAGCATTTGATAAGCAACATAGCGTGTGCAGAGGTGCCGAGCTGTGCAGGGAGCAATTTTGAAAGATAAAGCGCAGCGTCCATGATCGGGCACCGCGCTGTCATGAGAACAGGGTAGGTTAGGAAGAGCCTGTCATGCCTGCAAAAGCAACTAGATTAAAAACATTAAAGGAAATAGTGCTCACAGACTGTAGATAAAATAGACCCTGTTACAACACAAGTAAAAAGTCCAGTCCTCATGTGAGGTTACAAATGCAGACAAGGCGAAGCTAAGGAGGGACTCTAAAGCTTATTAACAAATCAGAAGCAACTATTTAGAAAGGTCAGCAACAGGAGCCAATTGAAAAGATAGGCGGATAGTGGGCGGAGCTTCACATCCATACCTGAATACAGCATGCCTCACAGAGCAGCGGATGTGCTGCCCAGGCTCGACCTAAAAAGGGAGAATTCCTTGGGATAGATGGGTCCCTATCCCGGTGGTCACAGCAACATCTTCAGAGGTAAAAAAATTAAGTTTTGATTTTTCCTACAGCTGAGTTCCTGTGATGTAACTGGAGTGCTCTGGGAGGTGATGTGTGGCTGCATATTAAAATTACTAGATTGCTCAATGTCAATAGAGACGAGTGATTAATTTGTAAAAAAGTAAGGGCCAGGGCCCAACTTATTTTAGTAGGCTCACACTTATATCTCCCACCACCCACTCACACCACCCACTCACCCACTGCACCTGCTAAGACGGCCAAATGCCAGTTCCAGTGCTACCTACTAACCATCACACTGATACAGCTGTGACATTTTAGACTATTTCAGGTCGTCTCGAGCTATAAGGATAAACTATATATACATGCTAGTTCATTATGATTTTTTATGTAAATGAAACTGGGAAACACTTTATCTGATGTTAGAAAAAGACAGACAGCACCACAATGTGGTGGACTGTCATAATTAAGTGCCAGATTCATAAATAAGTGCTGGTGCTGAGCACCGGCAAACACCGGCACAAATTAAGCTCTGTCAGGGACACCCTTTTTCAGTCCTGAATTTTCATAACAATAGAATGAATTATGGGAGTTGGAGTCCTTGTAAACCTTATATACCTAATTTCCAAATCACAATGGATTGTAGAAGGAAAAGGTGGACCAGAATAAGGTGGTGACATGTGGCTAATCGGTAACCTTCCTGCACATTAATAGAAGTTTAAGGGCCTAATGAAAGGAGGTTCTACACTAAAGAGCTTTTGAGAGCAGTGCTCAACATTGCAATAACAAAACCATTTTCTATTATTTATGTAACACCTCACCACGCTTCATAACTGCCAAGTCACAAATTTCATGCGCCACATCTTCAGATATTCTGAATCTTTGAGCCAATAACACTTTGCAGTTTTGAACATGTTATTTCTCATTTTCTCTCATGTGTATGTGGTTAAAAATCGGAGTATTCAGTGCATTTGGAAAGAGCCAGAAGTGGTTGACAGTGCCACACTTGCTACTTGTCCATCTCACAGCTATGCACATCTTCACTAGCGCCCCTCCCTAAACTTTTTTCACATGTGCAGCCTGGCCAATAGGAGACCTCCTGCTTCTGAGGGTACAGAGTCAATGGATGCCTAGCTGGGCTTAGGATCTGCTATGCTTCACAGGTAGAATAAGACAAGGAGGAGACAAATCAGGCGAGGACAAAAAACAAGGGAAAGAAGAGTATAGGGGAGAAACAAAAACTGAGGGAGGGAGAAAGGAAGCAAAAGAAAGAATGGGATAGATAGCCACAGAAAAACATAAAAGTTGGAGAAATAGAGAGACATATCAAAGGAAACTTAGAGAGAGGCAGGGAAAGAGACAGGTGTGATAGAGAAATACAGAGTACAGTAACGTTTTATAGAAGTAAGATTGTGTTAGAGCGAGGCAGAAATGCAAAATCCAGATGGCTACATAGAGAGCCAGAGAGAGAGAGAGAGAGAGAGAGAGAGGGAGAGATACAGGTTGAGGGATATATAGAATTATAGAGAAAGATAGAGCGAAGTAGGGACAGTGAGATGGGGAGAAGAATACGAGAGTGGAAAAGACAGAAAAAGAATAAAAGAACAAGACAAGAGAGCGGAGGAAGAAAGGCATGTAGCTTCCCATTGAGAGAGCTAGTGAAAGTAGCATGAGGTTGATGTCTGCCTTCTGGACACTGCTGGCGTTCTGCAGGAAAGCCCCATTTTGCTTGCCCTCTTCTCTGTTTTTGGGTACTCTTCAACTTCATGACGTGCAGGAAGAAGTGCCCTATTACACCCAGTGCCCTCAACTTCTCCCACCCTTGATAACATGCTGCAGGGGGATTTTTGTAATTTGCCAGTTAACTTTGAATAGTTAATTTCAACAGTGAACACTGATGGCACAATGTTTACATAGTGCTTACTGCAGCAAGCATGCAGCTTCTAAACACTATTAAGGTTCCAACTCAGTGCTTATGATATTGACCTTTAGGCCTTTTTTTTATACTCTATTTTCCCAGGGAGTGGACATTTCTCGGTGCAATGAGTGTATATATGACTCCAACATCTAGATGGGTAACAATAACAGGCACATTGATATACATGAGAGGACATGTTTGTTTCTAGGCAATGATGATCCTGCGTGTGTGTGTGTGGGCATGTATAACCAACGCTGTGGGAACCAGCTCAGTCCTCATAGTGTGGGTTAACCTTTCCAGAACCAGACAAACACTATCTTTGTGAGGACCGGTGCGATGTGAGGACCCGTCCCCGTAGTGTGTTTAGGTACTTTCGAGTGAGTGCATCAAAAAAGCAAAAGTGCAGTTAGATTTGCCTCGGTCCGCTTTATAACCTGCCCTACTATCAAAGCGCGCGTGGAGTTAGAATAGTATTTACACACTTCATTACGGTCAATGGCCGGTCCTCCTAATAATAGGTATGTTATGTTGTGCGTGCATGTGCGCATGCACACACATGTGGGTAAGGCCGTGGGTGATCTTGTCTTTGTTTGATGGGCACTGAGAACCTGGGCACTCTCCAGCTTTGCACCTAAAAGGCCACTCATTAAGTGCATACACTCTGCTTTCAAGTTGAACAAGCTGAAACAAAGAAACTGGACACTCTGACAGTTCTGAATCAAAGCCTTGAGTACCATGACTTTAGTAAAGCAAAAACTAACTGAGCACGCCTTGTTAACCCACTGCGTGTGGCTGCTGAGGCAGTGTAGCAGGGCCATTAGCCCACCCATACAAGTTTTATTTATTTATCCAGAATAGTGACACAATTCAATTTCCTTTCATGACTCAAGCACATTCATTCATGCACTGTGTCCTCATAGCTATCAGACATACATGGGTGTGCGTGTTAGTGGGCTTTCCTCTCCCTTTAGTGACAATCTGCCATGGTCTTAAAATCCAAACTTCTACATCTGGATTGCAAGATGCCATTTAAGAAAGTTGAGCACTATAGTGAACTAGTGAAGGGCCTTTTACTGTGGAAAAAACCCTCCCAATCCCTGATAAAGATATCTAGGGGCTGGACTACCAGTAAAGGCTTCTAGGAGATGGGCTGCTTCTCTAGGTGAGAGAACTTTGGTAGATGGAAATTCTTGAACTTGCCACTCGGGCTCGGGTTTTTGACTCGGAGTTGTTCACAGCGGCTACCAAACTCCACACTGTACAAAACCCAAGGGACTGGTGCATCCTGGTGGTCCAACAAACATGCCCCCTTGCACTGCTGAATAAACAGAGGGCTCTGCACATCCAGACTGCAGAAATTTAGCCATCTCTCCTAAACTTTCACCCTGATAATAAGTGTGCAGTAGTAACGGGATTACCACTCATGTTTTAAGCTCCACTCATTTAAAGAACTGCAGTAGTACTGCATACAAAAATTACTTGGCAACCAGAAAAACTTCCCTTAGAGGAAGACTCGGTGAGTCTGGCTTCTGTGGAAGTAACATCTCAAAAGCATACATCTCACTCTTATAAGGAAAACCCCTATTTCTACACTCAAAACTGATACTTGGATTGATATGAATGTTCTTCATTGTATTGTGTTGTAGTAAGCATTTTCTAAAGTGCATTTATGCCACTAGCGTAGGCCCAAGTGTTGCAGAGACCTTGTCCATTGTGTTGCATGCCAGGTCTTAGTACATGATTTGTAGAGTATGTGTCCATAATTTAACTTGTAATGAAAGTGTTGGTTGTTGTGCATGAGGGCTAAAGAGATTCCCATTGTCAATGCTACAGTTCTGTCTCTGTACTTAAGCATGTGTGCAGGGGCGGCTCCTTTGTTATGACAGAGGAGCGTCGCCGCACTAGTTGGCAGCAGATGCAAACATATGAAAAATAAAATGGTTATATGCGTCATAGGGCGGGGCGGGACCATGTAATGAATGATAACAGTAGAGAGGATGGGTGATGGGCACTACTAAGTGCGCATGATGGTTTAGCCGGCCGTCTTAGGCCAGCCAAACCGTCATGCGCACTTATCATTTCTCCACCCGTCTGTGTTGTACACACGGTGGAGAAAAGCCACAGACTCCCAGGCACTGTCTGAGTGGCAAACCAGGCCGCTCAGACCAATCCCAGCGCTGCTCTTATGCTGGGAATAGCATTGAGCTGGGATTGGCATCTGAGAGCCAGCGCAGTGTGCACCAGTCGAGGATTGGGATAATAGTAGGCCATAATCAGACCGTAGATATTTCATCTTCCGTTCCAGTGCAAGTCCACCTTTGTGTATAGTGGTGGGTAGCAAGGAGCGATTCATACAAGAAGGGCCGCAACCAGGATTTCAATCTTTTCTAGATTTCTTGTAAAGTTGATATTCTCCCTGTTCTAGATAGCAGTGAATGAATGTGCCATATATTCATTCCTTGATGTCTATAAAACACATTTATACTGGTCTATATGTTTTGGTGTGAATTGAAAGAATGCAATCAGGCTGTAATTAACTCTGCATAGTTGTACTGAGATGTAAACATGTCAGTTTTCTGAGCTGGGAGATCAACCCATTTCTCAATGTGATGCAACCAATGTAAACCAAATATCTTTTCATGTGACTCCCCCCACACAACCTCAGTGTTCTTCCAGGGTGTAGGGGTCTTTATTGTTTTTTCCTTCCCTCACTGACATGTTTTTATTGGTGGTGATGGACAAAAAAGTTACATTACACCATCCACCCTAAATAGGACAAGAGGTGTAAATGTTCTTCCTTCTAGGGCCGTTACTCCGTCGGAGGAAGCTTTCTGTCGATGAAGCCAGAGGGGACTCCGTCGTCAGATGGTCGCCCGACTATAAATGAGGTGGACAAACCAAGACTTTGGAAGACAGTGTGCTCCATCATGTTTGTGTTGGAGTCGCCTGTTTGCTAAAGTCTACATGGGCCCTTCATCACTAATGCTGAAACAGAATCTAAGCACATTCTAGCCAAACCAGGTAGAGTTAGGTTCAGAGATACAGAATAATCAGAGTCCTTTAAGCTGAAGGACATGGCTGGAAAGGAAAGCAAAGTAGGAATTTGTGTATTTACCCATGGAATTGCATATTGTGTTGTGCAAATGTTTTATTATGTAGGAAAGTTGTGGGAAATTGCAGATTATTGGCCCTTGCTTAGTGTGGAAAGATTCCTGCTTTCCCTTAATCTTCGCCCATATGAAGTCCACTTGATCCCCCAGTCCTCTTACCAAGCATATTAATACAGAGCTCACAGAATAGCCAAATATGCTTCTCAGTGACACAGCTTATAACACCAGTGTGTGCAGTGACAGATCCGTATTAAAAATCTGAATCTGAATTAAGAATTTAGAATCTGAATTTAGTGGTTTTTCACAGACAGAGCCTAGGTGTTAAGTGTGCACACCTACGTATCTCCCCCAGCATCTGGAATCTAAAGAGAAGCAATATATAGTGCTTTACAAAAATCTAAAATAAATAAATAAAATAAATGTTAGGAAAAAATGAAGATAGAACATTTAAAAAAATGTCTCTGTTGTCACATAGATGAATTTATCTTGTGTGGTTTATTCCAAATGTTTTCATTTTGGGTAACACTTTTTAGTCACGAGGGCCCTGATGTACTAGGGCATCTTTGATTCCCAAAATCTGTCCATATGCAATTGCACAAAGGCCTTTTGGCGTGTAGCGAACACAGACTGCAAATCAGTACCACATTACTAAATCACAATTTTGGTTTGCAACTACATACCAAATTGGTACTTGGAAGGAGTGTGGTCAAGCCTTCCAAATACCAATTCTGAATGGGATGTATTAATGTTTTCAGACTGAAATCTTGTCGCAAAACATGAATATATTACTGAGTGCACAAAGGCAGTGGTAACCCATGCGCAAATGGCATTTGAAAATGTTAACAAACACATTTTTTAAATTAGTCAGTGGTCCCATTGACTACTCTTAAAAACGTTTGTAAACTTTTATTTTAATTTTTTGAAACACATCCCGTTTTTCTTTAAGGAAAAACGGGCTACATTCAAAAAAAGATATTGCTTTATTTATTATCAAAGCAAACACAAGGAGATGATGGACAGAGCGCTGAAACTTTTCAGACACTCACCCCAAGTCACAGATCTGGGTTGAATTCATCATCGTTCTTTAGCTCACTTCAACTTAGGGTGAATAAAGCAAACACAAGGAGATGATGGACAGAGCGCTGAAACTTTTCAGACACTCACCCCCAGTCACAGATCTGGGTTGAATCCATCATTGTTCTTTAGCTCACTTCGCCACCCCAAATCAGACCCAGACATATGCAAATCAGTCTCGACCCTGTGCTTCATGGGAACTGTGCAGTCCGAACTGCCAAGCCAGGTCTTCCCTGGACCGGAAACAAGCATCCTCGGACCAGTTTCGGGGCAACACCCCTCACCAGCCAGGCTAACTTGAATCGAGTGGCAAAGTGAGCAAGGGACCCACGTCTGGGCATACCCTGCCAACTTAGGGTGAACATAGCAAACACAAGGAGATGATAGACGGAGAGTTGAAACTTTTCAGACACTCACCCCCAGTCACAGATCTGGGTTGAATCCATCATCGTTCTTTAGCTCACTTCGCCACCCCAGTTCAGACCCAGCCATATGCAAATCAGTCTTGACCCTGTGCCTCACGGGAACAGTCCTGCCCAAACTGCCAAGCCAGGTCTTCCCTGGACCGGAAACAAGCATCCTGGGACCGGTTTCAGGGTAACATCTCTCATCAGCCAGGCTAGCATGAATCCAGTGGCAAAGTGAGCAAGGGACCCACGTCTGGGCATACCCTGCCAACTCGGGTGAACAAAGCAAACACAAGGAGATGATGGACAGAGCGCTGAAACTTTTCAGACACTCACCCCCAGTCACAGATCTGGGTTGAATCCATCATCGTTCTTTAGCTCACTTCCAACACCGCAGTTCAGACCCAGCCATATGCAAATCCGTCTTGACCCTGTGTCTCAATGGAACAGTCCAGCCGGAACTGCCAAGCCAGGTCTTTCCTGGACCGGAAACAACCATCCTAGGACCGGTTTAGGGGTAACACCCCTCAACAGCTAGGATAGCTTGAATCCAGCGGCAAAGTGAGCAAGGGACACACGTCTGGGCATGACCTGCCAATTTAGGGTGAACAAAGCAAACACAAGGAGATGATGGACGGAGCGCTGAAACTTTTCAGAAACTCACCCCTTTCAGAAACTCACCCCAGTCACAGATCTGGGTTGAATCTATCATCGTTCTTTTGCTCACTTCGCCACCCCAGTTCAGACCCAGCCATATAAAATAAGGCCCGAACTACCAAGCCAGGTCATCCCTGGATGGATAACAAGCATCATGGGACCAGATTCGGGGTAACCCCCTCATCAGCCAGGCTAGCTTGAATCCAGTGGCAAAGTGAGCAAGAGACCCATGTCTGCGCATACCTTGCAAACTTAGGGTGAAGAAAGCAAACACAAGGAGATGATGGACGGAGCGCTGAAACTTTTCAGACACTCAACCCCAGTCACAGATCTGGGTTGAATCCATCATCGTTCTTTAGCTCACTTCGCCACCCCAGTTCAGACCCAGCCAGGATGCTTGTTTCAAGTCCAGGGCGGATCTGGCCTGGCAGTTCGCGCTGGACTGTGGGGAACAGGGTCAAGACTGATTTACATATGGCTGGGTTTAAACTGGAATGGCATGGGGAGCAAAAAATTATGGATTTAGGCCCAGATCTCTGTACTGGGGTGAATGTTTGACATTGATCAGCATTCTGTCCATCAATTGTTCTTTTTGCATTTGTCACCCCGAGTGGGACGGGTATGCCCAGACATGGGTCCCGTGCTCTCCATGTCACTGGAGTCAAACTATCCTGGCTGATGAGGGATGATGCCCCAAAACTGGTCACAGGATGCTTGTTTCCAGTCCAGGGCGGACCTGGTCTGGCAGTTCAAGTTGGACTGTTCCCATGGGGAACAGGGTCAAGACTGATTTGCAGATGGCTGGGTTTAAACTGGAACGGCATGGGGAGCAAAAAAACAATGGATTTAGGCCCAGATCTTTGTACTGGGGTGAATGTTTCACATTGATCAGCATTCTGTCCATCAATTGTTCTTTTTTCATTTATTTATTACCAAGCATTTTTATTAAATTGGCGATGCTCTACATCATATAGACAGTTATCAAATCCATAGTCCAAATGTGTACCAGTCGTATCACATCAAACAGATCTGTTCCTGCTCTTTACAATTTGAATTTAATATGATGTAGATTAATGAGAAATAACAGGAAAAGAAACCAAACATTAGCTTCCACATGACATTATCTAGAGGCCTTATTATGACTTTGGCAGTCTCTGAGCGGGGCTGCCCCGCTGAAGCCCGCTCAGAGACCGCCAAAGCCATTAAGGACCACCCACCAGAGTACAGCTTATTTTTACTCTGGCAGGCAGTTCTTTGGCGGTCCCACTGCGGTGCCTTTGAAAAAGGCACCGCAATGGGAGCGTCAAAGGCAGTTCCTGCAGGGCATGGACTGTCAAGTCTATGCCCTGCAGGTACTGGGGGTACATGCAGACAGGAGGGCACATCATGTGCCCCCCTGCATGCACACCATGGCGCAAAGGCACAAGGACAGGGCCCCCTTTGTTTCCTCACTGCCACACTTTTCATGGCGGTCGCATGAAAAATATGCTGCGGCCCTGCCAAGCATATTGCAGCCTCAAGACTGCTGTGCCACCGCCAGGGATCGCCGATCCCTGGCGGTTGGGGTGGTCCCAGGGCGGCCCGAACATCCGGTCATAATAGGGTCGGAAGACTGCCACCGCCGGGCCCCCCAAGTCTAGCGGTCCGTGGACCGCCATACTCGTAATAACCCCCTAGGTCATTGTAAATCAGCTCTTAGTGCAAATATGTCTCAGCTTCCATTAAAGGGTCATATAAACTCCACACCTCTTTCCCTACTTAACTCTGTTCATAGGTTCTTAGAATACATTCAATGCTTTAAGACACTGTATGTCGGAAATGAGGGAACCTCCATCAGAGAGCTGATTGATTGCTTCATTTTAAAGCAACCACAGACATAGTGTCACTGACCCCAGCAGGCCACTATATTTGTAGTGGGTCGGAATTTGAGACCTCCCCATTCAATATTCATGGGGTAGGTTGAATTGCAGAGCACTACAATTCGGTATTTTTAGTACATAGGTTGGCTTGCAAAATACTGCACTGATCGTAAAAATACTGGTCGCAAATTGAGGTCAGTATTTTGATGACTAGTGCTTAGTATATCTGGCCCTAGGTTAATTGCAGTGTTACCATGGCAACACTTGCAGCTTTTTGAATTGTACCGTTCCTAAGTGTCAGTCTAGCTGAGTATTACAAACATTGTATTTTTAAAAACCTATTATAATGTACTGTTTGTTTTGTGCAAAGCTTTAATATAATTACATTTCAGAAAAAAGAGAATAGGACTTGATCTCTGCCAAAAATTGAAGAGGAAATTAGTCTTAGCGGAATATCCAATGGTCCTTTTTTTCCGTTACGTTAAGTCGCCGGAAGACTAGGCGCCTGGCTCTTGTGATAGTCGGAAAGGTTGACCAACACATGACATCAGCGCAGACCCACACTTCTCTGCTAAATGCTGGGTCTTTTGGGAGTACAAAATCCCAGGGCCTGCAACAACTCAGTTGTCTTTGTTACAATTGGGATAGTCAGTTCACCCAGAGTGTCCAACGCCCCAACAACGGTTACATTTGTTATAAAGCTGGCGGATGGGAGTGGTCTTTCAATAAGAAATGTTTTGTTTAATAATGTGAGTTGAACCAAAGACATTCTCACGAATCACAGGATAAGCCACTACACGCTCATTACTAACTATTGTTTGATTGCCATTGTAGATTTTTGGACTGTGGATTCAAGGCTTCATGGAATTTCGCCGCATGAATGCAATCTTTATTGGCAGTCGTCACCTGGGGAGTATTTGAGCAATTATGTGGTTTGCTGCAGCAATACTTAACCATGTGGTTCTGATAACTGTTATTCAATGCATATTGAAGAAATGAATACAGCTTTTAGCAAGGTCTTTGCTGGTGAACGCAATGGATTTCTCTGCGTCCTTTTTCTAATTACTTGCAGCACTACTCAGTGTGCGTGCTGCCCCTAGTAATGTGCTGTGAAAGAACATCTAACTGTTGGTAATTCACTGTGTTCAGAGCAGTACATAATTTGTAAAAAAAAATAAGTGCCAGACCTCTCATGAGGGGATCACTTCTGCCTGCACTGCCCATTGCCACTCTCAATGATGCCAACTACAGTAACAGCACAACTACTAACCCTCACGCTCCTACAGTTGAGACTATTCTGACTATTCCAGGTCCCCAAAGCTATAAAAATGACTTTGGCAACAGGTATTAATAATTTTGAACACATATTGAATTAAAAAACAGCTGTTGTTGTGCTCACCTCTAAATTAGACAAACAGTGCCACCATGTGGCAGACTCTCATAAGTGCCAGTGATGACAATTAAGTGCCGATGCAGAGCCCCGGAAACCACCGGCTCAAATTAAGCACTGGTTCAGAATAATTAGTTCTACACTCAGGCGAGGAAGAGAAACCGAAGGCATTGCAGCTCACCGAAATGTGAACATTTGGCCAAAGCTTGTGGTAAATAGTGTGGATAATTGTTATCGACAGGGCCGGACTGGCCATTCTGCTACTCTGGCATCTCCCTTGTGGTTGCCAGGCTAGGGGGATGCTTTCAGAGCAGGATGGGCTGCCAGGAGCCAACTATTCCTCTATTTTAGTCATAGACTCCTGCTGTGCAGGGCTGGGATTTTCACCAAGGTTGATTTTGGTTTCCAATCCAGCCCAGATTGTCGACACATTGTCAATCCAAATGTAATATATTTGTTTAGAAAAGTGCAAATTTGATTTTGTTTCAATTGCTTAAAAACTGTTTTATAGAAAAAAATACTGAGCTGCTAAAATAATCCCCGGTCCAGAGGACCCAAGGGCGACCCTGTTGTCTGTGCACTGATGCTTTATTCGACTTCACTTAAAAGGATCGAAAAAGAAAGTGTACATCTTACAGTATTTAACCCCATGTGGCCATAGCACCATGTGATTGCTGTTATGTCAGTGCAGCTGGGTCAATGTCCCTATGTTAGTGTGCTTACATCAGTGTTCAGGTATCAGTGTTGCTGCCACTACAACAGTAGGGTCCCCTTGTTGTCTCACCTACATGCGTGTCCCACAGCCAGTATCCTTGTGTCAGAGTCTGTGTTCCCATGTGGCTCTGTCCCAGTTCCGGTACTTATGCAATTGTTAATGCCTCAGTGCCATTTTCAGTATGTTACTGTCCTTGTGTGAGTGTCCCCATCTAAAGGCTTGAATCAGAAATGGCCTCCACACTCGTGGCGGAGGCCCAGAAGTCGTGGGGGAGTCTCCGCACTCTAGGCAGAATCGCTGCAATAAGAATTCTCATTGCGGAGATTCCGCCCTGAGTGCGCTGACTCCCCCACGACTGCTGAGGCCTCGTCCACGAGTGCGTAGGCCCTTTGTGAATCAGGCCCTAAGTGTCAATATATAAGTACCCCTGTACAAGTATTGGTGACCAGTGACAGCATCAGTGCCCTCATGTCAGTGCCCCCCACACCCATGTTCCATAATTACAGTCCGTGTGTCAAGGTCACAGGGTCAGTTTCAATACCAGTGTCAATATCCATCCATCAGTTTTCGTGTCCTCGTGTGTCTGTATCTCAGTGCCTTTGTCAGGGTCGTAGCTTGGTCAGTGAGATTGGGGGTTTGTGAGTTTCAGATTTTCCGACTATCAGGCTGACATATAATGTTTAAATACATTATACCACAAGCAGGGTACCTATGGGGAGAGGAATGCGGATTGGTAGGAATACTAAGAGAGAAAACACAATATTTTGTAAAATAACCAACATTTTTGAGGACTTTCAAAACAGTGTGTGTGCGTTTTTGTCTGTGTGCATGTACAAATTCCTGGTGAAATCCGACTGACATCTCACAATACCTGACTGTAAAGCACTTATACCCAACTAATTATCGGAAAATACATTAATGGGGGGTATAACACCCCAAACCTACCCCCCAAGCTGTGCCCCTGGCCTTTATGTTGCCACGTTCGTGCCTCTATGCCAGTGCCCTGGTAACAACATCCAAACATCAGTACCCCAGTGTCAATTTCCCTATGTCAGTGTGTGTACCTAGTGTTGGTGCCTTCACACCAGTCTACCAGTGTCAGTATCTCTTTGCTGCTATCACTTACTCCGACTCATTATTGCTACCCCGGTGTTGCTGTCGCCGCGTCAATGTCCTGATATCACTATCCTAGTATCAGGGTACTAGTTCAGTATCCTATCATCCATGTGTCAGTGTTCATGTCTCAATGGGGGTACCCAATGTCAGTGTGAATATTATTTGTTGGCCCTTTGTCACTATCTTATTGCCAGTGCACTTGTGTCAGTTTCCCAGTACTACTTCTCTTTGTCAGTGCTTAGTGTCAGTAATAGAACCCCCGTTGTGCCAATATGGACCATTTAATATAGATTTAGTAATGCACTATTTGTGTTTTACCGCTGGTTTTGTTGCCATGTTTTGTTTCTTCCTCAACTTTAATTGAGTCTCGAGATCTTACACCAATCGTCCTTTCAACTGTCTCATTTTAAGTATATAATCTTGTCTCCATTGGTCTATTCATCCCAAGCTACTTTTCCTTGCTTCTTCACCTGTCGTCACCTGCGTGTCACTCCCTTACACCTGTGTCATTTTGGCTCTATCTGGGTCTAATCGGGTTGGTGTCAGCACACCCTTTTGTCCATATTAGACCCCAAAGCCCCCAGTGCTGGCTTCCATTTCCTATTTCTTTTCTTCTGAATGGGGGTGTCCCGTGGCCCTTTCTTAATCCTCAGTAATGGACTGGCTGCCTCAGCATGCCCTCGCCGCCTGGCATGCTCCTGGTGCTGTGGTGCTCCAGCCTCCTGTACCTGGTTTCCACTCCTTGGGTGGCTCTCCAGGGTCATCCGTTGTATCCCCTGTGCTGGACTGGTTCATGTGCTTGTGTTTTCCCTGATCAGCATCTACTCGGGTGCCTCAATGTGGGTCTTTCTGAGGACGTCATTGCAGGTTTGCAATCTTTCTTGACATTGTCATACATGTAACATCTAGTGCCTCCAGCTAATTATTAGGGTCCAGAAAACCTAAACACATGTATCACACACAGGTCCAATAATGACACATAATGCTGGAACTGAAGTCTATTAACACCTAATCTATGTCCCCTGATTCAGGAGAGCAAAATTCATTCAAACTATATTGACTCCCTCAGCTATTCGGAATAGCCAGGTCAACACACATGTTGCTCACTTATAATGTAGAACATATAGCTAAAATCTAAGTTCAGTCTCACCAAAGCATTGCACGTACTCTAATATAAGGTATCTTTGTAAATATTAGGGCCTATTTTAGGGTTGGGAGTGCAGACCACTGTCCGTCAGGGTGGCGGAGGACATTACTTCCACCACCCTGTTGACTACAGCCCACTATATTCTGGCATCACTTTCGCCCTGTGGTGATCTCTGAGCCTTCACACCAGCCATCGCCATGGCGGCTTCTGTGAAGGCCCGATAGGTAAGGTGACCGGATGCCCTGTTTCAAACAGCTAGCTGCTCACCGAACTTTTTTTTGTTTTTCACTCACAACCCCCTAGGCGTTTTCTCCCAGGGTGTGGGGGTCATTAGTATTTTTTTACTGTTGGCGTTGGCCAAATTTACCCTAGCGGTCTCGAACAGAAAAAAAAATCAGACTATCTGTTCTAAATAGGGCACGTGGTCAGATATTCTTACACGGATGGCTCCTACTCCGTCAGGTTGTTGGTGTAACGTTTCCAACACTGGAGGCAGCGGGGGCATTGACATCGGAAACCTGACGGTTCAGCTGAGTCAAAATAGGGCAGGTGGACCGAGGGTTTGACTGACTGGGTAGCACTCTAACCCACCATACCCATAATCAGGCCCTCAGTTTCTTTTGCTCTGAGATTGCGACACTTGAAGCCCACCCCCATAAGTAATCCACAAGTGAACTACAACTGCTCTGGGACTTTGGGCAGTCCACATTAAGGAGTGTTGGAGTCCCTGACACAGTGTGATGCATATCTCTCCTACATCCTTTAAAGGCTAGCCTAAAACCCAGTTGTGATTTTACTCCCATGCCGAGAAAGCCTGAGGTTGGAATGTTGAGGTCCCTCCTACTCTGTTACCCACAGAGGTTGGAAGCTCTATCAGTGGTGACCCACAATGTATCGCCCGAATGTATGATGTTACTACGCATACATTCACCATGCATGGCTTTACAACGCGGTTGTTACAATGACCGCGTTGTTACCACGCATGCCATTACATCGCAAGTCGTAACAACGACTTGCTGTTGGGGGCGCACTGGACTTAGGAATAGTATTAATTACTATTCCTACTCCAGTTTGTGCAACAGCAGGGAAGGTGTTGGATTTAGAATCCAACACATTCCCTGGTGTTCACGCCCTACAGCAAGTCGTTGTTACGACTTGCGATGTAATGGCATGTGATAGTGACTATACGTGATCGTTGTAACTGACTGCGTTAGTGAAACTAGCGTTATAACGCTGTTTCCCATATCGCCCACTTACTTCCTTTACAGATGTCTTTGGGGTTTGATTCCTTCAGCTTTTTCCCATCTTCTGTGCATGGGGGAATCTGCCCACTAAAGGCTGAGATCTTACTTTGTGCCCTACTCTTTAGCATCGGGATGGCTGAGGGGACAGTCTTCACTACAGCTGAGGCCCCGTACTATTCAGCATTTTACCAAAAGGAGGCATTCTCTCTAACCCCTGCTGCGGGGTAGCCGCACCAAGGATATGAAGGCCTGTCCAGTGAATCCGCCAGCTCCCTTACTGATCACCCTTACTGCAAAATCTGTTTCTTCACCTTTCATTCCTCACAGAGATATGATATATGAACATGCTTCCTGAGCACACCAGAGGTAGACGTCATGTAAAAAGCCAACCTCTGCGATGTGATCCCATGAAAACACACCACATCCAAGACCCTGGGGGAGATTTATTTAAAAATATCAGAAAGCAGCCATACAACCAAATTGTCTGTGCTACCTTGTGCTAGTGGGAGGAAGCAGAGCAGAGCCATATCCACTAATATATGGTGCTGCTCTTCTCTTTCCCAGTGCTGATGCACAAACAGACTGCCTAGTACCACACCCACACATTTGTACCTTAATGCAAAGTTGTGTGCTTGATGTCTAGCATACATTTTGTACCGGAAAGGCACGCTTCCACTGCAAAATACGACGCTCAGACATATTGCGAAATTTTTCCCACTTTGTATGTTTGCTGTACAGTGCAAGACACACTAAAAGTTTGAACAGTTTAGAGGAAAAAAATGTCCTCCTAATTTGTGCCTGCCTCAAGGAGGTGTATCTTTGGCACAAAGCCCGGTCTAGCAATTTTAGTAAATAGGGATTTGCTTAAAAAAACCATGGGTATTATTGTGGGAACGCCCACTTACCACCTATGGGATGCCACCTGGATGCGAAGTAGTGCAAAACAGCGCAAATTGCTATTTGTGCTACTTCAAGGGCTACTCAATGGTGGGAGAAAAAAGTTTTGCACAGGGAAGTAAATACTTTATCAACACTCTGTGCCATTGTGGGGCATATTTACAAGCTCCTATCAACACAGGAACGTCACTTTTCGTGACGTTCCTGTGGCGATAGGGCCTTCACCTTATTTACAAGGCAGCGTTGAGCCACTTAACCTGGCTTAACGCCTCCTTGTAAATAAGGCCCCCTCTCACGCTATACTTAGCGTGATAGGGGTGGGCAAAGGGTGTTGTGGTGGGCGTTCCACCACAACAGCCATTGATTTAGACGCTGCCCCATATTTACAAGGGTGGCGTAAATATGGGGCAGCACCAAAATTAAGACCAGGGAAAACCTGGTCTTAAACAGGCGCAACGAGAAGAAATGCTTTATTTCTCCTCATTTTTGCTGTTTCTATGTGTGCTGCGTTGTGCAGCACACATAGAAACAGCAAAACGCCATTGATTGTTAATGTGCAGGAAGGTGTCCCTTCCTGCACATAAACAATCATTGTAAAAATGACGAGTTGCAACTTCTATGAGTGCTGATCAATGCAGCACACTTAGAAGTTACAATTCGCCATTTGAGATTGTTTATGTGCAGGATAAACAATCTTCCCCTGCAACGCAACACACTATGGTGCAAGGGTGCCTGCGTTGGTGCTAGGCAGCTTAATTTAGAGCCAGAGCAGGGAGAAACGCAGAGCTGCACCATATTGTTGTAAATACGGTGCAGCCCTGCGGTTCTGAAGTGGCAGAGCGCTGCGTTAAGTCAACAAGGCTAACGCCGCACTCCGTCACTTCGTTGTAAATATGCCCTTTTATGTCATACTCACACTCGTGTTAGGGAAGGCTGCCCTACAAAGGAATGACCTTCCTCAGGTATACTCATGCAGAAGCTTATTCCACCTCCCTGTGAGTCAAGCGGCAGCTATGGTGCCCAGGCCTCATCCTCCGAGGCCTGAGAAGAGACTGAGCTTGTCTCCTCTCACCACAGAGCCCATCTCTGACCTGGGGTTTCACAAGCATTGTACCTTAAGCACTGGGGCCTGATGGGCCAACATGGCTACTGCATGATCTCTCACCCATCTCAAAACCATGCTGGAATTCACTTCCAGGGTATGTAGGAACAAGAGACGGAAGTGTATATTCTCTTAATGTAAACATCTAACTAAGCCTTGCACGAACACATGTGGGGAATCAGATAACTTTCAAAATGTTCCTACTGACTTTAACATAATTAGATGTGCTTCAGTACAGAGAAGTAAAAAACGTATCTTATGTTATGATATTCACATTTATATAGTGCCAAGCACCACTTAAATAGCAAGGCAGCACATTCTGCATGTGGGCGCCCTAGTGTGTGACTCTGGGCATTAGTGCCAGTGGCGTAACGAAACTTGA